>CAOKZL010000022.1:0-1200000 GCA_948472985.1 Iguana delicatissima
GGGTAAGGAAGCAGAAGAAGGAGGAGGGAGGGAAGGAAGGAAGGAAGGAGAGGCAGGGAAGGAGGGAAGAAAGGAAGGGTAAGGAAGCAGAAGAAGGCAGGAGGGAGGGAAGGAAGGAAGGAAAAGGCAGGGAAGGAGGAAGAAAGGAAGGGGTAAGGAAGCAGAAGAAGGCAGGAGGGAGGGAAGGAAGGAAGGAAGGGAGAGGCAGGGAAGGAGGAAGAAAGGAAGGGTAAGGAGGCAGAAGAAGGCAGGAGGGAGAGAAGGAAGGAAAGGTAGGGAAGGAGGAAGAAAGGAAGGGTAAGGAAGCAGAAGAAGGCAGGAGGGAGGGAAGGAAGGAAGGAAGGAGAGGCAGGGAAGGAGGAAGAAAGGAAGGGTAGGGAAGCAGAAGAAGGCAGGAGGGAGGGAAGGAAGGAAGGAGAGGCAGGGAAGGAGGAAGAAAGGAAGGGTAAGGAAGCAGAAGAAGGCAGGAGGGAGGGAAGGAAGGAAGGAGAGGCAGGGAAGGAGGAAGAAAGGAAGGGTAGGCCTGCAGAAGAAGGCAGGAGGGAGGGAAGGAAGGAAGGAGAGGCAGGGAAGGAGGAAGAAAGGAAGGGTAAGGAGGCAGAAGAAGGCAGGGGAGGAGGAAGGAAGGAAGGAGAGGCAGGAAGGAGGAAGAAAGGAAGGGTAAGGAGGCAGAAGAAGGCAGGAGGGAGGGAAGGAAGGAAGGAGAGGCAGGGAAGGAGGAAGAAAGGAAGGGTAAGGATGCATCAACCATCTGTTTGTCTGGGGAGAGTGGAGAGAGAAAGAATGATGTGGTGAGTGACCAGCCAACAGTGGCTTCACCCATTTGGGGCAGTAGCTCCATTCAGGACTGGGATGCTGCTCCTGATTGCCTGTCCCAAGGTCAGGTCAGCCCTGAGGCTGAAAATAGTCACACCTGAACACAACTCTAGGCTAAATGTCCTTGGCATATGTCACTTAGATATATGTGCTTTATTCATATATGTAAGACAACAGCACACAATAATGTGTGAACCTGTTTTGCATAATCGCTTGCTTTCCTGACAGTATGATTAAAACACAAGTGTAGATGGGAAAGATGGCTAGGTAGTTTCTGGTTGACAGAATGCATTTTAATGATCCTGGAGTGATGGTCTGATGCTGTTTTGGGACTGACACTTCAGGGCCGTGTTCCTTTTTTGTTCTGTACCTATTCATTCCCTATAGCCATCTACAAGTAATCTGATATTAAAAAACTCCATTTGTTTCTGGTAACTTACTCAGCCACTACCAACATCAAGCAACTGTCTCTGTAAAATTGTCCTGACAGTGCACATCAACCTAGGAAAGGAAGAGGATGAGAAAACATCATAATATATCCTGGGGAAGATAAGAAATAACAAGCTATATCAACATGTACATAGGTACATATTGTGAGATGAACTCAGATGGGCTGTGGCATCACTTTTTAAAAGAACTTCAACAGTCAATTAATGTTTCTTTTCATCTCAGTGCAGAGACGGAGAACCAGCATGCTGTAGTGGTTTCAGTGATGGACTAGGACTCTGGGAGACCAAAATTCAAAGCCCTGCTTGGCCAGGGAAACCCACTGGGTAATCCTGGGCAAGTTCCATTCTTTCAGCCTGAGTGGAACCCCCCACCCCTGGAACAAATCTTGCCAAGAAATACCTATGAGAATGGATAGGTTTCAAACTGAATTTCTTCTTGGGCCTCATCAGCATTCTGGTTACCCTCAAAGGGCCAGTTGTATCTGTAAGACTATATAAATGTGTCTACTCTTTGATCATATTAAATAATTGCCTCTGCATTCATAATAATTACTGGTTTTAGTAATAATTAGCTCTGAAACCAGAAGTCTAGGAAAAATAATGGCAAGCAGATGTTCAAGTCTACAACTATTGTACAATTTATTGAAAAATGAGCTTTGAAAACAGAAAGTTATCTTTTTTAATCATCAAACAAATATTACCAAGCCCTGTTTATTACATTAGGTTTGTTTAACTTTTTGGTCCCAGTTGGGGACTCTTCTCTGTGCCTCTTTCAGCCCCCAGACCCTCTCTGTGTCTCTTTCTGCTCCCTCCTCCCCTGTGGCGTTTTCTGTCCCCTTGCCCCTCTTTGTACCTGGTGAGCCTGATCCCCACATTGCGGGCCCCTGGCTGCCAGTATTCTGAAGAGGGGCCCAGCAGCCAGCACTCTTCTTCTACTTCTACTTCTGACTGCTCCTCTGTCCAAGTCTCGTGAATCACATGCAGCATTGCCATGGTAACCAGCAGCAACGCTCTGATGGCGAGACTTGGACAGAGGAGCAGTCAGAAGTAGAAGCAGAAATAGAGCGCTGGCTGCTGGGCCCCTCTTCAGAATACCGGTAGCCAGAGGCCTGCAATGTGAGGATCAGGCTCACCAGGTGGGGGGAGTGCCACAGCTGCAGTTGAGGTGTTAGGGCCACATGAAATGGCCTGGCGGGCCAGATTTGGCTCGTGGACCTTGTGTTTGACACATGTGCCCTAGGGTCACCATAAGTAAGAAACCACTTGAGAGACATACAACAACAACAATGCAGTAATCATCTTTGACCTAAAATCACAATCACACATAGCTTATAAGACCTTCTTATTTAGGAAAGCATTTGACTGATTTTTAAATTATGTGGTAGAAGAGTGTTGCCAGTGTTGTGCTGTGTTTTTAGCCTATTGCTTTTAAATCATGTTTTAAATACATTTTAAGCTGTTCATAAACAAATGTTTTTAATAGTATTGTAGATTTAATTAATTCTATAAACTTTTGTAATGTATCTTTTAACTAACGTTTATTTTAAATTTTGTAAGTTGCCTTGGATCCCTTTGATCAGAGAAGACAGCATGTAAATTGAATAAGTAAATGAATAGCAAAGAAAGTCCAGGCTAAGGAGCCAATAGTGGGCACTGAAGGTGTTCTATGCAGTGAGCTCATGAAAGTTAGACTCAGGGGTAGAAATGACAAATAGGTTTTAATAAAGTATCCCATTTCTGAGTTTCCAAAATCGTAGTAATCCTTTTCCTTCCTGCCTTTGCTTCTTTGATTTCATTACCAAGGCATTTCAGATTTGCCCCAGCTCTTTTCCACTTTTTGAAAGGTTTCTCTCTTATTGCCTTTTCTCGCATCCATTTATTCATTGCTAGCAAATCACCCTCTTTTATCAGAAGAAACATCAGCTTTCTTCCATAGAACAGAGTGGTTTTCACTGCTTTTTGTGGGGAAGAGGAAGGTGCCTCCATCTCTGATATAGTCTTATGATGACAATCTGACCTCTGTCCCTGGCTTCAGGGTCACTGGGGGGCAGGTGTTTCTCACTTCTGGCATTGCAAACTTTCAGGCTCTGCATTTTCACGTAATGAAATTATTGTTTCCCCTTCCCACCCCCAGAGTGGAAGGGCAAAACCTGTCTCACTGCTCCCACTCCAAACCCTGCTAGTCTCCAGGTCAGAAACACAATGGTGGGTTTGCCCTCTGTCTCAGGAATCCTTCTTTTCTGATTGCTAACTCTGGGCCCAAGGCATTTTGCTGCTTAAGGCAAAGGACAAAAGCTGCCCTTCTTCATTCCAGGTATTGATGGACCAACAGTTGAATCTTGTTTCAACACCGAAAAAATGGGGTCCCTTGACAATGGAGGCAGCAGGCTAGTTTAGCAACTTCAGGACAAGTGGTATGGCCCTACCCTACCACAGAGGAGAACAGCCAGTGATCTAATGAGAGGCATCTCTTTCCCCTCTCCCATAACTACTACCTGAGGAATTAGTTTGCCTACTGATAAGGCTGGCACCTGTTTACTGCAATCCCTGAACTGCTCTCACAGAAATAAAGAAGGATAATGAATCATGAGGACAATGCCTGGCTTTTTCTTTCCCTCTCAGTATTTCACAGAGGAAAACCAAAGACATGTGGCCAAGCAACATTACAGCATGGTCAAGATGGTAATAGTTATAAATAAGGAAGAACATACAAGCTAGAAAGACCTAAGTGAGCAGATTTAGCTCCTCCTCTGCTTCCCATTGCTCTGTTTACTGAGCACAAGCTATTTTTGCACTTAGAGCTCAGTCTGCAACCACTGGAGTATACTGAAGACAAAGGAGGAAAGTGGGAGGTCCTTCTCCTTCCTTGGGTATGTGTGGGACATTGGGGAGGGGGTTTGTGGTGCTGAGAAATCGGGTGGCAAGCTGTCCTTGGCTGGCCAGGCAGCAGCTGATGGAGAAGGATCACAGGCAGGTCTTTAATGGGCTGTGCACTTTGGTCAGAGCCCCCAAGTGGGGAGGTTCTCCTGGAAAGAAGTACCTGAGGTGAGGAGACAGGGACTGAAGAACTTGCATATAATCAAATCTATGAAAGTCAAACCCACAAGTGGAGGACTGACTGTAAGCTGAGAACAAAGGGGGAAAGTGAGAGAAGGAGAGAAAAACTGAGACATTTTTAAAGCAGCTGAAAAAGTAGAGGGACAAAGAATGAATTGGGACTGTCCCTCCGAAACTGGGATAGTTGTAAGGTATGCCATTGGTTACATGGGTTAATGGCTTAAAGGAACTGAATTCCAGTAACATGTGATGAGTTACAATTTGCCCACCTGAAAGGAAAGCAAACATTTAGGGTTTGTTTCTTGTTTCTTGTTCTTCTCTTCTTCTTTTTTTAAAGAAATCAGTGGGTCCAGTTGCTACTCTGCTTCTTGTTGGACATTTATGTATTTCAGCTATCATGAAATACCTGTTTTTGGCTTACTGGCAAGAGAGGACTTCAGAGTCTCCAAGCTTATCTTCTAAGTTGGTTTGTGACCTAGACAGGAAGAAAAAAATCTTTCAGATTTAATGGTGCAATGCCATCACAAAATGTCCTCTGGGACAGAAAAGAGCATGCAACAACTATCATCTTCACTGCACAGCGCAAATGGCCTCGGGGTAAAATCACCAGCTGCTGATGCCACCATTAGAAACACAGACAGTACTGATTTTACTACAACAGATGTGTTCCCCACCTGACACACACAACTGAGACTCTACTCACTGCAGAAGCCTTAGCTATTACTCTGACCCCTAGAAAACAAGATCTGTATCCTGAGCAGAATATCTGCTTTCCGTTTTCTTGTAACTATCTAAATTCCATTTACCTAAAGAGATTTGTATCTCTTTGGCTTTTATTTAGGCACATGCCAAGAAGATTTTCATATGGATCAAACCCAGGTTCTATTGGGAATTTAGATACTGGGGGTGGGGGTGGAATGAGGGCATTACCACCACCCCCAAATTACCACCACCCCCAAATTTTTCTAAATGCCTAGCATTGCAGTCACTTAAAACTTCAGTAGAGCATTAAGAAATACTGTTTAGGTGTCCAAAGAAAATGGCAGGCAAAGTTGCCAAGTGTGAACATGGCAAACGCAAGAGTTCTAGATGCAAATGTTTTCAGTCTCTCCAATGCTAGAAATTTGGGGACTGCAGGAAAATATCAATGGAGGGGGGCAGAAGTCTTATTTGGAGGAAAAAGCAGCCCCCTCAAAGCTATATCTCTCAGTTCCACGGAATTCAGAGTTGGGCAGAAGTCAACTTTGCAAGATCTAAATTATATTTGTTTTTAGAAACTTGAACAATGCTAACTGGAACCAGATGCAATATCATTATGGAAGTGGGAAAACATAAAATTAAACAACAAAGATGCCTCTGAGCATATGTTCGGCCTGAGAATTTGTTTTGAGGACTGGAACTTGACCCGATAATCTTTTCTCAAAAAATTCTGCTCATTTCCTCACTAGACTGCTGTAGCATTATTATTCCACTTTGAACATCCTATGGAATCCTGGGGTATGCAGTTTAGGGAGGGACCTTTAGAATTTTCAGCCAGAGAGCTCTTTGGCCTCTGTAAACTACAAACTCCAGAATTCCACCAGATGTTGAAAGTGGAATAATAGCGTTATAACAGTATAGTGCAGAAATGGCCTTGGATTTTACCACAAAGTTTCTTCCACCTCTGCAATCTAATTCAATGGCATGGGTGGATAGGTGCCCCAAAATGACCTATACATGTTTAACCACCAAGACTCCCATGTAGTTGAATCACCTCAAATCTTATCAATCTGAAGTATACTAGATGATCAATATTAGAAATATTAAGAAACTGTTGCAGTTGAGCCTGCCTAGGAACAGTAAAGACTGTCCTTAATCTATTCTACACACATTTACTTGGGAGCAAGCCACCTTGAACACATAGCCTTCTAAGTACACATTATGCTTGTAAGATGTATTTATATTTGTGATAAGGAGCAGAGAAAGTAATTTGTCCTTCCTTTTGCAAGCAGGCAAATTTAATAACCTGCCAGCTAATGTTGACCCCCCCGACACACACACACACACACACACACACACACACCTTAAAAGCAGCCCTAGGTGCCTGTTCCTTAAGGATTTTTCTTCCAGTACACCTTGCTGCATCACTGGTCCATACTAAACATTTGAAAGATAGCGGTAAGGAACAGACCTTGGATTCTGCCACAGAGCAGGCTCCAGAGAGTTTACTGAAAGTTCTCCTTCGATAGTTTGAATGGAATGAATGCACAGTGATGGCAGCTACTCTTAAGTAAGAAAGACAAGGAGATAGCCTGTTCCAACCTGGCCCAAAACATTTTGCTACCTGAGGCGAAGAAGCAATGTGTGCTTTTCTACCCCTTCACCAACTCAGGGCAACTTATGTAGCATCTAAAGGCAGCCATGTTACTTGTGCACATCAGGCAAAATACTCCACATATGACTAAATTTTTCTCTCTCTAGCAGTAAGAATACAACGTAAATAAAAATCAGCTGCCCTTTCATGACATGTCATATATGCTGCCTAAGGCCATTTCCACACTACTCTGTTATAGTGCTATTACTCCACTTCCAACCTCCTGTGGAATTGTGGGGTTTGTAGTTTCCTGGAACCAAAGAGTTCTCTGGCTGAGAATTCTAAATGCCCCTCCCTAAACTGCAAACCTCACGATTCCATAGGGGGTTGAAAGTGGAATAATAGCACTATAACAGTATAGTGCAGAAATGGTCTAAGTCAGCTAATTCACTCTGCCTAAGAGCAGGGCCAGTCCTGGGCCCTTTTGGCACTTTAGCTTTTCTCGGCGCTGGGCTGCAGGGCTCGCACAGGAAGCGAGCCCTTCATAGGAATGCTCTTGCATCCCTCCTGTTTTGGCTCTGCAGCTGTTTCCTGGTCGTGCGAGCGCCCCGCCTCTTCTGTTCGCAGTGCAGCCTGGGATTTCCCAGGCTGCACTGAGGAGAGGATGCGTGACCAGCCCGGCTCCCAAGGCTCCGCACCCAAGGGAAGTGCACGCAGGGCCCCGGAGCAATGCACGACCGCACGGCATTTTCAGCTATGAGCCAAAAATGAAAATGCGTGCGCAGTCCGTGTCAGGCCCTTAAGTGTCACGCAAATGTGAGTGCGTCGTGTGGACCGCTCCTCACATTTACGCAACACTCAAGGGGCCCTTTCAGTCCAGAAATGCCATGCGAAAAGGGCCCTAGTCTCAAAGTCAATATAGTGGCTTCTTTTAGAGTTTGCCAGCTAACTTGTACAGCCCACATTGATACCGTCCAACACTTCACAGATGAAAACCAGGATACATGTGGCCAAGTAACATCAAAATGTGGTCAAGATGGCAAAAGTTATTAATAAAGAAGAACACACAAGTAGCACAGGATGCAGCTGTTTGTTTTTCTCTGAGCCTACAGAGGAAGATAAGATTCTGTCTTCTCCCCCCACAGAGTTAATGGAGTACAAGCTAGTTTTGTGCTTTCAACTCAGTTTGCAGCAACTGAAGTAAGCTGAGGATGAAGGGAGAAAGTGGGAGAAGAAGAGAGAAATTGGGACATTTTAAAAGCAGCTGAAAAAGTGAGATGGCAGATGATTGCTCAGTACAGTCCCTGCCAGATTGGGTTAGTTGGAAGATATGTGCTGCTGCACCAGGTTCCACCTCACTGCAGTATGGAAACACATGTAGAAAAGAGGTGGGCCCTTTCACACTACACAGTTACAGCACTATGATTTCACCTTGCCTCCTATGCAGACTTGGGTTTTATAGTTTGGTGAGGCACTACAGCATTCTGGCTGAGAATTCTAAATATACCTCCCTAAACTGCAAATATCAGGCTTCACTGGAGGTTGCCATGGCAGTTAAGGCAGAATCAGACACCCTATCCACACCTTAGCTGCTCCTGGAGACATCCTGTAGTGACCCTGGCGTTGGCTCTGCCAGGTGGGGAGTGCAACAGGAGTGCTCCCCTCCACACCAGCTACCTCCATGTTCCAAGAAACATGATAGCCACGCTTCTTCCTTCCCCAGTGCAGCCAGGTATTTTCTCAGGATGCGCTGGGGCAGGAAGCGAAGCCATGGCGCTTTCTGGGCTTCCACAGACCGCATAAGTCTGCAATGGTGGCATGATTGCTGGTCATTGACAGAGAAAACCTGTCAATGATTTACTGTGTGATCGCACTGCCTGGGGACGGGAGAAGGATGGGATCACAACAACATCGTGCAGAAGCATCATTGCAGTCCCATCCTTCTTCCGTACCTATGGTGGGTTGAGAGGGTGGTGCAGAAAGGGCCATAGTGCTAGAATTGTTTAGTGTGAAAGGCCCATGATCTCTAACAGAGAAGTTATCTAAGCAAAGAGAATGTGGGGCATAGTTAGCAGGACGAATAGGAGTTGGGAAAAGCAAAGAGTAGGTCTGGATTTGTGCAGAAGAGTCATGTCTTAACAACAGTGCAACATGGACATGTTTAAAGCTGTTCTGCTGTTTCCATAGAAACAGCACGTGTGAGAGCTGACTTTGAGAGACTTCAGAAGGTGAAGAGCAGGGACAGTAATCTGCGCCTCATGTGGCTTGTTTCATTAAAGAGAGCAATGCTTGCAAGGTTGCAGTGGGAAAAGAAAGTAGGGTGGCTTTTTTAAAAAAAAAAAAACAGTAATAGGTAAAGTGGCCTGCAGTGGTAAGAAAAAAAGCACTTTTCTCATACTCAGATAAACTCTTCAAAAAAAAAAAAAAAAAAGAGTGAGGAAAGGCATCCCAAGTGACAGATTTCCACATGCAGCTTTTGAAACCCGTCCTTGTATTCAGAGCTTGGACTACAACTCTCAGAATCCCTCAGCCCCTATGGCCACCATGCTGGCTGGGGAATTTTGGGAGATATCATCAAAAAAATAACTTCTCCAAGTTCTGTTTACATTGATAGTTCAAAATGTAGCATAAACTCCAATTGTCCCAATTTGGAAGGAACAGCCCCTGTTAATCCTCTATTGTTCCACTTTTTCAGCTGCTTTTAAAATCTCCCAGTTTTTCTCTTCTCTTCCCACATTCCCGTTTTGTCCTTAGCTAACTTCAGTTGGGGCAAACTGAGTTCAAAGTGCAGAGTTAGTTTGCACTCAGGGGAGGGGAGGAGAGGATGAGGAGGATTAAATTCTTGCCCTTCCCAGTAAGTTCAGGCAAAAGCAGTTGCTGCAGCCTTTCCTAACTTGGGTGTTCTTCATCATTGTTTACTTTTGCCATCTTGACCACACTCTGATGTTGTTTGGCCACATGTGTCCCAGTTTTCAGCTCTTTCCACAGGATGGTGGCATCCAGGCATGGGGATGTGAGAGGGACTGCGACAACGCTTCCTCATGACATCATCACAGTCCCACCCTTCTCACATACCCAGCCAGCATGACTGTGGGGTATATCATCGACGGAAAAACTCCATCAATGACCCCCAATGGCATGAACCTTCCATCGCCACCAGCGATGCAGAAGGGCTAGAAGAGTGATCACGTGCTTCCTTCCCCACTGAAACATGGGAAGAAGGCTGACTGCAGTGTGGAAGGAAGAGGTGTGTCTCTCATGCTCCCTTACACAGGCAGCTGTGTAAATGGAAAGGAGTGCTGGAGGCATGCTCCCATCCCAGGAGAGGTGCGGCTGGGATTGCGACGGGACAACATGCAAGAGCATCGTCTTGCGGAAAGGGCCTTCATCTGTGAAATGTTGGAAGGTATGCTATAGAAGTATTCCTTTATTTTGCACTCTTTGCACAGTCCTTTCTAGCAAATTGGTAATTTGCAAGTGTGCCCTAAGGTTATATGGAACCACTGGAAAAAGTCCTGAAAAGGCTGGTTAATTCCGCAGATTAAACATGCCAGTCTCCATTCTGTAATTTATATTTATGGATTCCAAATCATTTCCATCCCAAGGCCTCCAGGCTGATGGACCCTGGCTCAGATTAAGCACCACAGTACTGTCTTGTTTCCCAAACTATAAATGAAATTACTTCATGGAAGAAATGCTGTTTTCTCCAGATGAGAATCTAAAAAGAAGCTTTACCTGTACAAGGCTGTAAAATAAGACTAGCAGATTGTTAGAAGAGGAAAGTGGGGGACACTTTCACATTACTTAGGTAGGTCCAAAACAGATTTCCCCCAAATCATAAACCCTTCTTTGCCGAGGGAAAGCTTTCCAGGATCAATCACACTGTTTCCTTTGTGTTAAGAGTTTGCCATCTCGACATGCCTATACCAGTTTACATGTTATTCTGTCAGAGTTCAGGAACAGCATATATTTATGGCGACTTTCTGCTTGTTTTACCACACCTATCTTTTCCTGCATTGTTCAAACCTGCAGCCATTTTCTCTTTTCTCTCCCTCTTCCCTCCATTTGATCATGTATTTGATCATAGACAAGTTTTGGAAGTTAAGCCATTTTTATATATTTTGCAAAAATTTTCTCTGCTAGCTCCTATGTGTTTCTGCGTTGGCATAGGACTAGTTGTGGTTCAGCTTCTGCTTGACCAGTTAGATTACTCTGCTTGAAAGATCCACTAATGTCTACCAGATTTCTCAATAGTTCTTCAGGGGTGCAGTTACTGGGGCGAGGGAACAAAATGAAGCCATTCCCCTAAGACTTCCACCACCACCCCAAAAATTCCCTTCATTCTCCCAAATTTATGGTATTGTACTAACTCAAAATTTCAGTTCAGCATTTAGAAATAGAATTTAGGCATCTAAAAAGGGGGAGGGAGGACGCAACAATACTAAGGGAATACAAACACAGCAAACATTCAAGTTTTAGATGTGAATGACTTTTCAGTGTTTCAATCTCTGCCGTGCTACGAAATTGGAGACTGCAGGAAAATGTCATTTTGGGCAGCCGAATTCTCATTTGGAAGGTCAGTGCCCTCATCCCCTGTAGCTACACCACTAAAATTGTTTTCATGCAGTGGAGAAAGCAGCATCTCAGAGAGACCTACGCTGGGGTGAGGGCTATAATGTAGCAGCAAAAGGTTGGAGCTCAAAACCATGCCTGCCCCGCAAGCTACTCTGTGTTTCTTAAGATAGCCTGCTGTCTTCAGAAGCACTGGGGTGATTTTTTTGTCACCAACCTAGAGCAAAGATTCAACTGTCAGCCCACTATATATTGCATATATAATATGTTAGGGCAGTGGAGAACTTTGTCTTTTGTGTAAGGTGGCCATGTTTCCTAATATACAGAAAACAAGCTACTTTTTGAACACTTATCTAGTTGAATGTGTTCTCAGTTTGAAGATCTGTAAAGTCCAGGATAAAGAATGGATAGTAAGAGTTTAAGAGTTTAAATTAAATTAAATTAAATTAGTAAGAGTTTAAATTAAATTAAATTAAATATAATTAAATTGAAATATAAATAAGTCTCCCCTAAGTATAATTTTTATAAAGCTCCAAAGGGTGTTAGGAGAATATTAGGCAAGCCCCTCTTCTAGTCTTAGCAAAGCCCAGGGCCAGTTCTCTTTTCCTGAGTGAAAGAAGGTGCCTGCTTTGTCAGGTGCGATAGGCATATGCATGAGGAAATAGGTGAGCGTTTTGCTAAAGAGGGATGTGAGAGTTCAGTCATTTCAAGTGTGAGCCTTGAGTTTTTGAGGCAGAGAGATTGAGAGAGAGAGAGAGAGAGAGAGAGAGAGAGATCTTTTAACAGAATTGTTAGTTTAATTGGGTTTTTTTTAAGTTTGTGTAATAAAATGTTAATTGTAATTTGTTTTAATTTGTTGTAAGCAGTCTTGGGTCTTGTTTTGGTAAAAAGGCAGGATAATAAACAAACAAACAAAAGCTGCCCTTGTGCAGTTAGTACTTGAGTACCAAACCGAGCAGACACACAGGTAATCTGATCACCGTTTCCCCACTCTGATGTGATGTACACTGTGTGTGTGTATGTGTGTGTATCTCACTTGTTGAATTATGGTGACCCCATGAATTTCACAGGGATTTCTTAGGCAAGGAATACTCAGAGATAGTTTTGCCAGTTCCTTCCTCTAAAATATAGCTTGCAGCATTGGCAGTCTACCATTCATCCAAGTACTAACCAGGGTTGACCCTGCTTACCTTCCAAGTGATCTTGGACAGGATCTGGTGCCTTGATATACTGTATTTCCAGTTAAATCATAGTATTTTTTTTTCTGGGGGTCAGTGGGTTTAAATCCCTGCTCAGCCATAGAAACCCACTGGGTGATCCTGGGTAAGTCACATTCTCTCAGTAAATCTTGCCAAGAAAACCTTGTGATACAATCACTGTGTCGGTTTCAATCTGAAAGCATACAACACCATTTTTTTCTAAATGTGTGTGTATATGTGTCTATCTGAATAAGCAAATGTAAATTTATACAAATCTATGTCCCTTTGTTGGATGATGACATTAATCATGATGATGCATTTCCTCTTTTTTGGCAAGGTGTCTCAGGCAGCAAAGGGCCTTGGGCCCCACTCTGAACCCCACCAGTCCTGCTTATGTTCATTCTTATGAGAAAAAGAAAAAATGGGCAAACTACTCCTAGTCTTTTCTAGTCCTCAGCCCACATTTACTTTGCATTAAATCATTTCAGAATGGTACTTTTGCATAAAAAGTATACCCTGCTTATTAAAATTAAGGAGAGAGTAGAAAGCTGAAACCTTATAAATAAACATTCAAACCATGTGATTTGATCTTGAGGAATGTGGAAATGTGTTAGACATCTGAGCTCAGCAAATCAGGCGGCCCCATCCATATTTCATCCTTGTATTGTGAGCAGAAGCAGCAGCAGGCAGAAAGGGGTGGGGGAAGGAGAAAGAAAAAGGGAAAGGAAAGATCAACAGTTAATTGGAAATGTTACATCTGCTGTATATGCAAAAGGCATAAATATTTATACGCTGAAGGCTGACTTCTGAATTTTCTCCTAAGAGAGAACCAGATGCTGAATAAAGGTCTCCTCTCCACTACCTTCCACTCCCCACCCATAGATCTGTAAACTTGATGATTATATTATTATTATTATTATTATTACTACTACTACTACTACTACTACTAAATTGTCTTAAATGGGGCACTGAAGCTCATGTGTTCCTTCTGTGTTCCTGCAGACTTCAGTAAGAATTGTGAATACAGTATAAGTTCTGGCAAAGACCAAATGTGTTGGCTTCTCATTGTTAGGGAGTGAGAATGAGAAGAACAAGGCTGAAAAAAGTAAGGAAGGACCATTTATAAATCTGAGACTGTGAATGCTCAGAGGGCGATGTAGGTGGAGGGATCTATATTGAAATAGGTGGAAACTGCCTGCTGATTTGTACAACTTTTGCTGGGTGGGAGAGCTGTTTCAAGCTAGAATACAGATTTATCTTGCAAATGTAATATTGATGGTCAATACCCATTCCTCATTTGTCCCTGTGGCTTGGAGTGGGGAGGGAAGTGCTAGCAAAGACATTTTCCCATCTACAACAATCAATGGGTGGTGTTTTCTTGTGCAAAGATGTGGCAGAAATTAGCCAATGTGAGATAGATAGTAAGACAAATATTCTGGAGAAAGAATGGATGTGGAAGAAATAGGGCAGGATCATAAGTGCCTGGCTGCTACATGCCTCAAGGTTAGTGCACTGCATCTCTGCGCTGTTCATTTACGTGCTGGCCTGGGAGCAATCAGTTAGAAATTGTTGTTGCTGCTGCATGCCTTTCAGTAATTTCCAGCTTATAGAAACCCTAAGGCTAACCTATCACAGGGTTTTCTTGGCAAGATTTGTGCAGAGGGAGTTTGTCTTTGCCTTCCTCTAGGACTGAGAGACTGTGGCCATTTCTGCACTAGCCTGTTATAGCGCGATGATTCCACTTTCAACATCCTCTGGAATCCTGGGGTTTGCAGTTTCAGGAGGGGCCAGCTGTCCCCTCCCAAAACTGCAAACCCCAGGATTCCAGAGGATGTTGAAAGTGGAATCATCGCGCTATAACAGGCTAGTGCGGAAATGGCCTGTGACTTGCCTAAGGTCACCCAGTGGGCCAGTGAGGATTCGAATCCTGGTCTCCAGAGTCATAGTCCGACACTCAAATCACTACACCACACTGGCTCTGAGAATTTGCTGTTATCTCAGTTAGAAATATCACTCTTGACAAACCCCGGGGGGGGGGGATCTTAAACTGTGATTTTCAGAAGGAGAAACACATAGGGAGTATTTTTCTGCCCACAGTGAAGGCTTTTACCCACCAGCAGAGGTTAGAAGAAGGGCACTACCACAAGATCCTAATCTCCTCTAGCAATCCGGGGGGCAGATAAAAGGATTGCATTATGAAAAATAAAAAAGATTTGTTGTAGCCTAAGCTTTTATAGAGAACCAACATGGTGTAGTGGTCTGATTGTTTGGCTGTAACCCTGGAGAGGTTCTCTACTCAGCCATGGAAACTCACTTGGGTGCATTACACATTCTCAGCCCTAGAAAACCCCGTGATAAGGTTTGAAATGACTGGAAGACACACAGCACAAACACACAGGCTTTTATATGCTGCCTCAGAGTCTGGTGGAGTCTCCTTCTTTGGAGGTTTTTAAGCAGAGGCTGGATGGCCATCTCTCAGAAGTGCTTTGATGTGGGTTCCAGCATGGCAGGAGGTTGGACTGGGTGGCCCCTGTGGTCTCTTCCAACTCTATGATTCTATGATAGACTAGAACTTGCTTTGTTAGATGTATGAGATGGATGGGCTGCTACACAGAAATCTCATGGACTTCCTCAATTTTTTGTATTTTCATGGCCTCTTGTCTATACAGGGATTAATGAGATAGCCACGCTGGTGTATTTCATTATTTAAGAAATGAAGAAAAGTAGGAGATAGGTTAAAAATGCCCTAAGATTCCTATGTATTTTAGCATCAGCTCTTGGGGACTACAATCCAATTCCTCAGTTGCACTGATGGAGTTAAGAATGTTAAGAAATTAAATCCTCAGGTATGAATGTACAGATTTTTTCCCAAAAGGATAAAAACACGCAACCAGGCGGTTGGGGAGCAGGTGAGGAAGTGGGGGAAATGCAGCACAGAATAGATAGAGAGGTAGTACAGGAATACCTGGCCACACTGGATGAATTCAAGTCTCCAGGGCCAGATGAATTGCATCCTAGGATTTTAAAAGAACTAGCAGAGGTCATTGCAGAACCTCTTGCTATAATCTTTGAAAACTCTTGGCGGACCGGAGAAGTTCCGGCAGACTGGAGGAGGGCAAATGTTGTCCCCATCTTCAAGAAGGGAAAAAAAGAGGACCCAAATAATTATCGCCCAGTCAGCCTGACATCAGTACCTGGAAAGATCCTGGAGCGGATCATCAAACAGTCAGTTTCTAATTACTTAGAAAACAATGCCGTAATTACGAAAAGTCAACATGGATTTCTCAAAAATAGGTCATGCCAGACTAATCTTATCTCTTTTTATGATAGAGTTACTTGCTTGATAGATGAAGGGAATGCTGTGGACATAGTATATCTTGATTTCAGTAAGGCCTTTGACAAAGTTCCCCATGACATTCTTGCAAAGAAGCTAGTAAGATGTGGGCTGGACGTGGCTACTGTCAGGTGGATTTGTAACTGGTTGACTGACCGTACCCAAAGGGTGGTCACTAATGGCAGATTCTCATCCTGGAGAGAAGTGACTAGCGGGGTGCCACAGGGTTCTGTCCTGGGCCCGGTGCTGTTCAATATCTTCATTAATGACTTGGATGAAGGAATAGAGAGCACGCTGATCAAATTTGCAGATGACACCAAATTGGGAGGGGTTGCTAATACGCCAGATGACAGGATCAAAATTCAAAAGGACCTGGACAGATTGGAGAGCTGGGCCAAGGCTAACAAAATGAACTTCAACAGAGAGAAATGTAAGGTCCTACACTTAGGCAGAAAAAATGGTATGCAGAAATATAGGATGGGGGACACGTGGCTGGCTAACAGTACGTGTGAAAGGGATCTAGGAGTCTTCATAGACCACAAGCTGAACATGAGTCAGCAGTGTGATGCGGCAGCCAAGAAGGCCAATGCAATTCTTGATTGCATCAATAGGAGTATGGTGTCTAGATCGAGGGAGGTATTGGTACCACTCTATTCTGCATTGGTTAGACCTCATCTTGAATACTGTGTCCAGTTCTGGGCACCCCAATTCAAGAAGGATATGGATAAGCTGGAGCAGGTCCAGAGGAGGGCAACCAAAATGGTGAGGGGCCTGGAAGCCATGCCCTATGAGGACAGACTTAGAGAGCTGGGTATGTTTAGTCTGCAGAAGAGAAGGTTGAGAGGGGACATGATAGCCATGTTTAAATATTTGAAGGGATGTCATGTCGAGGAGGGAGTGGGCTTGTTTTCTCCTGCTCTTGAGACCAGGACAAGGAGCAATGGATGCAAGCTGCAGAAGGGGAGATTCCGCCTGAACCTCAGGAGGAATTTCCTGACAGTCAGGGCTGTCCGGCAGTGGAATGTGCTGCCACAGAGTGTGGTGGAGTCTCCTTCTTTGGAGGTTTTTAAGCGGAGGCTGGATGGCCACTTGTCGGGAGTGCTTTGAGGGTTTTCCTGCATGGCAGGGGGTTGGACTGGATGGCCCTTGTGGTCTCTTCCAACTCTACATTTCTATGATTCTATGATTTTATAGTTACACCCTCATCATCATGTAACTTGTACATTGATACCTGAGACTTCAATAGTGTACTCCACCAATGCATCTGAGAAAGTGCACTGTAATCCACAAAAACGTCATGCTAAAATAAATCAGCTATTCTGAAAGATTCCTCCCTCCTTCCTTTCCTGCTTTTTGTTCATACAGTTCACATGTCTTGGTGAGTTCTAGGCCATTTCCACACTACACTGTTATAGTTCTATTATTCCACTTTCAATATCCTATGGAATCCTGGAGTTTGCAGTTTAGAGAGAGGCATTTAGAATTCTCAGCCAAAGAGCTGTTTGGTCTCAGTAAACTACAAATCCCAGAATTCCACAGGAGGTTGAAAGGGAGAATAATAGCACTATAACAGTGTAGTGTAGAAATGGCCCTAGTCCACTAAATCTTATTCCATAAAGAAGCTAATAGCATTTAACATGCAGTGTGGCATATACACATCACTACAGTTGAAATAGAATGCTAGACTTGAAAGATGTCAGCTAGCATGGCAGTGTTGGACAACCTGTGAGCAATCCATCTAAGTATGGTGTTTGCATAGTGTGCCTTTGTTTTTGACTTAGGCGACCCTGAGGTGAACCTGTCATGGGGTTTTCTTGGCAAGATTTGTTCAGAGGGAGTTTTCCTTTGCCTTCTGTTGAGGCTGACAGCATGTGACTTGTCCAAGGTCAACCAGTAGGTTTCCATGGATGATCAAGGATTTGAACCCTGGTCTCTAGAATCATAGTCCAATGCATAAACCACTACACCATGCTGGCTCTTTATCTGTGTATGTACTGGTGTCTATATTAGAACCTACCACCTGGCATCAAGATTGCAAAAAAGATCATTCCTTAATATCTATGTAACCATCCTGTGGAATTGTTTTGGATGATCAAAACTCTGAGTGGAGGTAATCGCTCAAAGACACAGGATTCCATCATAGCCCTGCAATCCATCTGCAAAACATCTCCTCCTAAATAAAATGCCTCATATTCATTCTAGTGTAGATGCTTGTATTGTTTCTTTTGATTTGCTGACTTGCCTTGTTTTGGTGGATTCTTTCCAATCTATGTTGTGATATGGGTAGCATTCTTTGAGACATGAGCCCTCATTATATCTGCTCTAGAGTCTCGCCCATTGTAGCTGCTAAAGGCAGCCAGAGAGGACAACTAAATGGATTAGTGTTGGGTCTAATGCTTCCTTCCACTGGACCCTAAGAATGTCATGAGTAAGATAACTTTTTTAAAAAGCCCTTCTTGGACCCCCTGGTATTAGTTAACTATTAAACAGTCTTAAATATTATTCTTTCTGTCATTTAGTTTGTTTCTCATCCCTGGTACACTTCTGTACATGAAGATACAAATTTGTTTTCCTAAAAAATAGTTCTTTTTAGTATGTGCATTGGTGAGAGGATGGGGGAGTCCTGGTTTCCCTCCCTCTGTTTTGATCCACTTTTTCTAATGCCTCCAAACTCAAGACAAGATCTTTAATTTTAAGTTTAATTGTAATTTTTTTTTCTTTTAGTCTAAACAGATTTTCCTGTGGGATTATTTCTTTGGCTCACACTTTTCTTTCTGTTTCCACAGCAACCACAGCTGGCTCATATGTGTAGTTACCATAGCAACCCTGGGGTTGGAGGTTTTGGGTAGTTGTTTTTTTAATGGATGCAATTAAGTAAGAATTAAATTAGCGTTCCTCACGTGCTCTGTGCAGGGGGAAAAATCCACCCTGCATGTTGTGGGGCTGCATGGAGCATCTTTGAAAACAACCATATCTTCTCCTTATATCCCTCCTGCTTTTATCTCAATAGCTGCCTCAAAGTACATTATGCTTTCATGTGAAGAGAAGAGCACAAGCAAAGCAACAGGATATTGACATTTGGCCAATTGAGGTTGCGTACAAAGTACTGTGGGAAGGGCCAGTCTTTTAGAAATGATGGATACCCATTGTTCAGTCTTCATGAATACTCATTTCCTAGGGTTTATCCCCACCCCATCCCTGAAAAGAAAGAGTGGAATTAATAGGTAGAGAGATGATTAAACTCTTCAGAAATTTCAGTGACAAATGAAGTGGTATGCTGTATTTATTCTGCACCCTTTGTCCCTCGCTTGTCATTTTCCTGCGCTGGACAGCCCATTTGTAGCTGTTCTGTTTTCATTATGGACACCTTATCACAGGGTTTCCTTGGCAAGATTTATTCAGAGCTGGTTTGCCATTGCCTTCCTCTGAGGCTAAGAGAATGTGACTTGACCAAGATAACCCACTGAATTTCCATGGCTGGAAAGGGATCTGTACTCTGGTCTCCCAGAGTCCTGTCCCCCTACACCATGCTGGCTCACTGACAGCCCATAGGATATGTGAAACTAAACATGACAGCCACATCTTTCTCAGGATGCATGGATAAAAGTACAGGCAGGTATTCAGTAACTGATCTGTATTCAATCAGAATATATATTCTTACTGTTAACCTGCATAAATGGTACGCCAGCCCATCTTGAGAGCCAGATGTTTCCTTGAGCAAAGGAGGTCCATTCAGTTTCCAGTGGGAGTGTAAGGAGGATTCCACCAATCTCCACCAGTGAGCAAGGCTGTGACAGTCAGAAGCAGGACCTATCACAGGACCTTGTTGCAGCCTCTCTCACTGGCCAGGACTGATGGAAATGTCAGCCTTCTTGCCCCCCACATCAGAAATTCAACAGACCTCCTTTGCCTGATCTGGTAGCTGGCTCTTAAGATGGGCTGGGAGAGGGGTTGAATCAAGAGTCATTACTTACTTACTTAAAGATAACTAGATAGCTGATCTAGGACACCAGTGATTGTTTTTAAAAAGTCACCTCAAGAATTGCCTGAGAATTATTTATTTCAAAGAATTATTAGTTGCTGGACAAAATTACATTCCTCAAGGCTGTGCTGAGTTGAGTCTGGGATACATCTGCAGGACTTCTGTCCTTCTTTATCTGCAGTTTCATCCACCAGTGGTCACCTAATAGCCCATCATACTTTTGCGAGTCTTGTTACTTTCATTTCTTGCTCTCTCAAACCATCACACCTGAAGCCAAGACTGGCATTGAACAGAGCATGAAAAGTGTCCCTGTTGGCTGGAGGGTTCTGAGTGTTGTAGTCCAAGGAAGTGTTCTCTGCCCCAACTCCAGTCTTCAGCATAAGTGGCAGCATGTTTTAGACTTTGAATGCTGTTGCATTCATTTGGTGGCATAAGCAACCAGCACTCAACTGGAAAGAACCATGCTGAGGACCAGCTGTCCATCTTGTTTCATCTGGCCTTCATAGCAGCCGACTTTGGCACAGACTGCAGTCAAGCAAAGGGATGACAATGGAAGTTAAAGTGAGCTGTGCCAAGTGCAGTATGTAAAACATCTCTGTTGGCAGCAAGTGCCAGGGAGATGTGGAGCAACAGAGAAACTGAGTGGCTGGCATAGAGAACATACTAAACTTCATGTATTTTGTGTTGACACGGCTTTGAATGCTCAGTGACATAACCCCTTCTCTTCAAGAGAAGGGTCTACATGAGAAGGTAGGAAACAAATTATTTAAGGGGTTTGCTTGCTTTCTCATCTGCTTTGCTGATTCTATAAATGCATTAATTCTCAGTGAGCGCAAATTAATTTGTTGTCTGTGCTGGGCTGCCATTCTCCACTTTGCATATCAGAAGCCAATGAATCAGGGCTGGCTTAAGACAGCTTGCTTCCTGACTGGGGGGAGGGGGAAGCGGGTGAGGGGAAGAGCGTGCCCCTTCTGTTTCAAGTACCAAAGCTAGAGGACCATCCATTGAATTCTCTCTTTAGCATTGCTGATGAAACATCTTTCATCTTCCACTGCATCTAAAGGCAGCAGGCTTACTTAGGGGTGCAGGATAGGCCCTATAGAATCATAGAATCATAGAATCATAGAAATGTAGAGTTGGGAGAGACCACAAGGGCCATCCAGTCCAACCCCCTGCCGTGCAGGAAAACCCTCAAAGCACTCCCGACAAGTGGCCATCCAGCCTCCGCTTAAAAACCTCCAACGAAGGAGACTCCACCACACTCCATGGCAGCACATGCCACTGCCAGACAGCCCTGACCGTCAGGAAATTCTTCCTGAGGTTCAGGTGGAATCTCCCCTCCTGCAGCTTGTATCCATTGCTCCTTGCCCTGGTCTCAAGAGCAGGAGAAAACAAGCCCACTCCCTCCTCGACATGACATCCCTTCAAATATTTAAACATGGCTATCATGTCCCCTCTCAACCTTCTCTTCTGCAGACTAAACATACCCAGCTCTCTAAGTCTGTCCTCATAGGGCATGGCTTCCAGGCCCCTCACCATTTTGGTTGCCCTCCTCTGGACCTGCTCCAGCTTATCCATATCCTTCTTGAATTGGGGTGCCCAGAATTGGACGCAGTATTCAAGATGAGGTCTAACCAAAGCAGAATAAAGTGGTACCAATACCTCCCTCGATCTAGCACACAGCTGTCTCTTCTACCAACTTGTTGCCACTTCCCTGCATCTGCCACCTGAGGCAAGTGCTTCACTTTGCCTAATAGTAAGGTCAACCCTGTAATAAATGATTGCTCTTTTCAGTGGTGTGCATCTTGCCTCAAGAATTATCTGATTTCACTGTACAATCCCATTTATCTAGTGCCTCTCAAGAGTTCTTTTCCCCATTTTCAACGTAACTTTTTATCCCATCATCTAACATATTTACAGAATTGCCATTCTAGTGGTGCTGTGGCTTTTACCATGAAAATGTTTACCAGGTGAAGCTCTACCTATCACATTATCCCCATGTTAGAGATCTAATGTTTAATTAAAGATTAAGTTAGGAACAAAGACAGCTTTAAAAAAAAAAAGACTTGAAATTCTTGGCAATATGAGTCATCTAAAATAAGAAATTTCTGTGCCTGTTTGGCCACCTGCAATGTCTGCTACAGGGATATTTTCTCTGGTACGTGCTCTCATAAATTTATATGTGGCCACTTTTAATCCCTGTCCAATTTTCTAAAGTGTGGTAGACTAGTATCAGAATTAATCATAGAATCATAGAGCTGGAAGAGACCAGAAGGGCCATCGAGTCCAATCCTCTGCCATGCAGAAATACACCATCAATACATTCCCAACAGATGGCCATCCAGCTTCTACTTAAAAACCCCTAAAGAAGGAGATTCCACTACACTCCGAGGTAGCACATTCCATTGTCGAACTGCTCTTACCATCAGGAAGTTATTCCCAATGTTTAGATGGAATCTCTTTTCCTGAAGCTTGATTATTTAGATTATTTAGAGCAGATCTCCAAAGGCCTTTGACTCTCAGTGTTATAATAAATGTAAGTAATTTTTTTAAAAAAAGCATTCAAACAGCTGGCCTCATGTTAATTGCTCACATTTTATCCACAATGTTCCTCCTTTTCCTCCTCCTCCTTATCACTGTTATTAATCAGAAGGACAGCTGTGCCTCTAGTGGTGTCCAGGAAGTGTGAATATACCCTTTTTCAATTTTTGGAGCCCCACAGCACCATCCAAAGTCCCCAGTCAGTGGGAAGTGACCTAAAAGTGACCAGAAGTCACTCCCATTTATCAAAATGGTGGGGGTACTGCATGCATGGCATCAGGGAGAGCTCAGAATGGCCACTGAATCCTTCATAGAGGTCCATTCCTATATTAGAAGAATCTCTGTTTTGTAGTAACTCACAGATAGACCTAGAGAAATATAAGTATAGGTGTGTATGCATGCATACACACCCTTGAATCACCTGTTGACTTATAGCAACCCCATGAATTTCACAGGACTTTCTTAGGCAAGGGCTACTCAGAGGGGGTTTTCACTAGTTCCTGTCTCTGAAATATAGCCTACAGCACCTGGTATTCATTGGTGCTTTCCCATTCAAGTACAAATCAGGGCTGGCCCTGCTTAGCTTCCAAGATCAGACAGGCTCTGGTGCCTTAAGATATTTAGACCTCAGGTATAACTACAGACCATGAAATTTACCTGTCATTACCTAATTGATGCTGCTGATTTTGCTAATGATTTGAATGAAACAAAATCTAGACAGGCAGCACCCAAGTGCCTTTACATTCGTGTCACACCAAATCCCATGCAAAATGGATACAGAACAGCAATTTTCTGCAGAAAATCCAGTTTGGTGATCAGTTGCAAATCTGCAGGAAAATGTTCAGGGTATCAGCCTATGTCTAAATATCAAGTTCAGTCAAAATTGGCTTATAACCAGGTGCAGGGAGTGTTTGGTAGATATGAGAAACAGTTGATGGATCAGGTCCAAAACCTTAATATGGCCTTCATTGTGCTCCCATTAGATAACACGCAAGTATGGCAACTCTCTGATCAAGTACATGGATTTGTATAGCATAAAAGAGAGGCAGAGAGATGCTTTAAATAAAACACAGATAAATACCTGAGGTACAGTAGATAATTAGATAAATAACCTTCCCCCCTGAACTGCCATTTTATGTCTGGCTGTAGATGGCTGACTACATGTTTGAGCAAAACCCAAAATAGATCCTGCAGTGCTGAAGTCTGCTCACTGCTGATCTAGAGTCCAGGAGGGAAGGCTGCTAAACCTCTGCATCTACAATCACAAACAGTCTTTGAGGGAAGGCAAAGGGAAAGCAGAGAGCAGCAATTATACCAGGCATACCAAAGATTGCACTGATCAGCCATACCTCATCAAAGAACTGACATTAACCTGCTGCCCTTCTACTGTGGGAGAAAGACAAATGCTCACATGGTGGACTTTGCAAAAAGAGACTCTATGCTGTTACCCAGTGGCTAGTGGCAACGATAGTTTTCCTGAAATTTTATCCTACTTATCATCCTATGGCATCTACAGTTCATATTTCCAGTAGAATAATAACTCCCAAGTTTTGATAAAGATACAGACTATGGTGTTTAACATTCCCATTGTCCTGTCTCCATTTAGGATTCCCACTTGCTGAGGCGAGTGGAAAAAAGGAGCAAGTTGCTTTCTGCAATGGCAGGCACCTTTATGAGCTGGAGGTGTGTTTCCAATAGACCAAAGATTTACAAAGATGGAACACAGCCATTGTGTCTGCCCCATCCATTCAGCAACAGACAAGAAATGTCTTTCTGCCTTTGGTTCTCCTGCAGTGTCACTGTTTCCTTTTTCCCACTCTGCTTGCATTTAACACTGTAGTTAAAAAGTGCATTCATGTACATGCCTCTGCTTTTTACAGTCTGCCTTTGACAGTCAGATTAGGATAGACAGACAAAAAAACTGGGCAGAATGATTTAGATGGTTGATTTACTGCAAATGGTTCCTATAGCAGTGAGTTCTGA
This sequence comes from Iguana delicatissima, assembly GCA_948472985.1. Taxonomy (NCBI): domain Eukaryota; kingdom Metazoa; phylum Chordata; class Lepidosauria; order Squamata; family Iguanidae; genus Iguana; species Iguana delicatissima. The sequence continues at coordinate 24,227 of CAOKZL010000022.1, forward strand.
TTTTTGACTCTCTCTCTCTCAATCCTGTTCTTGAGCATCATTCGGTTTAGCAGTCTGTCCTTCCTTCTTGGCTTCCTAGTCAAAATTTTACCATCCATTATGAACCAGCCTTACTTTGCTCCATTGCCTGGTTTTCCCTTCTTAGAAAAGTGCTATGCTATACTGTTTGTTAGATGATTATATGAAGCTCCTCCTTTCTGTAAAATTCCATTACGCCTTGACATGCATGCTGTAAGCTCAATCAGCCCAATCAACTCATAAAATGATTAATTATATTTCCCACTGTTCTAATACAGCAATAAATGAAGGTGGGGAAAGAAATTCATCCTCTCCACTGCCTTGCTCCCTGCAACATCTGAAGCTCACTGGGATACTCTTATGTAGCTGTACCTAAACAGGAATGTATGAGTTTAATAGCTACTCAGCTCTAGTTTCAGAAATGTGTGACAGACCCAATACCCATCAGTTCTTGAAAGAGCATGAGAAGAATACATAAAAACAAAAGGAGGGCATGCAAAGACCATTCAAGCAAAAGCTACAGAAACAATTCAAGTAGCCACAACACAAATGGAGTAAAAGTAAACAAGGTAAAATACCCTTAAAAGCAACAGAAAGAATCACCTGCAATAGAACAGGGGTGAGCAGAGAAAGACGGGATTTACCATAGAACAGTTCATGGCATGGGTTTCTGACTCCCAATTGTTTAACAAGAACAGAAAGGTTTTCTTTTTCATTTCAATTAGGTTGCTGAAATGAAGAAAGCTTGGGGTTACGAAGAATGGACTTTTCTAGAAATGACTGTGAGCTCAGTTCAATTCTGGTGCTTAAAACAGATCTCTGGGCTAAGAAAGTATTCAGAATCACCCTGTCATTTAATTCTAAAATGGCTGCTTGTGGTGGTGAGTCTTGGCATTTGAGTGAAAACGAAATAGACCATCTGAAGCAAGTCCATCCCTGATGTAGAAGATGGCAGCTGTATTTTTTTCAAGTCAGGAAGGAAATCAATCCCTAATTGATGGCTGTTTGTTTTCTTTTGTTTTGTTTTGCACCAGCCAGATCTGAACAAAGGTGCCTCTCACTGGAACATGCTTCTCTCAGAAGCATCCATGTCAAAAAGTCCCAATATAAATGTTGCACATGACAAAGTTATATGTCACACAATACTATTATCTTTACAACAAGGATGTAAGATAGTTTACACTGATAAACAGTAATTAGCTCAGGGTGACCCAGAGACCTTTATAGCTCAGCAGGAATTCAGACCCAAGTATGCTTGTCCCAAGTGCAACATGTTCGCTATGCCGCGTCAGGTTGTCTTGTGTTTCTCTGTTGCCTCTTCAAAGCTGCTGTTCCCTCTTTCAGGGAAAGCTTATGGATACCAATGTATTTTCCCTAAAACAACCCGCTCAAAACTACTGCCTTCAACATGTTTTGGACCCCCAGCTCCTATGATCTCCCAACCACTGACTATGTTATCTTGTGGCTGTTGAGAGATACAATCCAAAATCCAAAATCTACATGGCACCTCGTTGGAGAAGGCTATGGTAAAGGGATGGAATTCAGGAAGGATGATCTGCATTGAGAAAGTGGCATAGGGTAGGGGTTGGCAGTGTGTAGCCAATGAGATGGATGTGGTCCCTTGACCATTTTTGTCTCCCTGAGATCCCCACCATCACAAAAACAGTGTGATTAGTGCAAGAAACATGGCGCACAGGGAGTGCACACCTTGTCTCCCAACAGAATCATGTTCTCAGCAGTGTAATTTCTTTCGGTAAACAAAGTACCTACTTGCCACATGTCATCTTTATCATCCAGATTGTGCCATTTTGCAGCACTTGAAAGAGCAGTAGTGAAATGGAAACAAAAGCAATGGCAGCATAAGATTTATCACAAGGAGAGGGTGCAGCCCCTGGTGGGAAGTGGAAAGGCCCTAACCGCTCTGCACAGCTGCCTGCCCCAGGTTATGGGAAAGGGTTAAACATCTCTCTTCCCAGCAGTGCGATCTAAATCTCACCCTTTGCAATTGCTTTTTACAGGAGTTTATAAAGAACAGAAGATCTGGTCATGATTCTCTAACATCTTTGGCCCTCAGTAGTTTTCCTCCTTTGCAAAGAACTATTAGGTGCTGCAAACAAGCAGCACAATTTGAGAAAGCTATCACAGCTCCCCTCCATGACTGTCTCTCTCTGTCTCTGAGATGGTCATGCATGCACAAACTCCACTTAATTTCTCATCTGCACTTGGTTTCTTCTTTCTCTTATTCAGCACTTAATGACCAACCACTGGATGTGTGAATTCATTCCATTGAAATGTGTCAGACTGGAGGTGCTCTGCCGTTGTATTTCTGATGTTTGCTGATGCTATAGCCATCAAACCGTGAATGTGATTGTGCGATATGGGCATAACTCAGTGTTCTGACACAGAAATTATCTCTCTGCCTCAGGACCAGAGTAATGCTCTGTGCTGTGTTGGCTGGATTATTAATCAAGTTTCATCTATCCAAGGTGACAAATTCGACTTTTCACACACACACACCACCACCACCACCACCACCACCACCACCACCTCTCCTTGGTTTCACATTGAGAAGCTGCTGGAAGCAGAAGACACAGTAGTGCGACAATCTACTTGATCCAAATTGAGCTCTGTATTATTCATGCATTCCCTTCCCAGAACACACATTTTGTTAGCTTTCATTCAGCCCAAAGCACCTTCGGCATTTTGAATGTTGCAGTCTCTCCGATTCTGCTCTTTTACCTTCTATTTTTCATCCCTCATAAAAAATGGTGTGCACATATTTGTATATGAAGAATCTTTCCTTTCTTGTTTATGTCCATTTCTAACCAGGTTTGAAAGCTAGCATAATGTATTCTGTGCCTTTTGGTTGGCCTAATAAAGATGGATTACAAAATACATGATGTGCTTTTTGGATTTTGTTGTATTTTTGCCACACAGCCAACACAGCTAGCCCTGAATATGTTGTGTGAAAAGAGAAAGTAGGAATGATAACATTAGGGGCAGGAGAGATATCATGTAATGCCTGATTTTGCTGTTGTTGTGTGTGTTCACAGTTTCCAACCTTTGGTGGCCCTACCCCAGACTTTTCTTGGCAAGATTTGTTCAGAGGGAGGTTTGCCTTTGCCTTCCTCTGAGGCTGAGAGAGTACGACTTGCCACATCATCCACTGGGTTTCCATGGCCAAGTGCACAGTTGCTGTCCAATGCTCAGTTCCCACACAGGCCAAGATAATTCACAATACACCATTTTTCCTCCTGCATGGGACAGCTCTTGGAATTACATCCACATTAAAACATTTCAGAAAGAATCGTCTTTGAAGCAGTTTGTTTAGGCACAATTTTTTAAAATGCACACACGCGCGCGCGCGCGCACGGCACTCTTTGACGCAATGTGCCAAGTGTGCTTTGTCTTGGTTCCCATCCTCACCCTCCCTGCAACTCAAAACAAAGAGATGTATAGATTCTCCATCCCTCCTCCTGGTGATCACTGCTATTGGTGGCGATTCTGTAGGAAATTGAGAGCATGGCCAATCTGCAGTTTCTTTCTCTCTTATTAAATTGTAAAGCCCCATGGGCACTCAGAAAAACGTGCTCAGCTTCTATCTCCATCACTCAAGCAGTGATACCGCACTGTCGGGATGGAGGAGACTGCGGCACTAATCCCTGGGGGGAACCGAACTGCTCATCAGAAGGACTGGTATCCAGGCAACCAGCCTCCCCTGCCTGAGACAAGCCGAAACAGCTGGGAGCTTTGCAAAGGAGGAGAAGCTACTGTAAAGCGAGTGAGAGGGGAGGAGGGGGAAACACAGAGAGGGGATCAGAGAGAGTGTATGCGGGAGAGAAAGGGAGGGGTAGAGAGATGTTATTTTGGGCTGGCTATTTTTCATTATCCTGTACATCATCTTTGCTCCAGCTATGCGTGGTCATGGGGGCCATCCCTTAAGTGCTGAATTCCTAGCGCTCATCCTTACGGCTCTGATGAGATAAGGGGTGAAACAAAAGAGCTGTTTTGTCCACTCCTGTTCAAAAGTTACAGTAAAAAGCACAGGAGCAAATATTAAATATATTTTTCAACAAAGGAATTTCATCCGTGAACTTGGGATCAAGGTTCCAAGCAGCTGGGTTGCTATGGGAAGAATGGAAATAAAAGAATTGTCCCCCCACCGGAAAAAAATAAGAATTCCCTCCCACCCCCGGAATTTTCTTTCAGTCCTACCACTGCTAGTATTCTTGTAACTTAAAACTTCAGTTGAATATTTAGAAATACATCCAAGCATCTAAGGGGAAAGGGCAAGCAAAGTTACCAAGGGAAAACAAACACAGAAAATGTGAGAGTTCGAGGTGTGAACAATTATCAATGTGTCATTCTTTATAATGGTAGAAATTTGGGGGCTGAAGGAAAATTTCATGGTGTGGAAATAAGAATTTCACAAAATTCTTATTTAAAGACAATGCCCTCATTTTGCTGCCCCCACCCCCAATAGCTATACCTCTGGATCTTCGGATAAATTAATGAGGCTTATACAACATGCACCAGAGAAATAAATAGCAATCTCTGAAAAATATGAAGCAAGACTAAGGGAAAGCACCCTTGAGCACAGCCCAAAGTCCCCTTGTGCTTCCAGATCAAAAGCCCCCAGTACATCTTTTTCTAAAGCACTAAGGACTGCTTTGTAATCTTATGGAAAGGCTATGGGATGGAGGGCTAAAAAACATACATTTTGTCATCAAAAGAGGACTCCCACATACACAGACTATTTACTTCTCTGCCAGCCTGTGAATCTCTGGAGAAATGGTAAGGAGGCAAATTACATGCATGTCACACACACAAACCCATTACATCTTCAGGGGCACCTAAGCACAAATATTGCTTCTAAATGTGACAGCATGTCTGGCAGAAAAAAATTCTCTGCCGCTCTCTTTCCATACTGTGTTAGCCTTGTGATATTTATTTATTTATTTATTTATTTTGCCATTTTTCTCCCTTTCTTCCCTCTTCTGCCTCTCTTTCTCTGTGTCACATGCACGCACACATACCGATACTCTCACACACCATAATTGGATGAAAGATTTTTAAACCCTTTTTTCTATTTTTTTTATTTTTAGTGAACAAAAAAACCATATAGAACTAGCCGTCATTTTCCATTTGAATTGTAGCAGACTATGATCTGTTAATCATATGTGTTTTAACAGGTTCATCCATCAGTTAAATATGCACAGGAGGGGAAGCAATTTTTCCTTATTTTTAGATAATGCATACACACGATGTAGTTGGTATAATCCTCCTATTTATAACTCTTTCAAGATTATGAGATGGTCCTTGCTGAATGCTCCTGCCTTTTTTGTACAAAGCACATAGAAGAGGAAGAGGAAAAGGAAGAAGAAAGAGGCAGCAACAATGCCTACTTCACTGCCTTGTAAAACTCAGCCTCCATTTTCAGTTAATTAAACATTTCTCTTTAAATAAGTATTTGATTCTGCTCTTGCATGATAATCATGATGATGATTCCTAACTTTACCTATACCCTGCCCTTTACCCTGAACTAGGAGTCAAGCTTCAGCTCTTCAAACATTGTGGGACCTGACTAACTAAAGGACCATCTCTGTCAGCTCTTCCGTTTATGTTTTTACTGTTTTTGCTCCTCTGGTTTTTAGTTAATGTGTTTTAAGGATAAGTTGGTTTGATGCTTTTATATTTTGTATGCTGCTTTTAGCAACTCTTTTTAAAAGAAGAAAAGCAGGATCAAAACTTCTTAAATAATAATAAATACTAATGTGTTAGGGTGAATGATAAAGTAGCACAGAGACATGTATATGTACAGGCTATGGGACAGAGATGGAGGATTGTACAGTAGAGCCATTCTATACGTTGTTTTTTAAAAAATAATAATTTATAGGAAAAATTACTATAGTCAGTCCTCTGTCTCTGCAGATTCTGTACCCATGGATTCAACCAATAAAAGCTTGAAAATATTTTTTAAAAAATCCCAAAAGCAAACTACAATTTTTTTATAGGAGATGCTATTTTACTATACCATTGTATGTAATGGGACTTGAGCATCCATGAACGTTGGTCTCCACAGGAGATCCTGAACCAAATCCTAGCAGATACCAAGGGCCCCACTGTACCAGTCCACCTCAGTGTGGCCATCTAAACTAAACTGCAATACAGCTCCCTGCTTGGCTCTTAAAAAGTACTCCTTTCTTCTCCTCTTGGCAATTTAATTGTGAATATATTCAGAAGCAGACCTCTGGAGCTTGCTGTACGTACACAAAACCACTGAAATCTACCCATCCACCCTTCTGTGTGTGTCACACCCATATATGCATGCACACACAAAGCTGAATTGGAGCCCTTGTCTCTGATGATCATATTCTGTGCTTTTTCCTTGAGACCGAGAATGATTCCTCAGCCACACAATGACCATGCTCAAGGCTCTTTCCTCAATCCCTCGCTTGCCACTCACTCTTCAAATACCTCTCCCTCCAGACAGCTGTACACAGGTGCCCTTTTGGACTTTTGTACTGCCTTCCCATTGACAAATTCACAAAGTGCTATTTGCCAAGGGATGAGAAAGAGACCCAGAAGGCCTTGGTGGGATCATTCCGGTGCTAAAAATAACAGCAGGGTTCAGCAGGAAACAAGACTGCAACCCTTCACCCTATTCTCCCCCCTTCCAGCTTTCTCTCCCTCCCTCCCTCCCTCTGTCCTTTGCTCTACACCTGCCCACACTCAGTGCCACAGTCACCAAGAGGACAAACAACCCTTTGACGAAACCTGGCTCCATCACCATCAACAACCCCTCTCCTTTCCCTCCCACCGTGACATCCCTCTGCAGCAGGGCACTGGAGTTGCTGCTACGCAGTAACAGGGAGCAAGGCAGCAAAACAGATGAAACTGTCTCCAGAGCAACCCTGTGCTTCCACTCTATCATCACCCACAGAGCTGCTCTTGAAAGAATTTGAGGTTGCACGAAGATGATAGTAACTCTTAAGCTTTGTTTATATATTTGAACCATAGAATCATAGAAATGTAGAGTTGGAAGAGACCACACGGGCCATCCAGTCCAACCCCCTGCCATGCAGGAAAACCCTCAAAGCACTCCCGACAAATGGCCATCTAGCCTCTGCTTAAAAACCTCCAAAGAAGGAGACTCCACTACACTCCGAGGCAGCATATTCCACTGCCAGACAGCCCTGACTGTTGGGAAGTTCTTCCTGAGGTTCAGGTGGAATCTCCTTTCCTGCAGCTTGAATCCAATGCTCCTTGTCCTGGTCTCTGGAGCAGCAGAAAACAAGCCCTCTGCTTCCTCTACATGGCATCCCTTCAAATATTTAAACATGGCTATCATGTCCCCTCTTAACCTTCTCTTCTGCAGACTAAACATATCTAGCTCTCTAAGTCTATCCTCATAGGGCATGGCTTCCAGGCCCCTCACCATTTTGGTCGCCCTCCTCTGGACTTGCTCCAGCTTGACCATGTCCTTCTTGAATCGGGGTGCCCAGAACTGGACACAGTATTCAAGATGAGGTCTAACCAAAGCAGAGTAGAGTGGTACCAGTACCTTCCTCGATCTAGACACCATACTCTTATTGATGGAGCCGAGAATTGCATTGGCTTTCTTGGCTGCCGCATCACACTGCTGACTCATGTTCAGCTTGTGGTCTATGAAGACTCCTAGATCCCTTTCACACATACTGCTATCCAGCCACATGTCCCCCATCCTATATTTCTGTATTCCATTTTTTCTACCTAAGTGTAGGACCTTACATTTCTCTGCTGAATTTGATTTTGTTAGCCTTGGCCCAGCTCTCCAATCTATCCAGGTCATTTTGAATTTTGATCCTGTCCTCTGGCATATTAGCAACCCCTCCCAATTTGGTGTCATCTGCAAATTTGATGAGCATGCCCTCTACTCCTTCATCCAAGTCATTGATAAAAATATTGAACAGCACTGGGTCCAGGACAGAACCCTGTGGCACCCCACTAGTCACTTCTCTCCAGGATGAAAAGTAGCCATTCGTGATCACCCTTTGGGTTGGGTCAGTCAACCAATTACAAACCCTGTCCAGCCCACATTTTACCAGCTTCATTGCAAGAATGTCATGGGGAACTTTGTCAAAGGCATGGTCACTCCCCCGTAAAGATCCAACCACTTCTACCTCATTAACAAGGTCAACCCTGTTGGTCAGGATCAGATCTAGAATATTTGATCCCCTTGTGGCCTCTTCAAATATTCTAGAATCTAGAATTGAGTGAGGATGTCCTTTCCCAGTTCCTTTAATTCAAGGATGGGGCTTATGTGGTTCATCAGCTGCTGCTTGACTACAACTCCCAGGCTTCTTCACCCTTCTTCTCATGGAGGGGATGCATAGGAGTTGCAGTTCAGCAATATCTGGAGGATCACATGATTTCCACCCCAGTTTTAAATAGCATTGCTAGCAGTTTTTTGGTAGGATTGATGTAGCCAGATTTCCTGCTCAGTTCACAACTCCTGCACACAAAAAGCTTGGCACTCATGATATCCAGTAGAAAGTAGCACTTCTGAGGAAAACAAATATATTAAAGAGCTTGAATAGGACATGTTTAGACGAAAGCTGGGGTACCTTCGGTGCTCCAGATCTCCTCAGTCTCACCTAATGCTGCTAGTGGTAAAGGACGTTGTTGTCAAAAACATCTGGAAGACTAAAGCTGTTCCCACCTTTGTATACCAAAACAACGCCGCATATCTGAGTGTTGGATTAGAACTCTGGGAGACCAGGGGTTGAATCTCAAATCAGCTAGGAAAAAACTATTGCATGATCTTGGGGTGACAGTTCTTGGGGTGACTTTTTAAGAAACCGTACCTTTATGCATGCATGCTAAGAAAGGTGTCGTTCTCATGTTTAATTTTAGATATGCTCTGCAGGCTGCCAATGAGCCAGTGTGGTGAAGTGGACATGAACTCTAGGACAGCAAGGTTCAGATTACTACCCAACTGTAGAAATTCAGTGGGTAATCTTGGGCAAGTCACACATTCTCAGCCAAGGAGGAAGGCTCTTCAAGCAAGCCTCTCCTGAATAAATCTGACCAAGAAAACCCTATGGTAGGGTCAAAATAAGTTGGAGTCACCTTGAAGGCACATAACAAGAATCTCAGGCCATTTCTGCACTAGACCGTTATAGTGCTATCATTCCACTTTCAATATCCTATGGAATCCTGGGTTTACAGTTCAGGGAGGGGCCTTTAGAATTATCAGCCAGAGAGCTCTTTGGCCTCAGTAAAGTACAAACCCCAGAATTCCACAAGATGTTGAAAGTGGAATAATAGCACTATAACAGTGTGGTATGGAAATGGCCAAAGAAAAACATGCAACGCTAGAGTGATGCCCTGTCCCTGTGAGTCCTGTCCCTGTGAGCCTTGCATGTCTTGTGTTTTAAAGCTGTGTGCCTGAGTCCTGATGAAACGTTTGGCCGGAAAACTATTTGCACACGACACCAACATCTCCTATTTCTCAAATGCCTTACTTCATTCATAGCTACTGCATACAGTTGTCAGTTCAGGACTATTCCAGGCCCTGAGATTTCAGGGCCAAAACCTGAGATGCTTCTGATATCACAAGATGCAGGCTCTGATGACGTTACAAGGGGCAGCCACTGATGATGTCATTAAACATGATATATTAAGCATCAACTGCAGTTACATAGAGTATGCCATTCACACACACATAAAAAATACCAAGTCTGTCAAATGCAGAAAATAGCTATTCACACTCTTGTCAAGACAACATTCTCAGTCTGAGGTTAATTCCCTTCACCCTGAGGATGGGAGAATACAATCAGGCCCTGCGATTTGGCAATCCTACCTCCTGCTTCCATCACCTACTCCAGTGTAGTAAGGCTGGCATAGTACCTTAACAGGATGTTGGCCATTATGTCTGGAAACCTGCTGTCCCCATAGAAACCAATACCACTTCCACCCACGGAAAACTACACAGCATGAAGATATTCAGCCAGCAACATTCAAAGCCCTATTGGCAACAGGGAATAGCTAAGAACTGATTCAATACGCTTGCTCTTTTGTGCCCAGATTTGCTGTCTCTGCAGCTAAACTGGATTCGGTCCAGGCAGCACTTGCATGAGAGATCCCCAGGGGGATAGGGAAGGAAGAATTCTTTGCTGCATTCAGAAACAGTAATCATAGTGACTTTGTAGCATCTCAACTAGGGCAGACTCAGACTGTGTCTCCATAGCTGGGGCAAATCCTTTGTGTGGTGCCAGGATTCATAAAGAGAGCGGCTGAGGTTGCTGTATACGGGCAAAATCCCATGTCTCAGTGTTTTATTTATAAGTGCACAAAAATGAACATCGGAGGAATCAGATAAAAATATATCTTGTTCTCAGGAATCTGAAAGCTAAAGTCCCATTATTTACAGAGTGCCATCTGTATGCTGGGCACACAAGCAGTGAAGAGGAGAAAGAGACAGCCTCTGCAGCCTTGCTTTCAAGAGGCAATCCATTTCCCTGCCCCAAAGGTAGTGACAGTTTTACTATTTCCTCCAAGAATTATATAGGGCATGTGTGATATGGAATGCCATGCATAGCACACCTGCTGAACAGAATGCATTTGAAGTTCCTGGGTTTGGCAACAGATCCTCTGAACAGTTCCCAGTTGGAAGCAAACTACATACCAAGCCTCCCCAACTTGAGATGAGAGATGCTGGCGACATTTACCTGGCTCTATCTCAGAAAAGAACTTTGGAGATGAGGTTATGTTTGCCCTCAGAAAAAGGAAAAGCATTCAGCATCCTCCAATACACCTCTTCGTTCTTCTCTGGCTGAAATCAGAGTCCAACCTGGAGAGGATTTCTTGACTTACCCATCTTTTGAAGAGCTAACCCCTTCTTCCAAGCCTCCCCTGCAAGGATTTTGCACCCAGTCTCAGTATTTCTCAGACTGGTTCATCAGAGGATATTGACAAGCTGGAGCATGTCCAGAGGAAGGACAACTAAGGTGATAAGAGGTCTAGAAAGCAAGTCCTATGAGGAACAACTGAATGAGCTGTGTATGTTTAGCCTTTGAGAAGACAAGATTGAGAAGTGATATTAGGGTTCCCAGATCACAAGGTCTAGACCCTCTTCTCTTGTTCCCAGGGCAAGGAGGATGAATCTCAGGGCAAGAGCACTGCCTTGAAAACATACTGTGTATGTGTGTGTGTGTGTGCATGTACACACACACTTCATTACCTAGAGTTGGTATTTTAATTTAAATAATATACTCTGTATAATTGTGATGGATGCTTAATATACCATGCTTAATGACATCATCAGGAGCTGCCCCTTGTAATATAAACCTTGAATCCTTATCAGGGCTCCATCTTCTGTGACTTCACGTGGGGTCAATCCTAGGTCTCATGTTCTGGTCCTGAAATTTCAGGACTGAGAATAATCCTGACCTGGCAACCCTATGATAGACATCTTTATATATCAGATGGGCTGTCATGTAGAAGGAGGAGTGAGCTTATTTTCTGTTGCTCTGGAGGGAAGGACCCACTACCAGTAGATTCAAGTTACAAGAAATGAAATTCTATTGAACAGTTGGAAGAACTTCCTAATGTTGTTTGACAGTCAAATAGACTACCTCAACTCTCCTTTTCTGAAGGTTTCTAAACAGAGGTTGGATAGTCATCTCTTGAAAGGGCTTTAACTATGGATTTCTGCATAGCAGTAGGCTGGACAAGATGGCCCTTAGGTTTCTTCCAGTTCTGTAACTGTATGATTTTAGGAAGGATAAGCCAGGGACTTAGGAGTTTCTAATGCTTTGCGTCTCCTTTGAGGCAAATCTTGCTCAGCCTCCCAAAGCTCATTTTTAAGTCTGTACAAAGTAACCGTGATGTTTCCCTATTGCTTTGCCCAGAGGGCTGCTTTGAAGAGATTTCTCAAGGGTGGAGAGAATTGCTTAAATTGGCTCAGAGATCTTTTTGATTTATGGCAAAGAACTAGGATCATATACATTTGGGAATTAATCTGAGGCAAGCAAGGGAGAGCTCACCCATGTTTATCTGTGACCTACCAAGACAAACACAACTAGTTGACCAGCAAGGCTCTCAACAATTCCTCATTTCTCTCTCTCTCTCTCTCTCACACACACACACACACACACACACACATGCGCTGTTTATCCCAGACAAGCAGCAAAACCAGGACATTTTCCTGAACCCCCAATGGGCTGCCATACACTGCAGGTGGACTGTATTTGCCTCACCCATTATTGTACAGGCCTGATCTATAGAGTGGTGTAAAACTAATCACAGATCAGATCAACCCTGTCCAAGATAAAGCAGACTAATGAACAGGTGAACAAGGTCAGTGAAAATGAGGGCATAAAGGAGCAGAAATATTACAATAATAAAAACAGGACTATTTTTTGCTATAGAATAAGCAAGGAAATAATTTGTATACAGAGCATAGACTGTGTACAAGAAAGTTACAGATAACTACTGTGTACATTTGAAAAGTACAGATAGAAAAAGGAATAAAGGTCAACGCACTCATCCATATTTATCACATGAGTATGTCGCAGAGCAAACTCCATTGACAGAATTCTCATTTTACCACCACCTCATCTCTAGCACAATGCTTTTTCACTGAGTCTCTGTTCAGACCTTCAGCTGATAGTCATGAAGCCCTGTTTTGTAAATGTGTGGGTCAAACCTGAGTCTTGCCATCATGCTATATGGGTTGGCATTGGGGGGGGGGCACAGTTAGCTTACTTCTTAATATTTAAAGCACCGGAAAGCAACTTTTTTTTCCTTCCAGGGACCACATGCTAGCAATCTGTGAGACTGAAGATAGTGGCAAACAGAACCAGAGCCAAAGGCAGGCAAATCCCTCCTCCTTCTCTCTCTTGCTCTCTCTCCCTCTTCTCTTCCTCTCTCTCAGTCTCTCCCCCCACCCACCCTTATCTCCCCACCTTCCTTCAGGCTGCTGGGGAATAAACAGAGTATTCTCAGAAAGATCTTGGAAAGCCCTTTCATACTACACAATTATAGCACTATAATTCAATTTTAACTGCCACGGCTGCATCCTATGGAATAATGATGTATGTTGCTTTGGGGGCCACTACACCTCTCTGGCTAAGAATTCTTTAAAAGAACAACCTCCCTAAACTACAAATCCCAGGACTCCATAGGACAGAGCCACAGCAATTAGAGTGAAATGGTGACTTTTACTGGGCTTTTGACATTAGGCTGAAGGTTGCAGAATATCAGTTCAAATGCAACATTAGAGGTTGCTCATCCCTGTTTGCTTTACATTAAGCCTTCCTACTTCAGTGCTAGAAAGGACAATTACACTTTTAAACAGACATATAGAGAAAGAGCAGGGGGGAGAAAAAGTTGTCACTAACAGCTGGAATGGATCCTTGGCTGTCAACTGAGCAAAGCCTTCTGGCATCCATTTAAACAGCTTTAAAATTGCTGACCGCACTTTTTGATCAAGAAACGCCACGGCTATGCAAGGGAGTCAGGGGCTCTCCATCAGTCCTTAGGATGCAACACAAAGTAACCATGACTGGAAACCCTGACAAACAACTGACCCTAGGTCATTTGGTGCAGATTCCCACATGCTGCAGCTGCGTCACAGAGCATACGATCAGGTCACTAGTCAGTTCCCCTCTCCTGCAGCTGTCACAAGTTTCTGCCTTTCCTGATGTCAGCAAGCAGACCCAATCATTTTTTCTTACTGGCTGGCTCAGCGCAAAGTAAGGCCGCATTTTCTCTTTATAAGGCAGACAGATGTATGCTGCAAAGGATGACTCACCTAACTGAACTATAGGGAAGATGGGGTTCTGTAGCTCCTATCAGAAAGAGTAGTTGGATTGCACTCTTTTGCTTATTTCTTTATTTGATTTATATCCCACCTTTCCTCAAAAGAGTTCAAGGCAGAATACTATAGTTCTCCTCTCTCCCACTTTATATTTATAACAACCCTTTAAGAAGCTGGGAGACAGCAACCAATCCAAAGCTATCCTGTGACCTTCATGGTGATTTAGTAAAGGAAATGGAAAATTGTAATTCTGCACAGAAAATGCTGTTTTCTTCACAGAAAATGCTGTTTTCTGCACCAAAAATCTACATGTATTTTCCATGTAGAGTAAAATCTCAAGGTTTCCTGACACTTGGATAACCCATTTTTTGTTACTGTTTTGAGTATTTTTTAATCTTCTCTCCATTCCCAGTTGAAAGGAATAGGAAAAGAGGAAGATCACCTTACAGATAGATTGATTCAATAAAGTTAGCCATGGCCCTAGGTCTGCAGGACCTGAGCGGGACTGTTAATAACAATATGTCTTAGAGGTCCCTCGTTATGCATGTATGCCTACATTATATGCCTTCAAGTCGCTTCTCAACTTGCAGCAGCTCCATGAATTTCATAGGATTTTCTTAGCCAAGGAATACTCACAGGTGGTTTTGCTATTTCCTTCTTCTGAAATATAGCCTACAGCACCTGGTATTTGTTGGCAATACTAATCAGGGTTGACCCTGCTTAGGTTCCAAGGTCATAGGGTCACCGTAAGTTGAAGCCAAGGTGACAGCACCTACCAACAAGGAATTCTGGGACAGGAGTAGAAGACAATGAGAGTGAAGGGACCATGCTGCCCTGCTGTATCTCCCAAAGGTTGCATTCTTCCACCAGCAGAAACACATTTCAGGAGTGCAGCAACAGAAAAGAGTAGGTAGAAGCCCCATATTTCCCTTTGGAAACAAGGGATTTAGGGACGATAAACCTTATTTTAGTGCTGAGTTGTGCTTCAAGGAACATAATTCTGCTCCCAACATACCTTTTTTTTTTCCAGAATAAATGGGTGCCTCTCTCCTCTTGGCAGAATTAGCAGCAAAGACATTTCAGTAAACAAGGGCACAAATGTTTGGCACAACTGTGACACAGAGGCCACATTTGTGCCAAATCCTGGTCTATGGTGCTTAAGTGAACACTTGAAAAATACCGTGGATGAATCTGATATGTATTTGCATGTGATGGAGTCAAGCCATATTCTATAGGAAACTAAAGAGCTGTAACTCTCTGGTGAGTTACAGTTGGTGAGTGTACAACTCAGAAGCAAAACATGGATCATGTGCCACAATCACATGTGAATGCAAACATGGGTTTGATGCAGGAGAAAGAGAGTCTTCTAACTGGAAGCCCTTTTATCAAACAGTTCATTGACGCCCATTTAAACTTCCTGGAGTTCAGCTTTGGGCACTTGGGACCTCTAAGATTTGGCTTTAAATCACAAGTCCAAAATAGCAGAACAGAAGTATAGGAACCAAAGCTAGCAAATAGTTATGAAAGAAGCTCAAGAGACAACAACAAGCATCAGGAATATAGCTACAGGTGAGGAGGGATATGAGAAGAATGTCCCCAAATAAAAAATCCTGCCCCTCTCTATGAAATTGCTCTTCAGTCCCCCATTCCTAGCATTGCAGTAATTTCAAATTTCAGTTGAACATATAAAAATACAGTTTAAGCCTACAAAGAAAACAGGCAGTCAAAGTTACCAAGGGAAAACAGACTCAGCAAATATAAGAGTTCCAAGTGTGAATGGTTTTCACTGTCTCATTGGCCATTTCCACACAGGGCGAGGGAATCGCCCCGTGACGCTACTTACCAGGCCTTTTGGCTCCCTGGTCCGGTCCAGGCTGCTCCGGAGCAGTGCATGCTCGTCGCTCCACACTGCTCCGGGGACAAAAATGGTGGCTTCTAGTTGGTTGAGGGTCTCGACCGACTGCTGAAGCTCGCCAGCCTAAAGCCCGCCCCCAGCAGATCGCAGGCTCGCATTGGTGCAAGCCTGCAAATCTGCACAAGGGAGCAGGCTCGCACTGGCGCGCTCCGTGCTTTTGAAAAACCTAAAGAAACAGGTTTTTCAAAAGCACACTGGATGACCACTAGGGGTCATTCCAGAGCGGGCTGAGGTGCGGAACTACACTAAGTAGTCTGGACCCTGTCCGCTCCCAGGTGCAGACGTCCTCCCTGGAGGGCGGACTGCACCGTTTCTAATACTCCATACGGAAATGGCCAATGCTAGAAATCTGTGGACTGAAGGAATATTTCAGAGGTGCAGAATTCTTATTTGTAGGGGCAATGCCCTTATTTTGCCCTCCATACTACTAGAGGAGGAATGAGGAGCATGCTCTCCAAATAAAAATCCTCCCCCTGCCATGAAATTTTGCTTCAATCCCCTGTCAACTGCTCTGGACGTTTCTGCCCCCAGGGCCTCCTAGCCATTTCATGCACAGACTGCAGCATTCCAGTGGTGTTAAGAGACGGTTGCCAGCTTTCAACAACAGCAGCCAAGAATCTGCAGCTTCAGAGCCAAGAAGTCTCATTGTGTGAATCACAGAGGTCATGATCATACCAGGGAACTTTGAGGAAACAACCACAGAGCCCAACTGGGAACAAATCCCAGCTCAGGACATTCCATATCCTGTTCTGCAACCTTTCAGCAGCTTTCAATTGTATCCTTTCCTGTACCCAGTCCAGAGTTTCACTAGGGTGCTGGGCCTACAAGTCTGCCATGTCATTCCATTGTCTTGCTCACCCATTCCCATTTCCCCCTTAAAAGAGTGATGCATTTAAGTAATTTGGCAATTTGAACTTCATGAGAGGACTGCACTTAAGAAAGTAATGTGTGTTTGTTGTTGTTGTGTGCCTTCAAGTTTTTTCCAGTTTATGGCAACCCTAAGGTGAACCTATCAGTGAGTTTTCTGGGGCTGAAAGTGTACAACACACCCAAGATCACCCAGTGAGTTTCCATGGCTGGGTGGGGTCATAATCCAATGCTCAAACTGCTACATCATGCTGGCTCTCTTCACTTTAAAATCTGGCAAGCTATCCCTTCTGCAGAAGAAGCTGTCCTGGTTATTATGCTGAATGGAGCCTTGATCTTCCACCCTGCAGTCCAGTCCTAATGGCACCAGTGCAGGTGTTAACCATGTTGTTGTTGTTGTTTGATGTCAAGTCAGCCTGGGCTTCTGGTGACCCTATGAAGGAAAGACCTCTAAGAGCCCTGGTCATAAACTGCCCTATCTGTCTGCCTATAATGTGGTATATTCATACTGCCTTCCACCTTACTGAGCATTGTTGTCTTTTCTAGCAAGCAAAGTCTTCTCACAATATGTCCATAGTACAACAGCCTCAGTTTACAGTCCTCGCTCCACATTCGCAGGTTTGACCTTCACAAACTTGATTATTCACGAGGTGCCCATTTGTCTCCCCTCAATTCTCTCCCTCCCATTCCCCTGCCGCATGTGTCTTCCTTCCATGGACCTGGGCAGAAGGCAAGCAAATGGCAGGGGGCAGCCCCACACATGTGCTTTCTCCAGTGATGTCGCCCCCCCCTTCCATTCACTTGCCTGTCACCCAGAAGCCTGGAAGGCATCGTGCCTGAGCAAAACACAAGTGACTGGAGGTGAGGACGAATAAAACTAAGGGAGAAGTTTGCTTTTGTCTGAGTCTACAGGGAAGGTACCTCTCATACCTGCTGAGTTCATTGAGTACAAATTGCTTTCCACTATGAACTCGGTCTGCAGTAATGGAAATAAACTGACGACAAAGTGGGAAATGGGAGGAAAAGAGAGAAACTAGGATATTTTTAAAAGCAACTGAAAAAGTGTGATTACAGAGGATTATCTAGGACTGTCTGCGCCAAATCAGGACAACTGGAAGGTAAGCAAGCCTCTGACAGAGGAGAAGCAGGTACCATTTGTATGGGACTTGGGGAATAGCAGTTCCTCACACTTGCAGACGTACTGCAGAAGCCTTTTTTTTTTTTTAAATCTTCCTTGGCTGACTTCAACTGAGTGAAATGTGCAAGCACGGACACACTCAGTCTCCCTCCCTCGCTCTTTCTCTCTCACATACACTCACCAAGCTTTGTCAGGTTTAATGATGGGAAGCTAGGAGCCTAGCCATCATTCTATTGACTAATTTGTCAGATGCTAATACTGACTCAGCATCTTTGAGGCAAGCTCTGAGGAGAGGAGGGTAGCCCTGAATGCAGTCAGCAGTGTCTTTAGGGTTCACACCCCCTTCAGGTATCAGTAGTTGGGTATTGGCTTAGAGGTTTATTTATTGAATTATTTAGATGTATTTCATACAATTTAAAATTGCCTACCTTTCTCTCAGGTGGTATACAGACTGAAAGTACAAAATAACAGAAGGTTGTAAAATCAGGGGGGAAATATCAAGAAAACTAATAGCCATCATGAAAGCAAGACACTAAAACAACTGAAGAGATACAATATTGCAAAGATCTAAAAGCAATGAAAGGAATTCCTATGTGGTAGTTGAGGAGGTGTCTTACTTAGTACTTAACAGACCATAAAGTAGGCCTGACATGAATCTCTTTGAGAGAACATTCCACTGATAGGGTGCCATCACTTAAAAGTTCCTTTCTCTTGTATATTTACCTCCCTTGACTGGTTTGGTAGAGGCAGTTAGAGAAGGCCCTTAAGACATTAGAATCTATGCAGGGAAACATGAGAGGAGACTGTCTTTCAGTAGCCTGGAGTGTACCAACACTACACAATTACAGTTGGCCCTCCACATTTGCTGGTCTGACTTTCACAGGTTTGATTTTCAAATTTCTCCAACCCCTGGCCTCCTCATCTCAGCTGCTTCTTTTCTGAGGGAACCTTCCTTCTCAACAGCTGTGATCAGGCTACACAGCCCTTTAAAAACTCACCTTTGGTCCCCCTCCTCCTCCCCCAAATAGCCACTGTCTGGCTAGCTAAGGGCAGCTCGTGGTCCAATTTCTCAGCACCACAAACCCTCTCCTGACGCCCTCTCCATACCTAAGGAAAGGAATGGGTGCCAGAAAGGAAGGATAGGGAAACCACTCATACTCACCCCTCCCTTCCCTCTTTTTTTCCTGACCTGATTTGGACTCTGTGCTTGCTCTCCTCACCATGCCTGGACCTCCCTCCCACAGATACACACACACACATTTTGATATTTGCAATTTTTCCACTTTTGCAAGGGTGCTGCCCCACTAACCCTAGTGAATGTAGAAGGCCAACTGTATAGCAGTTTGATGCTGCTTTAACTCTCATGGGCCCAGCCTATGGAATCCTGGGATCTAGATTTTGGGGAAATATTTTGGAGTGCTAGCTAGAGAACTCTCATACCAACTCCTGAACTATAGCATTAGAGTTCTGTAGCAGAGAAGTCTGCCTCACAAAAGGACAAATCCCAGGATTTCCACAGAATGGATATGTGGAGTTAAAGTGGTATCAGGCTGTTATGACTATATATTTCTTGTTCTACTCTTAGCCTCAAGCAATTTAAAGTCTGAAAAGTTAAAAGAACCACTTTGTGTTGGGATAGGAAATGGGCTGACGCTCAGTGCAAATGGCCAAGAACCGGATCGGCAGCTAGTCTCCATTAAAAATCTAGTCCACTCTGTTTGGGCTTAGCTGAATGTTCCCAGCTGTTACCAACTTTTCAACCATCTACATCTGGGATTGCTTTTGAAGCTTTTTTTCCTAATGATAATTTGGCATAGGGGAACCAAAAAAGTTTAGGTATGTTGATTTTTTTCTTCTTCTCATATCTAGCTAGTGCTTTTCTGATGGTTGATGCACTCATCATCCAGAATTGCTCGCATTTCCTTGGAGGAGCCTGAGTGACGGCTCAGAAACAAGACTAGTTCTAGATATGAAGAGGCCTTGGATACAGTGCCTTCTTCTGAACCTGCTTCTCCATTTGTGAGTCCTGATAAGCTCTGTCTATTCTCAGTTATAGTATGACAGCAGTGCTACAACTTAGCATTTGGAACATGGCTAAGTAGTGTTACTGTCAGTATGTGTAGTTTTGTTTGGTTTTCAGCACATTTCCCTGTACTTATTTATCTATATTTCTTTATTGCAATTTGTAAGGCTCTTTGAGAAGTCAGTAGTTCTTTTTTTCATTACAAATAATCACAACACCATAATCTCCAACAATGACTTTTGTCATCTTGACCACCCTCTGATGTTGCTTTGGGCACACATGTCCTGGTTTTCATCTGTGAAATGTTGGATGGTAAGCAATATGAGATGATTTTAGGTGAGATTTTGAATCAAACAGCACCCTCATTTTAGGCCTCACCCCTTAAAAAAAATGGCAACTTATGGACAAAGCTTAGAAATGTTACTTTTTAGAACTGCATTCTCTAGTACTTCTTGAGGTTGGATCAAAGAATCATCCTGAGTTGTAGTGGCATTAGGTTTCACCTTAAGGGCTATAGAAACAATTCCCTTTCTCTTCCTTAGTTATTCAAAGCGACCTGCCAGTTGGAAGTTTGGTTTAGTTATCATGACGAACAGCTTGTAGTTAATAGGCACAGAGCTCAGAAAATTTACTCTTTGGCTATATCTCCTATAATCCCCCAGCAAGT
Source organism: Iguana delicatissima (assembly GCA_948472985.1). NCBI lineage: Eukaryota > Metazoa > Chordata > Lepidosauria > Squamata > Iguanidae > Iguana > Iguana delicatissima. The sequence continues at coordinate 44,659 of CAOKZL010000022.1, forward strand.
ATGACTCCAAAGTAAATTTTGTAGTCAAAACAATCTTTCTGGGCTCTGGATAGACCCATCTTTAGAGATGGACACATCTTTCAGCTTTACTTTCTCTTTTCAAACTGTAAATTCTTTCTCTCCCATTTATGAAGAAATTTGCAAATTTTGGCATGTTCTGATCAAAACCAAGCAAAATCGTTATCTATCTGCAGCAGCCAAATTCAATAGGCCCAGCTAGTCTCAAAACAGAGGGAGAGAAATGTTATACTTGCCTGCCATATCAAAGTTAAAGATGAGAAGCCTGTCAGACAAAGAGGTGGTAACCCTAATTCAGCATGGCAAGCCTGATTCAATACTTGTTGTTGCTGTGTGCCTTCAAGTCATTTCCAACTTGTGGTGACCCTAAGGTGAACCTATCATGGGGTTTTCTTAGCAAGATGTGTTCAGAGGGGGGTTTCCTTGCCTAAATGTGACTTTCCTAAGGTCATCCAGTAGGCTTCCATGACTGAGTGGGGATTCAAACCCTGGTCTCCATAGTCATAGTCAAGAAGCCCTCTGATTAAATCTGTTATGTTTTACTTTCTCCCACATTACTTTAAGCAAACAAATCAACCTCAAATTCTTATTTATTGAATTAATGAAGAAATTTGCGACAGCTAATAAGTTCTGTTTTGTGTTTTAAAGAACAAAATCAAGATTGCTTCTAAAAGAGAAAGGGCAACATCTAGCCTTCCAGATATTGTTGAACTAGGATTTCCACTATATGGAAATCCTATAGCTCTCTACATACTGTTGGACTAGAACTCTTAGTTCAGCCTTGAGTTCTAGTCCACCAACATGGAGAGAGCCATATATTCTTTTCCCATTTTACAACTCTTTGTCTATTTAATATGTAGTAACAAAAGCATGGTGCAGTAGATTGAGCACTGGATTACAACTCTGGAGACCAGGGCCATATCCACACTACACTGTTATAGTGCTACTATTCCACTTTCAACATCCTGTGGAATTCTGGGGTTTGTAGTTTACTGAGGCCAAAGAGGTCTCTGGCTGAGAATTCTAAATTCTCCTCCCTAAATTGCAAACTCCAGGATTCCATAGGAGGTTGAAAGTGGAATAATAGCACTACAACAGTGTAGGGCAGAAATGGCACAGGTTTCAAATCCCTGCTCAGCGATAGAAATGCACTGGGTGACTTTGGGCAAGTCACACTTTCAGTCTCAGTGGGAGGCAAAAACAAACCCTCTCTGAAAAAAATCTTGCTAAGATTGTAATCTTGCCAAAATCTTGTGATAGGTTCATTGTAGGGTTGCCATAAATTGGAAATGACTTGAAGGCACACAACAATAAAGGAGTATGATGTGTGTTTGTCTGTATGTCCACTGTAGCTCCAAGAATATGAAAACTTGAGAATTGAAACTTGGCATCCATGCCAAAGGGATCTTAGTGTACACCTCTGAGTATTTGTCATTTAGAATGGATTTATGAAATTCAGTTGCCTTAAACCTGTCTTTAGCCTGCAGTATAGTCTTCAGTCACTAGATGGCAGACATATCAAATTTCAAATGAGAAGCTGCAGCCAAGCTGGCATCTTCCTTTCTTCTGAGGGCCACCAGGATCATGTATCAGAGGCATGATAGGGAAAACAACATAACTACTGCTTCTTTCTTCAGGACTCCCAGCTTCTTTAAAAATTAGAGAGAGAAAGAGAGATCTTGCTGCATGGTTTATAGTGAGGGAGTGCGGACAGGAGGAGAGGCTTTAAAAAACACTAAGCTGGATAGAAAGAAAGATGAATCAAAAAACAGAAAAAAAGGTAGAAGAGAAAGAGCCAAGGGAAAAGACTGAGCACTGGGTAGGTAGAGGAAGAAAAACAGCACCAAGCTGAGAGAGAAAGGATACCTAGTTTCATGAGACAGAAAGCACCCTCAGTAAGTAGGTGGGAGATGGGAAAGATTATTGTGTTCAGCTGAAAGAAAGAACATGTGGCTGGGAGGCGAAGAGTATGCAGGTGAGTTGGGTTTCTAAGTCAGACAAAACTGGATATTTGTGCTAGTACTATTCATAAAAAGCAACAGAGTTAAATTTGGGGGTTGTTCCTGAGCATGAGACCATTACTGGACTTTTTGACAATAACCATGCCAAAGAGAGTCCCTCTGTTTCCCTTCCTTCCTTCATTTCACCTGCTTCTGTCCAGTTCGACTCTGGAGCCTTGATCTCATAGTACCTGTCATCTCTTGGCAGTGGTGAAAAATGGAATGAGAAAAAAGGCTGTTCTATTCAAAGTTTGCTTCTATTTTTTTCAAGGAGTGAAATTCATGATAGCTACAAATGAAGGAGAAAAAAGTCAGATGTGAAGCTCTTGATTGAAAAACGTGCAGCTGACTCTGTACCAAAGCTTTTACAAGGCTGTGTGCCGCACTCAAGGTCAATGGCTGTTTGCAATAGCGGTATGGATCATGTATTCTCTGTAATGAGTAATCCTTGGGCAAATGAACAAAATGATCTTCATACTGATGTAGTCAAAGGGGAGCATCACTGCAAGGTACACTTCTGACCCAAGTTACAGCAACATTCACAACTACACAAATCACAAAGCCATTTACTTAAATAGGCTTTGCTCAGCTATTAGATAGATGTGAAAATCTAAATTAAAATGGGTGGAACGTGATGTATGAAATTGTTGTGTGACTTGTCATCTTTTTTATTTTGTTTTCTTTTAAGAAGCAGTAATAGATATTAAACACAGGAGGCATGATCCTTATTTTCCTTACCTGGGGAGGAGAGGTTGTAGAGACCACCCTTTTGGAAGACTGGGAAACAAGGGCAGGAAGATGGCTGTGAGTGGAGAGTGAAGGTCAGAAAACAGATTTCCCTGACCTTGCAAGAAAAGCATTGCAGGCCGCCCTCCACATTTACATGTTTCATTTTTGTGGATTTGATTATTCATAGATTATTTGCTGTCACCTCTGCTGCCTCCCTATGCCATTTTTAACAGGGATTGCAAGCCTTGTGAGACTGAGAAATTGTGAACGAGGCTTGTAAGTCCTATAAAAAATGGTGTGGGGCAACAGTGGAGGTGGCAGTAAGCCCCACCGGCCACCCACTTCTGCCTTGTGAAGGAACCCTGACACCTCAAAGGAATCCATGGTGGATTGAATATGGTGATCATACTTTTTTGTGTGTTAAATATGATTTGGGAGGGATGTAGAATCCAACCCCCTGCCATGCAAAAACCCACATCAAAGCACTCCTGACAGATGGCCATCCATCCTCTGCTTAAAAACCTCCAAAGAAGGAGACTCCACCATACTCAAAGGCAGCATATTCCACTACCAGACAGCTCTGACCGTCAGAAAGTTCTTCCTGAGGTTCAGGTGGAATCTCCTTTCCTGCAATTTGAATCCATTGCTCCTTGTCCTAGTCTCTGGAGCAGTAGAAAACAAGCCCGCTCCCTCCTCAACATGACATCCCTTCAAATATTTAAATATGACTATCATGTCCCCTCTTAACATTCTCTTTTGCAAAATAACATACCCAGCTCCCTAAGCCGCTCCTCGTAGGGCATGGCTTCCAGACCCTTCACCATTTTGGTCGTCCTGTACCCCTAACCCTAGCGAATGTGGAGGGATGACTGTACATGCTGCCTGTGACTCATTACTTTTTAAATGAGGCCACAATATAGTGTTTTGGAAATATTGTAACTGGTGGGAAACTTGCTACTCCCAGATATGTTCTACAGATACATCTGATGGGAAAGCACAAGGGAGCCTTCTTAGTGGCTGTTCCTACATTCTGGAGCTCCCTGCCTATGGAGGTTTGAATAGTCTGCTCTTTCCTGTCTTTCCATTGGCAGGCAAAATCCTTTTTATTCCACCAAGCTTATAGAAACTGATTTTTTTTAGAGAAAGGGCTTTTTTAAAATGGGGTACTTCAATATTAAATTGTTTTTCTAAACTAGTATTTTAATGTATGTTTTAAATTGATATTAATGTTCTGGAGAATTTAATTACATTTAAATGATAACCCTTTGTACATTTTTATTTATACTGCACTCATTTTAATGTTTTAAGCAGCCTGGAGTTCTGATTCTGGGATGACGGATATTAAGACATTAGTAGGACTACTAATAACACTTTTTTGGTTTAGTGGCTACCATTTTTTAGTTACTTTTTAAAGTTACCTTTCAAGGACATTTTAGAGGCATTCGGAACTGAACTCTTCAGACTTTATACCATTCTCTTGCCAATCCTAAGACTTTTCTTTAAAGTAGTAACAAAGCAATGAGCAACCTGAAGAGTTACAAAAAAGTAAGAATAACAATGAACCGCTTTGGAGGGCTTTGCAACAAGTTACATAATAAATTACTCTTTAAAATTAATTTCACAAACTCTGATATTTCCACTTCAGGTAATTCCATTCCTTTCCTCAGTTTCCCTCCATCACTATTCTTCTCCATGTTTATAGGTGGAGAAAATTGTGCAATGTGAACCATGTCCATTTTTTATAAAAAGATCGTTGTCCAGACAAACCTGGAGTCAAAGATGACAACTTAAGTTGCTGGACGATTCCCCATCTCATGCTTGACCTTAGTTTCAGTTTTGACTCAATAGCTCTGCTTGTTGGGGCTGGTGGGTTCCTCATTAAAACATAATGGAATGTGAGCAAGCTTCAAAGCAAAAACAGGGCAATGAAAATGTGACCAGGACTGGGGCAATGCATACAAAGCTAGAAGGAGGAAGGAAAACAACGCCAACCTGAATTCTGTGTGCTAGGGGAATTAGAGGCATCAGCAATAACTGGGCTGTGTCTGGAGAAATCTAATCCCGCAAATTGTCTTGAACTGTTCTGACTTTTTCCCAGCGGACAGCTGTCAAAGCTTGCTCCTTCAAACAAAAGTCATGGGGCTCTCTGCTGAAAGAAGTAGCCAAGCCAAGAAAAGCAAGTTGGTCATAAAATATGTAGTCCATCCCTGCACAGCTGGGCTGCAAATGTGAAAAGACAGTCAGGGCAAGGTGCTGTGTCAACAGAGATCTGGAAGACCTGGGTCACAGTCCCGCTGTAGCTGAGTATGGGTATGCCTCAGTTCAGGATGTAGATACATTCCTGGACATGACTTCTTTAACAAAAAAATTGTTACCAGAGGCAGAAACTGCATGGAAAGAATTGAGATACTACAAAAAGAAGCGCAGTTCAACATCTTTCAGCAAACTTTTTATTCAAAACTAACAATATCAATCCGTAAAAGAAACAACCAGATCAGGTAAGCCTCACATAAATAAACAAAGACATTTTGAACCTTCTAGAGACCACTTGAAGGCTTCTTCCCAGTTGCACCCTAGGATGACTTTCTGTTTCACCAGGCTCCACTTTTCTTATGATTTCTATTTTGGTGGCAAACATCTAGCTCTATAATCGTTTGTTTGTTGTTACATCCTGAAGCAGGTAATGATGAAGGCTTATCTGCTCTCCATTTTATTTCCGTTTTGCTCTTCATGTACTATACCCAGTAAGGGATTTTTGGAGGCAGCTAACATTTACCTTGTCTGTTGTAGGAAGGCACACATGGCCACAGTAGGATCTGCTATATTACAGTTCTGCTGTTTCCAAAGCTCAAGTTTTATTTATTGCACTGTTTACACTGCACATATGCTGCTACAATTCAACACCAAAAAGCTGTGTTTCTCCCTCCCTCGTTCATCATCCTAATGCTGATACTGCTTTAAAAACCATCTGGCTAGACAGAGACTGAGAAGGAAGGGAGCTTGGGCAGGCCTAAAAAGGTGCTTCACTGACAGAGACTTTGTTAGCTGAGGTATGGCTGTAATAGGGACAACGTAAGACATTTTTCTGCTGGAGGAGGAGCCACCAATAATGCTTCCATCTCTACCAAGTCACCATCCATAATACCAAAGCCAAGTTATTTTGGCACCAAGTGTAGTAAATCTCCCAGTGTCCTCTCCCCACCCAGGCCATAAAAATACAACAATGACAACAGAATGACTAACAAAATGTTGCCCTTTCATGATGTCCAGAATCTGCTGAATTATATTGTCTTCTCACCATGTCTAATGGTAAGGGCAGCCTTGCCAAGGAGTGACATTGCTGGATGGTTTAAAGCAGGAGTGGACAACTGCCAGGGCTTCGAGGGCTACATTGGTTCTCCGTGGGATCTTGGCAGCTATACCTTCCACTCTTGAATTTTTTTTTTTTAAGATGGCCTCAAATAGTCTGTGACACTCCCTACGAGACCTTTTTGCCTCCATAGGAGAGATTGTTTTTGAAACAAAGTTAACTGGAAATATCCAGGTTTTTGTTTTGTTTGAAACGGGAAGTCAACTGAAGTATACTCTCCAACATTTCACAGATGAAAACCAGGATACTTATGGCCAAGCAACAGCAAAACTAGGTCAAGAAGGGAAAAGTTATTAATGAGGGAGAACACACAGGCTAGAAGAGGCTGCAGCAGTTTACTTTTGCCTGTCCCTACTGGGAAGGGCAAAATACTGCCGCTCCTCTCTGCTCTCCCTCCAATGAGTTGAGTGCAATCTACTTTTACACTTTGAACTAAGTTTGCAACAACCGAAGTAAGCTGAAGACAAAAGGGGAAAGAGGAAGGAGGGACATTTTAAAAGCAGCTAAAAACAAGACAACCAAGGATTAATCAAGACTTTCCTTGCCAAATTGGGACGGTTGGAATGTATGCTGTTGAGTTCTTGTTTTACAAAAAGACTGTTCTAGGTCTAAAACAGCTTGGGAATGGGGAGGAGAAGTATGGTTTGGGTCTATTTGGGGCAAACAAATAAAATAAAATTGGGGGGTGCTAGAAGAAGCCCCAAAGTGATCCAGGGAGCACATGTGGCCTACAGGCCTTATTTTCATCAATGCTAGTCTAATGCAAATTTTACCATCTCACGTCTACTTTCTAAATGTCAGTTCACTGTCGATAAAAATAGTATCAGTGGCATAATGGTGAATATTGACATGCAGACACTTCTCATGACAGTCCCCACGGCCAAAAGCCCTAAAAGATTCCAAAAACTCAGATAACTGTATCAATTCATATCAACAAACTAATCCTAGCTATTTTCATCCTGACTGGTGAAGCTCTTTTGTAATGCTAATGGGTCAAACTTAAGAAACAAAAAATAAGTTAATTTTGTCAAAATATTAAAAGTGCTTCTCAAAAAATGTCAGGAACACTTGTTGTTGCTGTGTGCTTTCCAATCATTTTGGACTTACAGTGATCTTAAGGCAAACCTATCATGGGGTTTTCTGGGGCTGAGAGTGTGTGACACATCCCAGGTCACCCAGTGGGTTTCCACAGCTGAGTGGAGAATCTAATCCTGGTCTCCAGGGTCATAGTCCAACACTCAAACTACTAGACTACACTGGCTCTCATGTAGGAACACTACATGTAAACAAATACAGAGAAGGAGAGAATTCATCCATTAGGCTTGTCTAAATGTACAGCTATAGAACTATTCTGCACACATACATGGAAAACGCATAGTGATATGCACACAGGGAAAAAGTGGACCTCCTCAGAAAGCTTTTGCTCTTGATCTAACTTAACCCGATTCAACTAATCAGTTATTACAGCAGCATGGAAACAGTTACTTGTATAGCTCATGGTCTTTCGTAATGCTCGTTCATCTCATAAGAGATTTCAAAGAAACAGCCATATTAATCTGTCACATCATAAAAAGGAAATAAAATTACAACAGGAAGAAATCTAACTGTACTTTTAAGCTAACGTTTATCTCAGCATGAGCTTCATGGATTTCAATCTACTTCTTCAAATGCACTGACAGAGACAACGATTTCTGGCAGTCAAGAATGTATGATGCGCCCAAGGTTGCCCAGTGGGTTTCCATGACCAAGCAGGGAATCAAACCCTGGTCTCTAGGGTTGCAGTCCAATGTTCAAACCATTGCCCCATGCAGGCTCTCACAGACTAGCCACTTAACAAACCTACATCATCTTACCCAATTGTTTGATGGTTCACAGTATCATAATTTGCATCCACTTCATAATAAAGTAATAGTAGAACTGTCCTACCTTATAGGGCTGTTATACATATTATTAAGATATTTTGTGTATGAGTGCTTTGAACATGGGAAACGCATAACATGCATACATCTGTGTGTATGTATATCGACCATGCTACTTGAAAAGCATAGCTGATTTTTGAAACAGAGGACAACTCTTCTTTGGAGGTTTTTAAACAGTAGTTGGATGGCCATGTGCCTGGAATGCTTTGGTTGTGGATTCCTGGATTGCAGGTCCTTTTGCTCTCTTCCAGCTCTACAAATCTAAGGTCACAATGTGGAACAGAAAAGAACAATATTAAACCCAAATTTTCTTTCTCCTTCTCTCCATATTTGATGCAAGTTCTCTTTACTAAGACCATTTTTGGAAAATAATTTTTATCCAAGAATTTGCATGAATAAAAGCCCACAAATATGTTGCAGAAGACTTGCGCATGGAAAACATTTTCATTTTGTTTGACTGGTTTGGGATTTAGCACCTTGTGTGGGATATTTTGCATAAAGATAAATAAAATCTGCACCACTTGCTGTTTCGACTGAACCACTCCACAAGGCAAGGGATTTCCCTCCCCCTCTCCCCACTTTTGCCTGATCAAGGGCAGCATCCTGATTCAGTTTGGCAGCAGTGACTGGGGGAGTGCCCCTGGGTGTGCAATCTTTGCTTGCAGAATGATTGTGGCCAAGATGCCATTCAAGCCATCTGAATAATTCATCTGTGAATAAATGAATAAATAATTCATTTGTGAGTTGTGAGGTTCTGCTGACTCAGGGTAAGTCTGCCTTGTCAGAGCTTCATCCAATTTGCTCAGTTAAAAAAAATGCCCAAACTTCCTTCTTCTTGTTTGCAGTTAGGACAGCTGATCCTGGGATTATCAGGCATCCCCTGACCTTAGTTGAACAGGATGGGCGTGACCTACAAGTTGTGCTTATCCAGTTTACCAGTGAACCTAGCTCATAATTACTTGTTCATTCAAGTAAAATTAAAAGCAAAAGTTAGTTGTGACAGAAGAAGCTCTTTAGCAAGCCAAGCAGATCTGGTTTGGATTGTGGTTCATTGAAAAATATTATTAGGAAAAACAGGGAGGGGGGTTCGGATGAATGTGGGCCAACAGCTAGAACAATACAATTTCATATTAAATGCCACGGCAACATTCCATGGAATTCTGTGATTTCTACCTTGGTGAGTTATTTTGAAATCTCTACCAGAGAGTTCCAACGCTCTCTTTTTTGGATGACAACTCTTAGAATTTGCACATATACCTCGCTGCCAGCATGGCCACCATAACCATGCTGGCAGTGGCATTCTGGTAGTCATAGTCAAAAAAGTAACATTTATGAGCTCTCTCCCTCCTTCACATCACTCAATTTCCCCTCAACAGCCTTTCCTCACCTACTGAATGCCAGAAAAGTTGATGGAATGGGGAATGTTCAGCCTGGAAAAGAGAAGAAAGAGAGGTGATTTGAGAGCCAGTTTTAACTATCTGAAAGTGGAGCTTGTTTTCTGCTGCTCCAGACAATGGGACTTGAACCAATGGATTCAAATTACAAAGAAGGAAGTTTCCAACTAAACATTAGGAAGAGCTGCTTTAGGATTAAAGCTGTTTGACAATGAAACAGACCAGTGGCATATCTATGTTCAACAGTGCCTAGGGCAAGCATGGAATTTGCACCCCTAAGTGCTGCCTCTCCCACTGCCCCAGGCCGAGGAAGACCCCAGCAGGACCCGGCAGTGGGCCAGGTCTGGGAAGGAGGGCTGCTGCTGCTGCTTCCACACCAGACCAAGAATGACCCCAGTGGGGTGGGGGGAGGATGACAGCAGGCTGGGTCTGAGAGGGAGAGTGGGGAGGCTCAGTTTTTTTGTGCCTCCCCCGTAACTCACTCCCCAAACATAGTGCCTTGTTTGTGAGCTTCTGTTGTCTCCAGATTTCATCAGTACTACCAATTCTTTGATGATCTGTTTGAAGGCTGTGCCCCTCACCCCACCCCCTGTGATGACTAAGGCTCTGGAACCTGCCAAGTAATTGAGTCACCTTTAAATCACACTTTCCAATAATCAAAATCAATCCATCTCCCAAGCAACAGCGGTGGCCTCTGCCTGGCAAGAGAAGGCGAAGCTCGCGCCCCTCGGCAGCTCCTCTCTTTGGCTTACACCTTTTGTCTCTGCCAGTCAAAAATAAAAGGCATCTCGTGCTCAAGAAACACTTTTCTCAAATCATACATCTTCCATCCCGCAGACAAACATGGTAGGATATTTACAGCAGTGAGAAAAGACCTCAATTCCCAGCCTTCCTTTTCCTTCCTGATTAATTGTCCTCTCTCACCAGCCCTATTTCCCATTTTGTAGGGTGATCAGAATGTGGCACAGTCACAAGGTGGTTCTCAGGGCCAATAAGCAAAAGTCAGTTTATTTCCAATTGCAAATCAAGGCTGAGCAGTCTTCAGTCTTGTGAGGTAATCTTCTTTTGTATGGGAGAATTCCCTTTAATCAGACTCCCCAGGGCTACCAGAGCCACATGCAAAAGACCTACCCAGAGAGTAGGACCACGGCTAGTGGTTTGAAGTTACAAGAGAACAGATTTCAATTGAATGTTAGAAGGAACACTTCTTGATGGTGACAGTAGTTTGGCAATGGAACCAGTTGCCTAGAGAGGTGGTAGGGTCTTCTTCTCTAGATGTCTTCAAAAAGAGCCTGGACAGCTACCTGCTGCTGAAGCTGGAGATCTGGCACTGAGCAGGGGGTTGGACCTGATGACCCTTGAATCATGTTCCAACTTTATGCTTCTCTGATTCTGTGACCTTGCCTAGAGAGGCAGTGGAGACTCCTTCTCTGGACATCTTCAAAAAAGAGCCTGGACAGATACCAGCTAAGGATTCTCTGGCTGAAGATCCTGCACTGAGCAGAGGGTTAGACCTGGTGGCCCATAGGACCCATTCCAACCCTATAATTCTATGACTCTGTGACAAACTATTAATGACCAGGGTGACTCTGACCACCTTCTGATTTTGTGAAGTTGAGAGCCTCCCTTTGATCTATGTCCCACTCCACAGAACCCTGGAAAATCAGCCTGCTAGGGTTGCCAGAAGGAAAAACTCAATACAGAAGGCTCCTGTACCTTAAATGGTTGCATGGAAGAGGGAATTTCTGCAGGTGGTAGTCACAACCTGAGCACATGACAAGCAATGCCTACTGAAATTCCCTCTTCTACACAACCTTTCAAGGTACAGGAACCCTCTCCATTTTCCAGCCTGGTAATATTAGTATGAATAGAGGAGACTGTCATTGCTAAGTCTTAAATTCTCCCTCTTTGCTTCTTTATTTTACCTACTTACCTAATATCCAAAAAAATGAAACCCCCTGGATCTGTATTCTGCCTATTATTGGTGCACTAATTGGCTGCATTTTTCTTCCTGGCCTGTGATTAAGGAGCTCACAACAGGGTTCAAGCAGCTCAAAACAACCCAATCAGACAGGCTAGACCAAGAAGGAGAAAAGCAAGCCATCCCTTCCTGAGCTGAGTAAGCTGTTGAAAAGCTAACAGATTACAGTGAAATGGCAGAACTACTCAGTAACTATTTTGCTTTAGCTTTTTTCCAAAAAAGAAGACTGTGTGTTTCCATGCAGCAGCAGAGACCTTGGTAAGGAATCCAAGTAACAAATCAAGATTGAGAAGGAGTTAGAAGTTATCTAGCTAACCTGAATGAGTTCAAATCTGCAGGGCCAGATGAACAACTAGACTGAGGAACTTGCTGACATACTCACAGAACCACTTGCCATCATTTTTGAGAAATCTTGGAGAATGGGTGAGGTGCCAGAGGATTGGAGATGAGCAAACATTGTCCCTTTCTTTTAAAAAGCGGGCAGGGGGAGAGGTAGATCCAGGAAACTACAGGCCGGTTAGCCTGACCTCAATACCAGGAAATATATTAGAATGGATTATACAGCAGTTTGTTTGCAAGTGATTAGCATGATGGCAATGCAGTGATTAGTAGGAACCAGCATGGGTTTGTCAAGAAAAAATCCTTTCAAACTAATCTTATAGCTTATATCTTTTTAAAAAAAAAATGGGTTACTAGTTTAGTAAGATGTTGGGAATGCCATGGATGTCATTTATCTAGATGTCGGCAAAGCATTTGATAATATTTTGATTAGAAAACTGACTAAATATGGAATTGATGGAAATACCATCAGATGGATCCATAATTGGTTGGAAATCTACGCTCAGAGAGTTGTCATAAGTGGCGGTGCTTCAAATTGGAAGGAGATTTCAAGTGGAGAGCCACAGGGTTCCGTCCTAGGGCCAACAATCTACAATATTTTTATCAATGATTTAGATGGTGAGGTGGAGGGAATCCTTTTAAAATTTGTAGATGCAGTGGGAGGGATGGATAACAAATTGAAGATAAGAATAGAATTCAAAAGGACCTTGATAAACTAGAAATTAGTGCAATGTCCAACAGAGAGAAATGCAAACTTTTACATTTAGGCTGCAAAAAAACAAATGCACAGGTATAGGATAAGGGATAATTGGTTTAGCAGTGCTACATGTGAAAAGGATCTTGGGATTATTGTCGATCGTATGTTGATCATGAGCCAGCAGAGTGATGCTGCAGTAAAAAGGAAAATGCTACCTTGTAACAGTAGTAGTAGTAGTGGTGGTGTGCCTTCAAGTCCTTTCCAACTTATGGCAACCCTAATGTGAACCTATCAGGGGGTTTTCTGGGTCTGAGAATGTGTGACACACCCAGGGTCACCCCATGAGTTTCCATGGCCAGGTGGGGAATTGAACCCTAGTCTCCAAGGTCATAGTCCAATGCTCAAACCATTACATCACACTGGCTTTCCAGAAGCTATCTTAGTCCACATTAATAGAAGCATAGCTTCCTCCCTCCAAAAAAAAGGGAAAGAAATAGTTCCACTGTATTATGTGCTGGTCAGGTCTCATTTGGAATACTGCATTCAGTTTTGGGCACATATAAGGATATAAACAGGTTGGATCAGATTCAGAGAAGGTCAGCAAAGTTGATAAGAGGTGTAGAGAATAAAACATATAGGGAGAGGTTAAAGGAGCTGAGTGTCTTCAGTTTGATGAAGAGAAGACTGAGGGGTGACATGACCACACTTTCTAAATACCTCAAAGATTGCCACAAGGAGAAGAATGCTGGATTATTCTTTGCTGCCTCAGATGGTAGAAATATGTCTAATAGTTAAGTTGCAGGAGGGTAGATTTTGATTGAACATTAGCAGGAACTCCCTAGTAGTGAGAGTGGTTCAGTAATTGAACCAATAGAGTAGTGGTGGGGTCTCCTTTTCGGAATGTCTTCCTGGACCTGCTGGGGACGTTGTAGCTGGAGAGCCTGCATTGAACAGGGGGTTGGACTTGATGGCCCATAGGGCCCCTTCCAACTGTATGATTCTATGAAATCTTGTGTCCCCTCCCTTCTTCTCCAGTCATGATGTCCTCTCCACCAGGCTCTTTTATACAGTACTACAAAATTTTAGTACTATGATTCTGTTTTAACTACCAGGACTGCATCCTGTGGAATCCTGGGACTTGTAGTCTGGTGAGGCATTAGAGCACTCTGGTTGAGAATTCTAAATACCCCTCCCTAAACTACAGACCCCTTAGGATGGAACCATGCCAGTTAAAATGGAATCACGGTGCTACAATTGTGGTTTGCAGGACTAGTGATGAGTGGAACAGACGGGATCTCCAGATTCTGCCTATTTCTATTCTTGTTTCATCTTTCTTCAGGAAATCCTAAGGGCTATTCCTTCCCCTAACCCCTGAAGTAGACTTGGCTGCTAACAATCCTCTGTATGATATTTTAAGGCAGATTTGGGCAAAATTCCTTTTTCTGGAATACAGCTTCCTGAATCACTCAGCCAGCTTAGCTGCTAGAAGCAGAAGCAAAAACTTTGACAAGCTGTAATTTAAGAAGGTAGTGCTGCGATTCTGGATCATTTTGCACCAGATCACTGCAGCACCCAGGATTTTCTGCAGTAAGGGGGAAATAAAGGGCATTCTTTTGGCAAGCAGGGCAAGATAAGGTGGCACAGTCAGGAACATAGTACTGCAGCTGATGCCAAATGTCAGCACCCCAAGCTTCCCCTTGAACTGTTGAAGAATAGGAAAAGTTTAGTGCTGCAGTCTACCATAAATTGGTTTCATACAGAATTGATCCATGGCAGGGAGCTTCATTGAATCCAAAGGCATGCACATACTCAGCCCAAAGGTCATTGGGGAGATATACCACAATCTTGGTCCTGCTGTTGCAGGAGCCCAGAGACCACAGAGACCACAGAGCAAGAAAAAGAGTAATTTATTACGCGCGGGCTTTTGGCTGGATGTCTCCAAAAGACCAAAAGCCCTGAATTCAAGTTTCACAGCTCTTTTATAGACAAAGTTCACAGCATACACAAAGATCACAGCAAAGATTGCAGGCATGTCTCGGTCTGCCCTCGGAACACACCGGCTACATGACACACAAACAACATCCTAGCTACGTGATACATTGGCTCTCGTGACCTTTTTACCCTTCTTAAATCTTTCTCCGTTCCTCTGACCTAAGCCCCCAGCTTCTACTTTATTTCTACTTTATTATTTCTAATTCATACCTATATCACTGCTTACATTGATGTAGTGTGGAGGGAGGCAAACATGCCCTACCTTTAACTGGAAAAAAATAAAAATCACTTGTTGCTGTTGTGTGCCTTCAAGTGATTTCTGACTTACAACAACCTTAAGGCAAACATATCAAGGGTTTTTCTTGGCAGGATTTGCTCAGAGTGGGTTTCCCTTTGCCTTCAGTGAGGCTGAGAGAATATGACTTGCCCAAAATCAACCAGTGGGTTTCCATGGCTGAGCGGGAATCTGAACCCAGGTCTCCAGAATCATAATCCAACATTCTGACCATTACACTAAGATTTATTTAGCACTGGCTAGCTTAGGAGAACAGGAAAGAGAGAGACAGAGAATTCTGTTTCTAAAACAAGCTCATCTTTGCAGAGTCAAGACAAGGTTAAGCCAAACACTAAGAGATTTAAGGGGTTTGCATTTTTATCCTACATTAAACTTCTCTTGGCCTTAGCTCCTTCCAGCACCCGATTAGAGTTTTGCAATCTAAACTTGTTGTCCACGAGCCCTTCCCTCCCTTCATCATCACCCTCCCTCTTTCCCTCCCTTTATGGGGAAGACACAGCTGCTTTTTACAGGGGAGGTTATTTTTGTTCTGCCCTGCCTTCCACCTCCCAGTGGCTTTCTAAGGTTTGAGATCTTTCCATCAGGGGCCATGCAAAGGGTAGACGGCTTCAGCTGAAAGCTGCCCAGAGGAATTCATGAGATCAAAGCTTTCGACAACCCCAGCTGAACAGAGAAAGCAAAGCAGAAGAATGGGTGAGAAGCACATGATGGAAAGAACTGTACGAACAAGTCTGAGTTTTGTTTCATTTTGGATACATCTGGTTATGGCAATGTTGTTTTTCTTTCTTCACTGTTTCTGCCTTCAAGGAACTCTTTCTGTATCAATTTCCTTCAAAAGCACCTCCTCACATGTTTGCTATGGAAGTTCTTGGGATTGCATAGGATTTTAGGACATATTGCAGGTCAGCCAGGGTTGCCAAAGTGAAAATTAGAAATAGCTCCTGTACCTTTCATGGTTGTGCAGAAGTGAGAATTTCAGCAGGTGTTGGTTATCACACAACCAGGTAACAACTAACACCTGCTGAAATTCCTGCTTCTTATACAACTTTTAAAAGTACAGGAGGCCTCTCCAGTTTTTGCTCTTGCAACCCAGGACTGCCTAGGCCTTAAGAGCTCCTCACTGTTTCCCTGATTGAGATGTGAGGGTCATTTAAAGCGCATCCAGCCTTTCTCTGTTTTTGCTCCCAGCAGATATTTTCAGTCCACACCCAGAAGTGGCAATGTGCAAACATGACCTATTTATAACATGTCCACATCTGTGATTTGACAGCCCCAAACAGCACACAGCTTTGCTTTATAATCATGTTTTAAAAAGCTTCAGCCTCTGAGGTAAAACATGTGATATAAAGCATCATTAGGGATACTGTCTGCTTCTTTCCCTCGTTTGAGAATAGGATTGCTTCAACACTGGATCAGACAAAAGGTAAGACAAGATTTATTCCTGCCTGAAGCAAAGAACAAAATAGTACTCTGTTGCTCCAGTCTCAAGAGCCAATGTGGTGTAGTGCTTTAATCTCTGGACTATGACCCTGGAGGTCAGGGTTCAATTCCCCACTTGTCCATGGACACCCACTGAGTGGCCTTGGGCATGTCACACACTCTCAGCCCCAGAAAACCCCATGATAAGGTCACCTTAGGGTCACCACAAGTCAGAAACTACTTGAAGGTACAGAATAACAACCACTCTACTCTCCTCAGTGGTTCTCAACCTGTGGGTCCCCAGATGTTTTTGGACTTCAGCTCCCAGAAGCCCTGAGCACTGACCATAGTGGCTGGGGCTTCTGGGAGCTGAAGTCCACAAACATCTGGGGACCCACAGGTTGAGAACCACTGTTCCACATAGAGAAGCTGAGCGGACTGATAGTTGAGTCTTGCTTCAGCACTCCAATGTCATCCACAACAACTAAGAGCAGCAGAGTAGATGCACAGGACATACAGAGTGGCACCCAAGCTCTGTCCTAACTTGCTGCCTTTCCCTGCCCTCCAGCAGCTACCAGCTGAAACTGTGGCATCACTCGGCCAAATAGGAGGAGTGGCCCAGCTGTAGGTGAAGGTGGTCCAACATTTCACAATAAAACCAAATCCACAAAATTCATTTTTAATTAATGTCTAATTTTTCATTAAAGAATACCAACAGTATTTTTAAAAAATGCCAGATCACCTCAAAAGAATCATATGGTTTAGCTATATTGTGGGGGTTTTTAAATTGTAGGCTGCCTCGAGTCCCAGTTTTGGGGAAAGTGGAACATCAATAAAGATAATAACAACAATAACAAAATGATAAAAACAAAGTGAAGTTGCAGACAAAAGGAAAATACCCTTATATATTCATAACAGGAATGTGCCTAGATACCCAAAGGCACCAAATCTTGTTTGATCTTGGAAGCTAAGCAGAGTCAGCCCCGGTTAATACTTGGATGGGAGACTTCCAGTGAATACCGGGCACTGTAGACTATATTTCAGAAGAAGGAACTGGAAAGGTCACCTCTGACTATTCCTTGCCTGAGAAACCCTGTGAAATTCATGGGGTTGCCATAAGTCGACAGGCAACTTAAAGGCATACGCACACAGATTCATAACAGGAGAGAAAACATTTATAGCTACAGACCTGGCTAAGCTACCAGGTTTTTACCAAACATCTAAAACCATTAAGTGTAGACCTGAAAATCTTAATGAGGAAGATATTGCAGAGGGTAGGTGCTAGCATTCCAAGGGCCCCTGACTCTTTGTTGTTATCTGGAAAGCTCCAAGTAACTGAGGAATCCAGATCAGAGGCTCAGATGATGAACAGGACGTGCATGAAGGAACCTATAGAAGAACAGTCGTTCTTAAGGTACACAAGTCCCAAGCTATTTAGAGCTTCAGACCAGTGCCTTGACCTGGAAACAGACTGGCAACAGTAAATGGAGAAACAACATGGGATGTCTTTATCTCTACTAATGAGATTTACACTTTGAATTTCTTAACTGATGTTATCTGTCCATTTCCCCTCTCCTTATAGCTTTCATCACCGGGGACACTATATGGCATTATTCCTTCTGACAATGCATATTAAGGATCTGTTGTTGTTATTGTATGCCTTTAAGTAGTTTCTAATTTATGGTGACTCAAAGGTGAACCTATCACAGGGGTTTTCTGGGACTGAGATTGTGTAGCACATCCAAGGTCACCCAGTGGATTTCCAAGCTCAAGCAGGAAATCAAACTGTGGTCTGCAGGGTTATAGTCCAATTCTCTCAAACCACTACACCAAGCTGGCTTTCTGTTGTGTGCCTTTCATCTCCCAAATTTCACATCCTGCAGCCCTCCCCTCCCCTCCCCTCCCCTCCCCTCCCCTCCCCTCCTGATGAGCTTGACACAGATAATGAGTGTTATGCAGCAACAGCTGCAGACGGTTTCCCATCAGTCTATTTCTGGTGCAGTGTGTTATGTGCGTATGTGCCAGGCTGCATATATATTTAACTTCACATGCTTTAATCCGGAGGGGTCAGGAAATACGAGCAATGAAGGCTGTTATTGTGGAAGGCTGGAATGTACTGGAATGTTGACATTGTCAGAGGCAAGGGGCCCCAGGCAATGGAAGGTAATGCTGACCTCACTGTCTCACACTTGGTTTTGCCTGCCTCCAGAGAATGCAGCTTCAGAGCCAGTTAACCCTTTGGTACCTAACAGACTTTACTTTCCAAATATGATATCCTTCCCTGTCTCTCTCTTTCTCTCTCTCTCTTTGTGCATTGTTCAGATGGCACAAAGATTTTCAAACCTTCTTATCTAATTCTGGGGAAAGGAAAGTTTTGGCTACCTGAGAAGCATAAGGTTCTTTATACAGAATAACTCTGGGATATTGTTGACATTGTATAGGAATTACTTGCATAAAAATCTGCATTTCTACAAGAAGGGGTAAAACACAAAGAAGATAAGTTTTCATGGTAACATAAGACTCCTCTGTAATAGAAAGGGTTTGTCACAAGCATGCAAGTAGGGGCTGGAATTGCTGTTGTTGTGTCCCTTCAAGTCCTGTCCGACTTATGGTGACCCTAAGGTGAACCTATCATAGTGTTTTGAGGGTGGGGCTGAGAGCATGTGACGCATCCAAGGTCACCCAGTGGGTTTCCATGGACAAGCATGGAAACAAACCCTGGTCTCCAGGATCGTAGTCCAGTGCTCAGATGGCTACACCACACTGGCTTACAGGGGCTCAATTTCACACTCTATATCGGAGAGAGGAATCATACAGTCCTCCAAATGTTGCTGCACTACTAGTCCCAGCAGCCCAATGGAGAGGTATAGATATTCTCCTCAATATAGAATATGTAATTCAGTCTCTACTTGCACACTTGTGATAAATCAGTCTCTGCTCTGATCAAAGCAAACACTGAGATTCTCATAGAGATAAAGGTTACTTCTGGGTCCAAGCCACAAAATCAGGGACTTGCACTATTGGTGACATTTTATTGAGCTATTATTAATGGTTGTAAAATGAAGAAAAACACCGCCGCCCATCAGTGCTGAGTGTGAAAGGTGTGCCCAAGCCTTGAACTCAAGGCCTGCCCCGCCTGACACCTCTTTGTGATTGGAACAGAACAGCCAGGGAGATCTGTGAATCAAGCCAGGGCCAGGACAAACGGGTCTGCCTCAGTTCTCCCTCTCTGAGAACAAAGGCTCTTCCTCACTCTTGTTCCCCCTTGGCTTCCTCCTTTCAGGACTCTCCCCCTTTACTGCCTTCCCTAAATGGGCCCTTCTCCCAGATGTAAGGATCAGCAGTGATTTATGTTTTCCAGGACTGTGGTACAGTTGGCACGAAGGTTAAGATGATATTATTGGCAGCGCGTATATTCCAAAATTCAGAATGAGACTCTGGGAGTCTGTTTTAAGGAACACATAACTTCAAATATTTATTGAAACACTGTTGCTTAAATTTGTTCTGTATCTCAGTGTTTACAAACAGCACATCATTCTTCTCTCTCTCTCTCTCTCTGTCTCTCTGTCTCTCAATTTATTCACTATCTCTCATACACCCAATTTCTCAGTTCTCTCTCCCACAGAGCTCTTCAAATCTCCAACCTCCCTCAAACACGCCACAATCGCACTCTTCAATCACTCCCCAGGCAGTTAAAATCCGTTATTCTTCCTCTTTCTACCAGCCCCTCCCCCGGGCTATCCAAGGTTCCATTTCACCAGCCAATCAGCTTAAACACTCTCAGTTGCCAAGGAGGCTCTGTTGTCAAGAGCCCCTCCCATCAGGTTTGTCGCAATGGTGGATTACTATACAGCCTTGAATAGTAGCTTTCAAAATGATTATTACATTTCCCAGAATCCCTTAAGAGGTGATTCAAGGAGCTGTAGGCCAAGAAGGCAACTTCTCCAAGCTCTGAATTTCTACAGGCAGTGGTGGAGCTTGGAGTGTGTGGAGGTGGGGCGGGAGGGAGGGAGGGCGGGAGGGAGGGGGGCCTATGGCGTGAGGGGCATGGCCACTGTGCATGGAGGCATGGCTGCAGTGCGTGGAGGCGTAGCCAGGGTGTGCAGGGGCATGGCTATGGGCCAGGACACCCCAGAAACATTGCCGCCCGGGGCAAATCGCCCCCATGTCCCTACATGACTGTCTACAGGTGAGGATCTTCCATTATGTTCCATGGAATGTTTTCTTGCTTGCATAGCTAACCTGTGGCATTCCTTGCCCACAAGATATGGTGATGGTCACCAACATAAATGGCTTTAAAAGAGACTGGACAGATTCATAAGGACTGAGCTACCAGCTGCTGTGGTTGTTGATTCCAATGTTAACGGTGAAGGGAATCAACTCAGATTGCAGTCTGAATGTCAAGGGAAATATCTAAGGTGGCAACTTTTTTAGCTGATAGGGTTCAGCACCAGAGATGATTCCTTAAAAGTTTAGACTAAAACCCAGAGCAGATTCACTGCCACACTGACATCAAAGCCATAAGCCTCCACTGGGTATCAGTGACTGGACAGGATGACAGACAAGATATGCCTTTGCAGGGCTTTTTTCTTGTTAACATCTTCTGATCGGCCCCTACTGAAAGCTTGGATATTCCTACAGACAGCTATACATCATAGGTGTCATTCCCTGAAAGAGTATTACATGCCCTGCAACATTTCACAGATAAAAACTGGGTCACGTGTGGCCAAGCAACATCAGAGTGTGGTACAGGTGGTGAAAGGTATTAATGAGGTAGAATACAAAAGCTAGGAGTGGCTGCAGCAGTTTCATTTTGTCTGAGTCCACTGGGAAGCAAGATTCCATCTCTTCCTCTTATCTCTGACCTGCTCAGTTCATTGAGTGCAAACTACTTTTGCACTTTGAACTCAGTTTTCAGGAACTAAAGTAAGCTGAGGACAAGGGGGAAAAGTGGGAGGAGAAACTGGAACATTTTAAAAGCAATTTAAAAAGTAATAAGACAGAAGATTAATTGGGACTGCCCCTGCCAAACTGAGACAGCTTGAGGATACAACTTTCTTTTCAATCAAAGAGAAACGGTTTGACTCTTATAGCACTAGCAAAATTGTGATAAATCCTTCCCCCAGTTGGGAATTGGTGCAACACTAGTGCAGACAGAACCTCAACTTCAGCTTTGGATATACCAGTTGTGTGCTGACTGATGATGATGGGAACAATAGTACAACCTGTCTGAAGGGCTCCGGGTTGGGGATGTTTTCTCTATTCTATTGTTCACTTGCCTACAAAGACCACTGTTTCTTTCCAAACTAGCACCATGAGCCCTGGCAGTAACTATTTTAAGATAAACAGGCACCCTGCTTTATTACATTATGCAAGAGTTCCAGGGTTATTAGCCTTTCATTTTCAAAGCTCCTGATCAAGGAAATGAAATGAAACAAAAGTTTGCTTATTAACTCCCATTGCCCTCAGTGACCTCATCATTCAGCTGTATCTGGTTGTCTGTGTAACACTGCAATGTCATCGCATTTACTACATGACCTGGTAACCAATTTGTGACCAATTTAGGAAGGAAGAAGAAAGGGCAGCCATGAGGATAATAGTGCCTGAGAAAGAAAATGATAGGGCTGAGCAGCGTCATGTCAACACCCACTACCTCTTCATCTGCAATAACATGGCAGGAGAGTGACACAAAGGGAACAGGAGCACATCACAGCCTTTCAGATCAAGGAATGACACCTGTGCTTGGTGCTCAGTGTTTTGCCAGTTTTTGAGTTCATGTCCTGGTCATCCATTTCCCGTCATCATACTCGTCTTCCAGTGAGACTGGATTGCCCCCAACTGGTTTCTAGCTGGCCTGGCTGCATTCTGAAAGCCCAGAACCTTTTTGTAATGCACTCTATAATGCCATAAAAATGAGAAGGTTACAACCCCTGGAATTCTTGCACAATGCCACAAATGCAGAAACATCCTTGGGAGTAGGAATCAGCCTTTTCCTCAGTAATGAAACATACAGAGGCCAAGAGCCTACCTGGTTGACGGAAGCATACGAGTTCTATATTCAGGATTCCACTACAGCTCCCCTGCTATCACGACTGAAGTCACTGTTGCACTGTAATAGCCTCCCTGGGCATTGATGGTGGAGAGTGGGGAAGGGATAGCTAGATTCAAATCAAGGACACCTCCTATCAAGATCTGCTGTAGTCCTCCAGAAATCTCAGTTGATGATGTCATGTCATCACAGCATAACAGTAAGAGTGAGTTGTTAGAGGGTGGCAAAAAATACCAACCTCTGCAACATAAAAAAAAGCCTGTATATGCCACTAACAGGGTGCCATCCACTGTTGTGTGTGTATGTTCTTCTACATGTGGTGGAGGAACATAAGCATAAACTTTATGCACTGGATATGACAACACTGGGAGCCTACACGTGCTTCCTAGTTATCTAACTACCTTAGTTGCATAGCTAACTAGCATCTTCTGGCCCAATCTACCTACTTAACAGGACATGAGCTGCCCAGAGAGAAGTGGGTCTGTTCTGCTGGTGATTGTCGCACAAGTGAATAAAGTTTGCACACACTCACACACAGGCCAGTAAAGTTGCAAAAAGGTCCTGCTCCTGATCGTCACAGCCTCTCTGGCTGGTGGTGAAAATGTCAGCCATCTAGTCCCCAATCACCAGCAAAATGAACTCTCTCCTGTCTGTGCAACAGATGCCCAATAAGGTAGGTTTGGGGAGACAGTTACAATTGTTACAAGCCTGTTCACACTACATAATTATAGCTCTATGATTCTAGTTTAACTGTTACAGCAGCATCCTATGGAATCCTGGGATCTTCAGTATAGAGAGTCTTATTTAGAATTTTCAGCCAGAGAACTCTAGTGCCTTCCCAGATTACAATCCCCAGGATTCCTTAGGATTCCATTAAAGTAGAATCATAGCACTATAACTGCGTAGGGTGAAAGATCTCCAATATTTATTTTTTAAAGTAATGTTAGTTCCCCACCACCAGCAAGCCTTCAGAACCTCAGGCGCTTCAGAGATCAAGGTCACAGGGCAGGGCACATTAAGGTTGTTCTACCCCGTAGGCACTCTTATATTCAAACTCTCCAAACATACCACTAGGGATGTTTTTGTTACTCCTAAAATCCTGTTTTCATAGGCCCCAGGCACTGTGCTGAAAGCGCCTATCCGGATAAGGCAGCCTTGCCACAGGGATTTTGCCTTCCTATCCCCAACTCCTCAGCCCTTCCAGGGAATTGCCCAGGTCAGATAGTCACTTCTGTTCTTCTGCAAGCAAGATTTGCATTTATGTGATGCCAGGAATCTTGAGCTGCAGGTGTGAAGTGGGGTAAGGCCAGGCCTAAAGGAGTGGAGGCTAATGAATCACACCTGTCCCAATGAGTCAGCAATAATTGAAGCTGAGCTCTTTGAAGGCTTCCAGCCCCTGAGGGAGCAAAGCAAAAGAACAAAAGGTGCTCAGCTGGTAGTAAACAGGGACCTCAGGAAAAAATAAGAATAATCAAAGAGAAGCCCAAGTACCTTGTTCCTTGAAGATGTTGACTATGTTAAATGTGTCTGTCAAAATCCTCCCCTTACTCAAATATGCATAGGCTAGCTGAGGTTTCCAGATGATGATGCCAGCTGCCAAGAGACTGGTAGTATATGGAAGTCATTAAAAGAGGTTTGGTGCCAGCAATTTGCTGCTGAAAAAGATACGGCCTGTATACTTGACAGGGAGATGAACAAACACACCCTGATTACAGAAGCATGTCAGTATCTAGCAGCTAGCCAGTCAAAATCACACCATTTTATATTTTTAGTTATTTCCTTGTATTTTTATTCTTCCTCTCCATTTAAAAAAAAATAGTGCCCAAGGAAGCTAAAAAATACATTCAGTGATAATATTACTCTGTCTTAAAATTTCTGTTATGTTTATCTTGCTCTTCCTCTGTAGAAATCTGCTTTCCATTTTTTAAATAGTTTGTACAGCATATAGCCATACCTTTTACAACTGACCAATCTTCACCAATCAGTAATTGATTGTGTTCATCTCAATACTGCAAAAAGCAATCCCTGCTCATTTTTTTCACATCAAGCTAATCTGGTTGAACTGATATTTTATTGATCAGCTGGCAAACTTGAAAAGTTGTAGAAGAGTTGAACTTGAAGAGCTTGTAGAAAGTATGGAAGCTGGATCATGAAATGTGAATTAATAACTATTTCATTATTTAATTTATATCCTGCCATTCTCTCATTAGGAGATCAAGGTAACTCAACAATTTGAGTTAAAACAAAATACTGTTAAAATAATGGATAGCACAAAAGTTAAAAAAAATTAAACCATCATATTAAAAACATTAATTAAAAACTGTATTTTACAGGCAGTTAAAGTATAGTAATGAGAAAAATACAAATGCAGCATATCTCAGCTGAAAGACTTTCTTGCAACAGACGACTAACACTCAAAGACCTGGGTAAACAGAAAGGTATTCACCTGCAAGCGGAAAGAGAACAAATTAAGGTTGCCATCTTTATTTGTGTAGGAAGGCAAGGCGTGTTGTGCCTTTGCAGTCTGCAGCACAGGCTAGAATTCAGCAGCTGAAGCTTCTCTCAACAGTGTAAGTAAGGTTGACATACTACCCACTCGTCCAGGTTTTACACAGGTTCTAGGCATGCAGTTTAGTGATGTTTAATTACAACAGTATAATTACCTAGTCCAAATATCCAACTTTTCTTAATTTTTTTTTTTTTTTGAGGCAAGTCTCTATCCCTTGTAGAAGCTAAAACATGAGGGAAAATATTCAGTCACCATTCCAGTCAATTGTTCAGTGAGAAGTGAGCCTGCTTACTGCCTTTCAGTTTGTTTAGCCAATGAGTAAAGCCATTGACATTTTCAAGGTCTTATATATTTATAATTTTAGAATAATCCATTGATTTCTTCATGGCAAATATGCCCTGCACTAGCTCTGATAATACACACAGAGCCCTATCTTTCTGCTGAAGAGCATTTCCATTCATTTTAGCAGATCAGAACCCCTCTTCAAAGTCGCTTTGTCTTTCAGGCTGCAGTCCATGCTTGATCCATTTACCAACAGTAAGTCACATTCAATTAAATGATGCTTACTTCTGAGAAGACGTATATAGGGTTGTGCTGTTCATTGAATTTTTTTTTAAAGTAACATTACATCAAAGATGTGAAGCCTCTACACATATTGACAGAGAGCTGGTTCATTTAAAAACAGATACCAGTTCCTTTTTCAGAAAACTAACAGGGAGTTTCGGCTCTCTCACCATCTGAGGCGGGAGGAACACATTCCATATTGTTTCCTCTCCATGACTACCTCTTTGCCTTGCCTGGCCTGTTTTCCTCTGCTCCTTCACACATGTTGGTGGCACTGTGCTCTTCGCATTTCTACCTGCTCTGAATTTAAAATGCTGCTGACTACTTTCTACAGTTACTGATGCTATATCGAGAGTAGAGAAGCAAACACGAAAAATAAAGAGTGGGGAGAGAATAATAATAATAATAATAATAAAATCTATTTCTATCCCGCCTTTCCCAAATGGATCGAGAGATGGTGGTACACATGAGAGCAGTGTATGGGGTACAAGGAAAGGAGATGTGGTGATGTGACATGAGGGGTGAAGCGAGGGAGGAATAAAGGTGGGAGGAATGGTGACGGTGTGCAAGATGCAAAGAAGGGAAGCAAAGCAAGCTTAGGTGAGACAAGAGCAGAAAACAGGAGAGATGCAACAACGTGGTGCAGTTCAGTGAAGGGAAGGAGTCCAAGTCTCACTTCAGGGCTTTCTGCTCTATACTGTTAATAGTGCTATTATTCTACTTTCAACATCCTGTGGAATTCAGGGGTTTGTAGTTTGCTGAGGCCAAAGAGCTGTCTGGCTGAGAATTCTGAATGCCCCTCCCTAAACTGCAAATCCCAGGATTCCATAGGATGGTGAAAGTGGAATAACAGCACTATAACAGTGTAGGGTGGAAAGTGAGACAAAGTGGCAGCACATCCAGGGAGAAGGAAGGAAGGCAGTGGTGATGAAATGGAAGGGTACAATGTGCCATTCCTTTCAGAGAAATGAAGTAGCAAACTACCTCTGAGTATTCCTTGCCTAAGAAAACCCTATATGTGCACGCACGCACAACATACACACAGAGCTCCACCCCCTGTGGTAGCCATTTCTCTCTGCCCAATGGACAGTCCAGCTCTGAAAAAAAAACCTTACTATTTCAAAAGTGTTTTTGAGCATGCAAAATATTTTTTTTCTACATTAGCTCAATGCTTCTTAGAGCAATCATAACCCTGGGTTAGGTCACTATGATTGATGATTGTTCCCATTTTGTGGATAGGGTAATTAGTTAATTTTAGATTCTGTACTGGTCATGTAGAGGGAGGACTCTGTAGTTGTCAGCTTATATTAGTTCACCCCATTCACAATGTTTTTGCAGCTTTTCCCTTTAACTGTTTGTACACTCTGTGCCTGGGATGTTCTACAACCATCTGCGTCTGGAAAGTCTGAGATAGAGGTTTGTAACAATTGTTGTTGTTCACTTTCTTAAATAGTCTATGTGACTCCACTTGCTTACACACTCCGGAGATGCTGTATGTTTTTGGGTCTAACAACAAACAGCAGTTCTAATATTTAACTCACGATCCTAAGCTTAGTGATAACCTCATCTTTGGATAGGTTATACTTGTTGAATATTCTTATCTCCTACAAGGAACACAGGAAGCCTGTAATGATTGTGGTTAAAAGTGGCAAGGAAATTTATTCCTGGGTAAGATAGAAAATACCTTGGTGAGGAGAAGATAGGTGTTGCCCATGGGCCATAGGTTGAGCATCTTTGCCTTACATGCAAAGAGAAATCCACCTTCTCTTTCCTATTAAGCAATATCAAAATTGGTAAGGGGGGGCTATATGATCTGCATAATGAGGTTGCCTAGATTGGGAGGATGCTAGATTTTGACATCCCTATATTCAAATACTGGAAAAGGGAACACCTTTTCCTTTCCTTGCTTATTCAGTTTCTGTCTGTCAAGAAAGCAGAGGATTACTGTCAGGAAAATAACAGCAATGATGGCATTTTTCATCTTGGGAACACTACTGTATCAGAATGACTATCTTCTTGCTAGGAAGGGGTTAACTGGAATGCCCTTGCTGAGCACCAAGTCTCCTTGCATTCCAGGGTAAATAGTGTTTTGCAGAGGCTGGTTACCTATGGCAACAGCTAAGGGGAATATTGCAGGCGAAATTTCTGAATCACAGGCTTTACAGCCCATATGTTTGTTCTGCAGTGAAAACACTCCAACCTCCCCACCTCTGATGCAAGAGGCTGTTTGCTTTGCTTTTCTTTCTATTTTTTTTTAAACAGAAGTCACCAGGAGTTGTAAGCAAGAGCTTTTCAAGCAGATAAACTGGGAGGGGGGTGGCAAAGAAACCACAGCCCAATTGACTACTTCTAAATCTATCCATACCACACCTTTGTGAACAATGCGAAAATTGTATGCAGAGATCTGTTAAATGGGGGAAACAGTGAGCTGCGTCTTGGCCTAAAACTCCCAAAATGATTGGCAGCTCTAGCCCCAAAAGGCTAACTTTTGTAGGCTCTGTCTATCTCATAGAATTATTCTGAGGATACATCATAAGCAGAACCATGAGCTACTGCCAGACTGGGGTGTGGCAGATCATTCATCTACATAAAGAGGTGTTTTAAACATCCTGCGTTGCCATGAATTGTATTCTATGGCACTGAGATTCTCAAAGTACTCTTTCTGTTCAGTGCAGCTTTCATCACCAAAGCCCTTGATGGGTCACACTGCAAGTGTGTGGGCAGATACATACAGAGCATACAGATGTATACAGCAAAGTTGTCTACCAGCTGACTTCTTCAGAAAAAGAAGAATGTTTATCTATAGTGCAAATCCATTTATTTAAACATCAGTTTCTCCAAACAGTTCTTAAGCCCCCATTATCATCCCCTAGCTCATTTGGATGCATGTAAGAGTGCTGTGGCCATAAATCACAGCAAGGTTAGCATTCTGGACTGCAGTCAGTTTATATATTAGGGCAGGGAAGTGTTACCCTGATTTCTGGGGGTATCTTGGGGAACACCACGATGTACTCCAAGTTATAATGGTTGGGGAAATTAATGAAGCACAGGAATGGCAAAACAAGAGACAGGGTAACTTAGCAGGATCTTTTACCCAACTTTACAGGGTCAGGCCAAACCAAGAACCAGACAAACGCATCAAATAAATGGATTTTATTGAATGAAAATGTTCTCAGGATCAACGCACTCACTCGCATACGCACACAAGGTTTATTGCGAAAGAAAAGAGGTGAAAAATGGATAGAGGATATAGCAAGGGATTGTAGAGGGGTGATACTGCACCTATCCTGAAGTCGTTGGTCCAAGAAACAGCAAGCAAAATGGAACTCAGCAACAAAACAACTGAGGGGATTACTCACCTAACAGAGTGATGGTCTGCTAGCGTGGCAGGGAGTTCTCCAGAGAAATCCTCAAAAACTAGGACTACTTGTAGGGCAGAACATACCTTGAGGGCAAACCTTCTCCCAGGGAGGACAATAGTCATAGCAAAGGAAAGATTGTCCATCAAAGGCAACTTGTTTTGCATGATGGTTTTATGATGTGTTGCCAATGTTTCAGGATATTCAGTTGCAATGGGCTGTAAATTTATGTAGGTGGGCTTCGCCTTGTAGGATTTTTCCAGAGGCACAGGCACTCAACCTGGGGAAAATACACTAATCCCCTCAAGATGGCTTCTCTTTGGCTGAGGACCCTTTGTTTTTTTGAGTTTGCACAGCTTGAGGTCTCCTTGGGCTATGTGACTGGGGATTTTCCTGGCCTGACCTAGTTCTCGGTCATTTGACCATTTTGCCTACATGCCCATCTGGGCAACCTCTCTGGCATGGTGAATCACATTTGATATCAAAAATTGTAGTCCCCGGGATAGGGTATGCCAGTGGGGTAACAGAAGCACAGAAGATGGACTGGTGTCCAATGGTAGATCTTTGGGTGAACTGAAAATAGCAAGACTTTCTTTCTCCTAGTGTTTAGCAATACCAAAACAAAAATGTCCCTCCCTTGCCACACCCTAAATTAGGCTGCTGAAAAGAAAGTCTAGATTCCTGTTCAGTAGTTCCAAGATTGTAAGCCGCACTTATGATCTCATGACTGCAAGTGATCCACATTTATAGTTATTAAAGATGGAATATGTACCACCCCAACCTATCTTTTCAGCCTGGCAGCACCCCAACTCAGAGGTTTCCAAGGTGTTACAGATCAAGGGACTGGGAAATGATGTCTGCAACACTCTCTTGGTCATGAGGCACATTAAGAGAAGTAGTTGTGGGAGGACCCCATTGGGTCTCTACAGCTGCCCTTTGCAATGCTCCCTGTGTCTGGGAGAGCACTGCAGACATCATTTCCCAGCACCTCAGTCTTCAGCCCAGCGGAAAATCCTTGGTTGGGGTGATGCCAAGTGATGAAAAGGTAGGTTTTGTGGGGTTTATCAACAGAAGTAGCTGTGATGACGGAGCTCCAACATGGTACTTATATCTGATGATGCAGGATTGTGGCTGAAAGTCTCTTTCACACTGCATGGTTGCAGCACTTTGATACCATTTTTGCTGCCATGTTTAGGATGAGTAGTTACAATTCTTTGCCACGAAATGCTGGTATCCCAATAAACTGCAAAGTCTAGGATTCCTTAGGATCTGGCCATTGCAATTAAGAGCCAGCATGGTATAGTGGTTTGAGTGTTGGACCAAGATTCCAGTGCAGAAAACCAGAGTTCAAATCCCAGCTCATTCTTGGAAATCTACTGGATGACCATGAGCAA
Organism: Iguana delicatissima; assembly: GCA_948472985.1. NCBI lineage: Eukaryota > Metazoa > Chordata > Lepidosauria > Squamata > Iguanidae > Iguana > Iguana delicatissima. The sequence goes on from CAOKZL010000022.1 coordinate 74,687, forward strand.
GTCATACTCTTTCATACTTAAAGGAAGGCAATGGCAAACTTCTGAATAAATTTTGCCAAGAAAACCCAATGATAGGATCATTTGAGATGACTTGAAAATAACAACCCCACCAGCAGCAGTATTTGTTAAAGTGGTGTCAAAATGCTACAATTGTGTAGTGTTAAAGAAACTGAAGACCTGGGATAACTAGGAATGTACTTTTATAAGAGAGCACTGTGCGCTCCATCCAGGTTATAGTGGCCACATGGGGGAAAAGGACAGAGCTCCTATACCTTTCATAGTTGTCTGGAGGAGGGAATTTCATCTGGAGCTTATCTTTTGGCAGGGTGGGGGGTCTGAGTATTCTGGCACTAAAATGTAATGCCTACACTCAGAATGGTCTCTTTAACAGCCTGTTCTTTAATTCTAAGTATATGTCCACACGACATGGTTATAACACTTTGACGCCACTTTAACTATCATGGCAGTTAAATCCCTGTGAGATACTTGAGAGCTGTAGTTTCAGAAATTCTCTGCCAGAAAATGTTGGTGTTGTAATTCATGGGAGTCTACTAGGCAATTTAAAGTAGCTCACAAAATTACAAATCCTAGGATTCCATAGGATGGATCCACAGCAGTTTAAGTGCTTCAAACTGTTATAATTTTGCAGTGTGAATACACTCTAGATGTATTTCCTTTTCTCCTGGCTCTGCTTGGTGGTTCTTGGGCTATGACCAAAAACATAATGTAGATTTGAAAAAATCTACCCAATCCTCTATTAGATTTATTTTGTTCTGCCCTGCAGATGGGTGCCTACACCTTTAAATTTTCCAAGATACCAAGCAATAGTGTATCCATTGTATTCCTTCTCCTGCCTGTTCACTGTTATTTTTTAAAAAAAAGTAAGATTTTTTTCTTCTGGCCACAGCAAACAGGAAAACTAAAAACCAAGAAAAAGAAAAGAACCACAAGAAGGCAGGCAAGATCACAAGTTCTATTGTTACATCTTTTCTTATGGTCTCAGGACACAGATAACTGAATGAATGAAAAAGTAGCATGAAAATGAATGAAAAAGTAGCAAGTTAAATAAATCTATCCTTGTGGAAGTGAGAAATTAATACTGTCGTGATCAAGACCACTATGGTTGGCCCTCCACATTTGCTAGTGTTAGGGATGCAGGACACTTACAAAAGGGGAAAAATCACAAATATCAAAATGTGTCTGTGGAAGGGGGGTCGAGGCATGATGCAGAGAGCAGAGTCCAAATCAGGTGAAGGAAAGGAAAAAGAAAGGGGGTACATCAGTATGGTGGCCCTGTACTTCCTCTTTCTTGCCCATCTCCTTCTTGGGGTGTGTGGGGTGGCATCAGGAGAGGGTTTGTGGTGCTGAGAATTTGGACTCTGAGCCATCTTTAGCTGGCCAGGCCACAGCTGGTGGAGGAGGAGGAGGAGGAGAAGAACCAGAAGTGGGTTTTTAAAGAGCTGCATGGCCTAGTCAGAGCTGCCAAAGGAAAGGTTCCTCATAAAAAGAAATGCCTAACATGGAGGGGAAGGGTTGAAGAAACAATCAAATCCGTGAAAGTGGAACCTGCAAATGTGGAGAGCCAATTGCATTTTGATGCAGAACGCATTTTGAAAATGTAGATTAATTCTAGGTGTCAGCTCAAGTTCATATAGAAAGTAAAACATAATTTATGGTAAAAGCAGGGTCAAACTGTGTTGGCTGTGAGCAAAATTCCAAAAATCCATATTGTAGTAAGACCTCTATTAGGTGAACCGAAAAGGCACAAAATTTATGGTGATCTCTAAGGAAGGGTATTTAACCTTGCCTCCTGCATCTGAATCAGTTGTACTTTGTGTTATCCAGCAGCCTTGCTAATCTCAATGCTCAGTGAAAATGCTTTGCTAGTAGAATAAGAAATAAGATATTACTCAATGAATTTGTTACTTTTATTTACTCAGGTTCACCATCCAGGTTATTAGAAAACTGTATTTGTTCTAACAGTGGGGATATGACTCTTACGTAAATATTTAAAATGGTGGTAAAGGGCTGATCTGTAACACAGTTTCAAGAAGGCCTGTGAAAGATGCCATTGTTCATGACTGCAAATAGAACAATATACTTTAGGGAAAGAAACCCAGCACAAAGAAGAATAAAACGTAACATGTAGTGTTGTGCCAGAGATAAATGCATACCAAAAACCTGGCCTCTTTTTTTTCCTAAGCTTGCTTCTTCAGTGAAGAATGACTACCATGTAAAACTGTACATTTAATTTTTTTTCTTTATTAGCCACCTTCTCAGTTTGAGAAAGAGCTTGAAAGTATTGATCAGACTGTGACAGATTTGTGATTTTTTTTCTTCTCCTGGAGCTGCAAATGGAGGTTAATGGTTAGAATATAGTTACACAAATTACCTTGTACGTCAGAGAGAAGCTGTAGAAAAGCTAAGCCCTTAGGAAATAAGGAAATAGACTGACAGTATCCAGAGTTCATAAGTCTGAGATCAAAATGGAAAAAAGCCTCCATATTTTTAAAGGGCTGTCATACACACACTCTTTAGACAATCAAGTCCATAGTTTAATATTATCTAAATGTACCATGCTTATAAGGTAGCACTTCCTATCTCCATTTTTAAAAAGAATACCTCCAAGTGGTGCTGGAGGAAAGTTCTACAGGTACCATGGAAAGCCATAAAACCCAGTAAATGTGTCCAAGAGCAAATGAAGCCTGAACTCTCACTAGTAAAAGGAGGCAATCATGTTTTGAGCATACTTTGACCATATTATGAGATGACATGACTTGTAGGAGGATTGATTCAATCAATGAAACCATAGCCTGGGCTTGCAAGACTTGAGCTGGGCTATAGATGACCAAGGCTCTTGGCAGAGGTCTACTCATTCATTGGGCTGCCAAAAAATGAAGCTGACCTGATATCAACTAACCAAAACAAAAAAAACAACAAAAAAACCCCTTCTGTTTAAATTAATTTTTTTTAAATTGCTGGCCAATTAATCTTGGACTTCTTGAAATCTTATAGATGAAATATTATTGACTGGTTGATCAATTAGATGAATAAATGCTGCAGCCCTAATCTTTTTATTTATTTTTAGATTCATAGCCTGTCTCTTGTTCAAGAATTATCAGACACTTTAACGCCACTGCTGACTCTTCCACCTTACCCAGACTCCCCAATCAATTCTAAACACTTCCCCTTTCTGCAGCCTTTGCCCTCCTGAAGTCACTGTGCAATGCATTGAGGATGCTTGATTTTGGGGAACTGACATTACTGAATGCCTGCCACCCAGACATTGTGAAAGCACAAGACCTGCATTACCTCCCAGCAAAGTGGTGGTTGCCCTCTCCGAACAAGACAATCTGCTAGTGCCAGAGCTCACAAAAGACCTTATTTCTCATACTTACTTCTTCTCCTTTCATTTAGACCATGGGTAGGTCTAAGAGTGCAGTCTACCATATGATGTTTGACTGCAGCTCTCAGCATTCCTCCCCATTGGCAATCCTAGTGATGTGCCTCTGAGGGATAGAGTTTGGCCCCTTTCATTATGTACAATTATAGCATTATGATTCCACTTTAACTGCCATGGCTGCATCCTATGGAATCCTGGGATTTATAGTTTAGTGAGGTACTAGAGCTGTCCAGCTGAGAATTCTAAATGCCCCTCCCTAAACTGCAGATCCCAAGATTCCATAGGATGCTGTCATGGCAGTTAATGTAGAATCATAGTACTACAATAATGTAGTATGAAAGCATCCTAGACATCTTCTGTTTTTATTCCCTTTCTGAAACCGTAATGGAGTTGCCCTTGAACAGCCAGGGAGCAGCATTTGGCTTATCTGATGCAACTTGATGATCCATGAAATAATAAAAAAACTTCACTTTGTGCCTGCTAGAATGGTTTAAAAAACACTAAAGTGGTCTGAGATCTTTAAAGGAGGTGGGAACAAATACTGATTGATCTGATTTGATTTATAGCCTGGCTTTCTCCTCTGAACTGGAACTCAAGGTGGCTCCCATGATTAACTTCAGAAAGGTCCAGATATAAGCACACAAAATTGCATTATCAAAACATAACTGAACAAGTATCTAATGCTGAAACACAATTGAATTGAATTAAAAGCTGTCAAAAGCAAAGCAATAAGGAAAAAGCAGCAGCCATCCATTGAAAGCCCCTTTCTCAGCAGCTAGCCAGTTGTCTAAGGCCAGCTTCAATAAAAAGGTCATTCCTTGCTGCCAGGGGAACAAGAAGGGTCTCAGTTGAGCCTCTCCTGGAAGGGAGTTCCACAGTCTGGGAGCAGCAGTCAATATGGTCCAAATTCGGCCAGATGCTGTTTCCACCTGCCTACATTGTGTGAGTCCCATAGGTTACACCTCTGACCTGTAATATTTTGCCATATTTCTTCCCTGACATCCTTATTCATCCAGCCTTTGTTACCCCACCTGTGCTATCCAGCCTTATGAAACAGCATTATTTCCTCTAAAATCTGACCAGCACGTGCCTGTCTATTGTCTGATCCATCTAACAGTTCAGTCCATTTCCATAGCATGTGAAATTCCATGGTAAAAATTCTGCAGTGGGTTTGCCTGTACACAGCTGTGCCTTTCACCAGCCCTGGACATCATTTATGACATCATGATAAACTTACTGAAATGCTGGAGGTACACGGCATAGTTTAAGCTCACTTCTTTTCAGCTGGCTGCCAGCTTTGTTTGCCTGCATTTTTGATCATGCAAAAAAGTAAAGTTGCCAGAGTTGGGCAAAGACAGGCGGGGGAAAAAAAAGACCATACAAATTTCCTGATTGGGGCCTAAGAGAAGTAGGGGAGTACGGGAGATTTTGTTCAGCCATATAGATTCGCCTCTCCTTTCCCACCATTTCCTGCAAACAAGGCTTGGGGGAAAGAAAAATCACAGAGACACATAACATTTTCCCATTAGCAGAGCAAGCGGGGAGAAATAATGGGCTGAGGGGGTGGGGAGAGAGGGTGGTAATCAGAGATCTGCTTAGTCTTCAGAGAAAGGAAAACGCTTGGGCGCCTGCTCAGCCATAAATTGCATCTGGTGGTTGGAGCTACAGCAAGTTATTAAAGTGACTGCATTAAAGTCATAATTCAGCAGGTCGGCAGCGAGCAGACTCTGCAGTCTCCCCTCCATCATCCCTCCCAAACACATTCTCTGAGAGGACTAAACCCCAGTGGCCTGAATCAGCTCTTACTGCAGCACTTAATGACATTTTTTCCTCCCCCCCCCACACTGCACTTAAAAGAGTTAGAAAGGGAGGAGGGAAGAGGGAGCTAGTCTTCTAGAAATGACGTCAGCTGAGCTCACTCACAAAGGGATGGACGATGCGGCTGTGGCTGCTGGTGCTTCTGCTCCCACTTCCATTCAGGCACAACTCAGAGAAACAGAACAAAGGGAGGAATTTCCCCCTGTGCAGTTTTGTTTTTTTCCAAGGCAAGCGCTCACTGGCCCACTCTAGAGCCTCTCTCTGACCCATTCTAGGCCCTCCATTTTGTAGGTTCCTAATTGCCTGAACTAAAGCTGAAAAATGAGGGAGGAGGGCATGACATACTGGCGAGTGGCTCATATGCAGGTGCCCAATGGGCATCTTGCATTATTTGATCCCAAGAAGGGGCATGTTTCAAATTCTTTAGGTTACTTTGAGAAGTTCATGGTATTATCAGATGCTTAGTGCTTTCCTTTCCCTTTTATCATGTCTGAAATTCATCCTTAAAGTTTCTGCATAGGATCTGTTTCAAGGATGGGAAAAGTGAGGCTCTCCAGATGTAACCTGACAACATCTGGAGGGCCACATGTTCCTCACCCATGAACTCTTTGGTTTCATCCAAGGCTGAATGAGTGATAAAGTAGCTGCATTTTCAGCTGTCATCCACTTCTGTTTTACCTGTAGGGGTGTATGTGCATTCATCCACATGCATGCATGCATGTTTTAACAATATTATGAGAAGAAGCATTACATAGTCAAGCAAAGGATCAAAAACAGGAGCCAGTTCCAGACAAAGGCCATTTCTGCATGAGACTGTTATAGCACTACGATTCTACTTTCAACATCCTATGGAATCCCGAGGTTTGCAGTTTCGGGAGGGCCCACCTGGCCCCTCCCGAAACTGCAAACCCCAGGATTCCATAGGATGTTGAAAGTGGAATCATAGTGCTATAAAAGTCTCGTGCAGAAATGGCCTGAGACTCTTCCAGATGTAGAAGCCAGATAAGCAGATTGATTCAAGGTACTCAGTAGCTACATACAAAACACAGAAAGCTGCGGCGGAGCAAGTCACATGCTTGGCCCATCTAGCCCAGTACTGAGTGACAGTGGCTTGCCAGGGTTTTCCAGCAGAGCACCTTCACAGACATGCCTGGTGTTGAGGGGGGAATGAATCTTGATCTTCCATATGCAATGTATGTGCTCTTATCCTTGAGATATCTTTTTTCCAAGTTGCCACTGCAGAGCTGAGGGCCCTTTCACACTACCCAGTTATAGCACTATGATTCCGCTTTTAACTGCCACGGCTGCATCTTATGGAATCCTTGCATTTGCAATTGAGGGAGGAGTGTTCATAGTTCTCAGCCAGAGAGCTCTAGGGCCTCACCAGATGAGTAACCCCAAGAGTCTACAAGATATTGCCATGGCAGCTGAAGTAGAATTATAGTGTTATAACAGTATAAGGTGAAAGGACCCTGAAAGAGCTACAAGGTAGCACTGCCCAAATCAAACCAGTATGTGTGTGTGTCCCTGCCTTCAAGTTGCCTGTTGACATATGGCAACATCATGAATTTCATAAGAAGATTGCCCATATTAAATACACAGAAAACAACTTCCAGTACTGCTCCTTTTATTCCTTCTTTTCTTGCTAGACACTGTTGCCCACATTCCTAATTTGCTACTTGCATTGTTGGCATCTCGCAGAATTGCATAGAAAGCCTTATGAGACCCTGTTATCTGGAAGCAGCCTAAGTTACAAAATCATCAAGACGGATTCCAGAAACCAAAACCCAAGGTTCTGAGCACTCCAAAGCAGCGATAACAAAGGAATCCTCATTGTTAGCAGGAAATGCAAATCATAAGCCTTTTGTGCAGGGATATATCTATATAGTGAGAGGCAGCATAGTGTAGTGATTTGAGCATTGGATTCTAACCCTGGAGACCAGGACTCAGTTCGCTGCTTGCCCATGGAAACCCTCTGGGTGACCTTTGGTACATCACACTCTCTCAACTCCATGATAGGTTGACCTAAGCGTTACCATAAGTCAGAAATGATTTGAAGGCACACAACAGCAGCAGCAGCAACAACAACATATTTATATAACAGGCCTTTAGAGGAGGAAAAAACCCTAGAAACCAGTCCCTTCCCAGGCAGTTTATGATCCAAATAAATAAGACAAACAGCAGAGAGGAAGGGAAGGGAGAGAAAATAAAGAGTAAGAATATGCTGACTTGCAATAAAACCTAACCCATTTAAAACCACAATATTGTATCTAGCGGCACAACTAATAACAAGTCATACTGAATTCAATGGCACTCCCTTCCACCAGTGTGTGCAGTGTGCAGCCGAAAGCATGTATCCACGTAGGTGCCTGTTTAACAAGATTCACAGGGTAAGTAACATTATCACTGGTGTTCACAAAAGAGTCTTCAAGCTTTTGCAGGCGAGGACTACTCAGGCTGATGTTCAAGACAGATAAATGTGTAATGTCATATGTCACACAAAATGTGAATATTGCTATTTTATTAAAAGATTATTTTCTTCACTCTTCTCCTTCTGTCCAGTGTATTGTTGCAATGGCACTGAGTAAATGTTAAATATTAACAGGAAGTGCTAAGAATATTGTGAAAAACTCATCCACAGAATGATTTCTAAGAGAACGTTATTGGAAATTCCGTTTCTTCATTGTTCTCAGAAAGTGTCTTTCCCGCTAAGTACTCGCCCTCTTCATTTTCTCTCTTTTCTATTGAACATTGCAGATGTGTCTGGTGTATGAGAAGAAGATTTTGGTTACAGCTTCTCACAAGGTTCCCATAAATTACTACACACTTCCCTTGCAGCATAACAGTCCCTTTCTCTCATGTGCTGTGAGGGCAAACAGAACGTTTTGCTGCCTGCTGGGGTTTATTTCTTGCTGAGAGTTGAATGTGGACCGTGATGTCCCAAGAGACAGAAATTCATTATGACTGAAATCTTCTGAAGAAATAATATCCAAGGCAGATTCCCTATAAGGTTCCTTCCTGCCACTTTGACTCAGCCCTTGTTTGGGTAAATATCTAGAGTGGAAGAAAGGGATATAGTGGGTTCAATCCATACACTTAACTGTCCTTTATACATGGAGGGTGTGGGCCTGTGCTCAAACTGAAACTGGTTTGCCATACATTTTAAGAATAAAACATTTAAGAATCAAATACAATTTAAGAATTAGGAGGAAATAGGCTAGATTATGTTTTCTCTAGATGAAATGGTAGCAAAATTGCAACAAAACAAATTCTGTTTGGTTATGCATCCAGTTCTCCAAACACTCAGAAAATGTTAAACAATCAGAATTATTGCTGAATTGCACTCAGGTGAGATACACATAGAACCAGGCATATCCCTTGCTGGATTGGGAATTGTGTGTAGAGCTGATATGAAAGTGGATAGGTATCCACACAGATTTTCACAGAGGCCACATTCAGTTTACTGGATGAAACTATATAGAGCAGGGATGGACATACTGTAGCCCTCCAGATGTTTGTAGACTGCAGTTCCCTTCACCCCAGGCTGTGCCAGTGCTGGGAATAATGAACAGTCACAACTCATCCACACCAGCAAGATAAGATTGATAAGGTGCATTTCCCCACGTTACAAACAATACCTAGTTGCTTGCCAACAGAGCTGGCTCAGGGATATTTCTTTCATTTTTTCTCCAGCTCTAACTCTGTAGAACTTAATGTCTCAGGGAGAGCACAGATAAACTACTTTTGCTGCCACTTTCCCTTTCCATGGCTATATCCATCCATAAGATGTGCTTGCCTATGTCACATAATACAGGCTACTATCTAAAAATGAAGTGTTTTCCTATGTTACATCATGCAGACTGCCACAACATGAAGCATGTTCTAAAACATAATGATGGGGAGTGTAATTAGTTACAGCTCCCTGTACTTGAGTATCCTTGAGTTAAAAATAGTTAAAAGCTACTGCAAATATGCTCATTCTTAAGGTGTTACAGGAGTCTTTGCTGTTCTTACTAGGGAATAATTTCCTTTGCACTAACTGGTGCTTACTTTAATTAGAGGTATAGAAGGTACACTGTTACGTGCTACAGAAACAATAAGATCTAAAGATCAAATAATTTTTTTAAAAAAGGAGTCCACTTCATCCTCTTCCCAGAACATGCAAGCTTGCAATAGAGCTTGCTGGTAATTGAAATAGCAGCTCAGATGGACAATGCTTACAGAGTCCTATTTCTCTGTGAATCACAGCTCTGGCTTCCTGCAGGAGCAGCGGCACAGGAAGAACTATTTTCTCTCACCCTCATCAACAGCGGAAGTAAATGATCAGTGCTGTAAAAGCTATCTTAAATCTTGGCTCAGCTGCATAGGCTCTGTATGTGTGTTTGTGTGTATGTGCTTTCCGGGCAGCCTGATATTCTAGGCATATCCCTCTGGCAATAAAATGAGCATTGCATCCCCAGCCGTGACAGCAGAAGGAATCTAGAGCAGCTAAAAATACCGTCCTGCTTGCCTCAGAAGCTTCGCACGCATCAGCCTTTTGCTCTTGACCATCATGCCCCCTCTCCCCATGCTCACCTTCAGGCACCAAAGGCAGCTTGTGAACAACTTCATCTTGAAGACAACTGTGTGAAGGCACAGAACAAATCTCCATGGCACAGTGGTAGGCGCTGAAACACACCTGGACTGGCATGCAAATATATTGTATGTATGTATTTCTCCCATTAAAATATACATATCAGCATTTGATCTTTCATACTTGACATCAGACCATGGGTATTTTTCCATATTTGAACATCAACCCACAGCAGCATAAAGTATTTGACAGCACTGAAAGCTAAATTCACCATGACCAGCCCTTAGCTTGAAGGGGAGAAGGGGAAAACTCTCCACTGGGGGATCCTTGGTCTGCCATCCTTTTGATTTCCCACAGTTCCCCTAGATAATGTTGAGTCCTAGACATTGTATAAAATGAAAAGCATGTCTACATCTAGCCACCTGGTATTCTGTCTCAGAAAGAAGGAAAACATCCTAAGGGAGAGACTGGCCATTTAAGTATTGCCATTAAAGAGCATCACTGAAAGAGATAAGAAAGACAAGGACACAGATCTGCATAACCTTTATTTATGCTAATTTATACATATAGATGCACATTTAGAAATAATTACTGTAAATTAAATGGAAAGATAGGACTCTTCCCCACATAATGGAGAAGACTGTGGCCATGTAGCTTGTGTAAATTGCTCAGACTGCTGTCAAGTTAGTCACTGTGGATGGTCAAGACCATTGCTTTCCTTTCTGATGGTTCTTTGCATTGGATGAGATACCTCTTCAAGCAGAGAACACATCCAAAGAAAAGACTAACGAGATCATAGAAAAATGACCCCGATGTGGTTGGGGAATTCTCATACCTTCCAACTGTGCACATGGGGCATAGACAGTCTCAATTAATCCTCTGTCATCCCACTTTTTCAACTGTTTTTAATATGTCCCAGTTTCTGTCCCCTACTCCTACTTCTCCCCTTTGTCCTTGGGCTTACTTTCCCCCTTGTCTTCAGCCTGCTCGCATTAATGTGTGAATGGTGCCATTTTGCCTATGCTAGATTTAGCACTGGAACATGAATTCACCCTTAATATGTGGGATGATGTAATTTCTAAGGTACCCTCCAGAAAACAGTTTTGCAACTATTGATGCTTTATATTTAAAAGTATTTGTTAGCTGACATGTAATGGCATGTTTAATCTTACAGCACCTGACAAATAACATGCAATGGTATTTAGTATCTGACATCATTTGATAGATTAAACACAACAGTAATGAGTTTTGACTTTTGACAAGTTCTAAGAGTTCATACTTAAAGCCTGCTAAATGCATATCAATCAATTAATGCCAGCAAATATAAATTGTTCAGATTTTGAATTTTTGGCATTAAAGGAAATCCTAGTCAAAAAGCAAGCTCAAAATACACTTCAGGCATGAAACAGGAATTCTGAACATGAGCAAAATATTCATTTCATTTCTAGTTAGCTGCAAGAAGGGGAGGAAGTGGCCAGCTCCTTTTGCTCTAGCCTGGGCATGTCAGAAAACAGACAGGTGGTCTTTTGGTTGCTATTTGGGGGCGCCAATCATTCCTCGTTTGGCTTTGCTGTACAGCAAAACACCGCAAAGGTCTTTGCTATTAACGTGCACTCTAAATCTCCAGGATGCTGCAGCTGTGATTAGATTATTTATGGCTCCTCTCTTACATTACCATCTCGAAAACATCACACAAAAGAAGGACGTAATGAAATCTCCACCTCTCCAGCCAGCTCCTGCTAATCCGAAATGGCATTTCCAGGAGCTATTTTCATCGAACCAAGCAGTCTAAGAAACAAAGGCATGTCTTTCTATCCCCCTCAGACATCAGTCACAATGAGATTCTCTCAGTACCTCTCAAATACATATTCCAGCCTCCACAGCATCCTTCTGTATTATTCATACCACCACATTCATTCACCCAGTTTCATTCTTTCTTGCTGATAGTTCATACATTACTCCCAATTCTTTGTCCTAACATTTCCTCTCCATTACCTAGATATAATTCTGAAAGAATTCCATTCACAGTGTCTGGATATAATAATCCTTCAAAGATAAATGTTAACCGTCTCATTCATATACACACTGTGGCGCAGTTCTTTTAGAGCTGTACCCTTCCTTCCTCTCAGTTCCTCTCTTGCTTATTAATCACCCAAGACTTAAATCACCCATCCAGTTGCTTTTCTGTTTTGTTTTGTCTTTTTTTTTTGTTGGTCAATAAAAATGGTTCAGCACTCATGATCAAATTCAATTCTTACTGAGATATTTTTGGCTCTTTTTCATCCATGAATATGTTTGTAGTCATCTTACTAGGTCTTCAAAAAATCTCTTCTGCGTGACTAAAGAAATGTTGGGTGCCTTTGAGTCAAAAAAGAAAATTTTGTGAACCTGTGTGTGTGTGCGTCTGCGTGCATGCGCACGCAAGCTTAAAACGTCAAGCACGAAATCTGATTGAGAGAGTCCAAAGCTGCAGAATCTATTAATGTGTGTACAAAATCATGATGCATTAAAAATATTAAAATGTACCCTATTATATATTACATTCACATCCTGCCTTTCCTCTACAGTGGTATATTTTGGTTCTTTTCTCCAGTCCATTTTATCTTCTTAGCTGCCTGTCAATCTAACCGTGGCTGTGCCTTATAAGTTAGATTGGCAGGTAAGGCTGAATCTAGAATCCATCTTCCAAGAATAGACAGGCTCTGCTTATTTAATGCACTTCTGTCTGATTTTCAGGGATCCTCTCCCTTCTCTTCCATAACAAAGCTCAGGCTTCTCCTACTCTCTGTGTAGCATGGGTCACCCCTTGAATTAGATTGTTTTTTTAAAAAAAACTTTTCAAATTTTTGTACCAAATATTGTTTTAGTTATTTCATTTTAAGTGATACTGTAAGCCAGTTTGTACTCTATTTTGGGAGAGAAGCAAGACAGAAATCAAATAAATAAATAAAGATTTAATTTCATAACTGAGCAAGAATTTGAACCTAAATCTCCCCAGTCAAAATCTGGCATTCAGACCCCTGCACCACACTGATTCTACCACCATCACCATACCATGCTAGGTAGTGTTAGTATGTCTGTGCTGTTCTAAAGCTGAAAGATTTTCTTGCTTCCATTCCCACTGAACCTGGATACGCTTTCAGACTTCTTTAGCTCATGGGCCAAGAATCTAACCTAAATGCTCTTTTTATGCACAGCAGAGTCAACAGCATTGATCAAGGCTGGATTAATTGTCATGATAGGAAAGAGGTACTGCCAGCCATACAACATTGGCTACATAATTATATGAAAGTACCCATACTCTTGGGTGTGTGTATTTATGTATTAATTTCACCTACCACTCAACTGGCCAATGCTTTTGCAGCAGCTCACAATCATAAATACACAGAGTAATCAATAAAACAGTAACAATACAATTAAGACAGCTGATGCCAGCATTAAAATATCTGAACGGTTAAAACCCATCAATAAAGTTTAAATGCCTGCTGGCAGAGGCAGATTTTAGTCTAGTGTCAAAAGTATTACATGTAAAGAGGACACGAGGCAGATTTCCTGAGGGAAAGCACTTCAAAGTATAGATGTGGTACCTCATTTCTTTTGTTCTAACATAGAAAAATGAATACTTTCAGCAATTTTTCCCCTGCTGCGCAAGAATATAGAAGTTTCTATGCAATTTTCAAACATTCTTCTTACTTTGGGAATTTGTTGGGGAAAATTCATTTGCACAAAGATACATGTGGTTTTCCTACGCAAAAAAAAAAAAAATGATTTAGGGATAGAAAATGTCTATTATTCATGAAATACACTGATCTCTATGCAAAAATATTGCCCAAAGAACACATGCTGGGAAACTACAGGTGATAGTGCTGTGTAGATATATGTGTTTGTGCAAATGACATGAAGTTGCACAAAAAGCACAGATTTCCTGTGCAGAAAAAAACAAATGAAGCTCTCCTGCATGTGTCTTTTTGTGCAACAGTCAATAGTTTTGTGCAGGAGTCAATGAATTTTGCACAAAATACCCATTTTCAGGGCAGGAAAACCCCATACATTTTTGAACAAATGACTTTTCCCCAAGAGATTTCAGATGTGAGGAAAGACCCTCTCTTTTTGTCAAGGATGTGACATGAATACACAAACACACACACTCAACATTTCACAGATGCAGGAAAGTATGGAGAAGACTGTTTTCTTGGTAGCTGCTATCACCCCATTCTGAAGAGCAGCACCAGAAGGAAATTTATGATTTAGGAGTCGAGGTGCTGTTTCACATGAGCCTTTGTCCCCATTACAGATGCAGAGTTTGTACTAGTGTTATGCTGCTACGATTCTAATGCTATCTTTCACACTTTGGTTTTAGTTCCAGAATTGTATGTTTGTTCGTGCTTTAGATCTCCTGCCCTGGGAGCCATTTGGGATTCCCGCCCAGCACTGCCCCAGTGCCTCTCCTATGCATTTTCCCACCCCTCGTCCATATTTGGCAACAGACCTGGAAACTGTCAGCATTATTCCCTGCCCTACAATTCCCACACTTTTTTTTAAAGGCACTGTCACAGTTATGCTTCAGTATGTGACCACAGTGGCAAGACTGTTGTATGCACAAAGACAGGCAAATTCAGCACTACCCATTATGCAATAACGGTTGCTGAAGCTGACAGATTTAGCAGAAGTGGACAAATTGTCTGCTTCGATTAGAAAAAGGTCATTAATGACATTTCCTAAAGACTGGAAAGCCCGTATAGACATTTTGCGAAAAAAAGTAAATGACTTGGTAGCTTTTGGTTTTGATGATTAGAAAGAATAGGCTATCAAAAAAAAGGGGGGAGGAATGTTTTGGAGAGAGAGGTATGAATAACTGTAATGCAAATATAATTGCCAAAGAGAAGATTGGAAATCACTTTTCCCTCTGCTGCTTCTTTTCTTTTTCTATTTTTGTTTTGCACTTTTACATTTTTATTTTATTGCATTTTGGTTTTCTATCTTTCCTTTCTTTTCAATCTTTGCAATTCCCAATGTATTTTTTTTAAAAAAAACTTAATAAAAATTATTCTGAAAAAATTATGTAACCATGCTCTCACTTAATATAATGTAATGTAATATGATATAAACCATAAAAGCACAATCATGTTCCCTATCAGTGGAGGAAGAAGAGGAGATCAGGGAGACAGTTCAGCAGGTGGGGAGCACAACTACACTTATTTTATTTTATTTTATTTTATTTATGAGGTAGCGCAATTTCTATACCCCTAAAAAAAAAGAAACTTGGAAATGTGGGAGAAGAGAGGTGACAACAACTTCCATGGCTCTCCAGACATCGGCCCTTTTCGCACGGCGTTTCTTAAGCGAAAGGGCCCCTTGAGCATCACGTAAATGTGAGGAGCGGTCTGCATGACTCACTCAAGAGCGTGATGCGAACCGCTAACGGATTTTCTTATTTTTGGCTTCAAGACGAAAATGCCGCGCGGTCGTGCAACACTCAGGGGCGTGGAGCACACTTACCTGCTCTGCACAGCCTCCTGAGCCGCGCCGGTCGCACTTCCTGCCTCAGCGCTAGCCTTCAACTCCCAGGCTGCGCTGCGGCAGGAAGGGGCGGGGCGCGGGTGGGGCGCTCGCGCAACCAGCAAGCAGCTGCGGTGCCGAAGCAGCAGGGACGCGACAGCCTCTCATAAGAGGCTGCTCACGCGATCCCTGTGCTCCAGCACCGAGAATAGGTAAGTTACGGAAAGGGCCATCCTTGCACCTTTTCTACTGGAAATAAATTAAGAGTGGTGTAGGAGCAAGGCCGCTCCCTTGAAAATATGCACAGAAAACACCCACCTGGAACCACCTGACCCCTCACTACTCACTCAGGATATATACATGAAAAAGAACAGTACTGCAGGTGGCACTGCCAAATATTTGTTTTTGGTAAAAAAAGCCCTGGAGCTCTTTCATGCTACACAGTCATAGCACTATGATTCCACTTTAATCGCCATGGTTCCATCTTATGGAATCCTGAGGTATTGTACTTTGGTAAGGCACTAGAGCTCTCTAGCAGACAATTCTAAATTCCGTTCCCTAAACTGTAATCCTGGGACTCCAGAGGATGGAGCTGTGGCAACTGAAGTGGAATAACAGCACTCCAATTCTGTAGAGTGAAAGGGCCACTGAAATTAAGTATAGCAGGAGGAAAATGAAACAGCAGCCATCTCCTGCAAAAGTCCTCTCCCTGCTAATGCTATCCAATCTCTATCCCGCTGCAAAAGCCTAGTGTGAAAAAGCCCAAGCTTTCCTCAGATCTGTGTCCTTTCTTACCACAAGCCAGGCCCTAATGCAGTGGTTCTCAACCTGTGGGTCCCCAGATGTTTGTCGACTTCAGCTCCCAGAAGCCCCAGCCACTATGGTCAATGCTCAGGGCTTCTGGGAGCTGAAGTCCACGAACATCTGGGGACCCACAGGTTGAGAACCACTGTCCTAATGCCTGTGAGGCAGCAACTTCCACAGCCTTACAAGCTGACCATCCCTGTTTCCAGCAACAGTTTTTCCATTGATTATGCTGAGCTGGAAAAATGCAGTGAAAATAATTGCCTCTTTTTTAATTGAAGGTGGGGCGGGGGGACAATATCCCACAGACCCTGGATCATTGTCACATGGATAAAGGTAGAATTCCTAGTGTTTTCTCATTATTTATATACCAGGATATAACCACAGAAGGAAGGGGCAAATGAATTATTGCTCCTCTGAGTAAGAGTTCTGTCCACTCCAATAAAATTTCCCTTCAGTCCTCAAATGTCTAGCATTGCAATTGCTTAAGGTTTCAGTCAAGCATTTGGAACTACAGTTTCAGCATTCAAAGTAAAGGGGCAGGCAAAGTTATCAAGGGAAGGAGAACACAGCAAACCTAAGAGTTCCCCGTGTTAATTATTTTCATTGCCTCATTCTTGCAATGCTAAAAATCTGGAGACTATAGGAAAATGTCATTGGGGAGGGCAGAATTCTTACTGGAGGGGCCCTTGTTTTGCCCTCCCCATAGTTAGGCCTGTTCATATATTAATGATATTTGTTGCCCAATGGGCAAAAACTCTGGCAGCCCACAAAACAGAAACAAAACCTTAAGACATTAAAATGTAAAATAGCATAAATAGCTAAAATAGAAAAGTACAGCCATTTAAATAAACCCAAAGTAAAACCAACAGCAGTGATAAGGCCATGAAAAAATGCAACACACTTTAAAAAAAAAATGCAAGGCTAAAAAGCTGGAGTCCCACACTTGACTGCTATGTGTGGAGGGTAACCAGCCTCTTAAAAATATTAAAAATCTTCTTTTAAAAAAGCACAAAATGCTGAGGACATGGCTGTGAGGAATGGTGCCAACTTCTTCTCAGCCTCATGGAGACTATACAATAGATGGTCTCACAAGACTTATGAAATGATACCTTATAAGAGTTCAATCGATGTGGAACATGGTAGAGATTGTACTGTTTTGAACTACGTAATATGATATTCAGGGCTAGTCATATCCACACACCTCCTCCAGGTCAAGATGTATTAGTCCCAAAGCCAACCAAATTATTTTTGTAGCTAAGGCAGAAAATCTCACAAGCTCTTCTCCCCATCCCAAGCTGGAAAAACCCACTTGTTGCCCCTTCCAGGAGTCTCAAATTCTTCTGCTTGAGATGGATGCCTCACTCTGCCCAATGTTAAGGCTGGTCTCACTACTGCAAATATGTTTCCCCACGAGAAGAAAATCCAGATTCTTCTGTAACGAGGGAGTGTCCACTATGGGATATTTATCATATTCTCCCCAGCCACACATGCACACACACACAAAAAAAGCAATGTGGGAAGCTTTTAAAAAATATGTCCATACCACCGTATCTGTTCTGCTACTCGAAAAACAAAATTAGTTAATGCAGACTTCGTTTCTTCCCAGTTATTACACATTTTGCCACTTATACAAAAGCCAGTTCCAAATCTTCCTGTCATTAGTCAGGAAACCCCAACTCTCTGTTTCAATAAAAGCACCTTAAAATAGATTAGACAGATCAACAGACAGGCAAGCAATTTCAGGCCAAAATACCCATTTACTAAAGTCACCTTGCTATTCTAGCCACTCATGCCCATACCACAGTCCTCTTTGAAATCTGCTCAGTTTTCAATATTTATGTAGTTCCAGAATAACGCACTAGTGAGGGACAAAGCATTACGCGGGAGCAACCATTTTGCCATCACAAACCTCAGCAAGAACAAAAACATAAAATGAGAGGCAGCGGCCCTTTGCAAGTAGAAATCGTACCCTGAACACCTTTTGAAACAACAAAAAATAAATAAACACCAAAAACCAAAAGGGCAGAAAGTGAAGGGTGATAGAGAATGTAAATACATTAGCCAAAAAATCCCATTTGCCCTGCTTTTGAGCCTACTTCTACAACTGTACATGTTTTAGCTGATTATTTCAAAGCAGGAATAGAGCGTTGCTGGTTATAAATGCTTTTCACTTCCTTCACAACGGCACAAGACTTCATTCTATATTCAATTCAGTGGGAATGGAGGCAATCAGGAAATAATTATTTTCTTGACAACTGGGCTAGTTATTGCTCATGCAAAAATAGAGAGGCCCCCAGAATTGCCAATCAGGAAGAAGACAGGAGACCTCACTCTGAGGAAAGCCTTAATTTTTTTTTTCTCAGTGGGGAAAAAACACATGACTAAATTATGTTCTGTATGTCTGAGTCAGGGAAGAGAAGTCAATGAAAACACTGTCAGCCATGAATTAGCACAAAGGTTGACATGTTTTCCCTTCTCTTTGACACATGCTCTCATTAGCATGTTTCTAATATGGTATGGAGGGCTAAGAGGGTATCCATTTAAACAAAGCCTTCTTTATCCTAAAGAAAATTGGTTTGCGGGGAGGAGACTTCCTAGAAGCACAAAACTAATTGTGTTACCATCAAGCACCTTTTTAAAAAAGGGGGGTGAGTTTGTGAAATGAATGTGTACCTTCAGGCCAGTTTTATGTGACTGGTGTTTGAATAAACTTTACTCCAGCAACTGCTAATTAGCCTTAGTAATGTTTTTAGCATTTGGAATAACTATGACTGGGAAGCCAATCGTATAAACATTTTCTCCAGCAGCTTCTCTGACAGTATTGGAGTAATATTAAAGTGTTCTAAACACTTTAACCTGCATGGTGAGTCACAGGCCAGGGCTGTTAAAATCCCTTTCATTTCTTATAGCATTTTATGCTGTATTCAGGCAAAATACATTGCCTGGCACATGAGTAGACAAGGGAAACATATGGGTAATTTGACACTTTTCCCTTTAAATAAGCAAATAAGTCAATCAGGAATGAACTGTGTATGCATGCATACACACACAAGTAAAAACACAGAGTTCCCCTGTATTTCCATTTATTTTATTTTAATTTAAAATGTATTTTATAAGCTTACGTTTATATTTGTGGGTGTACTCTATTTCCATTTATTTTAAAGGGAAACTTTATACGCACACAGGTACTATCTTCTGAAATGATGCAGTACGCATATATTTTGTGCTCAGATTTCTGTGCCCAAATAGGAAATGCAGAGTAAGAAGTGCTAGTTGCTTCTCCCTCTAAGTCCAGTTTTTTCTGTATATGAGAGGTAGGGCACTTCAGATGTTCTTGGTCTCCAAATGTCACAAGCAGCTTGATCCAGGGTCCAACAGCATCTGGAATCTGTTCCCACTGCCAAAGGGAGTGAAAGATGGGTCCCAGATTTAAAAAAGCAAAACAAAACAAAACTTGGAGTGGAGATACAGCATGGGGTAATAATCTGAGTGTTTTACTACGAGTCCAGGAGGACAGGATTTCAAATCTCTGCTCAGCCATGGGAATGCTCTGGATGACTTTGAGCAAGTCATACTCTCTGGCAAGCAACCTCTGAACAAATTTTCCCAAGTAAACCCCATGATAGGTTCATTTTAGGATTGCCAAAGGCTGGAAATAAATTACAGGCACCCAACAATAAATTAGGGTATTCCTATAATCCCTGCTAATTGGCTGTGCAGGCTAGAGCCAATGGGACTCAAGCAACATTTGGAAGGTCATAATTCCCGCACTTCTGCAGCATGTACTTCAAGGGTTCTGAGCCCTCCAGATCTCAGGGAACAAAATGTTATCCGTTTGGCAATCATAAAGTTATACAAATGTGGCTTGAATAGCTTGGAGCGGCCAATGTTGCCATTATTGTGTGCCTTCAAGTCATTTTTCTCTTATGGTGACTCTAAAGTGAACCTATCATGCAGTCGCCTGGGAAGATTCATTCAGAGCGGTTTGCCTTTACCTTCCTCTGAGGCTGAGAGAGTATGACTTGTTCACCCAGTGAGTTTTTATGGCTGAGTAGGGATTTGAACCCTGGTCTCCAGAATCATAGTCCAGCGCTCAAACCACTACACCATACTGGTTCTCAGTGGCCTTGGTCATTTGTATTCTTCATCGTCTTTTCAGTATGAAAACCCAAGCAGGCTAAAGAAGCCCGTTTTTAGACAATTATTGTGAACTGCTTGGAGATTTTGTTTAAAAAATAACAAGCCTCACAAAATGTGCCTGTGCTCTTCAATAAGCAAAAAATAAACCAACCCTTGAAACAGAAACCTTTAAAAATTTCATGGAAAATCAAAATGGAAAATATGTCGAAAACTGTAGTTCTCTATATGAGCCTGACCAGGTTTTAAGATCCTCTGGGAAGGTCCTTCTCTTGATCTCACAGGCACAGTTAACGAGGACACAAGACAGTGCCTACTTGGTGTTCACTCCCAGGTTATGGTGCTCCCTTCCAAGAGAAGCTAGGTTAGCTGGATCCTTCTTGTCATTCCATGGGCAAGCAGACCTTTCTGTCTAAAGAGACTTTGGACAATTGTCTGGTTGCTAAGAGAAGGGTAATAAAGGGTGCTGTACTTCTCCCCTAGCTGATTTGTTTTCATTGTTTTAATCTGACCATCTGTTTCATTCCTTTTTAGTAGTAAAACTTGTTGTATTTTTAGTTGTGTTTGTTGTTTTTAATCTTGTTAGGAGCCATCTTGGGTCCCAGTACTGGAGAAAAGTGGATTATTAAACAAAATATCAAAATCATAAAACACACAGTATGGCAAACAACAGTATTTAAAAAATCTTGGAGCGTTTGATACTTATCAGTAAATTTTTAAAAACAGTTTATGAAGCTGCTGAAAAATATGAGAAATATGGAAAAATATGAGAAAATTCTGACAGGTCATTTATCAGTAAATTGAAGGAGGTTCAACCAAGCACTTGCAGTAAATCACCATAATTCATCCTTGCTCCCTTCATAACAGTAAAGAATAACATTTATCCTGATGGGTTTATAAATGTCCAGAATAACAGCTTTGTGACACAAACATGTCTGACGTTTGCTGTAACATATAGGCTAAAAATTGCCCATTGTCAACCTACAGTCTTCCTGTCTGCACACCAGGGAGTTACCAGCATGTAAAGCTGCTTATACTGAGCAGACTGGTTCATCTAACCCAGCCTTCTCTGACTGGATGCGCACTGGACATGTTGGAATACAGTTTCCATAATCCCAGGCATTCATTTGAGAAAGGCTGATATCGCTCTTTTACCATATTTCTGAGAGAAGTTCTTCCCAGATCTCTTATCTGAACACATTTCAGGTAAAGTTGTAAGGAGGCGGAATCAGAAACTTTCTGACCATAAAGCATTGCATGGCACTGGTGGCTGGTGCATCCCTTGCCCGTGGAGCAATGAATCCAGTCCAAATTTTGGATAACCTTAAAAGAGCTATCCAGGATGCTGATAGTATTTGGGGGACAGAGCTCAGCACCTTGGGTAACTTCTTTAAAGCCTAGATTAACAGCCACCACTGTTATACGGTGTCCCTGAGCTACTATGGCTTCTCCTCAAAAGAAAGGGGAGAAATACCATGTTGAAGGGAAGCAGAGATGTGACATAGCCTGGGTATATATACAGACCTTGAAAGCTGAAAGTCAGGAGTGGGGATTACATGGCTCTCCTTAGTTCGTTGGACTGCAACTCCCAGCATTCCTCACTATTAGGAGGAATGAAACTCTATTGGCTAGGATTGCTAGGACCTTGGCTACAGTGACGTAGAAAAGAAAAACAGGAGAGATTCACACTGAATTAAAAACAGGCAGCCATGGCTGGCCCAAGAAATGTTATTTCCATGGGCTTTAAGATGACTCCAACTTATGGTGGCCCTATTGTGGTTCGCCCAGTGAAGATTCAAACCTTGAGCTCCTACATTCTTAATCCACCACTATAATAAGCTGGATCTTGTTGTTGCCTTCTTGTCCCATTTCATGTACAAAAACCATAGAGACTGGCAACCAAATATTCCTTCAGAACTGATCTTGGCACAGAGTCCCCTCCTGCACTTGAAAGCAACAGGTTAGGTTAGGAGGTGCAGGATAGATGGAATACATTTGGCTAATGATTAATAAGATGCCTCGGGGTTGTGTACTGGGGCTGATATTGTTCAACATCTTTATAAACAACTTGCATAATGGAATACAAGGCATATGTATCATATTTGTAGATGACACCAAATTTGGGGTCATATCTAATACCTTAGAGGAGAGGATCGGAATTCAAAATGATCTTGAAAGATTGGTGCACTGGAGCAAAACTAACAAACTGAATTTTAATAGAGATAAAAATGGGGTACTACATCTAGGCAGAATAAAGGAAATGCATAAATATAGGATGGTTGACACCTGACTTGAAAGCTGTACATGGGAAAAGAACAAGGGGTCTTAGTAAAACACAAACTAAACATGAGTCAGCAGTGTGAACAGATGGCCAAAAAGGCTGATACAATTTGAGGCTGCATTAACAGGAGTATAGTGTCCAGATCAAGGGAAATAGAAGTGCCACCCTATTCTGATTTTGTCAGACCTCACCTGGAATACTGAGTCCAGCTCTGGATACCACCATTCAAGCAGGATACTGACAAGATGCAAGATGTCCAGAGGAGTGAGACCAAGATGATCAAAGGTCTGGAAACCAAGCCTTATGAGGAAGAGTGGGAGCTGAGTATGTTTAGCCTGGAGAACAGAAGACTGAGAGGTGACATGATAGCCATTTTCAAATGTCTGAAGGCATGTTATACAGAAGATAGAGCTTGTTTTCTGCAGCTCTAGAGACTAGAACACAAACCAATGGATTCAAATTACAAGAAAGGGGATTCCACTGATATGTTGGGAAGAAATGTTATGGTAAGAATTGTTCGATCATGAAATAGCCTGCCTCCGGGGGTGGTGGACTCTCTTTCTTTGAGGTCTTTAAACAGAGGTTGGATGGCCATCTTTCAGGCGTAGCTCAATTGTTTCTTCCTGTATGGCAGGGAGTTGGACTAGATGGCCCTTGTTGTCCCTTCCAGATTAAGTCTCTATGACTGTTCTAAAACTTTGCTTCCATCTTCCAGCATCAGTCACCTGATGGGACTGCTTCAATGGCTTGGCTTTGTCTAATGTTACGACCTAATGACACTTTTGGTCAGCTTTGCCTGACAAACCAAAGTGACACACTTCAATTAGCTTTATGATGGGGCCTAATGATATATCAAAGTTGTCATTTGCTCTGGGGCAATTTCAGTCAAGAAAACAAGCATGGGAAAAACCTTAAAACCCCCTACTTTAGCATTATAGTTCTCATTCTGATCTGAATCTAGCTACTATCACACATATGGCTGCTATTAACCCTTTAAAACCATGGAGGAAATCCTATTCGCAGATTTCCTGTGTTGTATTTAGTTTCCCTTCCAGCTTTCAAAAAAGGAGAAGGGGGAGGGGAAACCATTAGGTAACAACAGTGGGAGAGAATTGCCTTCCTCTTCTGATTAATCAGCACTTCTCAGAAAACCACAGAGCAATTTTGCTGAATCATGGGGAATGCATGACTTCAGACCGTTGGGTGGGCACCTGAACCCAGCTAACTACCATATGAAGATCTCATCATATGTGTCTGCCGGTGTGATGTCACATCCCAACAAGGTTTTCTGAGCACAATTAAGCATGTAGGAGGCTGCTCTAAACCACTCTAGCCTGCCTCCTCTGCCCCACTCATTGTTTAGTCACCCTTCAACAAGGTGCCATTTATAACTGATTCATTCATTCTCTGAATTTTTTTTTTACATAATAACAGCTTAACCAGCTGATCATGGAGTCTGAAAGTCTGTATTGCTATGAGCTCACCAGACAGGGTAGAAGCTGCCCAGTTCAGCATCCAGGGCCTTATATCTAACTCAGTGCCTTTCCACACTACACTGTTACAGTGCTATTACTCCACTTCCAACATCCTATGGAATCCTGGGGTTTGCAGTTTAGGGAAGGGCATTTAGAATTCTCAGCCAGAGAGCTCTTTGGCCTCAGGAAAGTACAAACCCCAGAATTGCACAGGATGTTGAAAGTGGAATAAAAGCACTATAACAGTGTGGTGCAGAAAGGCCCTCAGTGACCAAAGGGACTGGATAAGGAGGCAAAGGAAGAGCCCTGCCTGCTCAGCCTTTCTGTCTTTTAAGAGAGATTCTAGATGCAGAAAACAATAGTCCATTCTTTCTGGCCAGGACCGTCCTAAGACTTCCTGCTGCTAACCCTGCATAGAGTTGCAGATGGCACATACATACTCACAGCCAACTTTGTTGTTGTTGTGTGCCTTCAAATTGTTTCCAACTTATGGTAAACCTAAAGCAAAACTATTGCAAGGTTTTCTTGCCAAGATTTGTTCATGAGACGTTTGCCTTTGTTTGAGGCTGAGGGTGTGTGACTTGCCCAAGGTCTAATGCTCAAACTATCACACCATGCTGGCTTTCCCATGTTAAAATCCACAGCATCCCAAACAAGCAAAGTTATTTGAAACACAGCAGAAGATCTCATAAGCATCTCCTCCAATCTCTGGCAGCAAAAATGCAACAATTTGTTGTTATTTGCCATCAGGTCAACCTCAGTTTGTAGCAACTGTGTGAATGAGAGATCTCTAAGAACACCAGTTGTCAACTGCTCTGCTCAGGTTTTGCAAACTCATGGCCCATGATGGCATCAATCTATCTGTAATGCAGTCTTTCCCTTTTCCTACACCCTTTCATTTAACAAGACTTATCATCTTTTCCAATGAGTCACATCATTTCAAGATATGCCCAAGGTATGACATCCTCAGTTTAGTCATCTTTGCTTCTAGTGCGAGTTTAGGCTTGATTTGCTCTAGGACCCATTCATTTGTCTATTTGACAGTCTGTGGCATCTGTAGAACTTTCCTCCAAATATAACAATAACACAGGTGAATACTAACAGTTTGCTGACCTTTCATAAAATGCAAAACCTGCAGCTTGAAGCAGTTATTTGCTTTGCCTAATGATGGAGCAGGCCTCATTTCTATGGCATGGCAATAAGACATGAGCCACTTTCACCATTTCCTCCACATGCCTACCATGGCATTAGCAAGAACAATGTGCCCCTCTGCTCGGCCTCCTCACCTCTACGTGTTCAGTGAAAGATCTCTGAAGAACCTGAGTCTGATATTCTGAAAATGACTGTGATTATGTGCTGGTTGACCAAACTGCTATTAAAAGAAGAATTATGGGAGCTACTTCAAAACATGGCAACCATAATACATGTTGCAGCTAACTCCCTGCTTTCATTTTATAAAACAGTTATGTTCCTAGTCTCTTGAATCAATCTACCTATGAGTCTGATAAAGCCACCAAGAGTAGGTAGAGATAATCAGATCTATTTTAAAAGGAAAATAAAGAACTGATACAGAGAAAGAAGGAAGTGGACTAAAATAGAAAAACAGGAATGAAACGGTCATGAGGGTTTCTTGCATTTGGACCCACCAAAATCCTAAAGCTGTCCTGGAGTGGTTTTGCAAATGGTGGCAATAATCTAACTTAGGTTTATAAGTAATAAATAAGACAAGTTGATAAGCAAATTAAGATAAATAAATAAATAGCAAAGTCTTTTTATTCAGAAGATCTGATAAATTTTGGAGGGCTTACACTCACGCAGTTGCATAGGGACAGGAGAGGAAGGAGGACAGTGCGCCCTGGGTGGCATTTTTTGGGGGTGCCACTGCTCCTTGCCTGCCTCCCCGTGCACTGTAGCCATGCCCACATGTGCTGTAGCCACGCCCACGTACACCATAGCCATACCCATGCACGCCATAACCCCATGCCTCCACCCCCTGCCCCTACCCCACTTGCACCAAAACACGCCACTACAAACCTGTTGCATGTATGATTATGTAGAAATCAGTCTTATAGATTTGTTTGTTGTTATACATCATCAAGTTGGCTTCATCTTGTGATGACCCTATGAATGAGAGATCACACTGAGCTGAGGTCATCAACAATGCTGCTCAGGTCTTGCAGACTCAGAGCTGTGGCTTCCTTTATTGAGTCAGTTCATTTGTAATGTTGTTATCACCATGAACTGGCCTGGCTTCAGAAGATATTAGATATCATTTTGGTATCACAATTCGGCCCCATTTTGCCACCCTCGGCCAAGTGTTTGTGAGGCCCCTGAACAAGCACAGAATTAGGCACGGCCCTTAATTGCTGAACATTCCTTTCTCCACCTAGGCAAGCCAGACTCAGCCAGATCTTGCTTTAGGAGACCTCCCCAGACAAACACCTCATTAAAGATGCACGCTAATACAAAGAGCCCCTGCCCTGAGCAGGCAACTTGCCGAGCTAGACGCTTAACTGTCAAGCACGCTGCATCTGCATACTGGCCATTCCATTGTCGATTCGGACTTAATTCAACCATGCTAAATTCTGACCTTTCAGAGAGATTGTCTCAAGCCCAAACCTCATTGTTCTCTCCCAAGTACAGACTAGCCCACGGTCATCTTTTCCCTATAAAACCCCCTGGTTCCAAGAGCTTCCTCGGATCGCTCTGAACTTCCATCCAGCCTTGCTGCCGCTTCATCTGCCAAGCTTTCCCCTCAGTCTCCATCCGAGACTGCGCAATTATGGACCTCCACTGTGATCTTCCCCGGGCTTCGGACAGGTGTAGTATCACCCAATTCAACAAACCCTCAAACTCCTCTATACCGCTAACACCTTTATTTTCTATAGCTACTTGTGTGAGTGCATTGCATACACTGTTTGCCTGTATTTAATGAAATCACAGTTAATTTCCTATTTTGGTGTGCTTCTTGACTTAGCCTGACCCCGTATACATAGGGTTGCAAGAGCCTGCAAAGTTACCCTGCCTCTTGCTAGCTTAAGTGAGTGCTCCAGCTAATTTTCCCCAAAATTGTGTGTTGTTGTTTGGTTATTTAGGAGTCCCTCCCGGGACCCCCAGTAAACAGGGTAACAATGTGGTCTCATCCTGCTGCCTTCAACTTTACCAAGCATTGTCATCTTTTCCAGTGAGTTATGTTGTCTCATGATATGTCCAAAGTATGATAGCCCCAGTTTAGTTAATTTAGTTTCTGGTGAATGTTCATTTAAGTACATTTTTGGTGTTCATTATTTTTGTTTTCTTAGTACTCAGCAGTAACTCTGGTTTTGTGTTTTCTTCTTCAGCTCTCATCAGTAGTTCTTTGAAGTCTTTGCTGTTTTCCACTAATAGTATCGTGCCATTTGCACATCCTAAATTATTGATGTTTCTTCCTCCAGTTTTCATAGTTCCTTCCTCCTTGACTAATGCCTATTTCCATATCTTCTGCATATAAATTATACAGTTAGGGTGATAACCGAGCCTTCTCTGACCCTCTTAGTAACTGATAACTTTTTTTTTCTCCATATTCTGTTTTGTCAGTGGCCTCTTGTCCAGAGTATAGGTTATGAATCAAGACAATCAAATGTTGGCTACCCACATTTTCAGAACAATCCATATTGGTCAAAGACTGTAATCTATAAAATAGAAGTTGATCCCTTTTGCAGTTGTTTAGGGTGCTCCATTAGCCAAAATACGTTTGCAGTATGATCTCTAGTGCCTCTTTCTTTTTGGTATCCAGCTTTCACATCTGATATTTCTTGCTCCACATATGGTAAAAGTCTTTGTTGCAAAATCCTAAGTGACACTTAATTTCCATGGGAGATCAGTGTAATGCTACAGTCATTGGTGTCCCCTTTCTTTGGGACTGGAATATATATTTAATCATAGAGCTGGAAGAGACCATAAGGGCCATCAAGTCCAGCCCCCTGCCACACAGGAATGCATCATTAAAGCATTCCTGGCAGATGACCATCCAGTCTCTATTCAAAAACTCCAAAAAAGGAAACTTCACCACACTCTGTGGCAGCATATTCCACTGCTGGACTGCTCTTACCATTAATAAGTTCCTCCTAAAGTTTTGATGAAATCTTTTTTCCTGAAATGTGAAGGCACTGCTCCATGTCCTAGTTTTTGAAGCAGCAAAAACAGGCTTGTTTCTAACTCCATATGACATCCCTTCAGATATTAAAACCTTGCTGTCATGCCACCTCTTAACCTTCTTTTCTCCAAGCTAAACATATCCAGCTCCCTAAGTTGCTCCTCCGCTTAAAAACCTCCAAAGAAGGAGACTCCACCACACTCTGTGGCAGCACATTCCACTGTCGGACAGCCCTGACTGTCAGGAAATTCCTCCTGAGGTTCAGGCGGAATCTCCCTCCTGCAGCTTGCATCCATTGCTCCTTGTCCTGGTCTCAAGAGCAGGAGAAAACAAGCCCACTCCCTCCTCGACATGACATCCCTTCAAATATTTAAACATGGCTATCATGTCCCCTCTCAACCTTCTCTTCTGCAGACTAAACATACCCAGCTCTCTAAGTCTGCTCCTCATAGGGCATGGTTTGCAGGACTTCTACCATCTTGGTGGCCCTCCTCTGGACACATTCCAGCTTGTCTTGCTTCCAGTCTGTACACCAGTATTTTATTTACTGGCAAATTTTTGTTAGAATTTGGATGTATTCTGTCTCTACAGTTTCTCCTTTGAAGGAATCTGTCATTCTTTCCTTTTTCTTTTGTGGTATAATTCTTCAAAGTATTGTTCTTATCGCCTTTTCTTTTGTCCTGATCATGCAACGTATTCCCCTTAGTGATCATGTATTATCCCTACTTTTGGTTTAAATTGGCCTTTTTGGCCCCAGATGGTGACTTTTTGCATTCTTCCCTGACAATGTTCTTGGTTTAGGTTCAGAATTCTTCCATCAATTCCCCATCAATTAGGCTTACCAGTGCTTTAGTGAGACTTGTAAGCATGCTTAACTTCTAGTGAATCTGTTGTTTTTGTGGCATAAAATGCAGAAGAGGGTTGTCTTTAAATAAAACTGTATGTTCCAATGGAAATGAGTCTTCTATTCCATTTACAAATAGATGAAACCTAAATCACACGCTTAGAATTACTTATGAAAACATATTTAATCCTTGTCTATTTACTAGGATTGCCAATTTTTCCTAGTTCCTGTCACTCTCCTCTTAATGGCCATTAAATCTGCAACAAACAGCGGTTGATATTTATCTCCACAACAGCAGTAACTTCATCAGCTGATTTCTACATATTAACCCTGTTAAATACGAGACATCTTATTCTCTAGCCAGTTTGCAGCTCTATATCCTTATCTCTGAAGTTCATGCCTAAAAAAATCTGATAATAACTCAATTAGTTTGGGTGAAATGTCTTTGACTCTTTCTGCAGTACCCTTCCATCCTGCCATGGGGTCGGGAGAAGGACGGGACCATGACAACACTTCTGCATGTTGTTGTCCCAGTCCCGTTGCTCTCCCATCCCCAGGCAGCACAATCGCAGGTTAAATATTGACAGATTTTCCCCATCAATGACCCATGATTGTGCCACCATCCTGCACTTACTTGTCCAGCAAAAGGGCAGGAAGCACAATGGTGATGCTTCCTGCCCCAGAGCAGCCTGGGAAAGTACCTGAGTGTGCTTCAGAAGGAAACAGCATGTCCATCATGCTCCCTTCTGCAGGGAGCTGGTCCGTGCGGAGGGGAGCACTGCCATCGCGCTCTCTATCGCCACTGGAGACCACAGCAAGAAGGTAAACCGTGGAAAGAATCTTTGACTCTCAAAGAGGCTAGACCTCAAGAATTCTTCACATCTCTTCTGTCTGAAAAACTTGAACTGGACATGTTATCTAACAGCAGTTTTTTTCTCCTGACCCCAGGAGGTTTGCATTGCATCACATTGTGACTTCTTGTCTGCTGTGGCCACCTCCTATTCAGCAACAAGCAATCAACAGTTCTGCTAATTCTCCATTCTGTGGACTTAAGAACCAACAACACGTCGGACCCACTGAAATGTTCTCCTTTTCTTAAAAGAAATAAATCACCTGCTTTACACTCCATCTTCATTCTCTGACAGTCTTGTATCATTCTGAAATCTCAAATGTCAGGCAGGTTCCTTCTCTGGCTGACAAGTACAGACAGGAAGATGAA
This sequence comes from Iguana delicatissima, assembly GCA_948472985.1. Taxonomy (NCBI): domain Eukaryota; kingdom Metazoa; phylum Chordata; class Lepidosauria; order Squamata; family Iguanidae; genus Iguana; species Iguana delicatissima. The sequence continues at coordinate 104,878 of CAOKZL010000022.1, forward strand.
CTGCAACAGCAGCAGTTGGGGGCAATTTACATTTCCAGCTTCAAACATAATGACCTTTTTACAAAAGCAGGGAGTGAGGGAGGGACAGACGGAGGGATTGCCTTCATTGTTATTAAGGTGCCAGATTGACATTTGCAAGTGGAGCCCTCCATCGACTCATAACCAATGTCCAAACGGAAGAGAGAGAAAGTGGTCCGGCCTAACCCACTCCTCACCCCCCCACTGCTGTCACCACTGCTGCTGCTGCCGCCCACCTTTGGTGACATCACATTTAGCTACTGTTTTGCAGAGACTTATGGGAGAGTGCATGGTTCTGCTCCATTTCATCTAGGTGAATGAGTTTGCAGATAGAATGTCCTCCTCTTAGTGGCCTCAGTGGCCCCTACATTGCTGTCATTTCAATGCCAAGTAAAATCATATTTAGAGGTTGCCGTGTTGGCCATACAGCAAAATCCAAAATCCATAAAAGAATTATTCTTTATTGGCCAACTAAAACGCAGAAAATGTATCATGCCAGCTTTCAAAGCTTCACTGGCTTCTTCATCAGGCAAACACAGTAAAAATCATACAGGAGAGGGAAAGAAAAGTGAAGATGTTAACGTCAAAGGCCTGCATTGAAATTCCTCAATCTTACCTGAGAAGACAGAATGTAGGCTTGCATTTTCTGCATTTTGGTTGGCCAGTAAGTGCAAATATGGTTGCTTATAAAAGCCTTTGGAGCCTAACTCATTTTACACAGAGCCACACACGTGCAAGTTTTTAAATTGTTTTGAAGTATTTTAACTGCTTTCACTTCGTTTTCTTTAAATATGTTTATAACCTTCTAAAATCATTTTTATTGTCTGCATTGTTTTAATTTGATCACGTTTTATTGTAGGCTGCCCTGAGATAGATAGTGGAATATAGGTAGACAGACAGACAGATAGATTTCATTAGAGCAGCCAGGCCTCCTGTGCCTTCAACAGTTGTATAAAAGAGGGAAATACACAGTAAGTGTTGCCTACCTTGTTTTCCCTCTAGCAATACTAGATTCCTCTAGTACAATTCTTCCTCTCCCCTGGAATAATCCTAGTACTGCCAAAGCCAATAAAATGGACCTCTGCAATGTAAACTTCTACACAGGGGTGGCCAATTGCAGTAGGCCTAGAGGCAACATTTTGCCCTCGAGGCCTCCCAGAAGCCACATGAACTGCCAGAAATGGCAATGGCAACATCAACTACCACAACCCAAAACTGGATATAGTCGAAGGCCACTTCTGGTTTTGAAAACTGATATTAAAAACAGCGCAAAGGAGGGGGACGTCTGCAACATATTTGAGAAGCGAATTGCTTCTACCCGAGATTTCTAGGAAAGATACCCCTTCCCTTCTCCCATCCTGCCCCACCTTTTGTGGGCCTGAAGAGGGGTGGTCCAAGGATTCAGGAGGGCTGCACAAGGAATCTTATGGGCCACATACAGCCTGTGGGCCACCCTTTGGACATCCCAGTTCTATTTGTTGTTGTTCTTGTGGGCCTTTGAATAGTTTCCAACTAACAGTGACCCTACTGGGCTTTCTTGGCAAGATTTGGTCCTTGGCACTTTGCCATTGCCGCATTCAGAGAACATGAGATGCCCAAGGCTACCCAGTAAGTTTCCAGAACTGAGAAAAGATTCAAGTTCTGTTCTCCAGACTCCTAGTCCAAAACCACTAGAACCATTACACCACACTGGTTTTCCCAGTTCTATAGGGACTTCGGCCCTCCTTGTGGAAAGTCTTCCCCATATATGGAACTAACACTGTCTCACAGGAGTTCTGGACCTTTTGTTGTTGTTGTTTTCTTTCTATCGCACTTTTTCCCCAGTTCGGGACTCAAAGTGGCTTGCAACAAATTAAAAAACATGTTGTTAAAAAAAACCACAAGATATAAAAGTTAAAATGAGATAAAACAATCAAAAAATTAAAACCAGATTAAAACATATTTCATATATAAGTGCGAGAGAGGTCAAGGAGATATATGTTTTAAATATGTATTAAAACATGTGTGTCCTTGACCTCTCTCCATATATGTTAAATGTGTCATATATAAAGATAAATAAAGATTATTTTATAAGATAACACTGTGGGACCCTTCCACCTGTGTTTTTTCTCTCTCCAAGTTGTATTCCCCAACCTGCTTTCCCAAAGTGCTTCCTGGTCAGCCACTACTTTTATAGGATGCCCATTTTGCCTGGTTTGCCTGATTTGCTTCATACAGTATTTGGGTTGGCACCAGTGGAGAAAGGGCTCTATGTTCATCACAGAAAAAAACTGGACACCAAGATTTTGAGCTGCTGAACTCTGTGCTAGACGCTTGCTTATTTATTGCCTTCCAGCCTTCTAACTGTAATTACCTTTTAAAATAGGCTTTTAAAACTAGCTATTTATATTTAGTTCTCATTCTGTTCTGTATAGCACCATACAAAAACTAAAGTAACCTTACAATATTTATAAGGATAACAAAAAATAGAAAATAAAAGTCTTGCCAGATAAGCAGACAAAATGGGAAGGTATTATCCTGAAGCACCAACCACATGCTGAAGTAAAAACTTCTATATGATTTCTGAAAGTTACAGAACAGGGCTGGGAAAATATACATTACTGGACTACAGTTTCCCACAATCATTCACCACTGGGTATGCTTCCTAGGGCAGATGGAATTTGTAGTGCCATATAAATAGAATCTCCATGAGTGATTCTCATGTGTACCTCTTCATATTTCTCCAAAACTTTCTAAGGCTAAACAGGAAGTGTTACCATGTTTGAACTATCTAGATGATCAGTATTTTTCCTAGATTAGAGGGCTACAAGCTATGTTGTTCTAAAGCAAGTGCCCAGTGAGTTAAGAGTCAAGATACAGGGACTGTGTGATTAGTAAAGACAGTTATGTCACTGCTATCCTGCCAAGGCTACCCTCTCTCCTCTGAACTCAACTATAGTCCTCATACTGACTGGTGGGGGAACAGATTGTGAGTTATTCCTGCTGTAAAGTACTTTGAAATGGCTTGATATTAAATAGACAGTCAAGACCAATTAACTTTACAAAAGCCTTAGATCTGATCTGTTGACAGGGATTAACCCAAGCGCTTGCATTTGTGGACCTTCTTTGGAGGTGTAGCTATAGGGACTTTAAAAATGTGTCCCTGCACTTCAAAATTTATCAGTACACCACTGATTTGGTGAGCTGCTTCTTCCCTTGTGCCAGTGTGTTCAGTAGTAAAGGCAGGGATGTAGCCAGACAATTTTCACTGAGGTAGGCAGAGATAAAGGGGGTGGCAGAAGGGCTTGGGCACTAGTCACCGTAAAAGAGATTTGTGTGGAAGAAAATATCTTAGGTAATAACAAAAAAGACTCGCCCAAAAATGCATTTTAATTACATGTTTTGAAACTTAAAAAAAATACAAACATTTTCCACACACAAAAGAACTATGTAAGCTAAGTAACAGTGACTAGGAAATAAATACATACTATGCATGTCATCCTACTATATCAACTGCACTTTTTAAAAAGTCTCAAGAGCCATGATTTCTCTGCAACCTTTCAGAAAAACTGTCCACCTAAAGTCCTCTCAAATTTGTTACTCCTAAAAACCAAGATTGAACACCTGAAGGGTGTCCGTCCCTGTGTCAAAGCTGAGTGTGAATCTTCACACACACTTCTAACTATATCAGAGGTCCTGCAGCAAAGCGCACGTGCTCGGAAAGGCCTCCTTATAAAGATACTATTTTAGAATGTTTATAAAACATTAGTCTTGGGCTTTGCAGGATTCTACCATATACCTTTTTTTCTCAATGCTCATCTGCCATGCTACAAAATTTGGGGATGGGAGGAAAATGAAGGCATAATTCTTATTTGGAGGGCAATGTTCTCATTCTCTGTGTATTGGCTGCATCATATGTACGTACACATATAATTCTAGTTCAGGACTGTGGCTGTAGTTCCTCATCCATTTTGTCCAGAGGCTCAGAAAATTATCTTCCAAGCAAGTGAGATTCCTGTAGCTCCTGCCTTTTAAAAACACACAACTATTAAATATGAACACTGAAAACAAAATGTGAATTTTTTATGTCTACAAGATGTTAAGGATTACCATGTGATAACATGCTTGCTTCTAGTAATTATTGATTTAGGTCACTTATGGTTTTAAAATGAGCCAAGATGGAATCTGTCTCCTGCTTCCAACAGCATTCCGCTGTATTTCCCTTTATATTTCTTCATAACACTACACAACATTTTTATCTGTATATGTTTTAGTTTCTCAAGGTTTTTAAATACTTACCAAAATATTTTGAAAAGCTCAGGGTCTTCTTGTCTTCTTTGCAATATACTCAAGGAATACAGTGTTTGCATGTTTGTTATGCCTTCCTCTTTTCTCAGATTCACTGCCTTTGCCTCTGGCAGATGTCCATGCTATTCCAGTTTGAGACATCTCCCTGACATGTGTCCCCAAAGAATTATTCTTTTTTCCCCCTTGATTTTCCTGACACCAATCCCCTCTTCCCTCAGTCAGCTGTTTCACTTATGCATTCAAAGAAAGCAATAAATCAGTATAGGTTTCAAGCTTTTTTAAAAGTAGTAATAGAAATCAAGATGCCTCTGATTACTGGTGTGCAAGTCAGAAACCACCATATGTGACATTAGCACTTGTGGCATGTGCTCACAGTTTCTCAGATTACCTTGAGACAATAGCCTCCATCTACAGTGACTTGCAGCAAGCTCTATATGCATATTTCTACTTAACAAAGGTAATACAGTTACATCACTTATCCAGAAATGAGGTATTTTGATCATAATCCCCTCATTTCACTCTAGGGATAGAATTATGTAGTCCAGCTGTTGTCAACCTGCAATTCCCAGCAGCCTGAGCCAACACAGCCAATGATGAGGAATGTGGGAGTTGCAGTTTGGCATCCAGAGGGGGGCTCCTAATTACCCCACCATCCATCTCTTGAATGTATAAACAAATCATATATTCTGGGGCAGTTAAACTAGGACAACACTACCATCCCATTGCCTATGGGCTAAATTATTTCTTCCTGCTTTGTCTCCTAACTACAAAGCTGGTGGAAGAAACCTTGTAAAAGATAGAAAGGTAGAATGATGTAAGTATTTATATTTCTGTTGTGCCACTTAAGAAACCTGTGTGTTTTGCCCAAGACAAGAGGCAGACATCTGACGTGGTACTGGTCTTGTATTTTCAGCAACGGGATTCACTATTTTTTCTTCACACCAAAGGCATGGCTAGATTACATGAGATACCTGCACATTTACCAGCGATTTATAAAGCTTTCACTTCAAATCTCATGATTTTAAACATCTAGCCATTTTTTTTGAGACTTCCACATTTCTTCAATCCTCCCCACCCCTAATTTTTTTGCCATGTAAGCCTAATGAGGAAGTCTCGGGAACTCAAAAAGCTTTAAGACTATTATAGAACTCCAGAAGATCATAATAAAGGGATTGTTCACCTGTAGGTTTTGTATAGATCTTTATCTATAATACCATCCACATTTTTATCTCTGGCTATGTCCACCGATGGAATACTGACCTCAAGAGGGAAAAAGAATCCCCATCTGATGTAAATAAGTCCTGGGAAGATTAACAATTTTAGGACTATGTTTGTATCATCCAAACCAGAAGATGCTCCTCTGAGGAAAAAAAAAATCACATCATCTCATGGGATCCTCTTCTATTAGTGGATGGGTCATTGTAATTTTCTTTAGCCTAGTAAGCTGGACTCTCCTTAGAACAACTTTTCCAAACCTGGTAACTTCCACATGTTCTGGATTACACCTCCCATCAGCCCCAGCCATCCTTGCCAACTGAGGGAGGCCCCCAAATAATTTGAGCAGACAAAATTAGAGACATTTTTTAAAAAACTGGTGTAAAGAAGAAACAGAGCTGCAAAATGTACAGGGGGGGAAAGGGGTTGTTCTAAGAAAAAGCCCACTGATTCAACCATTTCTCCAAGCTAAGAAACTAAGCCCTATAGCAATTACAGCTTTCTCTATACCTAGAATATATTACTTTCGTTTTAAAAACAACATTCAAAGCAAGTAAAAGGCCTGTAGTAGCAAATGACTCAATCTGTTCTAGAGATATATTATTAAAACTTCCACGCTGGTGGTGCAATCAGTGATATCCCCATTTCACAACTAGAGACAACTGAAGAAGAAAGTTATGCAAGTTGGCCTCAAGGAGATGTTGCCATCAAAACAAGGACAGGAACACAAGAATTCCATTTTAAAGGGGTACCATATTTTCCCCCAGTTATTTGGACAAAATCTAGACCTTGTACTTCTGTAAAGATTCTATTTGCTCAGTTAATGGAATAGAAAACTTGAGCACTCCAATACTAGTATACATGGAAAATGTATTGGTGAGCAATGCTACTAAGCAGCTAGATTTCTACACCTGCCCCCTGGGCATATCCAGACATAATTATGAATTGCATATCTTTCAAAACGACAGAGCTTTCAGTTTTACTATGGTTTTAAGCCGTAACTTATAAAAAGACATGCAATTTGCTATTTAAAAGGGAAAAAAATTCAAAGAGAAAAATAGGTAAAGATTCAGAAAACCAGAAATGTTGCTTCATCAAGAGGCACAAATGAAGTGAAAGAATTAGGGAAAGGGCACCAAAAGGGACACCCTATCCTCGGTCTTAGCCGGCATCCCAAGAAAGCCCTTTCGGGAGCCTAGTGCCATAGAGATGAGGTTTTGAGTAGCTTATGCATATATAGCTGCAACAGTATCCTATTGATCTTGCTAAGTTGCCTGCCAGCTGGAACCCCATTATGAAACATGACTGCCAAAGAAAAGGTGCATCAAGTTGTGCCAACACAGGTAGCTCCAGATTAGCCAGAATGAGTCATTGAACTCATGCTTGACAATGTGAAGTTCTTCAAGGAAGCAGCTGTGTTCTTTGTATGCACAGCAGACAAAACATTATCAGAGCTGAATAAACCATGAAAACCCTGGAAACAAATATTTTTACTTATTCCTGGCTGGAATATTTTAAAGGACACGTCGTTTTGATACTTAACTTTTTCCCCAATATCAAAACATATATTTAAAAAAATTGTCTTATGAAGATCAGGAATATATGCTAGAGATATTAAAAACTGGGAGGGGGGAATATAAAGTCTCTTGAATCCAACAATGTTTTTTAATTCTTCCTCCCACAAACAACAGCACAAACCCAGAAGTAAGGAAGTCTCTGAATATGAGTAAAAATCCATACTGAATGAAAGCTGAAAACTCCCCGAGAAGCCACCAAGTCCAGGAAGTAAAGCACAGTCTACCTACAGTGTTGTCTTCTATGCTGAAATTGTATAATACAGTAAGTCATCTTAAAACATAATCCATTTAAAGCACAACTACTTTGACTAGTAGTTTGGACTGTAATCTAAAGTATATTTCCTTAAAATTAAATTCTACTGATTTCAATTAAGCATGTATTTTTGGCTTTGAATGCAGAACTTTATTCCACGTTGCATCTTTTCAGATACTTCTGTTGCTTCCAGCTCTTTGGGAATTCTGACAAAAGTAGCATTGTATGTGCGTGAGGACGCATCTTCAGGCTGCCTGTCATTTTATGGAGACAGGTATTTCATAGGGTTTCCTTAAGCAAGGAATACTGAGGTGTTTTTGCCAGTTCCTTCCTCTGAAATATAGCCTACAGAAACTGGTATTCATCAACAGTCTCCCATCCAAGTACTAACCGGGGCTGACCCTGCTTGTTTTCTGAAATTTATGGGGTCACCATAAGTCGACAGACAACTTGAAGGCACATACATCACATACAGCATGTGAAACTAGCTGTAGGAAGAGCATGCTGTAAAAGCACAGGATCTAATGCTTCATGTGCTCAGCACAGCTTGAAACCAACATATTATATGTAATGCACTACTTCTGGGAGCAAGAAGGGCATAACAACAACTTATTCACAAAATAACAAAATATCTTCCCTGTGCAATGAGTAATCTTTACTTATTACTTCTTTGCATTACCTTTTTTAAATATTTCCTCCCACATGCTTTCTTAAGGCACTGAGAGGTTTTACCCCTCAAATGTTAGGTCATTTTCCAAAACAGAATGAAACAGGAGGGAAAAAGGAGTAAGTGATGGAACATGGAATTAGTCTTTTTTTAAAAAATTGCAACAACAGTGGCGGCAGCTTACCTTCTGAAGCTCTGTCAATTAATTACTTTTTAAAAAGTAACTTTTCAAGCTTTAGTTCCCAGAGGAGAGCTTTTATCAAGTAGCCCATTCTTTCTTGTGCCACATGCCTCATCTGAGACACAAAACAGGGTATACCATGACAGGAGGGGGAAGCTCTTAGTATCTGGTTGCCAACCTCCCATCCAAAAACATCAGCACCAAACATTTAGAACTGTTTACTCTTTCATATGCTTGAGGGCAACAAATGTGGTAACTAAATATTTCAAATATATTCAGACCAAAGAGGTTAAGCTGCTAAAGCAGTAGTACCATGTGCCCCTCCCGAGGAGTACACACAAACACAATGGGAACTTACTCTAGAGTAAACATGCATGGGATTGCATGGCCTATCAGAGGTTGTCCCTGGCATGTCAGTGGCGGGAGAAGCAGCCCACAACCCCCTTCTTCTACCAGACACCCTCCAAGTGGCTTGGATCTCAGTGCTTATCCACCCAGTGGTCAGGAACGGTGGGAACTGTAGTCCAAAACCTATCAGACTGAGGGAAGGCAAGCCCACAATGGGGGGGGGATGATGATTTCAAGAGTTACACTGGGAGAAGCAGTGGGCCTCACTAGCATTCTTCAGCAGCAAAGAAGGCAGGGACCACCTCTGCCCCTTCCCCTCTGCAGAAGGGGACAGAGCAAACACACTCCACTTTTCCCCTGACTTGGGCCATTTCTCCCCTACACTGTTACAGTGCTATTATTCCACTTTCAACCTCCTATGGAATCCTGGGCTTTGCAGTTTAGGGAGGGGCCTTTAGAATTCTCAGCCAGAGAGCTCTTTGGTCTCAGGAAACTACAAACCCCAGAATTCCACAGGATGCTGAAAGTGGAGTAGCAGCACTAGCGCAGTGCAGAAGGCCCTTGCTCACACAAGCCACTTCCACATTAGACTGTTACAGTGCTATCGTTCCACTTTCAACCTCCTACGGAATCCTGGGGTTTGCAGTTCAGGGAGGGGACTCAAACGCCCCTCCCTAAACTGCGAACCCCAGGATTCCGTAGGAGGTTGAAAGTGGAATGATAGCACTGTAACGGTCTCGTGCGGAAACGGCCACGGCCACAGCCGCTTGGAACACAAGCACTCGTTCCGCAGCATGTTTAGGCATGTAAACGCTCGTAGGCGCAAGCACGGCCTGCGACGCGCGCGCTCTCTCGCTCTTTTTCCCCCGCGCGCGCACACGCCGCTCTCGTCCCGCGCTCGGAGCGCGAAGGGAGCCTCCTCGGCAAAATCTCCACCGCGGCGTTCCTGCGAGCCCAGCTGCTACGCTCCTTCCCTCCCTGCTGCCGAGAAAGGGGAAAAAACTGCGGGGAGGAGCTCCCAAGCTGCACTGCGGCAGCTCCGCTCGCCTTCCTGGCGCTGCCGGAACGCGCCGTCCGCACCGGCGGCCGAGCTGCTCGCCCTGAGTCGGGTCATGGGCTGCCCTGCGGCGGAGCGGGTTACGCGAGTTGAAGCCGAGGTGACGCCCTCGCCCGGCCCCTCAGCAGGCCGGACACGCGGCGGCGGCGGCGGCGGCGGCGGCCTTCCCCTTCTATGAACATTTCCGCACGACACTGTTATAGCGCGACGATTCCGCTTTCAACCTCCTATGGAACCTGGGGTTTGCAGTTCCGGAGGGGCCGGCCGGCCGGCCCCTCCCGGAACTGCAAACCCCAGGATTCCATAGGAGGTTGAAAGCGGAATCGTCGCGCTGTAACAGTCTGTTGCGGACGTGGCCTTAGGGTTCCCAGAGCGGAAACTGGAGAGGACTCCTATATCGTTAATGGTTGTGTAGAAGCGGGAATTTCAGCACGTTGGTATTCCTTGTTGCGCGTTACCTGGCTGCGTGACAAGGAATGCCAACATGCTGCAGTTCCCTCTTCTACACAACCATGAGAGAGATACAAGATCCCGTTCCAGTTCCCTGTCTGGGAACCCTGTTTATTGCTTCCTCCCCCCTCTTTCTCCGGCCGCTGCTGCCACAATCTCCCCCCGCGCCCCCCAAAAAGAAAGCCCGAGGCGGCAGAACAGCCTCCTGAGGGGCTGGGAGAATGACAGCGGGGGAATCGGGCTTCGGCTGGAAGCCGCGCAGGCGCGTTGGGTGCTCCCGTTCGGAGCCGCGCTGCGGCTTGGGGGCGGGGTCACGTGACTGTCTGGTCCGCGGCCCCTGCTGAAGGGAGTTAATTGCGCTCCCGCTGCGGGGCCTCCCTGCTAGGTGTAGTTTTGCGAAAACAAGCGAAAGCAGAAATCCCCCCCTCAAAATAAGAAATTCAAGAAGGTGAGGAAAGAAGGAAAGAAAAAAAAAAGGCAAGGGTTTCGTGGGAAAGAGACCTTTCTTTTCTTGCTTTCTTCTTCACAGCACACTTCGAAACAAAGCAAGGAAGCGCGCCTCCCTCTCTCTTCCAACCTGAAACCAAGGCCATTTCCGCACCAGACTGTTATAGTGCTATTATTCCACTTCCAACATCCTATGGATGTTTGCAGTTTAGGGAGGGGCCTTTGAGGATTCCATAGGATGTTGAAAGTGGAATAGTAGCACTATAACAGTCTGGTGCGGAAATGCCCCAAGGCAGCCTCGCCAGCTCTGTCGGCTGCGCGGAAAGACTGGGAGGGGGAGATCTGGAGCAGCTGGGTCGCCCTTAGGGAGGAAAGACGGAGTGCGGAGGGGGGAGAGAAAGATGGAAGCTAAAAAGAAAGCTGTCTCCCAAGATGGAGGGCGGGAGTGAGTTTGGAAAAACTTAAAGTCGACGTACATCGGGGCGCGGGGAGGAGAAGGGAGCAAGCGGGTGAGCCGTCGAGATTTTTGAAGGGGGCGTTTTCTGACGCGCCGCCAGCCTCTTCCCCTAAAGGTCGCCACGGGCATGCAAATCCTCGGCGGAGAACGCAGCGTCGCCCACGCAGCGAAGCCGGGCTCGGCGGGCATGCGCACCGCCCCCCTCCCCCAGGGCCGGAAAGCCCCGCGTTGTGCAAGAGTGGGACCGCCCCCCGCCCCGCCGGGAAGCCGCGGGTCCCCTCCGCTCCTGCGCCCGCGGAGAACCGAGCGGCCTCTCCATACGCGCGTGTACTGCGTGTACCCTCTCCTTCCCCCCGCCGGCCCCAGTTTGGATCCCCATAGCAGTCCCCTTTGGACTCGGCTACAACGCTACGGACATCGGAGGCAGCCTTACTAGGCTTCTGGCCATTTCCGCACTAGACTGTTATAGCGCTATTATTCCACTTCGAACATCCTATGGAATCCTGGGGTTTGCAATTTCGGGAGGGGCCGGAGATGTTTTTGAATGCTTCCTGCCTCAAATAGCCAGTCTAGGGTTGCCTGGTGAAATGCACGACGTGGGTCCGATGTCTTTTAATGGATGTAAGGAATTTCAGCATGGCCTTGGTTGTGTGGAAGACCTGAAGTTTCCTCTTCTATTCATCTCCAAAAGGCACAGGAGCCCTGGTCTGTATTTCACCTGGCAACCCTACATCATACTGCCTCCATCAAAAGCAATGGTCTTTCACCCTACTTAGATGTGTCAAGTCTCAGAAATGGTGCATTTTTAAAACTACATTGCCCTAGGAGGCTTGGGGCACTGCAATCCAGAAAAGTAACTTTTCGACACTCTGCCCTGTGGATAATCACTGGCCTCCTACTCATGTAAGGTAGTAAATTGATACTAGGAGCTGTGTAATTTGACAGGGGTTGCAGGCTAGAACTGGAGAGTTGCAAAACCCCAGGGGAGAGGGACTAACCTGTTTGCTAGATTTAACTTTTGTCAAATTTAGCATAACAGTGGCACATCAGTCCCCGGATGTAAAGCAACCAAATGTGTCACTTTGGCAAGAGGACAGAGAGAGGAAGCGCGAGGGTTGCCTGTGTGTACAATGCAAAGATGTTATGCATGGAAGATGGGGAGGAGAGTTTTGCAAACCAGCTATGGTATAGGCAACTTAAAAGAATGGATCTCAGGAGATAATGTGCTTCTTTTTAATAGCCAGGTCAAGCTTTTTAGACAAGAAGTACAACCACTGTATTAGGGTGCCAGGCAGCTTTCTCAGTTCAAGGAGCCTGACATTTCCGTTATGTGTGGCTATTTGGGTATTAGTTGCTCTAGAGCTAAATTTCCATGCAAGACATTGCTTTGTTTCACATTTTTCCTCAGCCAGAATTGCCAAGACCACACCTCCCTTAATCCACCACTAATTCCCCCAAATTAGCCCATCCCTCTTTACTGCAGCTCTCTCTGTGTGATTTTCAGGAACTTCTCAGCTAGGGAATTTCTGCCCTCTTTTAAAATGTTCCCCTGACATGCATGTTCCACCTTGCTTCTGGCAAAACATCTCTAGCCTGCTTTAGAACATAGCAGGAAATGAACCAGTCTTGCAAAGCCAACTTTTAAAATGGTTGTCATTCCCCACCCCACAGCACAGAAGAATGAACCTTTAAACTTATAGAGGAGAAATAAAGGAATCCCAATAGCTGACACACCCCCATACTTCCTCCTCCCCCAGAGAAAGAAAGATTATGGCTTCTCAGCTGTAGGTGTCTTTTAAAATACCACTGCAGCAGGATCAAAGAAAGCTGGCTCATATGCCCAGACTAGCTGCTTAATGGGTCAGACTAAAAGGAAAGGTCACATGGCTACAGAAAACCTCCACAAAACAAATGCCCTGTAGCTTTAATTAACTACGTTGTTACAATTCACTGCAAGCATGTTTTTTCACACATGCCCACTGTTTCTTGACAGTTTCCTTGTCAACAGAAATAAAACTAGGAGGGGGCACGGAGGCAAACTAGTGTACCCTCAAAACGGTTTAGGGAGGGAGAAATCTGCAAATTAAACCAAGATCTGTGGTATCCATTTGGATGTATGTGTGTGTATATGTGCCTTGAAGTTGCCTGTCGACTTATAGTGACTCTATGATTTTCATAGGGTTTTCATAGGCAAGGAATCGTCAGGTGTTTTTGCCAGTTTCTTCATCTGAAATATGGCTTACAGCACCTGGTATATCTTGGTGGTCTCCCATCCAAGTACTACAGGTCCTTTTAAGTACATAAATCCTTGGGGTTGAGAGGAAAATAGACCATCCTTCCAGTGACATGCTGATGATCAGTTGCCATATTTATGCAACTCCTTTGTGTTTTTTTAAAAAAATCTACAGTCCAGTCTTATATATCTTTGCTTGCTAGTAAGTTACATGCATTCATTGGAATTCAGTCCTTAATAAGTATGTTTTGTGTAGAGCTGTATTTATTGCATATGGGTTAAGGGAAAAAAATTCTGTCAAGAGACTTGTTTGCTGAGGCACATTTGAGAAAGCTTTCTATTTTAAATAAACAGAAGAAAACTTAGGAATCTTATTTTGAACGTTTATTCCAATCTGGAAAGACTTCAGTGAATTATGAGATTCATATGCATCAACATCATCCTTTTGCAGAAGGTGTAAATATATAAAAAAGATTGTCATCATTTCTATAAGACAACATAATGGGCAAATTTCAAAACAAGCAGGAAAAAAAATACCCTACTGTAAAGCAGCTTAGGTCTGAAGATCCAGGTACCCATTCTGTCCATAAACTGCAGTGTTTCACATTTATCAGTAGTGACAGGAAGAGAAACAAAAACTAGTTGCAAAGGCAGTAACCAAAGCCAAAGGCCAAAAAGACTGTTTTATTTTTTTTTTAAAAAAAACCACACTTTTTCACATCTGTTTTTCAATGGGCCCAAAATGTGAATGTTCCTGGCTGCTGTTAGTAACCTATAGCACAGTGGACTTAGAACCACCTCTCCATTCATTCTGCAAAATCAACAATATGCAGACTGTAACTACCTTTTCTCCAGCCTTCCTCAGTAAAAAAAAAAAAAAAGGGAAAGAAAAAGAAAAGGCAAAGTTCAGACTAGGGTTGTTTGCATTCTCCAGCTAGTTGGAGAGCCCTGTGTCTTTACTCTGTTTGCTGATCTGATCTAATGGGCATTCCCCCCACTCCAGTCTCATGAAAATGCAAATATCACTTTCCCAAACTTAACAAATACATTTTTTCTCATTGTCAGAAAGAATGCAGTTTCATTTACTATGGTTTTAAAACACACTCCAATCAGGCAGGGAGAAAGGAAACAACTCTCAAAACCCTTTTCAAGCTGTCAAGTTAAATCCAGCTAAAATGCCTGCGACATTGATTTGGCATGTTACCAACCAGTCCTATAGTAAGGTCTGTTTGTGTATTAGCAGCCTCCAAAAATCAAAGCATGTCCCCTCCCACCACCATGCAGCCTAATCCTATGCAGGTTTACCCACATGGAAGTCTGACTAAATTAATAGGACTTACTTCTAAGCAACTGTACATAGGACAGCAGTTTTAGTAGTTAGCCTCTACTGTGTCCTTCTGTGAAAAGAGCTTAAAACAGACCTGACATGCAATCCTGTCCTCATCTATTTAGAAATAAATCCCACTGAATTCAATGAGACTTAGTCCCAGGTCACAGCACTGCAGCCTCCAACTAAAACCCAGTCCAGCCTAACTTGGAAGCCTGCCTCATGCTCTTCAGTGGATCTTATTTCAGAGTAAAGATGCACAGAAGTAAAAGTGTTAGGCTGCAGTTTTCTACTGTCCCCCGCCACACACACACACACACACAGACACACATGCTTCTTGTGTAAGAGAACAGCCTTGCAGCTGGGGAGCATAAAGGGAAATGAAAGGCAGGAAGAGTGGGTAGTGAAAAAAAAATGCTTAGTCAGCAACTGTTCCTGCCATATTTGAAAGGTGAAATGTAAGCAGGCACCATGCCAATGTCTAGATAGATTAGACAGCATCATAATGCCTTTCTCTGCTTTTGTGTGTACAAATGGCACAGTTAGAGGATGCAGATGGGTAGCAGAATTGGGAGGCATTAAAAAGAGTTAGCTATTTAGTCCTCTCTGTTGTCCAAGCACTGGGCAAAGAAAAACTTACTCAGGAACTATTAATATCAATTGAATTTATTACAATTTACTAAGCTCCAAGGCACATTACAGTGTTCTGTTAACTACAGAAATGTATAAAGGACAAACAGAGCATGTTTTCCATGTACAGCATTTTTGCTCTAGTGTTCAAAAGCTTCCGTGCATCAATAAAGCAAAAACAAAAACACATGAAGATTAAAAATGTTCAGATCAATAGGAAGAAACTGAAACATTTTTTTACAAAGTTGCAACAAAAAATAACACACCCCTATATCACCCCACCATTTTGCAAAAGAACAAAAAGAAGGTTTTTAAAAAACGAGGAAAAAAAGGTGAAAGACAAATACTCTGGGCTTGTAAAAATGTAAGCTGTCATCATTTTTGTAGCAAATTGTTTTAGGCATCAACACTGGCCTTGGCAAAAAGAAAAGGGGGTTATTTTTGTTTTGTTTTTAAAGTTTTTTTAAAGTTTTTTTTTTCCTTTTAGAGAAGTGCATACATTTACAAAAATACACACCAGCAGCAGGGAATCGCTAAGGGCTATTTAACCGTGTACCTAGCCAAGGAGAAACAGGTATTATGTGGTAACCAAACTATATTGTTTTAACCAAAAAAACAACAACGGGGGGAAAAAAGAACAGCTCTATCCTTCAAATGAAGAAGGGGTACATACCTTTGTTTCAAAATATAGAAACATACGACGAAAATAAGGTCTATACATAAGACTAAACCTTTTGCAGAAATGTCCGTGTGTTTTTGTTTTCAATATTCACAATTCTACATCTTCAGGCGAGGGCCGGGTCTGCCGTGGCGCCGCTTCTAAGGGTCTCTCTCCTTTTTCACTTTCACATCCCCAGCTAAAATGGTCGCAATCTCGCCCTGCATAAATGCCCAAGGCACGTTGGAACCGACAAGAGGGCATTTCTCGCCGCTGGGGCAGTAGACTTCGCCCGTCGCCCCCTGCGCCTTGATGCTCTCCCGGGAACACGGGAAGCAGAACTTGTGGCTGGGCACCGAGGGGCACTGCACAAAGTGGGTGTCCTCCAAGCGTTCGTGGCAAATGGTGCAGCAAAGGGGTCCGCTATTGGCCATGGGCGAGTCTGGAATGTTTTGGGGGTGCACTTGGTCCATGCCGGGGTGGGCGCTGGGGGGCGGGGGGGCCACTTGCAGGTTCATATCCCCGTTGCGGGAGGCCAGGCGGCGCTGGCCGGGCACCGAGGCGGGCGACACGGGGCTGCTGCTGTTCCTCCGCGTCGACGTGGTCGAGTGGACGGAGCTGCCGTCCTTGGGCGAGTGGGCATTGCCCAGCGTGTCGGCCACCGACATGAGCGCGGCCATGGGCGACTGCCCGTTCTGCGGGGCCGACTCCGGCGGGGTGGTCCGGTTCGAGTGGGGCCCCAGCGGGGGCGGCGGCGGGGGCACCCCGCCGAAGCCGCCCGCCGACATGGTGAGCTTGAGGGCCTCGCTCTGGCTGGCCATCCACTGCTGCCGCTGCTGCTCGTCGCTCAGTTTCAGGCTGCCCTCCGACGCAGAGTCCGACGGCTCCGGAGAGGCCTTCCGCTTGCGCAGGCCGGCCGCTCCGCCGCCGCCGCCGCCGCCGCCGCCGCCGCCGCCCGTTGCTCCGCCGCCGCCGCCGCCGCCGCCTCCCCCCCGCCGGGCCCGCGACTGGAGGCCGGCCCGCCTGCCCCCCCGCCGGCGGAGGAGACGGGCACCCGGGGCAGGCTGACGAGGGTGGTGGGCAGCATCGGGCACGAGGCGTCGAGGTAGGGCTGCGGGAGCATGTCGGCGCCCACCATCTCCTTGAAGAAGCGCACCGACTCCGGGAGCAGGTCGCCCAAGAGGCGCCAGTCGCCCGAGCCGTGCTTCTTCTCGTACTCGAGGTACTTGAAGCCCGAGGAGAGGCCGCGGCCGAAGTCCTTCATGCAGTCCTGGTACATCTGCTTGGCCACGCCCGAGGCGCTCGAGAAGACCGTGCCGGAGCCGCTCGGGTACTCGATGAAGAGCTTCAGCTCGTAGTCCAGCCCGGGCTTGGAGACGGCGTCGAAGGCGAAGACGCGGCCCAGCAGCGCGTGGTCCTTCTTGAAGCGCACCTCGTAGGGCGTGCAGCCGGCCAGCGTCAGCAGCGTCTCCCGCACCAGCTTGGGCTTGCTGGCCCACTCGTCGGCCCGGTTGCGGAGGCTCTCGCTCAGCTCGGCCAGCGCCTCGGCGTTGCGCTGCTTCTCCTTCAGCTCCCGCTCCTGGTCGCCGCTGCTCGACACCGAACCCGGCCGCTTCCCGCACGGGTCGCCCGAG
This sequence comes from Iguana delicatissima, assembly GCA_948472985.1. Lineage (NCBI taxonomy): Eukaryota > Metazoa > Chordata > Lepidosauria > Squamata > Iguanidae > Iguana > Iguana delicatissima. The sequence goes on from CAOKZL010000022.1 coordinate 122,317, forward strand.
GAGGACGTGGAAGACGACGACGACGAGGACGAGGAGGAGGACGACGAGGACGAGGTCGTGGGGCCCCGCGGGGGAGGCAGAGCCACGCCGGAGGCGGCCGGCCCGTTGAGCAGCGTCTGCGGGAGCAGGTTGGGCGGCACGTTGAGCTGGGCCCCGCCGCTGCCCGGAGGCAGGCCGCTCACTAGCCCGCCGTGCGCCCCTCGCCGGGAGGACGACGACGCGGACGACGAAGAGGAGGAGTTGGGGCTTTGGCGGTTCAGCTCGGGCGGCCCGTCGTCGGGGGCTTTGGGGAAGCCGTTGGGGCCCCCCAGGCCGTTGGGGAGGCGGCCCGCGTGGCTCCCGCCGAGGCTGCCCGGGGGCGGCGGCGGCGGGTACTCGAAGCGGCTCCGCTGCTCACTCAGCCCGTAGCGCTCCAGGCCCGACGGCGCTTTCGAGGAGGCGGCGTCCACATGGTTGAGCTGCTGCTGCTGCACGGCCGCCGCCGCCGCCGCCGCCGCCGCCGCCGCGGCTTCTTTGGCCGAGAGCGCCACGGCTTTGACGCCCACGGGCGGCGGGGGCCCCGGCGACCGGCCGTCCTGGAAGCAGCCGTGAGCCCGCTTGAGCTGCCGGGCGGTCTCGATGACGAACTCGATGCGGTCGGCGCCCTCGTAGTTGACGCAGCCTCGGCAGACGGGCTCGCTGAAGTCCCAGATCATGGCCCACGGCATGCGCGGCAGGTCGCACAGGTAGCACGACTGCCGCCGCGACGACGACACTTGCGCCGCCGACATGGCTGCCCGGCGGGGCGCGGGAGGGGGGCTCCGTCTGCCCGGCTCGCGCCCGCTCTTCCGCGCCCGGCCGCCCGCCCTCCTGCGCCGGTCAGCCTCGGCGGGGCCGGAGCGCTCCCCGCTCTTGGCTGGAGGAGGACGCGGACGCCGCCTTCCCGCTCGCTTTTCCTTCCTTTTACCTGGCCGGGCGCGGGAAGCGCTCCCAGGTCTCCTCGAGCGAGGGACGTCGTCGGGGAGGGGGAGCCCGCCCGGCCGGCCGCCCGGCCGCCCCCTCCCTCCAGCCGCGGCTCTGGCTGCTTCCCGGCGCGTCCTCGGCGTCTCTAAGCGGCGGCTCTTCCTGTTCTTCCCCCTCCTCTTCTTTCGCGGCGTCGGAGGCGGGAGCGGGGGAGACGCGGGGAAGGAAACGGCGCTGAGGAGGGAAGCTTGAGGGGGGTGGGGGGAGGATGGGAGGGAGGCAGAAAGGGAGGCTCCGCTACCTGCTGCTCCGCCGCTGACCCAGGCTTGGCTGCTTCCCCTCACAGGGCTGCGAGGTAGTTTGGAAGCGGGGGTGGGGGAGGGAGGGGAAGGGGAAGGGGACCCACACAACTGCTTTGCAACTCTGGCTGTCCGGCTGGGCGCGGGCGCCTCAGGTTGGCGGGCGGCGGCATCCTGGCAAGCCGCGGTGGTTGCTGCTTCCTGCGCCGCCGGCTCCTCCGCTCACGTCCTCGAGCGCTCCTCGGAATTCGAATCGGGGAAGCCGGAGTGTCGCCCTGGACCGAGGCGGCGGCGGCGGCGGCGGCGGCGGCGGCTGCTGCTGAGGGCTCCTCGCGCGCGGCTCTGCCCCTCCTCCTCTTCCTCGCGCGCCGCTCCATTCGCCGCTCGCGCCCCCGGCTCGGATGCCACCTGGGTGGAGCGCTCACGTCACCGTCGCGCGCTCTCCCTCCGCCCCCTCCCCGACCCCCTCCTTCGCCTCAGCCTCTGCGGTTCCCTTTCCTCGCGCTCGCCGGCTCGCGCGCTGGCCGGCCAGCTTCTGCGCCGCCGCTCCCCCGCCCCCCGCCCCGGCCGCTTCCTCCGCGGGTCTGAGGACGGGGAGCCCACTTGTTGCACGGAAATTGCGCATGCTCGGCACGCTGCCCATTTCCTACGTCCCCGCTCCCTCCTCGGGTGTGCGCAGCAGCTGAAGCGGGCGAGTTGCCGCTCGGAGACGAGGGACGCCTCTCCCGCCCGCCCGCCCGTCCGCCCGCGGGCTATGTTTGGAAAATTAAACATTAGCTCTCTCCTCCCGCCCCGCCCCCACCCGCCTGGCTTCTCCTTCATGGCAGGTTCCCCAAAGCGAAACCCAGCCAGAAAAGCACATGCAGGAGGCGATCGCCCGCCTTCCTGGGGAAATTTTTCTGCCTGCAAACGTCGCGGGTTTGGGGAAGGACGGGGTGTTGTGGCGCGGGGGGGAGACTGGGTGTGATTTTTTCCTTCCCTTTCTGCGATCGGCTAAGCGCTCCTTTTGATCTCTGGCGATGGGATCGCCCAGCTTCCTGCTGCCGCCAAAATGGATGGCAAACAATAATAAATACGCGGAGGGAGGGAGGGAGGGAGGGAGGAGGCTGCCTGCGCCTGAGTTGCCGTGTTTATAACTTCTACGAGGATGCGTGGGCTTGCGGGCAAGGGGGGACGCGCTTTCCCGGCAAAGACTTGGATCGAGACCTCTCGCCTCCTTTGTTGACACGCAACCAAAGAGAGAGTTCAGGGTTTTGCCGAAGCCTGCAATCCCCGCTGCTCTGACGGTGGCCATCCTGTGCAGGCGGCTGACTCGGGAGCAAGCTCCCTGGCGTGCAAGTGGGATCGGGGCACCCTCGGCGTTGGATCGCCAAACATGGAGCAGCTGCCCTGGGTGGGCGGGAGGGATGGGAGGAAGAGCCAGCGTGGGTGGTTTGCCTTCCCCGATCTGGGCTGCGAAGGAGGAGGAAGGCTGTTCCGCAAAGGCACCCAAACCGAGAGAGCTTCCCTCGGGTGCGGAGGGGCCACAGACGGCGGTACCCGCTCCGGCCCTCCGCCGCCGATCGCTATGGAAGCGGGTTGCCCTTCTTTCTGGCGCCGCTCCTTGGCTTTGCCTTCCTTCAAAAAGTCCCTCGAGAAAAAGGAACACTTCGCTTAGGGCACTGGCATAGACGCGCTAAGGCCGTTTCCGCGCCAGCCTGTCATAGCGCTATTATTTCACTTTCGACATCCTATGGAATCCCGGGGTTTGCAGTTTAGGGAGGGGCGCCTCCCTAAACTGCAAACCCCAGGATTCCATAGGATGTCGAAAGTGAAATAATAGCGCTATAACAGGCTAGCGCGGAAATGGCCCAAGTAGCCCCTCTCGGACCCCCCCCGTCCGCACGAGTCCCTTCGTTTCCCGGAATCAAAACAGAAGGGGCACCCTGGGCGGCAGCGCAAGCTTGTGTCGGGGCTCGCAGCAACCCTGACTTTCCCCGCGTTAAAACTTTGGGTATCTCTTCCCCACACAAAGTCAGGCACGCGGGGGGGGGCGGGCGCTGGGAACACTAGCACGCAAATGGCCTACTTGGAAACCGTTTCAGGTGGATGGAAAAATTGCTTTTCCTGTCCTTTACCACCGAGACATCCTTAGCTTATGGGGGCTCTCACAAACTCCTTATATACTTAGAAGTGCCCCACCTTACTCCCAAGTAAGTGCGCGCAGAATATTTATTTAAATAATTATATCCTATTCAAACATTTCCTATCCAAAAATCTCTGTATCTTTATTAATCCTGAGAGGCCCAGCCACAAATGTCGTAGTATTTTTCAGTGACTGATCAGTTACTACACCTCTGATTTGATCATTCCAGTAGTAGAGGCTCAGCTACCCGGGAGTTTTGGCGGTCCGATTTTGTCAGATCATCTCGGAAAGGATTCATTCCTTCCCCCATCTTAGCCCTGGGGGGCTTGAACCCCTCTGCGCACTCGTTCCAGGGCCCATGCCCAGTGTAACACCAGATTAGAAACTTGCCCTGCCGGGGGAAGCGAAGTATGGAGGGTCTGGCGAGTGGGATCCGCGTTGCCTCACCAACATGCCCTCCTGCCCTTTGCCGAGGAAGCAACTGTGGGACGCTGAGTCAACGCATTCCCCGGGTGAGGAAACAAACAGTCCCAGCCGCGGAGAAATTGTTGCACATGACGATTGGACATAACGACTGGCCAGGCCAAGGCCGGATAACCCCAGCCTTGTACGCATTTTTACTCGGTTCTTCCCTTTGGTAATGGGAGTAGGAGAGGCAACAAGAACCGACGAAAAAGCCCGCTGGATTTTTATGCAGAACCTCTGCAACAGAAAAAAGATAAGGCTGGTTTTGCTTTTGCTGTTAATCCGGAATAATGAGTGCACCGGGGTTCTCTCCCTATTCTCTGTGCACACGCTCACACCCACACATAAATCCCTACGCTCAAAAAATGGCAACCAATCCTTCCTGACTGGGAAAGAAAGGTTACCCAATTCTTGACAGCAATCTTGGATGCTTCCAGACAGACAGTTCCTGGCATTACCAATAAAAACAGATGGTACCATTTTTCTGTCTTTTGGGGGGAGGGGGACAGTTTGCCAGGCGAAGGTTGTACTGTGCAATCCTAGTGCCACATCCACGGCAGTCTATGGGAGGCTGAGAGAGTGCCATCCTCCCTTTGCAACCCTCTGCAGTTTACCAGTCCTCTCTTTCACACCAGATAAAATCCCTCAAAGGAAAAAGACTGCAGAAACTGTCAACTGGGAGCAGTAAAGGCCCTCTGTCTGGAAACAGTGCCACTGAGGCATAGAAAGGCTTCTTCTACTTTCTTTTATACAGTACTAGGAGAGGGCCTATGACCCTATATCTAGGTGTTGTTCTTATGTGCCTTTCACTTATGACAACCCTATCATAAAGTTTTCTTGGAAAGATTGATTGAGAAGATTGGCACTGCTGTCCTCTCAGGCTTGCCAGGGTTATTGGTGGATTTTCATGGCTGATGGGGGATTTTAACCCTGGTCTCCCTGACAAACTTCCTACACCAAGTAAACTCCACCCTATCCTTCTCTCCCTGCCTTGTTAACTGCAGCTGCTTTTTACTAATGGGAAGGAGAAGAAGTGAAGAGGCTGTTCAGAGAAGCAAGATGCAGCTGTTCTAGGCTCCTGGGGGGCAGAAATTAGAATATGCTCCCAAATAAGAGTGTACTCCCATCCCTTTCCCTTCCCCTCTCAGTCAAGATCAGCTTTTTCCCTCTGAATTGCTTCTCTCCTCCTTTCCCTCCTTACTAGTAAGGAGCAGCAGCAGCCCCTCTCTGTTGGTTGGACAGGGCCCAAAACGCAAAAGAATAGCCTCCTCTGCTTCACCCAAAAAGAGAAATATGCATCCATAAGATACATGTAAGCCACTAGAGTCCTACTCCAACACACAAACCACCGCATGAGGTAGGCTGGCTGGCTGGCCAGCAATAAGTCCTACTAAATGCAATAGGTTTTCCTTTCCTTCCCATAAAGCAAGGAGAAGGCAACAATGGTAGGTTTGGGATGCAGTTTTTTGTCACAGGAATCTTCAAGAACAGCAAGAACTGCCAAAAATGCCAAACAAAAATGAAACCTGGAAGTAAGCAGAAGTCCACTCTATTTTCAAAAAATACTTATTTTTTTACTTTAAACAGTTGGGTAGGAGTATAACCTTTTAAAAGATGAATTGTCTCTGGTGAGTCTTCCAAATGAGGCAGTTTACCCTTTTTAGCTACTGGGCCTTAGTCTGGAAGTGCAGAAGGCTGCGAAAGCCACTTGCCCACCTCTGAGGTAGAGGGTGGCTCGGTGAATGGTACGATTGTTTGCATCTTTTCTCAGAAGTCCCATGGTGCTTGATCGTCCTTATTCCTGGGTAAGTGATATCCAACAGACATTGATCCAGGATCCTGACCTACAAGAAAGAACTTCTAAGCAGACCTTCCTTGAGTTGCATTGTGAGGGCTCCTCTTGATTCTCAGGGCTGGGAGCTAACAATGGTGGCAACATAGGGCTACTGCTTAATTCAAAAGCAGTGCCATTCATGGGGTCACCATAAGTCAATAGGCAACTTGAAGGCACATACACAATGTATCCATCACGAAAGGGGTATCCACTGAATACCCCTATGTTATATGATCACAAGGAAGCATGATCAAGATTACTGCACCAGCTAAGCTGAAGGACACAGTTTCTTGCTACAGAGACACCAAGGAGGCTTTAGTCTAAATTCAGTTGCTGGTTCCCATTAGAAAAATCAAGTCAACTGCTGAATGGTTAAGTCCACACTTGCCATTGATTCAAAGGATCTGCTCCAACTGGAACTAAACAAATGCTCAATTTATTTTTTAAATGGGAGTGGGGAAAATATAGGGGGTCTCCAAGGTCTGTGGAGCTAATGTGGTTCGCTGACCTCCCATAGTTGTCCACCCTAAGCCTTTAGGGGCAAAGGTAGGAATTGTGTGTCCTTCCAATTGTTGTGGAACTGAAGCTCCCAAAAGGTATCACCAGCATAGCCAATGGTGAAGAATGCTGGGAAATGCAGTTCAATAATACCTGAAGGGCTACATAATTCTAATATAATTTAAGTCTCTATTGGCAAGGCTGAATCCACCAGTCTTGGCACAGTCACTGAGGCCTTGAGCCCCACTCACTGGGGTTTCTTTATGAATGGACTGCACTGCTGATTTTGGTCTGGTTTTCGATGCGTCCTTCCTCCTCTACCCAAAACACTCACCAAGGGCAGGAGCTGATTTAATTCTTTGCAGGACTGATGTCTTTCTCCCCAGTCTCTCTTTTAAAGACCTGATTGCTGCCTTGAGTGGATCAGTCCCAAAGCTAGGATCCCTGGGTCAATTTTTCTGACTCAACAAGGAATCCTTCTGAACCAAACTAGTCAAAGTAGTGATCCATAGACCGGAGCCTGTCCATGAGCCAAGGACTGCAGATCCCAGAAGAATTTTCAAGAAAGGAGACAGTTGTAGCCACGGGGCCCAGATATGATTACTAGTGCCTGGGACATTGGGGTGAAAAATACTCATCAGAAAGTTTGGGGAACTTTACCTTAGAGCAGGCTTGGATCATCCCTCTCTCTGAAGGGACACAGGAGGAAGGGGAAGAACAGAAAGAGGGGCAACATCCTAACTGGCTCTCAGAGTATTTGGTGCACAGAGAAAACAGCAGGGAAGAACTTCTGGAGACCTTTGCCCTTCCCACTCCAGCGGGTTCAGTCTTAAGCTCTGCAGAAATCCTGCTTAGATTCTCAAGAGCGTGACCTTGGCCAAAGGGACGCTTGAATGGGGGCCTTTCATTGGAAAGTCCCAGCTCAAGAGCGCAATCCTGAGATCAGGAATGTTGTGGGGGAGGCCACAGCTGTTGCAGCAGTTTATTTATTTTATTTATATCTTTACAATATAATGTAAGAAAGAACAGCTAAAATAATATGGAGTACAAACGCTTTTTTATAAAAACCCTGAACCATCAGCCCAGTTCAAAGAACTACTTTTAAGGTAATAGCTTAAAAAGACAATTAAAACACAGTCTGTTAGAAACAACACATCTAATTGCATGTCCCCCTACCCTGGTCAGATAAGGGTGAAAGGCTGTTTAAACAGGAAGATCTTTGCCTCCATTCAGCCCAGTTAAATGGAAAGCAAACTGGATCCCCGCCAGCTGCGTGCATGAGGTCAAATCAGAGGAAACTGGTTTCCACCCCCACCTCTCCTAACAACTCACTTTCCTCTGATGGTGGTCATGTGTTCTCCATGCAGCATTTCAGCCTCTCTTCCTTTGAACTGCGGCATCTTTCTGTCCTATTGATCTTTCTGGGAAGAGGTGGGATGGGACTGTGCTTTAACCGTATCTATTTTAAAGAGGCACACCCAAGTGTCCATGCCATCATTTGACTTTCCTTGCGCCTCTTCGGTCTTCAGGCTTCCTCTTCTGGTTTGGCTGTTCTGAAGCTTTTGTGCCCCCCTTTTCAGATCCCTAGGGCTACTACCAGCCATGTTTACACCCCGCCCTGATATTAAAGCACCTTCTGGTTCAAACGGTCTGTTTCTCGGAGAGCTGTGGGTCTCTTCACCTTCATCAGTGCCTGCAGTCTTCTTGGCTTGAGAAGATCAGAGCACAGACACATTACTTTTTGGAACTAGACCTCCTATAATCACCAGCACTGGCCAGTAGGAGTATTAGTCCAAACTCTCCTATAATTTTTGTTGTAAGTAGCATAGAGTGCTATTAGTTAGTCTGTTGCAGCAAAAACAACCAAGTGGCCTGTGGTATCTTAAAGACCAAGGGCCCTTTCGCGCTAGACAGTTATGCCACCACAATTCTACCTGAGCTGCCATGGCTTCATACAGTGGAATCTTGGGATTTGCAGTTTAGAGAAACATATTTGGCAGGAACTCTGGTGTTTCCCCAAACTACAAACCCCTGGGTTCCATAGAATGCAGTTATGGCAGTTCAAGTGTAATCACTATGCTAATATGTAAGTAGTTACTTGGTACATACTTTTATGCAGGCAAGCCCACAGTGGTCCACAAAACCTTCTGCTCCACATATTTACCCAAGATCCTCTCTACTGTTGTTGGTGCTAATTTCAAATAAGAGAGTTGAAGTTTTTGAGAAAACCTTTTGATTCCCTGATTAGGAAGAGAAGCAGAACTGTATTTCAGCATGACTGGGACACATTTCCTTGTACTTAAAAAGAGTCCATTTGTTCTTCTCCTGAAACACACATTCACCTTGTTTTTCAGCTTCAGGTCACATCAAGGTCTTTCTCTTATTAAGAACAACGTTAATAACAATAATAATGCCACATTATCTCCTGATACCTAATTTCTATATTACAGTATGGGGCCCTAGATCCCATAGGGAGGATGGTGTGATCTCTATAAAAATAAATAGATGCAAAGATTTAAATCAAAGATTTAAATAGATTTCTAGATTATTGGGTAGAATTCAAATCACGGATGCGCCAAAACTCTAGCCAGTAACATTTGATAGACTGGGAAACCGAGAATAACAATAGCCCTTGAACATGTACAAAGAGTCTGCTTTCCAACTATCTAGGTGGATGCTCATCATTGGACAATTGGGATTATTGGGGACAGGCACTTCCGGTTAGAGCAGTGGTTCTCAACCTGTGGGTCCCCAGATGTTTGTGGACTTCAACTCCCAGAAGCCCTGAGCATTGGCCATAGTGGCTGGGGCTTCTGGGAGCTGAAGTCCACAAACATCTGGGGACCCACAGGTTGAGAACCACTGGGTTAGAGGGTGGCCTGCTTCCGCCCCAGGCACCTCTGCTTTGGAACGAACGCCTGGCCAGCAGAGCGAGCAAGAGGGGCTCAGGCCAGGCGAGGAACCGGGAATGGGCGCCGGCGCCGTGCCCGGACGTCCAGCAGGAGAGGACGCGCCACCTCCAGCACCTCGGCCAAGAGCGGGGCGGGGGTCGTCTGCCGCAGATAAGGCCGAGGCCGCCGAGATCGCTTCTGCCCTGCGCGTTCCTTCCCCCAGTCCGTCTGCTTCCCGTTGCTTTGAGGCATCCCGCCGCTGCTCGGGCAACGAGCAAGCAAACCCGGAAAACCCACAACAACTTAACGAGCGAGCAGTTTGTTGCCGGCGTCTGAGCTTTATACTTTTGGGGGAGGAAGTGTGGTGTGTGTTGATTTCAACGCTCCTGCGATCTAGGAATTAAAATTTGCGTCTGGCGGGGATGTCGGGGCAGATGGGAAATTAGGGTTTTGGCTTCCCAGTGTGAATTCTGCCTCCCCGATGAATTTTCCCTTCAGTCTCCAAACTTCCAGCCTCGCAGAACGGGAGACATCGAAAATCGTCCGCACACGCAGGTCCTTCCCGTCTTGGCCGCGTTTGCATTCCCTTATCTTGCCTGCCCTTTTCTTCGGACGCCTAAACTGTATTTCTGAATGCTCAGTTTGAAGGCTGAGGTTACTCGCAGCGCTCGGAATCTGGGAAGAGAAGGACATTTTTATTTGGAAGGGCAGAATTCTCATGTGAGATCCAGCGTGGTATAATGGTTTGAGGGCTGGACGCCAGGGTTCGACTCCTCGCTCCGCGATGGAAACCCACTGGGTGATCTGAGGTGCGTCACACACTCTCGGTCCCAGAAAACCTCACCATAGGGTCGCCTCCGGGTCGCCATAAATCGGAAACGCCCTCCCTCTGTTCCCTTCCCCCCGTAGTACACTCCTGAAAGAGAAAGGGGAGGATGAAGAAGAGGAGAAAGCAGATGAAGAGAAGGCCTCTAACAATGGCATCTCTCCCTCTGCCTGATCTGGCTGTACAACAAACGAGCGGCATCAGGGGAAAAGCCAAGGGCCATTTCTGCACTAGACTGCTACAGTGCTATTATTCCACTGTCAACATCCAATGGAATCCTGGAGTTTGCTATTTAGGGGCCCCTAAACAGCAAACGCCAGGATTCCATAAGATGTTGAAAGTGGAATAATAGCGCTATAACAATCTAGTGCGGAAATGATGTTGGAGAGCCGGAGCAGGCGCAGAGCCGGCGGGAAGCAGCCGAGGCGGCTGGAGGCGCCGCGAGGGCTCCCTCCCTCCCTCCCTCCGCGTCCCGGGGCTCGTCATTTTCCCAGAGCAGCGACGGCGCTTCTCGGCCCGCCCTCGCGGGCTCTCCTTTCGTTTTCACGGCTCCCGTTTGGCCGGCCTGCCGAAGGGTCAGGCCAGGCCAGGGAAGCTGTCGCTTTGCGGGCCCAGGACGCTCCGGAGCGCTTCTCCTGTGGCGGGAAAAGGACAACCGGGCCGATGGGGCCCGGTCGCCCCCTTCCCGGTGCCATCGGGCAAGCCTCCGCTTTGGTTGAGCCTCAACCAGGCCGAAGATGACGCGCCGGCGGGGCGGGCGCGGCGAGGCGCTGTCGGCTCCCCTCAGAACCAGCTGCAGCCTTTCCGAGGCAATTAGCGGAGAGGAGAAGTCGAACGCCCATTAAGGAGCCGTAAAAGTAGCACAATGCCGCAGGACACGCGTCCAGGACCAGTCAGGCGGGGATGAGAGGGGCAGGGGCGTAGCGGGTTGGGGTGGGGGTTGGCCAAAGGAGAGCATTTCCTCCCTATAAGAATTCTGCCCCCCCCCGACATTTGTTTTCAGTCCTCAAATTTCTAGCGTTGCAGTAACTTCGCACTTTAAGCGAGAGTGTAAAAATAAAAGCAAAAGAGCCAAGGGGATGTGAACACAGCAGATAGAAGAGTCTTAGGTGTGGGCGATTTTCGAGATCTCGGTCTCTGCAGTGCTAGAAATTTGGAAACCGGGGGATTATATCGTCCGGAAGAAGCGGAATTCTTGCTTGAGGGAGGGGGCAGTGTCTTCAAACCCCCACTCGCATCTACACCCCATGGGAAGAGTAGTTTGGCCACTTGCTGTCGGCCTGATTGTATGTTTTCGAAGCAAAAAGGAGGCAGTGCTCAGTCCTGGTTAGAGTAGACCCGTGGAATCAATTTATCTTACCGACGTGTTGACTCGCCTCTGGTTGCCTGCCGAGAGGTGTTTTTGTTTTGCAATCTAACCTTGTATAGGATGGGAGACCTTTAAAGCATAGAAACCCTCCTCCCTTTGGAAGCTGAGCCGCTTCCATCCCATGTTTATGTGCACCCTTGGCAAGGGAAGATAAACGTATGACTCAGTCACGGGATGAAGTGGGACTTTGGCCCAGAAATAGGGCAGCCAGGTGAAACTGAGGGCAGGGCTCCTGTACCTTTAACGAGTGTGCGGAGGAGAGGTTGCTTTTTCTGCAACCAGGTAACAAACAATACCTGCGGAAATTTCCTCTTAAAGGTACGGAAGCGCCGTCTCGTTTTTCACCTGGCAATTCCGCCCAGGAAAAGCTTAGGCTGTCACAGACGGCGGCGTCTTTAAGAGAGGGCTCCTCGCCTCTCCAGCTGCATGAAAGTAAGGCGGCCCTCGAAACAGTTCCAAGGCAAGGCCTCCCGCCCCACTCCCGTGGTCGCCCCTCGGTTCATCTCAGGGTCTCGGAGCCAAGGAGGCATAGCTAGAACTGTGGGAAATTACCTGGGGGAACTACGACTCCCAGAATCCCCGATCAGACTTTCCCATGGAGACAGACAACCAGGCGGAAGATTTCCACGCCAGTTCTCGGCTGCAAATGGCTTTTTTTCTGCCAAAGCAGCTGGTTTTGTTTTTCAAAAGCAAAGAGAGGGGAAACGAATAAGAGAGCCGCAAACAAAGGGTAGTGGAAGAGGGAAGCCGGGGAAACGCGTTGCCGAATTCCTTGAATAGCTGAGGAACGCGTTCCAAGATAGGTGTCGGAGGAAAGGGTCGGCGCTCCCCCATTGCCAGAAGGTGTCTGTCAAAACACTGCAGGTTCTGCGGCGAACAATGAGCACCAGCACGCCCTTCGGGGATGTTTTTTTAAAGTTCCTTTCGCCGGAGCTCCTTCCTGCCCAGCCTTTGTTTTGTTCCGCTAAAAGAACGGGAGGGGGGAAGCAATAACATAATTTCACGTCCTGGGGCTTCTCAAGTTTTTCCTGAGATGAAAAAATTGCGTTTGGGAAAAGCAAAGCGTCTTTGTCCATGATTCCGTTGCTTTTCCCCCTTTATTGAGATTTTCTTCCCTCAGCTTTAAAGGGTTTTTAAGCCTCAGTTCTCCTCTCTCCCTTCCCTTTCTTATCACCCACCTTTCCCTTCTGAGTCGTTTTTGCATGATTGCAGCTGTAATAATGCTAACGATCCAGCAAAGGTTAAGCGGTTGATTGACTATTAAGCGGGGCCGGCCCTGCCATTAAGCAGAATGAGGCAAGGCCTGGGATAACAGATTCTTGAGAGGAATGTGCTGTGGCAGTAGCTGCCCAGCCGTTCCTAGAGAATTCTCCGGCTATTTCACTCCATCCCCTGGGGGGCAGATCAGTGTATCACAAGCCGTGCGCCATCACCTCCCCGCATTAGCCCACTGCGCCAGGTGTAGTACAGAATGCTACCCCATTGCCGATGCCCAGGTAAAGATATAAATGCCAGTAAGTCATGAGAGCCGGCCTGGTGCGGTGGTCTGAGCGTTGGACTACGGCTGTTCTGCACTAACTGTTACAGCGTTGTTATTCCACTTTCAGCATCCTATGGACCTGGGGTTTGCAGTTTCGGGACCTCCCTAACTGCAAACCCCAGGATTTCATAGGATGCCGAAAGTGGAATAACAACGCTGTAACAGTCTAGTGTGGAAATGATCTACGACTCTGGGTTGCAATCCTCTCTCAGCCCTGGAAAGCTACCGGCTGACCTTGGGCAAGTCACACTCTTTCAGACGCAGGAGGCGGCAAAGACAAACCTCCCCTGAACAACTCTTGCCAAGAAACCCCTGTGATGAGGCGGCCATAAATCGGAAACAAGTTGAAGGCACCCAGCAACATCGAAGTCCGCCAGCTCGCCCCTCCACTCTGGCATGGGTCGTATTTTCTGTAAAACGGTCTCACTCTGGAGAGAAATAGTTTGCGAGGCCCTTCAAGAGACTTTCCTGGGTTGGTTGGGGCTCCGCAGTTGCCGCCGAGAGGCGCCCCAGATGTGCTCGACTACAGTTCTCATCCTCCCCCAGCCAGCGGAAAGGAACGGGGGGGGCCAGTCCCAGCCTTCCTCAAGACGTGTGGATTGCAACTCTCACCATTTCCAGCCAGCATGGAAGGAAAGAGGGGAAGACCAGACTTTACGTTTCCTAAAAACTTCTCCCCACTAAGGCCCCCACCGTCCCAGCCAGTGCGGAAGGAAGGGGAAAACTCCTGGGCTTCCCCAGTACCTCTAGATGTGTTGAACTGCAACTCCTACTGTCCCCATCCAGCACGGAAAAAAGGAAAAAAGACGAGGCCTGGCTTTCCTCAAACACGTCCCAGATATGTTGGACTACAATTCCCGGGGACGATGTGAGTTGTAGTCCAACACATCTGGGGACCTGTCTTGGGCCCGTCTAAATCTGGTCATTTTTCGGTTCCTTCCTTCTTTCTCTTTATTTCTTTATGTCTTCCCTTCCTTCCTTGGCAGTCCTCTCCCTTCTTCTGCTACTTCCTCCCCCACCACACTTCATAGACAGGGTTCAGCTCTCTTCCCCTCCCGGGAACATAAACAATCAACACGACTAAATCAACACCATCGATAATTTTTCTTCCCCAAGGCTATTCCCAGCTTGGGACATCCGCCATTCTCGTGATGGTGCAGAATCCGCGGAGCATGATGATCAGCCTGGCTACCAGCGGCAGCCAACCAGCTGCCCGTCCCCTCCCACGCCCCTTTCCATCGCTCCCCGCCACCCATGCTGCCCCCCCGCCGCCCATCACAGATGATCAAAATGACGAGGTGCCGGCGCGGGGGCGAGAGGTGAGAGATTTCACCTTCTGCCCTGCGCTCAGCGTTAAAACCTGATTTAAAAAGAAGCTGTACAGACAATTATTATTAATATTATATTTTAAAAAAAAACAGGAGTAAGAGCAATATGGAGGACATGTTTTTTCCAGAGGAGGAAACGTGGAGGCGCTTTAAACCCTTCCAGGACATAACCAAAATGCAGTTAGACTGATTATTTAAGCGATTAGAGAGACTTGATTTGCCCCCACGCACGCACGCACCCGTCTTATGCCTTAACGGTATATTCTTCTTATCAGTGCTTATTGGATACAGTGCGTTAGGTTCGAAGGAAGGACTGGGAGACAGATGCGGGGCGGGGAGGGGCAAACCAAGGCGCCTCGGGGGAGGGGAAGGTGGTTTTGATTTTCTAAAATTTGATTTCTAGAGGAAGCCAGGGTGAGAGGGAAGGAATCAAGGTATTTCGCTTTGGAGTGTTGAAATGTGGGGAAAATTAATCAAGGGAAAAGGAGGGCACTCCCCTTTTCTACCGCACCCCACCCGGGGAGAAGTCTTAACCGTTAAACCTCCGAGCTTAGATTTAATTTAGTAACATTTACTTGCTCTCCCTTGTCAGGAAAGGTGTTGAGATTTCCTCAGGAGGGTAGCTGTTATGGGCAGAAGAAAGGCATTGTCCCCCCCATAAAAATTCTCCCTCCCAAAAAAAATTTTCCTTCAGTCCTCAAACTCTTAGCATTGGAGAGGGAGACACTGAAAACTGTTCATATCTAGAACTATTACATTTTCTGTGTTCACCTTTCTTTGATAACTTTGGCTGCCCTTTTACTTCCTATCCTTACACTGTATTTCAAAATGCTTAGCTGAAGTTTTCAGTTACTGTGATATTAGAAACTGAAGGAAAATTTCACTTCGACAGAGCACATTACTTACCGAGCAATGCTCTTATTTTGGCCACACACCCCAGTTGATGATCCATCTATATGGCATGCTTAAAGGCTGTAGTCAGTAATTTAACAGGTGGACTGAAGCCCATAGCTCTCAGTGATATCATGGGAAGAACTGAAGGCCCACTTTCTTTCTTGAAGCTGAGGCAGGTCACTTTCCCTAGCCTGACTACTTTACAGGGCTGTTATGATGGTGACAAAGGATTGTTCCGCGGTCTCTTGAATACTTTAAGGAGATCCTAGAACTCTCAGGGTGATCTACATTTAAGGGTTCTTGTAGATTCCTAGTCTGGAGCGTTTAAAAGAAGGCTGGAGAACCCGTTGTCCATTTCCCAGTGTTGAATTGCAATTGCCATCACTCCTGACCATTTGTCACACTGAGGTTGATGGGAGTTGTAGTCCAACAACATTTGAAAGACTAATGGTTCCCTGCTCCTTGCCCAGTTTGGGGTGGGATGGATGCATAAATTTACTCAGATTCTTGTAGTCTGTAATCATGGCCAACCCAAGACATTATATTGCCTGATGCAGAGCACCAAATGCTTCCCCCTCCCCATCAAGGTGATCAGTCCCCAAAGGCAGTCACAGTTGGGAAGGCACATGAAGCAGGAAGTAACACAAGCAGTCTCACTTTCACTGGCGGTGAGAATACAGTTGCCAAGCATGATAACCAACAATTTGCTCCTGTTTCCTGCTATTGCAAATCTACTATCTGAATCTGCCTCACTCTGCTCAATGGTGAGGCTGGCTTTGACTCCAGTCTACTGCAGTTTTATGACATAATAAATCTGTCCTGATCTTTATGGTTATTATGGTTGAATGCCTTCAAGCCATTTTTGACTGATGGCAATCCTCACCAGGCCACACTCAGGGTTTTCTTGGAATGATTTGCTCAGCAGGGACTCCCCATTTTTTTCTTTTCAGGCTGAGAGAGTGAGACTTGCCTAAGGTCACCTGGTCTTCCAGAGTCCTAGTCCAACACTCAAACTTCTACACTATAATTGTAGAAGATTATTTGTTGCTTCGGAATGAAGTCACAAGATGACTCAATACAAGCCCTTCTCTACACTCAGGTATGGAGTGGGACTGTAAAACAGAAATATTGCTGCTTTCTGCAAGTGTTTGTGTTGTTTTTGTTTTGTTTTTTGGTGGAGGAGGAAGCCACAGGTATAGTTTTGTTTTGTTTTAACCATGCAATTTTTCCTATAGATTGTGGTGGGTTATCTGGGCTTTGAGGCTGTGTTCTATTAGTATTTTCTCCTTCAGGATCCTCTGAAGATGCCAGCCACAGATGCAGGCAAAATGTCAGGAGAAAATACTAATAGAACTCAGCTTCAAAGCATGGAAAACCCACAACAACCTATGGATTCCAGCCATGAAAGCCTTTGACTTTACAATTTTTCCTATGTCTTTTTGGAAAGTAAACTCTATTGAGAAAGTGGGGGCTTACTCATGGCAAACTGAGATTACAACCTACATTTCTTTTTGGGGAGGGGATCTCTAAAGCGAGGGCCTTAATGGACCAGCAGAGAGCTAGTCTCACTTGACATCCCAGTATTGCTACAAAAATTAAAAATAATATGTTGGTCCATCCCTGTTGTTTATTCCTGCAGTCTGATATTTGAAGGTATACTGCCTCTGAAGGTGGAGATGTCAAGCAGGTACCATAACAGCACACCTAAACACCCTGAAGGCAACAAATCCTGTTATTTCTGAAAGCTAAATAGGATCAGACCTGGTTAATACTTGGAAGGGATTCCATCAGAGACTAGCAGGCACCATTGGCCAATGCTGCTCTAAGTGGACTGATGCTGTTCCCTGAGCCAATGGCTTCTAGTCTCTGACAAGTTTCCAGGAGATGATAAAGAAGCAATTGTACCCAATGGAGGCAAATTTAGTGCCAGTCTCTAACAAGCTGGAAAAATACAATAGTCGGCTGCGTTCCCACACACACTAGATAGCTTTAGGAGTATTGCTGTAGGCTATATTTGGAAGAAAGCAGTGGCATACCTCCTCTGAATAAATCTTGCTGAGAAAACCCTATGATAGGGCTGCCCTAAGTTGGAGTGGACTTGAAGGCTCATAGCAACAACAAGCTACCACTAGAGGATTACAGCCGGCCCAAGACACTTTGTTGCCTAAGACCCAGCAGTGCATGACAGCCAGCGCTTCCCTAAATCAACATGTACAACAGCCTAAATCAGTCAAGTTATTTGGCATAGGGGGCAGCAAAAGCATCTCTCCCTCTCCCTGGCAGTAAAAAGTACAACAGCAACAGACTGAATAACAGTCTGTTGCCCTTTCATGTGACTTCAGATCTTCTCCCTGAGGCAGCTGCTTCACTCTGCCCAATGGTAGGGCCCCTGCTCCCTTGAATGTGCCTGATCTCAACCCTATCATTCTGGAGGAAGGAGAAGTGTGTGAGCCTTTGAAACTCTGTACATCTTCTTGATTAATTCTCGGATTCGACACTTGCGCTTAGCCCCCATCTCACTTCACCCTCTCTTGTTTTAACTTCAAAATCCAATCACATTTGAGTTTGGGCTGCTGCTGTAGTTTCTGCATTTGATTTCCAGACTGGGACGGCTCAAATAATACTTTGAAAACGATTGCCCAGGAGTGTTAAACTTGGGCTTCAATCCATACTTAGCGATGAGTTAAAAACCCTTCAAACACAATAGGGTTTAATAAACAGACGCATTGGATCGCGGCTGTTAAAAAAGACAGACGAGCCCTCTCGGTAGGAACAACGGAGGAGCGCTGCTGCGTTAGGTACATCTGCATGATTTTCGTCATACGAGGAGATTAGAGCTACACGTATATGTATGCAGGACTCTGTGCTGAGAATTACATTCTTGAGCACGGGGGGAATGAAAACAGCTCTCCAGCGGCAAGCTGGAGCGAAGCGCAAAAGCGTCCGCCGACACTAATGGCGCTGAGGCCGACGGAAACCCGCCCTCCGCTTTGGAATGAATGCCAGACCTCTCCTTCCTGAACTCCTTCCAAGCACCCCGGCGTCGAATTTCAATCTGTTCGTGCTAAACGTTGCGGAGAAGAGCTGGAAGAAAGGCAGCCCTTCCCTTGATCTCAGAGAAGGTTAACAAAAATAATGCTGAGGGTGATAGCGGCAATGGTAGTGATGATAAACCAGGCCGGAGAATTGGGCTCTTTTGTGTTCCCGGCCCCTTAGAAGCCCTTGCGTTTTTGGGGCCGATGCAAAACAATTCGACATTCCCATTAAAAGTCTACATTGAGAAGAAACCCACTCCTGAGCCCTCCGCCAAGTTTCCCTCCCCCCGCCGCGTCCCCCGCTGCGGCATTCATCATGGGCGTGTTCCCGAGATTCTCACAATGTCAGCAAAAAACGCAAGAGAACGAGGTCAGGAAAAGAAAATCTCGTTAGATCAGCCACAGTGCCCTACAACTATTCTCTGTTAATCCGCCCGCAATTCCTGGCGCGTTGCTCTAATAAAAGGTGACCCGGCTAATTTTTCTTCCCAGTCCAGGTCTTCCCGGTCCTGCGTGACAAACAGTGGCTCGGCGGCCGTGCCCGGTCACCAGACGATCCTATTTTGGAGGGCGAGACTCGGTATTTCGCAGCCGTGGGTCGCCAGGCCAGCTGACCCTGAATTGCACTGAAGCCTCTTCTGTTCAGCCTCTTCTGTTCAGTCCGACCCTTTCACACACGTGCGTTTAGAGACGACACTGGCTTGATAAAATCCAGGAAGATTCTGGTTCTCATGGCATGTGTGTGTGTGCAGTGCAAAAAAGACAAAAAGGAATTCAGTAGCATCTTTGAAACTACTAGTGAAAAAGAAATTTCCAGCCTAAGTTTTCGTGGACTCAGACTTCAGTCCATGGCAAGCTTAGGCTAGAGTTTTCCTTTTTCCAAATTTGTCTCAAAAGTGGTAGTGAATTGCTTTATGTCTTAAAAGAGACTATTTCTTTGAAAACATACATAGTTCGTCTGCGCCCAGGTATAAGAGGTTGAATGTACAGGTGTAGGTACAGAAAACATAGCATATGTGTCATACATATAATTTATATGCACTAACTCCCGGGTTTCCGAGGTGGAATGCCATGAAAATATCATGGGAAAACCAATTAAACAATTTAGACCGATTGCATTACCGTGTTTCCCTCATTCCTTACCCACTCACTCTCAGTCACAGAACATGGGATCCTTTCTCCTGGGTATTTTCAATGAAGTAGCCCTGTTAGTCTGCTGAAGCAAAAACTGCGAAGAGTCCTGCGTCTTCTTGGAGACTAACAAATTTCCTTGGGCTGCAGCTCAGTTCCTGGAAAAAGCAGAGACTGGTGAACTTGCCCTGTTATTAGGAAGAGTGAGGCTGTATCCTCAGGTAGCAAATTTTACATGTCACGAAGTGGTAGCAAATTATTAGTTTACACACATTACAGGGCACACAGGAGAAAGCCTAAGTTACCAGGAAAAATGGGAAGGCACTTGTGGCATTTTTTCTGCCTCGTGTGCCAATACAACTTGGTTGGCTTTGAGTACCTTGAATTGTGCGTGGTGAGAGATGACGAATCATTTTCTGCTCTATCACAGGTAGCAAGATGTCTTGGGCAGCCCAGGAAAACTGTCTCTCTGCCGCTCTGAACTCGAACAATATTCTGAGTGCATACAACGCTTTTAAAATGTTCAGAGTAAATATAGCGGTTTCTTAAGATCTAAGTAGGTCTTCGCTCTGGCTGCCACCTCCTTCTGAAGTTAAGCGGACGGTTACTGGGGAATACTATACTGCGGCACTGGATAAAACGTTTCCCGGAGATTTTCGCATGGAGCGAATTTCTTTATCCTTGCACTGCAAAGCACAATCCTATGCAGGCTTATCTAGGCACCCAACCACACATACTGTACGTTGCCATCAAAAGCCATCTAGCCAGTGAGAGTCTGTGAATCACAGTGTGTTGCCGTTAAACCGTTGGAGTTGCTGGCAATCACTTTTGTTTTCCCGTTCTTAGTACGGTTGTTAACATTTTATGGACTTGTTTAGACTGGAATGTAACCCTCTCATTCTTAACACGACTCCTCCAACCGCCTGTACCACGACCTCCCATCTTGCGCGGGGAGTGTGTGTTTGAGGCTGAAAGAAGGACGGCACGTCTCAGGCACTCTCACGTGAATTCACGGCTGAACTGAAACTGGAAACAAGGGCGGCTTCCCGGCCAGCTCTGGCGCTCACATCTTCCGAAATCAGACAGACCAATGCAGAGAAAACTCCCTTCAGAAAAGCAGGAAATGCAGCATCTTTTTCTCCCGCGAGTTGCCAGTCCTGTGGGACGCGCTGACGCTGCCCTCTCCCTTACTTCCAGGTTCGGGTTTTTTTTAAAAAAAAAAAGAGTGCCTAAGAGCCTAGGCAGAGTGCCTTCCTGCTTTCTACAGTCACAAGGTACTCCTTGTGTCTTCCTTGCAGACATATTCCCTGCACTGACGTTAGGGAAACCCTGGCCTTCCAGATGTTGCTCCACTAGAGCTCCCACTATTACCGGCGAGTGGCTGATGGGGGATGAAGTCCCACTACATCTTTTGGTGGACAGGGGTTCCCCAGGTGTCCCTGATCATAAAGAATATCCCTCATTTGAGGATCGGACACTTTGTCCCTTATAAGGCTGCCGGGGGTCCTGTGCTAGAAGTGGCGCCCCCTGTTTGAGGGTCCAAAAGCTCCTCCTTTTACATAAAAAAAGGTAACAAAAAAAATCCCCTATTTGGGAGTATAGGCCCTTCACAAAGACAGAAATGCGCGGATCATATAACGTACGAATGTGAACAGTATGGTTTTACGGGGAAATACACGTGTAAAGCAAGTGAAACAGACTCTCTCATTTCGTATTTAGGCAGAAGGCAATCTTGCTAAGAGCTACTTCCGCGTTTTCAACCCTCCGTGCCACGAATTTCGTTTATTGCTGTTTTGAAAACCTGGCAGCCTACCCACGCGTGGTGGACACACACGCTCCGCGAGATTAAGGCGTGTAGGCCATTTCCACACTAGACTGTTACAGCGCTATTATTCCACTTTCAACACCGTATGGAATCCTGGGGTTTGCAGTTTAGGGAGGGGACTCAAAGGTGCGGGAACAGCCCTAGAAGGCCTGAACGTCTCACTTTTAAGGACACACACGCGGGTGTACAGGCCTAAAGGCCTGGCGTCTAAACCACGGTTTAGGTAAACCCTGCTCTGAGGGTTCCCTCACTTTGCACCGCCCCAGCAGCGGCTAACAGGAAATTTGCTGCCTTCCGCCCCATCCCCCTTACTGCTCGAGAACAAGGCAAGGTTCTCCTCTCCTCAGGCGCCCTTCCCCGCGCGAACAGGCAAGGCGGCGCCTGTTTCCCTTGTGGCGTCTCTGCCTCTGTGACACGGGGCGTGTGGAAAATGTTCGCGCCCTCCGCGGTGAACGGGCCCGGCCAGGGCCGGCTGCGTGTGCGTGTGAAGCGGCCGAGGGAGCGCCACGCCGGCCTCCCTCCTCGCTCGCTTCCGCGGAGGACTTGGCCGGCGGCCCACGGCCGCCCTGAAGGATTCTGGGAAGTAGAAAGGCTCCCCGCCCGGCCGCCATCGCTCGCTCTCCCTCCCTCCCTCCCTCTCCCCCGCTTCCCATCCCTCCCCGTCCAGAGCGGCGGCATTAAGTAGGCCTGACAGCTCCGCTCCTTCCCCACTTGGCAGCGGTTCAAAGTGCTCTTTCATTTGAAAGGCTGGAAGGCTGCCATGTGCAATGCAGATTTGCTGTGCCTGCTCTCATAAGGAACTGATAAATGCCGTTGCCGTTGCCATAGCGACGGGAGGCTATCAGAATGGCCCTGTGATCTGCAGCCTCTCTCTCCGCGCTCTGCGGGGTTTTTCTCCCTCCCTCCCTCCCTCCTCGTGCCTTGCTTTGCTTCCTGAAATGGTAAAAATCTATTTGTTAAAAAAAAGAGGTCTCCCTTTTTTTAAATGTAAGACAAAATACAAATAATAAAGAGTGGAAAAGGATTGCAGGAAGGAAGCGACTCGAGGGGGAGGGGGAGGGGGAGGGGGGAGGCCTTCTCAGGCGAGGCGGGACGCGACGCGCGTCGCCAAGGTCGGAGGGCGGTTGGGGCTTGGCGTGGCCTTTCTGCGAGTGTGAGGCGGGAGAGGGGACGTGCCCTTTCTCCCCCGCTTCTTCCCTCGCCCGATTTCGCGTCGTTGACTCGGTTCAGTGGGCCTGGAACTTCCCTCCGCTGAACTCACCCCGCCGTGCGAGCGCCGTTGAACTCGGCACTCGCGACCTTTCACGGTCTGGTTGTCAATCGATTGCGATCCCAGGACAGTAAAGTACTCTCCTGGTTGTCGGCAGCAATGTTGACGTTTGGTAGTCCACTTTCTCAAAAGGGGCTTGAGCACAAATAGGATATTGTCGTTGCCCTTTCCGCACTAGCCTGTTACAGTGCTATTATTCCACTTTCAACATCCTATAGAATCCTGGGGTTTGCCACTGCAGAGCCCGGGATTCCACAGGATGTTGAAAGTGGAATAATAGAACTATAACAGCCTAGTCCGGAACTAGCCATTGTCCCCATCATCTCCATGAGCACTATTATAGAATAAGTTTCTAGACCTTGCCCTAAGTAATAAATAAAATTTGGCTATCATTAGGGAAGGGACCAGCAGCAACCCCACTAAGTCTATAATCCACTGTTTTCTACCCAACAAGCAAATTAGGCAACTACAGTCTGGTGCTCTGTTTCTCATATACTTCATATACTCAATATTTCGTCTTTACAGCTCCTGGCAAATTCCAATCCCTCACCTCATTTGTTTATTTGTAAGGGAAATTTCATCAGTGAACGATACCCCCACCCCACCCACCCCTTGTAGCTGGAGGGTGCCACAGATTATTGATACCAAATAGATTACAGATGATAACAGTATAGGTATTGGTCCTGGACTGGCCACATTTAAGTACAGATTTTTTTGAAAGTCAGATTATATATTGAAGGTGATCAAATTTACTTGTAGAGCCCTAGATTGCTTGACCCTTAGTAGGTTGTTGTTGTTGTAGTATGCTGTCAAGACTTTTCCAATTTATGATCACCCTAAGGTGCACTTATCACAAGGTTTTCTTTGCAAGATTTGTTCAGAGGCAAAATTTGTTGGCTTCGTTTTCCTCCAAGGGTCAGAGAATGTGACTTGCCCAAGGTCACTCAGTGGGCTTCCAGGGCTGAGTGGGGATTCAAACTCTTGTCTCCAGAGTGGTAGTCCAATGGTTCAAACCACTACACCATGCTGGCTTCTTAGCAAATTACCTTTTTCTGAATGACTAGGATTCCTTAGTCAGCCAAAATCTATTGAAATGACTTCATTAATACCAATATCAACTCTGCATGCAATTTTAAACTCACACACATGGATGGAAATCCTGTAGAACTCAGCAGGACTGAGATCGCAATTCATATCTGTAGAATTGTACTGTTGGTGGCTCTTCAGCTGATCCCAATAAGGGTGCTATACTGTAAACTTTTTTTTCCTAACAGACCAACAAAGCTATGAACTATTACTGATAAATCATAATCAGCTTGCTACGAAGGAGTGCAGAGGCATATCTTCCATGCGTGCTCTTTTTTTAGATTTGCTTCCAAACCTTGATACTGACAGCTGCTTCATACAATCTATTTTGTGCAGAGGAGGTAAGGGCTGCTTCCAGAATACAAGATGCACCTAAATACAGCAGTTGTGACTAATATTCTTGTGTGTAAATGGCAATTCTTGCTTGCAAAACATATTTGGGCTTTGAGCATTTTGGTAACCATTTCATGCCTAAGCTTTTACGACAATTTGTCAGCTACATGCTTAAAAGAGTCCTATTTCCCTTCTTAACATTTCTAATTTTCCTTTAATGTTTCCAATCTTCATGTTAAGAACTGCTCCAAGAATCAAGTTTTCTTGTAGAAATTAAAAGGAGAATGGAGAACTGAAAGATAAACTGCTTCAAATAAGGAAAAATTGAAAAAGCACAGAAGTACGTGAGGGGATGATGTTGGAAATGATATACATGCACCATACAGTATATTGTTCGGAATCAGTTTTTTTTCTTAAGGTCAAATTAGTAACGTTCAGGGGCATAAAGCAGCTCCAGATTTTATTGTTAGAAGCTCAGATTTGAGAAGCAAAGCTACAATAATTTGGAAAGCTGTTTCAGTACTGCAAATGGAAGCTTCATTTTCAAAGCCTCAACTTCATGCCAACACATTGAGTCAAAAGAACTATTTCTTCACAGACTGCATAGTTAAAAACACAAAACAAAACACCAGGCCCCCCAAAAAATCAACTGTGATTTTGTGAGGCTGCATGTACTCAACTATAATTTTGCTACCTGACTCTGGGTTCTTATGGTTGTCATGGCAATCCTGGCCTGTTCTATGCAATCTGTCTCATTGGAATTTCCTGATTATTCAGAAATTCTTCCAAAAAGCATGGGAGGGGGGTGGGCAGAGACAGAGAAATTGGAAAGCTTCCTTTCTGTATTCTTGTAATAGTTCGCCCAAGGTTTCTGTTACAAATCAGAGAAAGTGAACCTGTTTGCTCCACTCATCTGGAAAGATGGATAGTGAGATCAATGCAGACTTTGCAATACTCGCTTCAGTGTCCTTTGCCCATTCACAAGTGAGAGAAAAGAAAAGATGAATGAGAAAGAAAAACTAAAAGGCCACCGCATGTAAACAGTGTTCTGTTCACCCTGGCTAAGATCTTTCCCAGGTGACCATCAGTTTCCTAGTTCAGCTGATTTAATGAGAAGAAAAATAGCTTTAAAATTATTTTGCCTCCCCCCTCCAAGTCTATACACATGTGTGACCAAGAAAACTAATGTATGTACTCCCCAACATATAGAAATAATTTCAAAAATCCTTGTTTGGGTCAAGATCTGGTAGTAAGATTTTTTTAAAAAAATCAAGAGAACTGTGATTGGCACACACCCTTTTCATCTTCTTTTAAAAATTATGTACAACGTGAAGGCAGGAATATTCTTCTAAGAGATGTCAACCACTGACAACAAAATAAAGGCTGGTTGGGTTTACAGTTTGTAAAATGTCACTACTCCAGATATGAAATCTGCATACTCAATATATGTGCCAAGATTGTTCCATTCTCATCCTCTGTGTGGTGACTTTCTGAAGCTATCAGCATCCTACAGGTTCCTTTGCCTCCTCTCTTTTGCCCCCTTTGCCCCAGCTCACTTCACACCATCTTCATTCTGTTGTGTTTCTTGTTTGGCTAGTACAGTAAATAAATCCACAGTTCTTGCAAAGCCATTTTGATTCCATGCCACAAAATGGGAATTGGTTTAGGCATTCTCAAAAGAATTCAGCCTTGACTTTCTCTTCCCAGCAACATATTGCTGCATTCTGTGGTATCATCTGACAGTTTGTGACATCACCTTAGAAACAAGAAGGCCAAAAAATATGAGCTGTTTCCCAGGCACAATGAAGCAAACTTGTTCAGTGTTTCTGTTATTAACTTTCTAAATACTTTTTTTTTTAAAAAAATGTTATGCACTAGAGTTGGTTTAAACAGGCTAATATATAGGCCTAAATCCAGTTGCTTTTCACAACTACAGTAGATCCATTAAATAACTGAGAATTCAGTAAATCAAACCTTATATCCACTGACTCAACTAGTTTACTGTAATTGGGACTAGCAATTAGATGTAGGCTGTATATTCACAGGGGCTGCTCTGTTCTCCAGATACAGGGTTTTTCAGATTTTCTAACCCAAGAATTCTTTCTCTACTGGCATCTCTGTCCTGCAGTACCTATATCTTTGCCACAGAAACTCACCGTGTTTTAGATACTCTGGAAAATTTGCTGGAAACAATGGCAAAAAAGCTTCCTCTCTTTACTCTCTAGATTAGATTGTTACAATATCTGTTCTGCAGTAACAGAAATGTAGATTTACACTTTTTTTATTTGTACATGCAGGCCATCCAAGGCCATTTTGCTACTTGAAGCAAAGGACAATGTTCCCCACCCATTCCGAAACAGGCCAGGCTGACAACCGAAATCTGCTTGATCAGTGGGATAAGGTTGTCTGCCACATTCAAAGGCAGCTGTCAAATTTGGGGATGCAGTACTGGCTGTGTGCCACACACACACTTGTCTTCCAATAGAGGGGATAGTCCAGGAAGCTTGGGCTGCCACTGCTGCTTTCCATATCTGCCACATTAGGCAGTTGCCTTGCTTTGCCTAATGGCAGGGCCGGTCCTGAAGTCATCTCAGGTCTATTGTTTGTGGATGCTGTAGGCAAATGGCTCTGTACTCATAAGCACCATTTTGCATCTGCCTTCAGATTTTATGTCTCTGAACTGCTCTCTTGTGCCTCTCTTTGGGTGATGGACTTGCATGTTCATTCTAATAGTACACATGCTTCTTTTCACTTTATACAGGATCGGGCAGACTTTCTTTTTGGTACCAAAACATTCCTTTTTGCTAATGCATTTTACATTTTGATTTTTTAAAGAAACATGTTTGATTTGTGGATTGAATAGTGCTTATGTCTCTTATTTTATAATTTTATTGTTATACTTTAGTTTTTGGCCTTTTCTAAAATTATTTATATCACCCTTAGAAGTCTTAGGGATGAAGGGTGGTTTACATGCACACAAACACGCATGTTCTAGGGAAGCAGGGATTTGCAATGATGTATCTCACAGAATGTAAACCCATGGTGGAGCTGAGTCAGTCAAGGCTCATTAGTCTTGTGAATTGCTCTTATATTGCACATACACTAAATCCTTAGACATTTGGTTGCAGATTATGAACCAAAATGTAGATGGTATACTAGTAATTTAGGAGCTGTGAATGAAATCTTTAGTTCAAATCTCACTTCAGCCATGCATCACATAGGGAGCTTAACTAAGACACTCTCAATAGTTAACTATTGAGATTATTAATGCACTGCTACTGTTGGGATACCGATGCTGACTTGCCTTACAGGGCTGTTGTACAGAATACCAAGCATATTTGAAACACTATGTCAATTCTGATGTGTAATGCTTCAGGTCAGGGCCAGCTTTACATTAGGCAAGGTGGGGCAGCTGCCTCAGGAAGCACAATTGGGATGCTACAGAAGGTTAGCAGACTCTGCATTATTTACTTTATTAATCTTATTGTATTCTTACTACCCAAGTTGGGGATTTTCTACCTTGTAAACTACAGATGCCTAGAGTGGGCCAGGTGCTATGCCTTGTTTTTCCAAAACAGAATACAGATCTGTTTTACACTGGGATTTACACTGACCTACCAAGTTCTCATTGATTCAATAGATCTGTTCTAGGTTGGACTACCATCTGGACACAGGCCCTTGACTCACATGGGTGGTGTGGGTGCCATTTTATGATTGATTGCTCTGTATGACTTATGCTAGTCTGGCTTTAGATGGTTCACATATGCAGAGTACTAGTATGTGGAGCCATCTCAAAACAGAAATCACCCTCCTCATCCCAGAGGCAGCTGGTGGCCTCTATGTCAGTGGGGAGATGAATCTGTTCCAGGTCTTAGTCTGAACTTTGAAGGAGCTATCCAAGGTTGTTAATCTATTTGGGGGTTCAGGACCTTGGACAGTTCCTTTCAAGTTCAAATTAAATCCCAGAGTGGGTTCACAGCCCCACAGACATGGCATTCTCCAGCCCACTGCTACCTCTTTGCTCATCCACTTCTGTACTGCTAGACAAGTCAGTGGCACTGCAGCCAGCCAGGTCATTTGAAGGATGGACTTTTTGCATGCCTCCTTTAGAAGCTTACTCTCTGTAAGGCTTCCTTGCACAGCTTTTGTTGGCAGCAGCCTATGCACTGGAGACTTGAGAGAAAACTAGTTCATAGTTGCTTGTAAGGAAAGCATGAAAGTAGCTATTTTGGAATGAATGGCCTGAGCAAGATGTTGATCTCCTGGCTCTAGCAGTGCTGTAACTGCCTGGTGCAGATGGGGTCCAAATCTACATCTTTATTGCTTAGCCAAAGATCATCACTGCAGATGGAAGCAACCCAGCAAAAGAAGGGAGAAATCTACTCAGTCCTATAGGATAGCGCCACACACTGGCCTAGAACATGCCAGCCCTGCAAGACTGCAACTTCTATTCTAGGCCGTGGGCAGGGGAGCCTATATTTTGCTATTTTCCTCTTGTTTTGCAGATAAGATAGAGCCTGGAAATGTTATTTTTCAAGATCACAGCTCCCAGAATTCCTTGTCCAGCGTGGCGTGCTGGCTAGAGCATATCAAAGCAGACATCATTGTTGTAGTCATCATCATCAATCATCTTCTCAAGTGTTTTTGTGAATGCTGACCATTTTTCAGTGGAATATTTTTTTCCATAGCAAATTAACCTGTTATGCTGGAATTGCAGTGAGGGTAATTTCTGAAAAATGTTGGAAATCCAGTGACCTCCAACTATAAGTGACCAAGATATGAGATTATGTGATGATGGCAAAGTGGATTCATTTCACAGGAACAAGAAAGAATGATCAGAAGTGGGAGAATTTTATGGATAATGGTTTCCACTTGCTGAATTTTGTAAACTCAATTTGCTATGATCATACTGTATGATAGTATGCATATATACACTGTATTTTCAGATGAATTAGTAAATGATCTTCCTATATACACAGAGAGTTTCTAATTGCAAATTGCATATATAGCTCTAAATAGTTCATTTGTATATGTAATTGCATACACCTTCTGTACTTTCTTGTTTATAGGTGTGGATTTTTTAAAAAAATACTCTGTTATCCAATTGTTCTAATTTTCTGAAACATTCTGTAAGTGATTTAAAAACATGCATGATGACATCCCATCATCATAATTGCTGGATTATGATTGTAGGACTGCTTTTATTTGGAAGCTACTTGCCTCTGAAGAGTCCAATCAGGCTGAAACAAATTTGGAAGTGAGGCCGTTCTAGTAGTCAAATGTGCCATTGAAGAACACTGTTTGCTCATGATTTCAGCATTGCAGTTACTATAACCATGCAACATCATGTATGTAAAAATCCCTGTATCCCTTTATCTGAAACGGAGAACAGAGAAATGGGCTGGATGTGGAGAGAACAGCTGCTTCACTGTAAACAGTGCCAAGATTTTGTTTCACTGTGAAGCATTCAAAAAGTGGAGTTAAATCCCCAAACCTATTCTTTAGGAAACATAGCTAGAGATGTACAGTTTTAAAAAAAACCTAAGCTAAATCCAATCATAATATGCAGTTTGAATGTCACTGTTTTGAAACAATAAGATAATGCATGAATGAAAGACACTGATGCCCTGCAGTACTCTGTTTGGAGACACACACACACACACAATGGAAAATAAATGCTTTGGCTAAAAAAAAAGGGTGTAATATTTCTTTCCCTTGCAGTTTTAGTGAGATCTCACCTGTAATACTGTCCAGATGTGGGCACCACAGTTCAAGAAGGATATTGACAAGGTAGAACATGTCAAGAAGAAAGTAACCAAGGTCTAGAAACCAACCCCCTATGAAGAACAGCTTAGGGTGCTGGGTATGTTTACCCTGGAGTAGAGAAGAGTAAAAAGTGATATCACAGTATATATTTGAAGGATGTATACCTTCCAGCTGTCCCAATTTGTGAAAAACAATCCCATTTAATCCTCTGCCATCCCATTTTTCAGCCTCTTTTGACATGTCCCAGTTCCTTACTCCTTCTCCCATTACCCACTTGTCTTCAGCTTATTTCAGTTGCTGCAAACTGATTTCAGTAGAGAGAAAGGAAAGAAGGGAGTAGAATCTTGTCTCTCCTAGTAGGTTCAGGCAAAACCAGACTGCTACAGCTTATATTTTGTTCCTCATTAAGAACTTCTAACATCTTGACCACATTCTGATGTTGCTTGGCCAGATGTGTCCTGGTGTCCATTTGTAAAATGTTGCAGGGTAGGAGAATGCCATGTGGAAGATGGAGCAAGCTTGTCTTCTGCTGCTAGGACGTTGACCAATGGATTCAAATGACAAGAAAAAAGATTCCACTTAAACTTTAGGAATAACTTCTTGATGGTAAGAGCTTTCCAGCAGTGGAATATACTGCCTCGGGGGTGGTAGTCTCTTCTTCACTAAGTGAAATTTGTATGGTCATGCCTCAGGATTGCTTTACTTCTGCATTCCTGCATGGCAGGGGACTGGACTCCACGGCCCTTACAGTCTGTTCCAGCTCTATGATTCCATGATTCTGTAATTGCTATTTCACTAAATGGTGTGTGTGTGCTCATATATCTACATTTTTCTCTATTTGCAGCCTCACTGTCTGCTGTGCCTTGGCAATGCATTTGTGATGCAGTTGCCCAGCAACTTGATAAAGTAGAGGTGGTACAGGTGATGTGAGAGATTTGTAGCAGAGAGCAAAAAGGCATAGAAAAATGACATTGTGCAGACTGCAACTTTCTGCCTGTGGTGAACTGAATGAGGCAAGTGCATTGACGGGAACAAAGGCCCAGCAGAGGCTTCCTCCTCCTTTGCCTTCTGCAAGCTGTTATATGTTCCAATCTGGAAACATGTTTATAATTTCAGCTACAACCTGAGATGCTGTGTCTGCTTTTGCACAGAATTCAAGGAAAAGACAGAAGAAGGGGCTTTGACTCACCAATTAACTCCTTTCCAAATAATGTGTTGCAGGAAATAAACTGATTCAATTGAAATCCAAGGGATGTATCCACAGAAAGATATGCTAAGGCATATCTATGTGATAGAGATGCCTTCGGGTCACCCTGAGCCAGGAATGTCTTGAAGGCACATAACAACAGCAGCAAAGGATAAAAATAATTCACTGTCAGGGCCAGTTGGGGTGATGTTATGGTCTCAATAGACTGGAGCTAGGTTCTGAGCCAGAGATAATCAATAGAGAGAAAAACAGATTAAATCATCTCAGATGGGCAGAGAACAAACAATGTAAGATGTTTCTGTTTAGCTCAGGGCCAGGGAATGTGTGGTCCTTCAGACACTGTTGGACTACAACACCCATCAGACCTAATCAGGTTAGACAATAGCACTCTTTTTAATGACGCAAGAATAATGAAATCATGGGAAATGTTAGCTCTTTCAAAACAAAAGTGGATAAATAGAGTGTGGTCTACAGCATTGGTTCTCAAACTGTGGTCTTCTAGGGTTTTGGACTCCAGCTACCAGAATCCCTGAGTATTGGCCAAGTTGGCTGGGGCATCTGGGAACTGAAGTGCAAAACTACTGGATCACCAAAGTTGGAGAACCATTGATCTATACCAGACAAGCTAACAGATAAAATGAGATTAGCAAGAGCAGAAATCAAAGAGGATTTTCAGTCACCACACTGCACTAACCCTCATTTTGATCCTTAACACACGCTTTTTAAAAATAAAGCATTTTAGTATAAGAGTAGAGGTGGTCAAAAAATAAAACATCTTCAAAAGTCTAGTGAACCCTGACTTGCTCCCAAAGTCTATGCCAACCTATGCTAGCCCCAAGCTCAGTAAAGGATTACAACCCCCAGACTTCAGCCAGCATGCTGGATGGGGACTTCTGAGAGTAGTAATCCCCAAAAGGCAACCTTTTGCAAGTGATGTGATGACCTCTCTGCAGGTTGCACAGTCTGGGCAATGGAAGGGAAGACAATATCCAACTCAAAATAGTACCTTCTTAAGTTTAGCTTTACTATAAAGGAACAAGAAGTTGTCCAGTTAAGGAAGCAGGTTTCAAGAGTTTCAATGAACTGCTTTTTGTCCAGCTTTTCCCCCTTTTTCTCCACTTTTGGGTGCCATTCAAAACAAAACATCAGAAATGCAGTCAAGGACAGGGGATGCCATTTTATGTTCAATCTTAATTATATAAATGACTATGTCATTTCAAAGATGTGGCTTGATGTTTCCTGAGACAGTGGCTACCCAGATTGTTCACATGCCAAGTAGTATAAACAGTGCATTTAAAATACCTCTTTGCACAGTTCCACTGGAAGAGTTTACATCACTGGCCAGAGAATGGACTGAGAACATGTGATACCCTCATATTTGTAACACTAATCAAGCCAGTGCTTGACTGGGAGACTTGTTTGGCTTTGTTGCCATTTTGAGATTTTCAAAGAGCCACGGAATAAATAAATAAAGTTTGTAACATGGCTGTCAAGTCACTCAAGATGCCAATATGCCTTGTATTAACTCTCAAAATGCAAACTTTGAATATTTAGAAGTTGGTCTACTATAATTTTATTAGAAGGCAAACAGATTATATATATATATATATATATATATATAATCTGTTATTATATATTAATCTCTGGACTTCCAGAAGGAAGGAAGAAAGTTGACATTGGCCTGGAGAGTTTGAATATCCTTGCTAAAGAGGAAATGTCATGGAGCTCATGAAGTATGTGTACTTGTGTGAGAGACAGGAAAAAAAATGAGAAAAAGACATTCCACTCATTTATGGGAAGTATACAGGAAAGCCAGCATAATATATGTATTCAAATGCTGGACTAGGTCCTCAGAAAAACAGCGTGTGCATCTTTGCTTGGCCATGGAAACCCACTGGATGTCTTTGGGCAAATCACATTCTTACATCCTCAGAGGAAAGTAATGGTGAACCTGCTCTGAACAAATCTTGCCAAGAAAACCTAATAAAAGGTTTGCCTTAGGGTCACCGTACATTGGAAATAACTCAAAGGCACACAATCGGAATATCAGGAGAACCTTCCCATGAACTGTGTTCAAAATTTATCAAATAATTCTTAGGAGAAGTTCATAAGATCACACACTTTTATTGTGGTTTATGGAACCTACGAAAATTCCCTGATACTATTCTCCCAGCCACTGGATATTATTATTAGGCAGTGGAATAAGGAGATGTGGTCCTTCAAACAGTCTGGACCCAAACCATATAGGGCTTTATAAGCCATCACCAGCATTTTCAGTGGTGCCCAGAAACAGACCAGCAGCCAGAGCAGTGTTGCAGCAACAAAGTTATGTGCTCCCTGTGGTCAACCCCACTTTACAATTTGGTTGCAGCTTTTTGAAGTAACTGTCTGCTGGGGGGACTTTGAGCTAATCAATATAGGAAGTATCAATGGATTCCACCTTAAGAAAAGATCCACTTTGTACATTAACTTCTCAGGTTCAAAAATACGATGTTCCATTATATGCAAGCTGTGTTGATGATTCTTGGTTCCACAGCTGTGAATCCCATAGTAGTCCAAGAGCCCCAAAACTGAGTCAAAGAACCTCTTTCCAGAAAACAATGTGCATATTTTTCCAGCTCACAATACCTTGGTTGTTTCCTGATTTTGTCAATTTTCATGAGGCCAATAGACATCACAGCTAGTCCACACAACAACCATTGCTGCAGCAGGGACAATGAGGATGTCATCTACATTTTTCCCTGTCTCGGATTCAAGGAGACTTTCAAGTGCAGTTAAACTTCACACCATACAAAAATTTAAAGTATAATTAAACTAGAAATAGGATTTAAAGCAGTTAAAAACACGACCATTAAAAAGAAAAAATCAAATAGTTTTGTGGCCTGTAGAAATGAAGCTCTTCACTAGCATGTGAAAGGATAGGAAGAAGGTCGATCTAACCTCTCCAAGAAGGGAGTTCCAAAGCTTGGGAGCAGCCACTGAAAAGACCCTCTCTTGTGTGCCCACCAGATATATTTGTGAGAGTGGTGGGACAGAAAGGAAGGCTACCCCGGAAGATCTCCAACCATGGGCATGCTCACATGGAAAAGTGTGGTTGTATTTTGTGCTCGCTCTCTTTTTTGCCTGAGACCAGAATGGCATTTTGCCTATGCAACACTTTTTTTCTCTCACAACACTATGAAACTCTTCTTGCAATTCCTGCTTTGTTGAAACACCTGCCACAGATGGATCTGCAGGCAAGCCCCTTAAAAAATCTCTTTCTTGAACCAATGTGCATGCCTGTTGTTGATATTTTATCCAAAATGCATTTCTAGACTTCCTTTGCTGCTATTACACAGACTTAATGCTGGGAAAACACACCATGGTGTGTCACATCCTATGCAGGCCCACTTAAAAACATGGTGTGAGAGAAGGTATGGAGGGAGAAATCATTATTTGGCTAATGAATATGGATAAAATTAGGAGTGGAACCAATTCTATTTCCTAATCTCTGTTAGCAGCATACAACCATTAAACAGCTGACAGTTTCCTTCTACTAAATGAGCATGTTAACATGTCACAGCAGCCTTCTTTGAATTAGCTCTGACCTGTTTGGAAGCAATTTGTTATTTGGGTCAAGGCAAATGTACTTGTGTAGTTGAAGTGCACAGACTTCCATTCTCTACCTATCCGGCTTCATCTAACCTATTTAGCCGTGTGGTAAAAACAGAAACACACATCAGGCTTGAAAGAAGCTTCAAAATAACTCAGATATTCTCTTTGTTATTTTTCCCTCACATTCTTTTGTTTGAGAGAGGTTGACTCCCGCTCCCTGCAAAAAAAATTGAGACAGTGGCCATCCCTTCCTTCCCTTCTGAAGCATTTGACTTTCTGAAATGAGAAATCAGTGGTCACCAAGCAGAGAAACCTAATTTAAATATTTAGTTCCCATGACAACTCTAACACCTCCTTATTGACACCTTCAGGAAGTGCCTGAGGGCAGCAGATAAACTCCCTCGGCCTGTCCCTTACAAATAAACTTGGGCTGGGAGCTAGGTAAAAACTAACATGTTACTCTCTATTTCAGTTAATAGCACGCCTCAAGGACTGCAGGGGCCCGTGTTTTGCTGCTGGTTCCTGTCAAGTCAGCCAGATTTATGGCGGCCCTATGAATGAGTAGTCCTAGGGCAAATCAAGCTTGAACTCTTGCTATAGTGCAATACAACTTAATTAAGACCATTATACTTTGGACATATAGAGAGGACTCGTTGGAAAAGAATGGAAAAAAGCTGAAGGCTGGAGGAAACAAAGACCACACCACAGATGAATTGATTCAACCCAGAAATCCACAACACCAAGTTTGCAAGACCTGAGCAGGGCTCTTGATGAGGCCTACTCTCCTCCAGCACATATCAAACAAGTTGAGCCTTTTCTTGTCAGATTTCTTCATTGTCCAGCTTTCACAGCCGTACACAGAAATTAGAAATACTGTGTCATGGACAAGCCCAACTTTTGTATTTAATGATATGTCTTTACCCTTGAGGATCATATCATTCGTAGCTGACTTTCCAGGTCTTAGGGGTTCTGATTTCTTGACTACACTCTCCATTATGATTAGTGATTTGGCCAAGGTACAGACTATCTTTAACTATTTAGATGTCTTCATCTCCCGTTTTGTATTTTCGTCATCTGTGTTCATTATTTTTGTTTTCTTAATATTCTGCAGTGATCTTACTTCTGCATCTTTTCCCTTAACTTTCACCAGTAGTCCGTGGAGGCTTTTAATATGGATAAGAGAAGGCACCTACAGGCAGAGGAGAAACTGGGTCACAGGGATTGCCCTTTCCACACACACAAATTCCCACAGATTACAATTCTGGCCCACTCTGAAAGGTTCTCACATCCCTCTCTCCTTTAAAGAGGGCTGTGTTTCAATCAGTTGAACTACAGGGGACTCTGTGCTCAGGGACAGTGTTATTTTCCAGGCAATTTTCAGACAAAATAGCTGCTTGATGGGAAACCAGGAAGAGAGCCTTCCATTTGCAGCAGGACAGAAAGACAGAGAAAGAATCTTAAGGATTCATCTAGGAAAGGTGAGAGAGCAAAGAGCTGTGGAAGCTTTGAAAAATTATTTGTTGGTCCTAGACTTCTAAAACCTATAGGCACGGAGGAAAGTGTCCAAAAGATTAGCTTTTCTGAGGCCTGAATGACACAGACATGATTGCAAGAAGAGGGGGGAAATGAGTGAGAGAAGCAGCAGAGAGAACAAATGGAAGAGGAGATGCTGCTGAAGAAAAATATTGCATTTTGTTGGGTGTTAGGAAGAAGAACCTTTCTGTTGGTTAATGTCGGGGGAGTGTCACTTGTTCTTCATACTGAGAGTGCTACTAGGACTGAAAGGTGAAAATGGTGAGCCATTTCTTGATGGGATGAATCCTGACTAACCTAGGTAGATAGGTAGGTATAGATACCTGCAACATCAACTTTTATTTCAACAGAAAAACAGGTAATTTGCATTGTACCGGAAGGTATTCAAAGCCAAACTAAAGATACTAAAAATGTCACTGGAAAAGGTATACCTCAGAGAAATGCTGAGAGAGTGCTGGCCACCCAGCAGGCTTCCATGGCCAAGTGGGGATTTGAACCCATGTCGCCAGACACTCAAATCACTAAACCATGCTGGCTCTCCATTCTTAATACAGGGCACCCAAAATGAGACACAGTACTCTGAATACTCTCTGACTAATGGACATATTAGCTCCTAGGAACTGAGCATTATGCTCCCATGATTCCATTGGCCTTATTATATGCAAGGTCATATTCACTTGCCAGAATCATGAAACAAAGACAGGGAGAATGTTACTGAAACCTTTTAAGTGAACTGCAATCACTGACCCCTATCAAATTTAATCAAATCATGGCCCTATCATAGTCATTTAAAACCAGAGACAAGAAGACCATTGTGGACGGGTAACGGAACCAGTCTAATTCTGTCAATTTCTAGTTCCTAATTTGGCAGGGACAATCTCAGTTAATTCTCTCTCACCCTACTTTTTCAGCAGCTTTTAAAATGTCCTGTTTTCTCTCTCCATCTCCAACTTTCCTCCATCTTCCTCATTTCATTTCAATATGTACAAACTGAGTTCTAAATGGTAAAGCAGTTTGCACTCAGTTAATTCAGTGGGGAGGGAAGAGAAATAAGGGCAGAGTCTTGCCTTTCTCAGTAAGCTCAGGCAAAAGCAAAAGCAACCTTTCTTAGTTTGTGTGTTATTCTTCATTAATAACTTTGGCCACTTTGACTGCACTCTAGTGTTGCTTGGCCACACATGTGCTGCTTTTCAATCTACAAAATGTTGGAGGGTATGTAGTATTTTGCAGGAAGAACCTAACAAAGGAAAATTTCCTAGTTCCTGCTGAAACTCATGTTGGTGTGTAATGTCTCTTTAATCCTGCAGCCATGAAGCAGGCCATTCTGCCTGCCCTCTCTCAATAATTCAAGGACCGGTCAGTAAAATACATTCTTTAGAAATGTTTTTCTTCACCTTTCCTTTGCATATATTTTCTGCTGTAGGGCCTTGAACCTGAAGAGTTTATTACTTCATCTCAAGGAATGAAATTAACAAGAAATTATGTATTCTTATTTCTCACCTCAAATGACATGACAAAAATAGTTTTAGTTTCTGTGGTTAGACACACATGCACACACGCACACACACACACAACTTATCATAAACTACTTTGACGCTGAAGAGAGTTATACCAATTGCTAAATAATATCTTTGACATTTTATCAGATGATCTGTGAAACAAAAACAATCACAATCAGGAATCTATTTTGGATGCATCATATGGCGGTTGCTGGATAAGGCAGATGTTTAAGGCACATTTCACTGAATGGGGCATTTGGGGCCTAAATTAAGTAACAATGACAAGATCTGCTTAAACTTTCATGGAAGTAGTCATTCGTACCCATAGAATGCAGTTCTATTTGCCTGATTCCATCAATGTTACTAAGTTACAGTAAGTGCCTTAAAGCTGACTGCTTTGAATCATGATTGAAGTTGTAGAAGTAACATTTGGAGGAGACATGGTTCACCAGTGTTTGGGAAATAAATGCAGAAACAGCTACAGAAGGATCTGACAGAAGCTACAGAAGGCCACTTCCTAAACTGCAAACCCCAGGATTCCATAGGATGTTGCAAGTGGAATAATAGCGCTATAACAGTCTAGTGCGGAAATGGCCTAAGAGAAGGTCATGGCCCAGTCTAAAGTAAAATGCTAATTGTGGCTGATGGCTTCCTCAAATAGGTTCAGTGTAGGATAGTGCAGATTCATCACCTCACTGAAATGGGGACCACCAACCACCACTAGTTGTGCCACTGACCCAGGATTTTTAAGGTGTTATTTGTGAATAGGAGAAAGAACTAGAAAAAAATGGTTGGATATAAAGGATGAGAGCTTCTGTGTGCATTAAATAATGAAAGTTATGCAAGAGCAACTTTTCTTACATTTGCACGGTCAGCACTGTTTGCCAAAATTCATGGGCTTCTAAAATTTAATGAGGTTTTACCCCCATAGCTGAAAGCCTATTTTTTAGCCAAAGGGACTAAAGCTTAGATCAGGTTTGCTGCTCTCTACATTATTCCCAAATTCTAAGTCTATGCTGTGATTGTGTTCAATTGTGAAATACACCTAGCCCACTGGTCAAAGCTATGTGTGCAGTTTTGTACCAAACGTGTACTTCTAGTAGTAGCAAAATGCCAATTTCCTACTTATGTTCCCCAGCCCATTTTAATAATAGTGGGAACTGTGACTGCCAGAATGATATGCTCTTGTCATAAACAGGACTTATTCCTGTGCATTTCACACTGTAATATCCCCTCACAATAGATATTTGGGTAAGGAAAGCCACCTCAATTCAGAGTAATCATGGGGGGCTTACTCTTCATTCTCATAATAGATCTGACATAAAACAATTCCACCTGAGAGATGGAAATTTTATAGAGGCTGACAAGCAGCACATTGCAGTGATCAGTTCCTGTCCTTATCACTGCCTTATATGGACAAAGGCCCCCTCTCCTGTCCACACCTGTCACGCATAAAGCACAGATGTTCCATGTCTTGTCAGTTCCTGTCTTGTTGCAGAGCATTGACTGGCCTGCCTGAAGGAGAGACCTCTTCTCCTGGGACTCAGCCTTGGCCAGTGTGTCTGCACAGCAGCTGGTTGAGGGTTGCTTTTCTGATTTCACATCTTTCTAGTTTCCAGCTACACTGTCCCTATATTTGCGAGATGACTGCATGATGTTCCAGCATGAACAGTGCACAGAGAGTAACAGCTCTTTGTCTTCCCCGTATACCAAAGATGAGCAAAATGGATATATCAGGGTCTACCACTACTGGTGTTATCTCCAAGTGGTTTGCAGAAGATCAGTGAAAGTCTTCAACTCCCAGTCATTTAATGAGGATGATTTTTAGGTCTAAGTTAGACTGTAAGGCCTAAATCCAATTGCTAGTAAACCCATGAAATCAATTGCTGAATAAGTCAGCATTTATAGATACTCTGTTGATTCCCTGGTTCTGTGTTAGTTGGGGTGAGCAATTGGATTTTGGCCTCACAATCTTTGATATGGATTAATTCAGATAAACATATTTATGCATGCAGGTCAGCCTACTTAATAGATGACAGATAAGGAATCTCGTTTAGCCTGAAAGTCAAATTTAATTTTAGAGAAATTGGAAGGCTGGTGGCATCCGAGTGGTGGGCCAAAGGAGAAAATACCAGTATATTTTACATAAAAGTTCTTACTGCCGATAACTAGGCCTTTGAAGAGGCATTTCTGCCTTTTAGAAGAAGAAAAAATCTGCGCAAAAAGTGAGAGATCACCACATGATGATTTCATGGGGAGGGAGTTTAGCTATCTGAGGGAGCTCAGGGACCAAGTTGAGACTTGAGACAGGCTGGATATGGACTCAGGTCCTGAAAATCTTCCCATCTGATCTAGATGATAAGAGATTTCTCTTAGCCCTGCACAGTCCATTTAATCCCATGATGGGGTCATGGTTCCCATCAGTGGATCTTGAGGTACCAGTTAAAAACCCATGCAGTACCACCCCCAAGCCTCAATCTTGCCCCCCCTGCCCTATACTCTGATCCTTTCCTAGTTGCTGTCTCTGATTGTCTTATTAGTTCTTGCTATCAATATAACCACTTATGCATCTCCCTGAACTTATGGTTTTCCCACACCACCCCATCCCTTATTAATACTCCCACAATAGCGGATTAATATTAAGGGCCGACTGATGAGTATGAGTTGGAGCCATGCTTAGTTAGACTTTCAGTAAGCCCAGTGAAATCATTACTAACTTATTTCCCATTGAGTTCAATAGATCTGTTCTGAGTGGATCCAACCCACATTTTCTGAAGCTGAGATTGATTTTTTAAAAAAAGCCAGAAACAGAATCAGCCCTTGAAATGTTGTAGTTGCAACAATCTTTGTGCATGAATTTCAACATAGCTGTTTGGCCAACCCAATAAAGCACTTTATAGGATAGTATTTTGAAAGAGATTTGAGCAGAATGCCACTGGACAGCATTCTCTAAGTCTTCCAGATTTCTATGCTGCTGAAGGATGATGAGAGTTATAGTTGAACACAACTAGGGAGCATTGGGTTGTGTAATACCACAGCAGGATAAAACAAAAACAAGTGAAATGCAGATTAGAAAAGTGATATCCAGAAAGCAAAATATTATTGTAAGTTAGGGGTAAATCCAAAGAGAATTGCCTGGCACACCAGATAACTTTTAATAGAGACATATAGACAAAAGTGCAGATGATTAAAATGTTTTATATAATTTTAGAAAATATGGATGTGTTTCATTCCTGGTCAAATTCCACTGAACATTAGGATAGAAATCTGTCAGTAACAAAATTGACCCTTCCCATCCCCCGAGACACAATCCTTGTTCTTTTTCCATGAATCAGGATATGAACTTGCAGTCAAAATACTGTCTTCTAGTTTCCTTCTTTTCTTTCTTCAATAGCTGGAAGAATTTTAATAAACTTGAAGTTTAGGAAAAGGTAAAATTACAAAACTAGGCTTTACCAGTAGTCAACAGTTTAATCCTAGCAAATCCTACTTATGATTTCTATAAGGCTCCGCATTTTGTGTTGGGGTATGGTATCACCAAAATCCCTTTGATAGAATTATTGGCTTGCATTACATGGCTGATTATCAACTGCCTGTATGTGTATATAAGAGCCTTTACAAATAATTAGGGTTTGTAATTCTGGATTATCATTGATTAATGGATGGAAAAGCCTGGGACCTCCTGCATCTTGGAAGGCTGCTCTGCTTTTATGTCACATCTGATCTTTAATTGGTCCATTTGATGAGTACCCTCATCCTTAGCTCAGGAATGTCTTCACATAGTTCCTTATAAATGAAATCCAGCTGTTCAGTGGTATTTTGCAGAAAATGCACTGACCATTCATAAGAAGAGAAAGAAATGCTGGGTACAAAGTAGCTTGGGTTCCATTTTAAAATAAAATAAAATAAAATAAAATAAAATAAAATAAAATAAAAATGAAAAATGGTGTTGAAATCCCTTGATTTAAACACATCTTTGAACCCATTGCTATTTGGCATTGTCAGGCATCTTGATTCCAATTCCATGCTTAATATTTATTTTTAAATTCTCAGTGAGATAAATACAAATTTGGTCTCTGAATATGTGAATGGTCCTGTAGTTACTTTATATTTTATATCCTGTAATTACTTTATATTTTAATGGTACGTACACAATATCTTAATCAAATCCAGTTCCATCATTTATATGCTTATATTTAACTGGACAAGTAAAAAAAAATCTTCTGACTCCTGTTTTAAACAAACTGCAAAGTTGCAGAGCATTCTAATTCATGTCTGTATTTCCTTCCTCGGATGATCATATTGCAGTGGTGAATCAAAATCCACTGCTGTGAAAAGGATTTGGGGATTATAAAAAACACACACTCTGTCTCCCAATCCCCCTCCCTCACTCCCACACCCATGCTATACCTTTTCTGCTATTCAACCCAAAGGACTATTGGCAAAATGCAATACAGTTTTTTTTCCACTGTTGCAATTTGCAAAATCAACAGAAACAATGAACTACCTTCTCCCCTTCTCCCTGAACAAGGGCACACAATACATTTAGACTTTTCTGACCTTGCCAGCAAGCTTTTTGCTCAAAGACAAGAGCAAGAGAACAATGGGAGGTTGTTCTTAGATGCTAGGCTTTGCCAAAGCTCCTTCAGATAAAGGTCAGAAGTGTCTCCCTTTTTTAAAGTTATCATAAATTCAACAGGTAATTAGAGCAAATGAGTTTTATTCTTTTCCTTGTGAAAAGTGTTTACTGACCTTCTTTGCCTTTTCATGCAATTTAAGGAGACATGGATTACAGTGGGAGGCAATAAGAATCTCAGGATATAATCTTGGATAAAATTTTCAGAGCTACCTTAGATTAAAAAAGAAGATACAGCAGCACCAAAGGGATCTTTGTATTTCTCACCCTTCTCTGAGCTATATAAACCAGAGAAGTGGATCAAAAGCTGTCGCATAGAGACAGGCTCCTGTCTCTACCTGCACTGCATACTAATGAAACCCTCCCACCCTGCAGATGGAGATGTGGAATGGCTTTAAAAAAAATGTTCAGCTCAAAGCTGAGAAGTTAAAGCAGCAAATCTCATTCAGCAGAATCTACATGCAGAAACGTGGGTCAGAAACTACACTTCCATAAATCCCCAAGAAAGGAATGTAGCATTTCTCTAATGGGAAGGTAGGAAGGGGAGATGTGGACTGAGACTCATTCTGAAAGGGGGAGGGCTCCAGGGATGGAGTGCTGAGGTCTGAAAGAAGCTAATTTACATGAGAGGAGATACAGACACTCAGCCAGGCCCGGCTCCCAGGCTCAGATAGACTTCTGAGAGGAAGCACTCTGTTATTACCAAGCTAGGAAGAGAAAGCTATGGAAAGACTTCTGGCCTTTTCACACTACACCATGACAGCACTATGGCTGCACTTTAACTGCCACGGCAGCATCCTATGGAATGTTAGGGTTTGTAGTTTGGTGAGGCACTAGAGCTCTCTGGCAGAGAATTCAAACTTTCCCTCCCTCAACTGGAAATCCCAGGATTCCATAGGATAGACACATGGTAGTTAAAATGTAAGAATAGTAATAATAGCACTATATATTTGCTATGGCCAGCCCCAATGTTACAACAATGTTTTCTGGGGCAAATGCATCATGTCTGGACATCACACATGAGTG
Source organism: Iguana delicatissima (assembly GCA_948472985.1). NCBI lineage: Eukaryota > Metazoa > Chordata > Lepidosauria > Squamata > Iguanidae > Iguana > Iguana delicatissima. Next base: position 165,269 of record CAOKZL010000022.1, read on the forward strand.
TCACATTGATCAGGCCAGCTTTCTGGAACCAAAATTTGTCAAAAGAGCTATTTTTCTGAGAACATTTTTTAGAAGGTTCATGTAGTTTGCTTTTGTTTTTGGTGGCTCTCACTTGGAAAAAGAAGTCCCTTTTGATGAACACTCTCTGAATGTTCTCTACTTTGTGTACATAGTGAAGTGGGGATGGTGGCTGTCCTATTTGTCCTCCTTCCAACAATGGCCCCATATGATTGTAAGTCTACCAGGGTTCAATTCACTGCTTGACCATGGAAATCCACTACCTGACCAAGGCACTCTTAGCCCCCAGAAAACTCCATAGCCATTTCTGCACTGGACCGTTATATCACAATGATTCCACTTCCAACATCCTATGGTATCCTGAGGTTTGCAGTTTCAGGAGGGGCCGGCCAGCCCCCCTGAAATTGCAAATCCCAGGATTCCATAGGATGTTGCAAGTGGAATCATCACGCTATAACTGTCCAGTGCAGAAATGGCCCATGTTAGATTCGCCTTAGGTTAACCATAAGTCGGAAATTACTTGAAAGCACACTACCGCCACCGCCACCGCCACCACAACAACAGGGACTTAAAGAGAGAGGTGATGATCAGACTATAACGCAGTTACTGCTTATGACAGCAGGAAGGAAGGAAGGCAGGGGAAGGGAAGGGAAGGGAAGGGAAGGGATGGTGCTGCTGAATAACTCTTCCCTTAAGAGATATCTGAAAAACAGCTTCTTCAGGAGAATTTTCAGTGCAGTTTCCCCTACACACACACATACACATTTTTTTCTGTCTGCAATTTCAAGATGGTCTTTTCTGTTCAGCTCTTTATGTGTTGGCAGCAGAAAACACCAGGGTACCATTTACTTTAGCATGTGCGGAGCAAGAGCCAAGACAAGAAATGGCTTCTTAGACTAGGAGCAGAAACTAGAAGAAGCCACCAAGAAGGAGTTAAGCTATGCTGGACAAAGAGTGGCCTCAGGGACAAAAGACCAGGGCCATTTCCACACCAGCCGGCCCCTCCCTAAACTACAAACCCCAGGATTCCATAGGATGTCGAAAGTGGAATAACCGCGCTGTAAGAATGTAGTGCGGAAATGGCCCAGGGCCAGAATGACCAGGAGAAAACCCCCAAACACACCTAGGGTGCACTTACCACATTCTGAAGTAGGTGAACTCAAAGATAGTGCCATCTAAAGAAAGGAAGAGGCAGGGTCTGGAATAAATGGTATTGGAAAATGAGAGAGATTTGGTAAATGGAACCCTACTGTTTTATGCCGGGGGCGGGGAGAGAAGAACTGTATGATCAAGTCTCTTTCACCTTAGATTATTGGAAAACTTTAAATCCACTTTAGTTGTCATGGCTGCATGTAACAGAATCCTGGGATTTGCAGTTTGTCAAGATATTAAGAATTTACTGCCTCAGGATTCTAAATACCTCACAAACTACAAATTCCAGATGGTGGGTGTATGTTATAGAAAGAAAGATAAGGAACTGTTGTGATAGATGAGAGAGCTGTAGATTGACTATATACTTTAATAACTGCTGAAGAGAAGATTAGAAGTCACCCTTTTTTTTTTGCTTATTCTTTTCTTTCTTTTTCCTACTTGTGTATTTTTTGTTTTTATCGATTTTTTTTTCTTTTCTTTAATCTCTGTTTTTCTTTCTTTAGGTTTGTTGCTTTGTCTAAAGTTTTATTGTATAAGAAAAAAATCTTAATAAAAATATAAACGCAAAGAAATTACAAATCACAGGATTCCTTAGGATGCAACCATGGCAATTATAGTAGTATCAAAGTGCTATAATTGCGTAGTGTGAAAGAGATGCAGACAGGCCAAAGTTTAAAATTATCTAGCAGCACCTCTCCGTTCTTTGGAGCTCTTTAAACAGAGGTTCCATGGCCATCTCTCAGGAGTGCTTTAGTTGTATATCCCTGTATGGCAGGGGTTGGATTAGACAGCCCCTGCAATCCCTTCCAGCTGTATGATTCTATGAGCACAACCAGCTGGGGTTGCTAACAAGGCACATGCAGAAAGGACTCATTTGTGTCAATTTAATTTTGGATTCCTAGGCATTGATTTTTGTAACCATCCTTTGGGAATAACATATGTATGCCAGAACACTTAGGGCTTAGGCCATTTCCGCACTAGACTGTTGTAGTGCTATTATTCTACTTTCAACATCCTATGGGATCCTGGGGTTTGCAGTTTAGGGAGGGGCATCAAAGGTTTTCTGTGCCAGCAGTTGGGCATTTAAGAGCTGCATTTAACAAGAAAATAAAAAACACCATGTGGGAATACCACTCCACTCAGATAATGCTTCCTGTGTCACACGTGTTCTTTTATTATTCATATGTCGCCCGCCCTATTGTGGAGGGATAGTGCTATGTTATAAACTAGGGCTGACTCTAATGTTAGGCAGAGCAAGGGAACCACTTCAGGCAGCAAATACTGGAGGTGGCCATGGGAGCCCCTACCTGTTTCTCTTGAGCCCCCTAAATATATTTATAACCCTTTTTGATGTTGTTTACAGATCAGTTACATTTTAATGAAAATCCTTTGTATCTGGTAGCTATATCTATTTTAAATTGTAAGTTTCCTTAAGTCCTGGTTTTGGGTGGAAAGGTAAGATACAAAGTCCCTCCTCTCTTGGAGCACAGACCTGTATGTGTTCTATATAGGCCTTTTCTATATACCCTGCACTGTTGGATTAGGGGTAGATTCCTAGGTTGTTAGCCTCTTTTCTGGCAAAGCTGAGCACTGGTTCAATTAAGACTTGGTCTCCTTCAGTAGATCATGCAAATGAAGGCCCCGAATCTCTTGGGTCTCTCTGAGACTAGCTTCAGCAAATTAAAGCAAATAGGCTATATGCAAATTTTGTAACTGAAAAAGTTACTAGTGACTTTGAAATGTACATTTGTAACATACTAGCATATATACCTGGCTTTGTCCAGGATTTTACTTTCTTACCTACTTACTTGTTAGAAAGATTTGAGATCTGTATCTCTAAAATTCCCCAAACTGTGTTGTCCAGTACCTGTAACTTTCCCCATATTCCCTAATCCAATCTGTATTCAGAGTTATTAACATGCAGAGGTTGGGTTCCTGAGGGAACGCACTGTCCTCCTCCTTGCTGCTAGGCCTCATCTCCATAGCAACTGGCCTATTCAAGACAGACACATTTGACTGAGGCCCAAGAGCTCTCTGGCTGAGAATTCTAAAGGCCTCTCCCTAAACTGCAAACCCCAGGATTCCATAGAATCTCCTCAGACAGCCAATCATATGAAGTCTTCGCCTGACACAGACAAACAAACATACAAACTTTGACTTTTATATAGTAGATATAACAAAGATTACCTGGGCCTTGACTAACTAAAGGAAGGTCTGAAGTAGAGAAGAAACTAAGCAGAGCTGATACTCTCCATCTTGAAAGAGGAGAGGTAAGGAGAGAGAGAGAGGAGTCTTTATGGGGTCACAGACAGCTGGAAGTTTCCATGATGGTTGTTTAGATACATGAACACACTGATGACCATGCATTAAAACTGGTGATGGAGTAAATGGGGAAATCTCTAGAGAGACAGTGTGTGTGTGTGTGTGTATGTGTGGCACAGGTATGCAGGAAACCTTTATACTATCTAAAGCCCTATTACCCTAATAGCAAATGCCGAGAGAATCCTTGGTGGAACAGTTTTCCATTATAAAACAGCTTGTTGCCCTCAGATAGGGTGACAGCCCTATCCCACTGGGAGTGTTGAGAAGAGCTTCATGCAGTTGGATTCTGTGCAGGGAATGGAGGGGTGAACAGGTGGACTTGTCCTCAAGCAGCAAAATATTTTGCACCAGCCCTAGATGGAGTGTTTGTTTTGTTCCTAAGCAGGCTGTAGTTATCTGTGCAGCAGTTGACTGGACTGGGCTGTAAACGTGTCACAATGTGATACACAATGATGCAATATATTTTCATCAAAGCCTGATGAAGTTGAGCAACAACTACAAAACAACCACAATAGCTGAGCACCAGTGTAAACACAAAGACAGCCTGCCTGTTTTTCCCTTAGCGTGAATCAGCAATTATTTGGAAACAGCTCTTAAAAAGGAAAAAGAAGAAGAAGAAAAGATGAAAGAGAGTTATGTATGTTACCTGAGCAGAACTCTGTAAAGCAGCCTATATATGAGACAGCTGTATTCCCAAGCTGGACATTTTGAAGATGAGACGGCAGTTCTTTCTCTTTAATCTGCAGCCCATGAAGCTGATCGTTGCAGGAGAGTGTTTCAAGTCCTGCTAGGATCCTTGGCTCTTTGTTGTAGGGTTGTGTTTGTTCTCACTGTCATTTAAATAGTGTTCTGAAGTTTAAGCTGATTGAACTCAAAATATGTTCTCATGTTGCTAATTGTATTTTCATTATGTGAAAAGGTTCGCTTTGACCCCTTCTTCTCTGTTCTTCAAGGACATGTCCTGGAAGAGTTTGGGGTTTTCTCATACAAAGACTAGGGTTAAACCCTATGTTCCTCAGGTGGAATTGTTTTGAAATTTTCTCCCATCCTCTTTTTCTGCAACTCTCTCTTTCACTTGAAAGCTGGTTCCAGAGTGTTTTCCAACCCTACAGAACCAGTTTGAGGGATTCAGAAGGGAACTACAGGGCTAAGGAGGATTCAGACTTCCTCCCAGGACTGCTGAATTCTATCATTCCACCAGCAGAAGTCCACCTGCCCATAACCCATACCAAAGAAAGCATTATTTCAACAGATCCTCTGGGGCCAGAATCTTCTTTGTGTCTTGTTGTTTAATGCCTTCCAGTTGTTTCTAACTTATGGTGAACCTAAGGCAAACCTGTCATGGGGTTTTCTTGGCAAGATTTGTTTGGAGGAGGTTTGCCTTTGCCTTCCTATGAGAGTGTGACTTCGGCCATTTCCACACCAGATTGTTATAGTGCTATTATTCCACTCTCAATATGCTATGGAATCCTGGGGTTTGCAGTTTAAGGAGGGGCCTTTGAGGACTTGTTCAAGGTCATGCAGTAGGTTTCCATGGCCAAGGAGGATTTGAACCCTGGTCTCCACATTTGTGGTCCAAATATGAAACCATTACACCTCACTGGCTCTCTGTTGGCCTCTTATACATGCATAAATTCTCTATGAGGATCAGCTTGGTTTAGTGTTCTAAGTGTTGGACTAGGACTTTAGGAGACCAGGGGTTGAATACCTGCTTGGCCATGCAAACTGGTTGGGATACCTTCTTGATGTCTCACACTTTCAGCCTCAGAAGAAGACAATGGCAAACACTTTCTGAACAAATGTTGCCCAGAAAACTCCATGATAGGTTTACCTTAGAGTCGCCATAAGTCAGAAGCAACTTGGAAGCACACAGTAACAAAGTTCTCCTACAAAAGAGGAGGAACATTTTTCTCTTGTGGGGAAGTCTTACATTCTGTTCAAAGTTGCAGAGTTCAAGCTGCCTGTGTAGTGCCAGTGTCACTGTCCACTGGATACGCATTGAGCATTGTGCATGAATGCATATTGTACACTGTGCATATATATGTATGCACATGTGCATTTTCTTTGTGTATTTGGCATCTGGATTCATTTGTGCTATGTTGCCATTCAACAGAAGGATTGCATAGCACAATTGATGTGCAACTCCTCATGCAGAGACTTATACTACACAACCCCAATGTAGCCTCTGTGTGTTGTGATTGCAAGTCTATAGACACATATACTGACATTCACATACCCTTCAGTTTCACATGCTGTGTTAATATGAGTTCGATTATTACATTTCTGTACTGGCCAATAGCCAGGTTTTCTGGGAGGTTCATAAAATAACAAGTTAAAGCCATAAAACATAATATAATAAAATATGTCAATCCCTTTAAAAATGCAATAATTATACAGTAGATGGACAACCAAAAGCAGTGCAAGATCTGATTTTAAAATCAAAAGACTGAAAAGCTTTGTATTTTAATGACTTCACTGAAAATGACTCCCCAAGAAGTGCCCAACAGCATTGTAGCTTAACAGCTTGATCCTACAATGTTTACTTAGAAGTAAGTCCCATTGAGTGAGTCAGTAGGAATGACTTCATGATATCTGTGCTTTGAACATTTCCGCACGACACTTTTATAGTGCAATGATTCCACTTTCAATCTCCTTTGGAATCCTGGGGTTTGCAGTTCCAAGAGGGGCGGGCTGGCTGGCCCCTCCCGAAACTGCAAACCCCAGGATTCCGTAGGAGGTTGAAAGTGGAATCATCACGCTATAAGAGTGTCGTGTGGAAATGGCCTTTGAATGGCAAAAATAAGGGTGCATTCTTGTATATACTTACTGGAGAAAAAATTGTACTGAGTACAGTGGGGTTTACTTCTGAATAAACATACACAGGATCTCTCTGTTGGCCTCTCCACCCCTTCAACTTTCTGTCCTTTATTATATGCATGGCGTGCAGTAGAAATCATCCTGAGCAATCTATTTATTAGCAAAACTGCTCAAGAGTTCTAAATGGTATCAGTAGCTTTTATGTTAATCAGGTTAGAATAAGTAATAATCATATTCCAGTTTCCTCATCAAGAAATATTGTGAGCCATCAGAACTGTTCATAATTTTCTGTTTCATGAAGTGGATGGGCACCTCATGTATGGAATATCTCTTTTACTTTCTATTACATGAGCGGGGTGAAAGCACCGTGGAATAAAAACATGAACAACATTTGGCAAGAAAGAAGGCCACAACTTTATTGGCTACAGGATATAGAATGGGTTGGCGTACACATGAGTCTGGATCCTGGCATCAATCAACCCGCCTGTTGGCCAATGAGCCAACTTTCAGCCAGTGCCAGAATCCCAAGGTATGGCGGGGGTGGCCCAACAGCCCGGAACCCCCACCAACATGGGCTGCAAGACAATGTGTGACCTCCCAAGCAGGACACACCAGCAACCATCTTGCACCCCCTGAAACCCAAGAGGAACTGCCATACCAATGCCATGAGGCCTTTGGTACCCACAACCTGGACCCAAGACCCATGCAACTGCCCCAAAAGTTGTGACAAAAGTAGAAACTACAAAACATACAGGCTGAACAAAACAAAGAGTGGGTGGGTGGGAATCTGCCAGAGCAAAAGAGGCAGGCCTGGAAGGTGGAGGAATAAATATCCCCCACCCACCCAACCAGAGGGAAGCCTGCACATGAACACCTAGACCAGGCTGCAGCAGCCAATGAAATCAAGGCAGGCCTGATTTCATTGGCTGCTGCTTTCGTGGGCATCCAGTAAGCAGGAGCACAGCCCAGACCTAGAAGCAGCTTTTCCCAGGCCTGTGCAGGCCAGAAGAATAGCCAGTCTCCAGCTCTCACCTTTCCACACAAATGGCGCCATGCGGCAAAAGGTAAGTCACACAGCATGCATTTTGCCCCACTAGCATAAAATAGAATCGTATGGAAGCATATAGATCACAATGTAGCAGTTTATTTGTAGGGATGACCATCTCAAACAGAGCAGGAGGTTTGGGGTGTCATGAAAGGACAGTAAGTTGTAAATTATTTAATATGTTATTATAGAATTTTCAAGACCAGCAAAGGGTGAGGGATTTTCAGGCTCATGTTCAAAAATAACTTTGCTGGATTTGGCTATTGTACACATTGGCAGGTGGCAGTGGATTATTTGCAGCTCACACTACAGGAGAAATACATTTTGGTCACAATGTATTGGTGGAAGTAGGATCTTTCCTATAAGCAAAGGATTATTGGTAGACGTTCAGATGAACTGCAGTAGATTGACATGGATTTCACATCCACCTGCCCTAAATTATGCTGCTAAGATGAAGAAGGATTCTGAGGAGAGGACCAAGAGTGGGCTTGGTGTCGAAAGACTGGAACTAAAACTGTCTTTGGTTCTGGTACCCCAAACAAATTCCCGCTCACGGAATGATTAATTCTAAGTCTTTGTCTTTTGTACCAGGCTCTGGTTGCAAAATCTCAAAGTTCCAGCAAAAAACAATGGCCAGGATTCACCAAGGCAGTTACAGATGTGTAACCGCTCTAGTTCTGTAGCTATGTAATATCTCTTGATCTGGCCCCCCTCATATCGACTTGTTGGGCAGCAGCTGCTGTGATCAACAGGGGTCTGCAACTCTGTCAATCAGGAAGCAGCTGACTGATATTCCCACTCCTCCTATGAGCAATCCCTAATGGAACAGTCAGAAATAAGGTCCTTGTTGCAATTTGCTCAATAACCTAATCCCCCAGATATCACGCATGTGAGATAGGTTGGGAACATCAGTCAGCTATTTCCTGATCAACAGAGAAACAGACCCCTGTTGGTAGTGGCTATCCCTATGTATCCCCCAAACTAAGGAATATGTAGGGATCATGAATGTGAACAGCCATGAATGCATAACTTCAGTGAATTCTGCCCTAGGACTGGAAGAACTTGAATAACAGCCCACTGTTGCATCTCCAGTTGCAGTGCTACTCAAAGCAGACAATTTGGAGCTAAACCAATACAGCTAGCCCCCCTCCCCCAGCCTCTTCCTGAAGACCTCCAGCAGTGGAGAACCCACTGCTGCTCGTGAGTCATTGGTTTCACCACTGAATTGCTCTTACTTGTTAAAAAGAAGTCTTTTCATGTTCAGTATACCGTCCTGTAACTTACAATAAAGTCATGTACTTGATGTACTATCTGGGGCAGCAAAAAACATGGGCTTACTCCTCTTGTATGTCATCCCATCAGGTTTTACCAGATTTTACCTTTTCCTAGACTACAACTCTAGGATCACTCAGACAACCTGGTCAATGTCCTTGAAGGTTAAGAGACTCTTGGAGTAGCATTTTCATTTTCTCATTTCAACACTGTAATGATGACCCCTCCCACTCTTCTCTTAACATGCCCATTTCTTTCAACCTCTCCTCATTCAATGTATTTTCCTTACTGCTAACCACTTACGCCATTGTCCTCTGTATCCGCTCTACACTGTCTGTCTTCTTCTTAAAATAAAACACTGGGAAAAGGGCAGCCATGCAGATGTGACCTGACTGATAAAGCAGAACAATCTGTTCCCATGGTATGGAAACTGCGGTTCCATTATTAGTAACAGTTTGATATCACATTAGCTATTTTTGCAGCCACATCACAATGCTGACAAAAGATCAGCTTATGTTAGACGATAACTGCAAGATCCTTTTCAACTGTATTAAAGCCAAGCCAGGTACTGCCTGTTTGTTCTGGCCTATTTATTTTTATGTTATGTTTTCTATAGCACTGTGAGTGTGTTTGTGTGTGTGAGCTGAATTTTGAAATTGGTTGGAGTTGTACTACCCAGTACTCTTTGCTTCCTCCAACCAGCAAACTCTGCATATGTTGTATGACATGACTGTACGATGTCGCACATTGGATGGAACTTTACATGGGGAAGCTGTGCAGTTGTCTGAGTTCTTCTCCAGACCCCCATCAGCCTGTTTCTCAGTTCACCTGGCTTGACCTTTCCTTTCTTTACCTCACAACTGCATTGCGTTGCATTTTAAAATTTTGTATCTCTCTTGTTCTGAATTTTGGAAGGGGGCTCACCTCAAGATCCAGCACAGTTAAGTATCTTGTTACAAGGGCACTGGTATTCATTTGCTGAGCTTAGAAAAAAGTTCTCTTTGGAGATGATAATTCTCAGAATCTCCCAGCTAGCATGGCCACGTTGAGTATGAGAATATGAGAGGTGTCACAAATGTTATTTTTCCAAGCCCGACCTACTGATAGAATCTCCCTATTCCCTATTTGCTCTGTTTCCCAGCTCCATTCTTCCTTCAGCTCAGTGGCCCACCCCAGATGCCATGGCTAGAAGCTTGTTGGTGATTTCGAAATGTAAAAGTTCTTCTGTGAAAGCATTTGGGCATTTCTGTCTGATGATCAATGCCCACAAGGTCAGGTCATAGTGTGTGGTGCTCTTTCATATGCAGACGAGCTTTTGGTTGGTACAATGTTGCCATTTAACATAAGGGTCATGCCATACAACCAACATGTAACTCCACATGCAGAGGTTCACAATACATAGGCTCGGTGCAGAATCTCAGCCCATATATCTTTCCTTTTCCTATAGATGAACATTGTATCAGTGAAGATGAGCACCCAAGGTTCAAAGCAGTGACAAAGAGATGCAGTCTAGATGGGGTTACCAGAGGCAGCAGAATGAGGGCATTGCCCTCCCAATAAGATTTCTGTTCCCCCAATGAGATTTTCCTTCAGTCTCCAAGTTTCTAGCATTGCAGTAGCTTAAAATTTCAGTTGAGTGTGTAGAAATACAGTTTAGGCATTCAGAGCAAAGGGTCAGGCAAAGATACGAAAGGAATACAAACACAGGAAATATAAGAGTTGTAAATGTGAATGCTTTTCAGCATCTCCCTCTCTCCAATGCTAGGAATTTGGACACTGAAGGAGAATTTTAAGGGGGGGGCAGAATTCTTCTTTAGAGAGGCAATATCCTCCTATTGCCCCCACTCATAACTACACTGCTGCAGGGCTTGTCCACCGTAATGGTTGCAAATATCTAAGAGGAGACAGTCTGACAAGCTTGACAGAGAAGGGGATGCAATTTTTAGGAGCTAGCAAAGGATGTTTTCTTTTTGCCCCAGACTCTTTTCCTACATAGTGCTGGACCTACCCAGGTTCTGTTGTTGTTCCTGTGTGCCTTCAAGTCATTTCTGGAGTTTTTTGTGGCTGTGTGTGTGTAATGTACCCAAAGTCACCCTGTGGGTTTCCATACCTGAGCAGGGAGTTGAACCTTGGTTTCCACGGTCATAATTCAACACTAAAACCACTACAGCATGCTGGCTTTCCTACAGGTAACAGAAAAAGGGGGGTTATCTTTCTTGTCAATGCATTGTTGTTACTTTGTCCCATCCAGTTTTCAGACAGGGTTCTGAGGCTGTAAGGGGAAGCCAAGCCAAACCATACAAGAAGCAAGACCCATTTTAATTTTAGCTATACAGCTGCCTCTGAATTCCTTAAATACTCTCTTCTCCAAATGCTTTCAGGCACAAGGCTATCTGAAGTGCTCCAGGCAGACTCAAGTCTTTTTCCAAAACTAATCTCTGTTTGGTCTTGTCAAAGAAACGAAACAGGGTGGATAAAATGCCTAGCGGAACCAAACTCGATCCTTACACAAGTGCCTCCAGACAGGCTGGTTTCAAATGATAAGTCAATATGTTTCACTCCTTGCGCACCAGTCTTTTTCTTTTCTCTTTGAAATCTTTGGGCATCTCTCCTGCTTCTGCTTCCTCCCCCTAGGAAACCACTGGTCCTTCCTTCCACAGTAGCACCAATGGATAAGTTTCTGTAGAGATGTCATGTAAGGAGTGATCTGTTCTCCTATCCTGCATATGTCTTGGCTGTTTGGAACCAGCCCATTCTGAGGTTTACTAGTGGAAACCCAAGAAATCCAAATATCCAGCCAAAACACTTCAGCTCTGACCATCCTGAATTGTTTTTTTTTCCCCCCATTGTGGTTTTACAAGGAAATTTGTGGAGTTCCAAGGATTTTTGCTGCCATCACGTGGAGAAAATGCAAACTGCAGATTTTGTGTCTTAATAGTGATCCTCCCTATTTTTCCCCATAGAAGTATGGGGATGTCTGCCTCTATTCTGTCAGCCAAATGTAATGAGGGCGGAGAGCATCCCATTACATCTACCAAAGCTGTACACAGGTTCACTTATTCCATAAAATCTTGCCATCCTCAGAACATTTTAATATGTTGCCTGCTAAAAGGAACTCTGAATTTTATAGAATAAAACAGGACTGAGCAACATTTAACAACTTGTACATGTATTTACAAGTCCAAGTAACTCCATCCCCACCACTCTTCTTGTTTTTGTTGTTAATATGCCTCCAGATCAACTCTACTTATGGTAACCCTATCCTAGGGTTTTCTTGGAATGATTCGTTCAGAGGAAGTTTACAGTTGCATGGTTACAGGGGAAGGAAAGTCACCTTCAGCAGCCTACAGGACTTGGTATTCCCTGGTACTCTCTCTTCACATATCAGGTCTGACCTTGCTTAACTTCCCAGATCAGATAGGATTTGAGGCTTGAGTTATATGTGCATGACTAAACAAGATCTCCTGGCCTGACCCCCTGCCCAACCGTATCCACCTTAAGATCCAGCAGCCAGATCAAGCAAGGCTTGCTCAGCTGGTGATCAGGACACAAAGAGCATGAAGTTTCTAGCACCCTCCCACCAGCAGGCAAAACCCCATCACATGTGCTTGCTGAAGCCTTGCTTACTGGTGGGAGGGGGTTGAAAACCTCATCCCCCTTGTTACCCTGTGAATTGGGGGTCCCAGGAGGGGCGTCCAAACTACGAAACAAACTAAGCAAAAATGGGGAAATTAGCTGGAGCACTCTCTTGGCTAACGAGAGGCAGGGCAATGCAGCAGGATCTTTTACCTTACGTGTACAGCGTCAGGTCAGTGAGGAGGCAAGTGGTTCAAACAGCAATTAAGATTTATTAAACAGTTATTAAAGAAAAATGCAAACACACTCCTAACTAGAAAGGAAAAGAGAATTTCAAAGGGAATGGGTGATACGCCACCTGTCCTGCAGTCCTGGAAACCTGTTGAAGGGAAAAAACTCGTTGTGGCGACCGAGGAGAATCTGCTGAACCGGGCAGCAGCAAGGCAAAGTGAAGTTCAGACAGCCCGGTGAGATTTCCCAAAGAGCTCTCTAGCGGGGGATTTTTGTGGGGGAAAGAACAACTGCAGGCTAGTCTGGTCTTAAAAAACGTAGGTTTTGGATTGGAGACAAAGCCTCCGAAAGGTCAGAATTTGCATGATTAAGTTAAAGTCCGAATTGACAATGGTATAGCCGGTATGCAAATACGGCTAGCTCGGCAGTTAAGTCCTACTTGCCAAGGTGTCCTCTCAGGGCAGAGGGTCCCTCTGTGGTAGCGTGCATATGTAATGAAGGTGTTTTTTTCGGGAGGTCCCTAAAGCAGATCTGGCAATATCTGGCTTGATTTGGTGGGAGCGCAAGTAGTAGCCATGCCTAGTTTTCGCGCTTTTTCAGCAGGCCTCACAAACACTTGGCTGGTCAGGTGGGGCCGAATTATGATATCAAAAATGATATCTTTGGTTCACCAAAGGTAGGCCAGAACGTGATGGTAAAAACCCCCCCCCCCCCCCGAAAATGGGCAATTTGACACAAATTGGTATTTTCCAATCAAACATTTCAAACGGAATTTGGGCCAATGGGGGTCTCCGTTGGAGACATATCACACCAAGGGATTTTGCAACATTGCTAGCTAACAAAAACAGTCCCTAACTAACAACATCCTAACTACATACAAGAACGTACAAATGGCAACAATGCAATTACTGACAGACAGTAATGTGGGCAGTTCTGAACAGCAAAATGCAATGATAAAATGAACAATGAAAATGCGGGCTTTTACAACACTTGATGGCACGGCTACCAATGCGGGCAATGCAACTGATGAATACCGACGACAACTGAACACAGGCAAAAATCCAAATTCAGTCCTCAGGCAGAGCATGGGCCAGTCAAAAAGAGAATGCGGGCAGTTAAAATCCAAGGGTATAATGACCTGCGGGCAGAGATAGTCCAATGATGATGTGGAAAATGCAAACCAACAACACAAGTGAGGCACAAGCAAAGTCTCAGCACACACACCCCCGGAAGCAGGAGAACTCGAAGACTGAAAAATGCGGGCAAGTTGGAAGCTCCAGTGGGGCTGGAACCATAGCAATGGTCCGGTTTAATGGCCAAAAATAGTCCAAGTCCATGGTCGAGCTAGCCCAGGCGTGCTAGCTCTTTGCAGGAGCGGGTTTGCAGAATGGCAGCAGGAATAGTCCAAATGGGAGGCAATCGTCATGCGGGCAGCAAAGCTTCGGGGGTGCGACTGGCGGGGGTCCCCAACAGCAGGAACAGGAATGAGACGTCGTCTGGCTGGATTCACACACCCCCTTGGTGCCTCGGGGGGGGGAGGTCCCAGGATGGCCTCGGCTATCTGGAAGCGTTGACCTACTATTGTTGTAGGGGGGAAGACGGACGGAGGTTATGGCAAATGCAAATTAGCGGTGTGATCCCCCATCGGGGTTGGGTTTGGATTACAAATTTGGGGATGATGGGACCCTCAGTGGGTTTTACAGAATGCCAGGCAAGAGTGCTAGCATGGAGAAGACAGGGGTGATGTCCCAGACCTTGGTAATTAAGCTGGAAGATGGTCTGACCACACCTGGTAGGGGGGCCTCCATGCAAGGGTATCTTCTGGGTAGCTCGGGCCTAGCAAATTTTTTCGCCCAGTATTTTACAGGGGAGCGTGTTTAGAACAATCACACATAAGTTGCTGCAACCCAGGGTGTTCAATAGCAATGATACCCATTGGCTCAGTCTTACTGGATGGAGCTCTGGTCTTAGCTGAACTAGGTTATACTCTGGCCTTCGCCTGGGGGGGAGGGCCCCCCAATACCAGTTAAAAAATAGAAATTGAAACCAATCCGAAGCAAGCACAAGCTACGCTTGCTCGTTCCCCAAGCAACATTGACGCTAAGAATTGTCCAGGATGGATGGGCCTACTATGCAAATGTTCTATTAACATATGCGGATTGGAAACAATGCACCGGGGCCAAGCCCCTTTGCCAATTGTATGGGTCTCTGGCCCTTATGGGGCATCGGAGAGTGGACATATCCCTTTTGGAACGGGCCAATTGAAATGAAACTAGGGAGCGGCCAATCTCTCACCCTAACAGTCCAAGCACACAAAAAGAAAGGGGAGAGGGTTTCTCCACTGCAGAAGACCATTCTGGGCTGTAGATCAGTACTCCAGAGTCAGACCTGGTTCTACTGAGAGGGTTGTTAAACCCTCGTCACTATGCCCATACTTCCCGGGACGCCATTACAAAAGACCATCCGTCAAGTCAGGGATGGGGGGCCCTGGTCGGACTAGGGTATCAGGGCTACTCTGTCCCGATCTACCTCAGAACCAGGAGACCCTGCCTAGTCTCCCACCCAAAATGGTGAAAAAGAAAGATATAACTGACCAAAAAGAAGAAAGCCATTACCTAATACTAAAGCAAAACACTCTACCTACTAGGCGGAATTTGTACACAGACCAGGAGCTGGAGGGATGCCACTCCATCTCCGCTCTGCAAACTGGGGGCCTTTCAACCATTGTCGAACACCTCGTAGATGGAGACAAACGTCTCTGACAAATTGACGGCTGGTGCTTCCTTGCAATTCAAGGAAGCCTGGCAAATTAGAGGGCTCACATTGAGTCACTGGGCACCGGGATCTTTTGGCTCGGGGGTGACCACTGATGCAGGATCAACCGGGTACTCTTTCCCTTCCTTCAGTTGTGACATTTGGTAGGTCTCCAAAATTTGCACAAAAGCAGCAGTGCCCACTCCTTGCTGGAGACCCTTTTAGACAAATCAAAGAGGAGGCTGGTCTTGGACCCGCGTGCCTCTTGAACTCGTGGCTGGATGGTGATGAACAGAACCAAGGACTGCCTTGGCCCTTCTCAAGATCACCTGTGTCACAATAAATAGGGTGCCTGAAGCATGAAGACATGCTGGCACCAAAACAGCAGTGCGGAGGGGAAGGCAGTAGCCAGGTCCGCCTCCATGTGGCATTTGGAATTCTGCTTTTTGAAGTCTCCCAGCCTGGACTACAGCAAAGGGGAGTAAGTGGAGTCAAATTAGGGGGTGCCGAGCGAGTGCCGTTGCTAATCTGGGCTCTGGCTGGGGGGCCTTTGCTGTTTTTAAACCCCAATCCCTCTGGAATTTCCCTGGGATGATGGCTTGGAGAGGAAGAAATTCCCACCACGGCCAAGGAAATCCTGGGGGAAACTGCTGGTTTCTAGTAGGGACTCAGAACAGGGACAAGGAAGGCTTTTGGGAAACCTGGGGCTGGCTTCCGCTGGCAGTGTGCTCTCTCTTTCCTGACTCTCACACTGGCTGAAACTGTCCTGTCTCTTATCTAAATTTCCAAAGGGGCTTCCTCCTGAATCTTAGCCTGGTGCATCCTTCTCGATGCTCTAAAAGCACAGTGACTTCTGAGATGTCAGGACTCGCACTCGGGGCTAAGTAGGGGGAACGGCAGTCTGCTTTGTTCTAGTGTGCCCAGGGCGCTTGTGTTCTCTGGGGGGCTTAGGTTGGGGTCCCCCCCCCCATATCCGGGCAAACAGATAGCGTCGGGAGTGGGCTCACCCTGTCTCGTCAGGTTGGGGAGCAGTCTTTTTGGGGCTGCTCCAAAGTTCAGGAGGGGTGGCAGGAGTCTTTTCCCTATAGGTCCCAGTGTCTGCCGTCACCTTATCTCCCCCTCTGTTGACTTTAGCTAGCCGCAACTCGCTGGGAGAGATCCCGGAAACCCGGGGGACCCCTATTCCTGAAAGTGCAAATCCAGAACTGAGTGACTGCCAGCCGGAGGTGGGCCGTTCGTCACGGCCTGGACTGGCTGGTGGTCCCTCACAAACAAATGCCTCTCCAGAGCTTCCAGAAGCTCTGAAGTGGGCTTCCCATCCAATGGGGTCCTGTCTACTCCAGCTGTACGCAACATTCCCCAAACCCTAGCTCTGTCCGAGGGAGCTGGCTGGGTCGGGGGCTCGTCCTGCCAGACTTTTCCAGGGAAACCAGACTCGGGATACAGTTTGGGGGCAGTGGGCTGACTGCGGGAGTCCCTTCCCCGCCACTGCCTGTCCTGTCTGGGAGTGAGGCACGAGTTCCAGTTTCCCTCGAGGAACAGAAGTCGGCGTGGGTTTTCCCATGTTGGGAATGGGGTCCGTAAATTTGGGGTATGTCACCTCCGATATGGGTTCCCAATTCCCGGGTTCCTTTTGTTGGGCCTTTGGGGGGGGACTTTGGGGGTCAGCCTCTCGCAACATAGCGACCCTGCGGAGGTTGTTCCGAACTCTTCCCAGGATGTTGTGGCCGGGTCCACCAACCCAGGGCTATTTGTCTTGTGGTTCAAGCCTCCGTACAATAAAGCTTTAACTCAACGTGATCAAAATTGTACCCGTAAGCCGTCAGGGGCACCTTTTCTGCCAGAAATCGCGAGTAACTGCTTCTGTGCCACGTAACCTCAGGGTTCTCTTGAGGACTCTGCTGCTCCATGATGTAGAGCACACTCGTGCTCTGTCCAGGCCAAAGGATCCTCACAATCTCTCCCATCCAGGCATGCGACTCGAGCTTAGCCAAGCCTCGAGTTGCCACGGCCGATTCAAGGGTCGGAAGGTCTGATGGGGACATACAAAGACAAGCCAGTTGGGTCAGGTCCTGACCATTGGCTGTCAGGGGCGAATGCGTCCCGCGTTGAGCCACATGTACCTGTGGACCAGTTCAAGGGTCCCAACTGGTCAGCAACTTCTTCCGCCTCGGTGGCACGCCAGGGGTCGGTCTCAGTGGCTGTCATTTCCTGGGTCTCCTCACTACCATCACTAGCGGGGACGGTCCTGCGTGTTGTGGACCGCGTCTCTACAGAGTGGACTGGCACCTTAGGGGCTTCCCAGTCCGGGTTGTTTGGGGGGGGACGCAGGGCTTCTGCTGGCAAAGGGTCCTCTTGGGCAAAACTAGGGAGCAGCTCCGGACACATCGCCAAAATTAAGGCTTTACGTGTCTGAAGCTGACTTTCCAAGGCAGCAATCTGCTTATGGGAAACTGCGTGACTAACAGCCTCCTGCTGTTCCTTAACCTGATGTACCATAAATCGGGCTGCAGACCTGGCATGATCAAGCTCAGCCTCTAAGGCATGTGCTTTCTCCTCCCAAGTCTGGGCGACTAGGGTGAGGTCACTCAACTTCTGGGCTGAGGCCTGCGCAATGGACGCAAAAGTTACCTTGTCCGCCCACAAGGTCTCGATCTCGGCATGAAGCTGGGCGTTCTCCTTTTCCACTTCTGCTAGCCTTCCCAGGGTCTCAATTAGGGCACTGCTAGTGTCTCTGGTCACAAGCCAAAGTCCCCAAGCTGCCAACGAATCCTTCGAAGGCCCAAATGGGTTCCTTGATTTACGCGCCAGGGTGTACACTTCTCAGAGAGAGGTGAAAGGATTGGCCATCTGGAAGACAGAGTCCCTCCAGGGGCACTTTCCCTTGCCTAAAACCCATCTCTTCAGTTTCCCTTGGACCTCCTCCTCACACATGAGGTCCTTAACTACAACAGGGCTCTCCTTAGCCCTCTCTACCACAACGCCACCAAAACTTCCTACACAACACAACAACAACACAAATTCCTACACAACTTCCAGCACAAATACGGGACCAGGACCTGGAGTGACAGGGAGGATCACCTAGCACCCGGGGGAGCTAAGGAAAACAAACTCACTGGAACTTCTCTAGGGAAGAGGGAGAAGGAACCAAACTCCAGCCTGCCCAAACAAAGGTCACTTTTGTACGCCAGGCCCGGTTCTCCACCTCGACAGCACTGATGACAAAAGGACAAGGCCAACGGTTCAGGGATGAGGAGGCCACCTAGGCCCAGGGGGACAAACTCTAGGAGCGTTTCCGAGGCTCACTGGAAGGGGAGGTGACGAACTCAAAGGAACTTACTACGCCGCCTGGCCAAGCAGCGGGGGAAGAGGGACAAAGAACCCAAACTGAACCGCTCCTATTCTGGTTTTCTGGGTTTTGGGTACCTCCTCTACCTCAGGCTAAACCGCTAAACCCACAGCTAGGTCGGGACTCACCACCCAATCCTAACAAGCTGGCAATATCGGGATGCACCCACAAAACTGAGAAGCCGGGAATCACCACCCGCGCCTTCTCTAATATACAACAAACCAAACCAAAAACCAAGGGGAACTCACAAGGGGACAATGAAAGAAGTGAGAGTGCTCCCTCCGTGCTTATGTGCCTTACTGCTAATGTGTTGAATGCGTGTAGACTGTTCCTGACGTGCTAGGCCTAAAACACGTACAATCCCAGCCCACGATAGACCCAAGATGGGGAGCTGGTTCCCAGGACAAGACAAGAGAGGGGTACAGATATCCACCCAATAGAGATACTGCACATACACGTAGAAGTCACACACACACACTAATGTGCTTACCAGTGCTCTAAAAACAACTCACTGACCGTACCCTAAGTCAGGACCGCCCAATTTGAGGAGGTTCGTGACTCCTTCTCAAATTAGGGGTACCGGGGCTGCCTGCGTTGCTCCACCACTCTGTTACCCTCTGAATTGGGGTCCCGGGAGGGGCACCCAAACTACCAAACAAACTAAGCAAAAATGGGGAAATTAGCTGGAGCACTCTCTTGGCTAACGAGAGGCAGGGCAACGCAGCAGGATCTTTTACCCTATGTGTACAGCGTCAGGTCAGTGATGAGACAAGTGGTTCAAACAACAATTAAGATTTATTAAACAGTTATTAAAGAAAAATGCAAACACACTCCTAACTAGAAAGGAAAAGAGAATTTCAAGGGGAATGGGTGATACGCCACCTGTCCTGCAGTCCTGGAGAAGCCTGATTGAAGGGGAAGAAACCCGGCGTGGTGACCGAGGGGAATCTGCTGAACCGAGCGGCAGCAAGGCAGAATGAAGTCCAAGCGATCCGGCGAGAGTTCTGAAGAGCTCTCAGAGCGGGGGATTTTTATAGGGGAAAGAACGACCGCAGGCTAGTCTGGTCTTGGGCAAAAACAGTAGGTTTTGGATTGGAGACAAAGCCTCCGAAAGGTCAGAATTTGCATGATTAAGTTAAAGTCCGAATTGACAATGGTATAGCCGGTATGTAAATGCGGCTAGCTCAGCAGTTAAGTACCTAGCTTGCCAAGGTGTCCTCTCAGGGCAGAGGGTCCCTTTGTGGTAGCGTGCATATGTAATGAAGGTGTTGTTTTGGGAGGTCCCCTAAAGCAGATCTGGCAATATCTGGCTTGATTTGGTGGGAGCAGCAAGTAATAGCCATGCCTAGCTTCGCGCTTGTTCAGCAGGCCTCACAAACACTTGGCTGGTGGCAGAGTAGGGCAGAATTATGATATCAAAAATGATATCTTTGGTTCACCAAAGGTCAGGCCAGAACGCGGTGGTAACACCCTTGTGCCGTGATTGCCAGCTGAACAGACTTCTTTCACCTGATCTGACTGCTGGCTCTTAAGGTGGACTGGGGTGGCATTTATGTAATTTTATAGTAAGACTACATAATCTTACTGAATACAGAGTTACAGGTACAATACTGATCACTGCTACTAGTATCAGTAATAGTGTTAGAAGGATGGGTATTACTAAAAGCATAAGAGGGATTTATTTTAATTTATTGATATCCCTGCCTTTCTCTTTGCACAGGACCCAAGATGGACGGACATCATCAAGCCTAATCTCATTGAACAAAATGCTTTTCAGATTAACAGGTGGCAGGAAGGGCTTTCCATATTCACTCAGTCTCCAGAATGTCAGTGAACAGCAGTTGTGAAGCCTTCACCCTGCAAGAGATGTATCATTTAGTGTCAAGAGGAGGCAAAGTGTGATCCTTAAGATATAGTCCTCTATATTGTATGCCTTTGGCAGGGATGTCTGTTTTATTGTTTTAGTCTTTCATTTTTGCATAGCCACATGTACACTGATGACACTATATAAAATGAAGACATTGTTGAACTGCATTTCCCCTCAGCTATGGCTGGGTACCCTATACCAGCTGGAATCCTGTTGGTTTGTCCCAGTTATAGCAGACCCATTGGATCAATTGTTGCATTGTGAGTCAACATATAGGAAAATTCCATGGGTTCAATGGATTTAGGCCACTATGTGCTAATTCTAGCTTCAAGACTGCTTTGGATGTGGGTGAGCATCAGTGTCAGAGTGATGGATCAAGATCTCAGATTTGTCTGTTCACTGGACTGGATGTCATGGTGTCAACACCACTGCCGATATCATGCAACTGAAGCTAGCATTCCATCAGACAAGTACTAAATGGCAATAAATCAGACCAAAGCAGAGCTTGGCAGATTTCCTTTCCTTTCAGTTCCTTTTCTTTTTTGGCTGCACTGACAGAAGGATGCAGTTGTAATCCTAAAAAATTATTTTTTCAAGCTCTGGACCAAGAGCCCAACTAATCCAACATCTTGCTTCTCACCATAACCAGCCAGATTCCTATGCGAAGCCCATAGACAGGGCATGAGAGCAACAACTGTCACTCGCTGTCTCCTGGAACTGAAATTCAGACAGACTGCCTCTGAGCATGGAGGTTTCTTCATGACTAGTAGGGATGAGTAGCAATGTTCACCCTGAATTCATCTTCTTGCTCCTGTCAGCTTTTGGCCAAGGGGTGGGGCAGACTGTAGTACAGGGATTCCATACCTAGTTTTAGTTAGTTACCAAAAAACTTGGAAAAGTTACTTTTGGGACTACAGCTCTGAGAATCCCCTACTAACCAAGTTGGATGGGCAATTCTGGGAGTATAGATTTTTTAAAGAAAGGAATTTTTCCAGGCTTTGCTGAGAACAATGGGATGTTACATAATCCCCTTTTAAAAGCTATCTAAAGCTGGTAGCCATCATCACATGCCATGACAGCAAACTCGATATGCCCTTCATGGAAAAAAAAAAGTATGTTCATATCTGGATACAAGTCAGGTTTAATTTATGACAGGGTTTGCTAAGGCTTACCTTGGACCGCCAAGCCAAAATGACTAAACTGGGGCTATTGTACTTTGGACATATGAAATGACATGCTGTTGTTGTATGCCTTCAAGTCACTTCTGATTTATGGCAACCCTCACGTGAACCTATCACAGAGTTTTCTGGGGCTGAGTGTCTGTGAGACATGGCCCAAGTCACTCAGTGGGTTTGCATGGCAGAGCACAGAACTGAACCCTGGTCTCCAGGGTCATATTCCAATGCCCAAACCACTACACCACACTGTCTCTGTCCCATGAGAAAAGATGATACTATCTGACAAAGCGGAAGCAAGGGGAAAGATGGATTGATTTAGTTAAGGAAGTCACAGCCCTGCATTTTCAAGACCAGAGCAGGGCGATGAATGAACAGTGCCCTTGGATGTCTCTCATCTGTAAGGTCACCAAAAGCTGGACCAAGTTTGAAAGCAAATACAGTCCTCCCTCTACATTTGTAGATTTGACTTTCACAAACTTGATTGTTTGTGAAAGATGTTGGAAATGTGACAGAAAGGTGGGGTGTTATTTCATATGTGGTGGACCTGTAAGATAGCAAGGAAATTTTGGAAGGAAATGCATGATGAAATTCAAAGAATTTACAATTTAAATTTTGAAATGAAGCCAGAGTTTCATTTGTTAAACATGTTGGGGCAACAAAGAGAGATAAGATGTCACCAGAAGACACTATTATATTTGATAACTTGTTATCCTGATTTCTGGGGGTCCTGGGAGGGACACCTAAGTGCACTCCAAATTACAAAGTTGGGAATTAGCAAAGAGCACAAGCTAGCACTACAAGAGGCAGGGCAACGTAGTGAGATCTTTTACCCAATGTCTACAGGGTCAGGCCAAGTCAAGGAGCAAACAGAAGTAAATAATAATTGTTGTTTTTATTGATATACAGTCAAACACATGTATGCTATACACTGACACAGAGAACTATAGAAATAAAGGTTGGAGTGGGATAGAGGGATTTTAAGAGGAGGTTTGGTATGGGAAATACTGCACCTGTCCTGAAGCCCAGAAAATTGGAGGAAAAAGGTCCATTGAAGTAGAGTTCTCAGCATGGGGAGCTGAGGGGAAGGCTCGTTGAACAAAGCGACAGCAAGGCGGGATGGAAGCCAAGAGCAATCCGAGGAAGCATTCAAAGTCAGGAGTTCTTACAGGGGAAAATGCGGCCGCAGGCTAGTCCATTCTCAGGGACAACAATGAGTTCCGAAAGCCTCCGAAAGGTCAATGATTTACATGATTGAGTTAAGACCAAACTGTCAATAGAGTGGCCAGTATGCAAACGCAGAGTGCTTGACCGTTGAGTATTCAGCTCGTCAAGCTGCCTGCTCAGGGCAGGGAGTCCTTTGTAAGTAGCGTGCGTACATAGTGTGGTACTTGCCTTGAGGTCTCCTGAAGTGGTGGTCCAGCTATTTCTGGCCTGCCTGTATTAGTTTGGAATATTTCAGCAATTTGCAGCTGAGCCTGTATACGTGCTTGTCTGGGGGCCTCGCAAGTACGTGGAGAGGAATAGGTAAAGAAGGCCAAATTATTGATATAAAATGATATCTAATATCCCACGAGCTTGGGCTAGGAAACTGCGGTAACTAACTGCTGCAAGATTGACATATGCACAATATTGGAAAGAAAGGAACCATGTTGATATAAAAGAATGGAAGTTCAAAGTTCTGGATATGATAGAGATAGAAAAGCTAACATTTTCACTGAAAAATAAGTCTATCCAGAACTTTGAAAGGGAATGGAGAGAAGTCCTAAATTGGAGAAAGATATAGTAATCAGAAAAGGGAAAGAATAAAGCAAGATTGTATGTAATACAAGGCAACAATGTAAAAAGGCAATGTACCAAGCAGCAATGTAACAATGTAAGATGTAACAATGTAAAATTACCTTTTGAAGAGAAACTATGTATGAATGGAATGTAAATAAGCAGATTCAACTGGGGGAAAAAAGGAAAAGGCTTGGAAGTGGGGAGGGGGTTATTTTCATTTTAAACTTTAATAAAAATATTTTAAAACACAAACTTGATTGTTTTCAAGGCACCCACTTGCCTCCCTTCCCCACATTCTCCTCCTCCCATTCCCCTGCCTTTTGTCTAGGAGTGTGTGTCTTCCTTCCATGGACTTGGGCTAAAGGCAAGTGAATGGCAGGGGGCAGCCACATGCACATGTCTTCTCCGGTCATGTTGGTGCCACTTCTCATTTGCTTGCCCATCACTTGGGTGCCTGGGTGAAACACAAATGAATAGGAAAGGGAAGGCGCATGTGTGCCTTTCTCCAGGAGCTCAGCTTCCTCCTCCCATTCACTTGCATATTGCTTGGGCACCTGGAAGGCAGTGCACCGAGGCAAAACACAATTGAATGGCGAGAAATTCACATACACCTTCTCCAGGTCCACGGCTGCCCCTCCCATTCACTTGTCTATTGCCCAGGCACTTGGAAGGCGATGTACCTGGACAAAATGCAAGTGAATTGGGGGGACCCCTGGAAGGGAATGGAAGAGGAGTGCTCAGTTGGGCGAGGGGGAGTTATTTGCATTTTCGTGACCTTCATGAGGGTTCTATACCCCAAACTCTCACAAAAGTCAAGGGGCCACTGTAATAGCAACAACACTAAGGCCTGGATGATAAAGGATGTTGAAGGAACAGATGGAACAAATACAGAAACACAATAATTTGAGCATGCTTTTAATTAATAAAAACACATCACACACTCATAAAAATGCTATGGGTTGGATCCAGAGTTTTCCTACTACTAGTGAGAGAATCTTTGACTTGAATTCTGCCCAGAACATTCCTGCCAGAAGGAAAAGAGAGAGAGAGGTATTTTTTCACTAATTTTCCCTTCCCCCAAGACCATCTCCTCACTGTTCTAGAGCAGGGGTGTCAAACTCAATTTCACCTTGGGTCACATCAGCATTACGGTTGCCCTTAAAAAGCTGGTTGTATCTGTAAGACTATATAAATGTATCTACTCTTTTATCATATTAAATAATTGTCTCTGCACTTGATTATTACTACTTTTAGTAATAACTAGCTCTGAACCTAGAAGTCTAGGAAAAACAATGGCAAGCAGCCCCTCAGACCCTTTCTGTGCCTCTTTCTGCCCCCCATGGCTCTTTCTGCCTCCCTGCCCCTCTCTATACCTGGTGAGCCTGATCCCCACATTGCGGGCCCCTGGCTGCTGGTATTCTGAAGAAGGACCCAGCAGCCAGCACTCACAATCTACTTCTACTTCTGATTGTTCCTCTATCCCACTCTTGTGGGCTGTGTGAAGCGTTGCCACGGTAACCAGCTGCAATGCTCTGACTGTGAGACTTGGACAAAGGAGCAGTCAGAAGTAGATGTAGATTGCAAGTGCAGGCTGCTGGCAGAATACTGGCAGCTGGGGGCCCGCAATGTGGGGATCAGGCTCACCATGCAGGGGGAGTGTTGCAGCTGTGGGAGAGGTGCAAGGGCCACATGAATGGCCTGGCAGGCCAGAATTGGCTCCTAGGCCTTGTGTTTGACACATGTGCTCTAGGTTCACCAGCCCCACAGAGAAGATTCTTGGGAAGTGGAGTGGTATACATGATATTTTAGAATGATTTTAGTTTCAGTGAAAAATGTGAAAATCTCCTCCTTCCTTGGTCAGTCAATGGAAATGCCTCCATTTCATTAGAAGCATCATGCCAACAGAAGAAACCCTTCCATTCAGAACAGAACAGAACAGAATCAGACTAACCGCAGACTGGTGAAGGAAGAGAAAGGATGTGCCTATGATATGAATGCATGTTATGCCTAAACTCTTAGAAGGGCATGCAGTCTAGCGTCTACTGAGTAAAGACATGTTAAGGTTGGTCCCCCTAACAGTTTTTCAATGGTCCTGCTGGCAGCAGAGAATAAATCCAGAGATCTAGGACTAAGTGGCCTTTTCTCCTTGGTAAGGCAGTGGGATCTGTTGGCCTACATGGCTGTGGGGCAGTGAATACACCCTGGGATAGTCATCTATTTGGGAGACAGGATCCCTTGTGTAGCTTCTTTATAATTCAGACTAATACCCAACATGGATTCAGTGTTCAGCTGCAATAGGACACACCTGCCAGCAGGGCCAGTGTTTCAGGAATGAAAACACAAAGGCAGGGATATATTTGCTGGCACCAGCAAATCATAACAGCTCTATTCATAGCTACCCTCATGTAGCAAATGAGGACAAAGTATTGTTTAGCTGTCATCAAAGCAGCATGAACAGCTGTTTTTTGACACATGCAAAGGTGTATAGAAGCTGCAATTTATGGTCTTCCAGGACCTTATACTTCCAGAAACCCCTTACTGCCCTGCATATTGTATGATATCAGCTAGAAATACAGCGGGCTCCAATATGCAACAGGAGAAAAAAAGTGCACAAATCTATAATTAAGAATAGATGACATCTAGTGGCCATTAAAGAGAACAAGGCACACAAAATAAAGAGATGGACACATCAGTGCATTTCCATATGTGTCAGTGTTTCATGTGTTCACTCATAAATCTGATCTTCCCTGTTTCTGCAGCACTCTGCAATTAAGCACTTTTACAGACATGTATCAAAATTTGCATTCATTTTCATACACAATTTGCCCTGAAATACAATTTTTTACATGAAATTTCCCCCAAATACATATTCTCAATTCATTTCTCCCTTAACATACATTTGTCATATTGAAGATGAGGTGAGTCTGTTTCTGCTCCTCTAGAGACTAGAGCGTGAACCGATGGATTCAAATGACCTATCAAAGAAAAGAGATTCCTCCTAAATGTTAGGAAGAATTTCTTGACTTTAAGAACTGTTCAAGGTTGGAATATACTGTTTCTGGAAATGGTAGACTCTGATTCTTTGGAGGTCTTTAAACAGAGGTTGGGTGGATGTTTTTCAAGAGTGCTTTAATTGTATATTCCCGCACGGCAAGGGGTTGGACTAGGTGGCCTTTGTATCCTCTGTCAGCCCTCCGCAGGTTTCACTTTTGCAGATCTAGTTATTCATGGATTATTTGCTGTCACCTCTGTTGCCTCCCTATGCCATTTTTAATAGGGACTGCAAGCCCTGTGAGACTGAGAAACTGCGAATGAGGCTTGTAGGTCCCTATTTAAATTGTTTGGGGCAGCAGTGGAAGTGGCAGGAAGCCCCACCAGCCATCCACTTCTGCCTTGTGAAGGAACCCTGATGTCTCAAAGGAATCCACAGTGGGTTTACTATGGTGATCAAATTTTTGTGTGTGTGTTAAATATGGGCCTTTTCCGCACTTTGTTTTTGCAACGGGGCAGAGCGTCCTCCAGCGAGGACGTTTGCACTTGGGGCGGACTGGGTCTGGACTACTTTCTGTAGTTCCGGACTTCAGCCTGCTCCGGAACGACCAGAAGTGGTCGTTCACTGTGCTATTGAAAGACCGCTTAAAACAGGTCTTTCAACAGTGCGGCGCACCCCACTCCGTGGCTGCGCTTCGGTGTAGATTTGCAGGCCCATACCAGCGTGAGCCTGCAGATTTTCCGGGGGCGGGCTTTAGGTTGGCGAGCTTCACCGGTTGGTGGAGAGCCTCCACCAACCAGAAGCCACCATTTTCATCCCCAGAGCAGTGTGTAGTGCGGGCACGCACTGCTCCAGATCAGCCTGGATCCTCTGAGGGAGCACGCCAGTCCGGTAGGTAACAGAACAGGGCGTTTTCTTTGCCAAGCACAAAAAAAAGCACATGGTTTGAGAGGGCTTCGAATTATTCATGGTTTTTCCACTTTTACAGAGGTCCTGTGCCCCTAACCCTAGCGAATGTGGAGGGATGACTGTAAATGTTGCATACCAAGAACTGGATAGTTAACATTTCAAAACATGTGAAAATGGAAGACTAACTGCAGCCAAAATGATTAAGGGCAACTTTCCTAAGAAGAGGCTACAACATTTGGAGTCTTTTTTTAAAAAAGCAAGTAAAAGCGACATGCTAGAAGTTCAGAAAATTAAGCATGGTGTAGACAAAGGGAGATGTTTTTCTCCCTTTTTCATAACAATAGGGACTGGAGTCATTTACTGAAGCCAAATGGTGGGCAATTCAGAATGGATACATGGAAGTACTACTTCACACATCCTATAAATAAACCATGATGTTCTGCCAAAAGATGGAGTAGTGGACAACTAACTTGGATAGCTTTAAAAGGGGAATTAGCCAAATTAATGGAGGCAAAAACTACCAGTGCCTTCTAGTCGTGAAGGCTGTACGTCACAGCCAGTATTGGATACAGCATGTCTCTGTACACCATTGTGATAATGGGCTCTTCCCATTATCTAGGCAACATAGCTGAAGGGAGAGAGTTCTCTCTCCAGGTAAAACAAGGGGTTAATGAGGTGTTGGGTTAAGTTACATTTATTGGGAGTCAGCATCACAGAAGGACACCAAAGATCATGAGAGTCAATTGCTCAATCAGCAAGGGCAGATGGGGGAAAAGGTGAAAAGCTTTGAGATGCTTCCATCAAGAAGTTTTAAAAGGGCCTCAAAGACCATGAGGCAAAGAGACACAAAGGAACATCAACCAGAGAGAGAAGTCCAGTTGCAGTTTGGATCAAAGTTCCCCCACACCATCTCAGCATCTGGATAACAAGGTGAGTAGATTAGGAATGTTCTTCGTTGGTCACATTAGGGATTACATTCCTTTAAAATTCTGGTTGAAATGATCTAGGCTTATCTGTAACATTGTAACTGCTAAGTAATGCCTGAAGGAAGGGGCCTTCATGAATGAGGATACCTTTTGTTGTTGTGATTGTCTGCTTGGAATTAAAAGCTTTCCTGCAAACATCTTCTTGTCACACTCTCTTTCTCCACATGTCTGTCAGTTGCGCTCACAAACAGAGTTCAGTCTTTGAGTTCAGAGAGTCTTTCCCCAGTGGCTTCCTACTGAGAGACTACAGAAAGGGGAGTTAAAATCAGTAGATGGTGACAGCTATAAGGTTTCCAAGGGCAAAGAGGTGGGTACCCATCTCCTACTCAAAGGGGAGAATAGCCCCCCTTTTCCCTCACAACCATTTACTGGGCAACATGAATTAGAAGGTCCTTTTGTACTCACATCTTGCTTGTGGGCTTCCCATAGGCATCTGTGGCTGCCCCCACCCTCTGGAACTCCCTTGCTTGGGAAGCTGGGCTGGTCCCCTCCTTGCTCTCCTTTTACCGGCAGGCAAAAATGTTCTTATTTAATGACACTTTTAATATGTAACCAGGTAGGCTTTTGACTTATCAAGGTGTTTTTAAAATATTTGTTGGCTTTTATAATTTGATATATTTTCTAATGTTTTTAATTGTTTTAAATGTTTTATTAATGTTTTGAACTTTTTTTGGAAGCCACCTTGGGTCCCACTCTGGGAGAAAGGTGAAAGAAAGAAAGAAAGAAAGAAAGAAAGAAAGAAAGAAAGAAAGAAAGAAAGAAAGAAAGAAAGCTGGGCACTATGTGAGCAGAATTCTGAGACAAACCAACCTTTCACTTGACCAAGCACAGCCCTTTTTATGTTACACTTGTTCCAATTTGCTTATTAGACAAGGAAATACAGATTAGGTTGGTTTAGTTAAAGAGGCAATTGAGACAGTATGAACCAGTCCATCTTAGCAAGGAAATGACCATAGGAATTATAGGTGTGATTACAGGCAACTAATTTCCTTTTTTACAATTCCTTTTTTCCTCCTCTTCTTTCACTTTTGTTAATTTTCTAACCCAAAGTGAATGTGACTTTCTTTTCAAGTTGTAAATGTTACCTATTTGTAATGTCAAGATACATTAATCATCTTTATTGTCCTATTAATGTTTTATTGTTCTCACTGATTAAGATATTACATAAAGGGTAGGATTGTTTTTGTATTGATTGTTGAAACTTTTAATGTCTGTTTTTATCACTGGTATGGGCAACATTGCCGTTCTATAAAACTGAATGAAGGGAAAGATGCTAATGCTACTAGAAAGTGACCTTTATGAGATTTTAGTAGAATTAATTCAATGTCTTGTCCTGCTGCCATATTTTAAAGGGCTCCCTTTATGTTTTGGTATGGCTTGCTTGTTTATGAGCAAAATGGACACTAACGGCCAAATGCCCATAAAAACCAATTTCACTGCAAAGATCCAAAATATACGATGCTCATATTTTGTTTGGGATGCACTTTCAGAGACCGTGTATCACAAGTCTTGAGACAGCTGCACTTCCCAACATGAGTGAGTTTTCTATTCCTTTACTACAGGATTCAGACGTTTCCTTTACATATATGATAGGTTCTCACTGATGAAGCTGCATTGAGTATTGACAAAGCCCTATTGTCAGAAAGGTTGCGCAACTGGGAGGAGGGCAGGGTCATAATGAATGGCAGGTTAGTCTGGTGCTCTGGAATCATAGAATTGGAAGAGACCACACGGCCCATCCAGTCCAACCCCCTGCTATGCAGGAACACACATCAAAGCATTCGCAATAGATGGCCATCCAGCCTCTGCTTAAAAACCTCTAAAGAAGGAGACTCCACCACACTCTGAGGCAGCATATTCCACGGCTGAACAGCTCTGACCGTCAGGAAGTTCTTCCTGAGGTTCAGGTGGAATCTCCTTTCCTGCAGCATGAATCCATTGCTCCTTGTCCTAGTCTCTGGAACAGCAGAAAACAAGCCTGCTACCTTCTCAACATGACATCCCTTCAAATATTTAAACATGGCTATCATGTCCCCTCTTAACCTTCTCTTCTACAGACTAAACACCCCCAGCTCCCTAAGCCGTTCCTCATAGGGCATGCTTCAGACCCTTCACCATTTTGGTTGCCCTCCTCTGGACACGCTCTAGTTTGTTGACATCCTTCTTGAATTGAGGTGCCCAGAACTAGGCACAGTATTCCAAATGAGGTCTAACCAATGCAGAATAAAGTGGTACCATTACCTCCCTTGATCTAGACACCATACTCCTATTGATGCAACCAAGAATCATGTTTGCTTTCTTGATTGCTGCATCACACTGCTGACTCATGTTCAGCTTGTGATCTACCAAGACTCCCAGATCACTTTCACATGTACTATTATCCAGCCACATGTTTCCCATCCTATAGTTGTGCATTCCATTTTTTCGAAACTGTGGGTAGAACAAGTGCTGAGGAATGAGGTCAGGGAGGGGGAAATCTCTGGGAGTCTGGACAGTGAAAAAACAAACCATACATTACATCAGAGCTTTCCAAACTTTTCATTTGGGTGACACACTTTTTAGACATGTATCATTCCACGACACGGTAATTTCAGTTTTACTAGCAAACTGGTTAAACTAACCCCTTATAAGAGATACAGATGCATACATAAATAGTAATAACAAAAGGTATGGGGACACAACATATGTCATGAAAACCTTTCATATATTTTTAAAAATACATGATTTATAAATAATAACATACATTTCCAAGATTGTAGGCAACACACCTAAATGCTTCAAGTGACACACTAACATGTCGTGGCACACCGTTTGGAAAGCCCTGCATTACATTACATAATAAATTTTTGTATCTAAACAGCCTAGAGAGTGACTATAATGTTTGTCACTAAATTTGGGAAGGGGGTCTGATCACATATCTGGCCCCGGGCCCACTACTACCCTTTAGCACCCCTGGGAAGAACTTGGAAAAGTTATGTTTCAGGACAATAATTCTCAGATCCCCCACCCCAGTGCTGGCTGGGGTATTCTGGGAGTTGTAGTGTGATTTTTCAAAGCTGCGAAAACTTCAAAACCAAATTCAATATTACATATCAAAACAGGGAAGGCACCTTGCCACCTACTTGTGGAACTAAAAATGAAGTTTCTCCCTATGGCTAGTAGATGATGAAGAGAGTCTCATAACACCAAAGATTCTTCATAAGATGTCTAAAAAGGGTATAGATGATT
The DNA here is from genome assembly GCA_948472985.1 of Iguana delicatissima. NCBI lineage: Eukaryota > Metazoa > Chordata > Lepidosauria > Squamata > Iguanidae > Iguana > Iguana delicatissima. The sequence goes on from CAOKZL010000022.1 coordinate 196,744, forward strand.
TAAAAAAAATCAATAACCACATAAAAACTCTGTGGAAAGAACAGAAAATCACCATCACTACCCATCCTTTAGAAACAAGGTTTCTCTCAAGGTTACTGTTGTGTCTTGAACAATAATCCAACAGGATGTTTAGAGAGAGTTGTTTTGACTATTTCAGAAGCAGTCTTTAAATTTCCAGCTCCATCTTAATTCCCTTTTTAGTTCACTATTTCTGGTTGTTCCTTCATGTGCTGTACCATTTACATAGACTGCTGAGAAACACAGTACTGGCTCAGCCTCTATATGCTTCAGTTACTGACATTGCTACAATAAGCTGAATCCTATTGTCATTCCTAGCCAGAGTAGATCTATTGAATCAACTCATTATCCAACACTTGATTTTATAAGGCCCCGCTTTGGGGGTCCCCAATATCAGTATAGTTTGGATGGGCACTATACCTAATTGGCATCATATGTAATTGTCAACACGTTTTATTGACTCTGATATGAAATTCAAGCCTGAAAGGTGACAGAGAGGTCAAACTGAGCGAGGGAAAGAATTTGACTGTAAATGTGAGAAGCATAGGTCAACTCCAAAATTCCTCCAGGTAAGACTGAGTCATTTGTCAGGTAAATACACATCATTCCTGTGGATAATAGGCTTAAATAGAAGCTGGACTTTTCCAGGGAATGCAGCTGTGAGGATCCCACCAGCACACTGATTGACAGATATCCATCCCTTGTACACCTGGATTCTTTCCTCTTTCCTCACAGCACCCACAATAGACAGCTATTACAACATTCATCATGTCTTTGTCAATCAAAGCACTAAGCCCATCAACAAGCGAAAGACTCATTGTCCACAACAGGTTCCCTTTGTCTTGCATCTGGAACCTTCACAGCCCCAAACCATTTTCAGGGTACAAATACCCCTGTTTTGAGGAGGCCCAGTGCAGTCTCTTGAAGGTCTACCCGTCACTCTGTCCGTCTGGCTCCTGAATGAGAACTGCCCTTAGGTTCTACCTAAGCCAAAATACATTTCTGCTCTTCACTATTCTTCACTACTCTTCTGGACTGGTAATTATAAATCCCCCCAAATCCCTCAGCCTCTCTATAATTTTTCCTCCCTTTCTCTTTCAGCTAGCTCTTTTGTGAATGTGTGATTGTGTGTATCTTGTGCGCATGCATGAGTGAATTCCCCCCAGTAAAATCATTTTATTAGACAATTTTGCTTGGTTTTTGGCTTGGCCTGACCCCATAAAAATTGGGTTTAAAGATCTCGCTAGGTTACCCTGCCTCTTGTAGTGCTACAGCTTGTGCTCTGGCTAATTCCCATTCCCCATTATTTGGAACACATTGAGGTGTCCCCCACGGGACCCCGGAAATCAGGGTAACAATTTCATGGATCTCCTGTAGTTGGGAGTAACCAACAGGATTCAAGTCAATGTCTTTGCCCTAGAGAAAGAAGACTTGGCCACAGTGATCTATTTTTACTTGCCTCCAGATTAGATTATTTTATTGCACTAAATTGGGGCTATCCTTGAAAAGTGCCTGAAATCTACAATTAGTGTATGCGCTTTAAAGACCATGGCCAAGATCATACATCAAATAGATGGAATGTAACTTCACACTCACAGCCTTATGTGATGCTTGTGCATTAATGAACTGCAACATTATGTAATGGAATGTCCAGACAAATATGAAGTGCATGATTGTAATGCACATTGAATATCTGAATATATAATGCATAACGTGTATTTGCATGTAAAAGTGCAACGGCACCACACGTGCAATGTGGCCACATTTACAATTCTGCATCTGCAACCTTTAGCTGAATACAAACTTCCACATCAGACACAAATATCCAACCACTGCTATACTGAAAATTTCACATGCAGTAAGTCACTACTAGGATGTTATCCAATATCACCAATCAAAAGCCAATTACATTGTCTTTTTTTTTTCCTGACCTCAGTTCAAGGCACAGATGTGGATCCACAGGACCCTAACCATCTCGGGGCCAGGATATGTGAAAGATCATTTCTATGTGAGCTTGCCCAAAATTTGAGATCTTCAGAAAAGTCATGTTCATTTACCGCCCCCAGAGACTAGGGCCCTTTTCACACGGCATTTGCCATGCGAAAGGGTGCCTGGAGTGTCACGCAATTGTGAGGAGCGATCTGCATGATGCAGTCACAATTGCGCAATGCTCCAGGGTAGGGCAGGCGCTGCTTGTGCACTTTTTCATTTTTGGCTTCGTGCGTGTGGAGCCTTCGAAGCCATGGTGATCGTGCTCCTGCCCCAGCGCAGCCTGGGAAACTCCCAGGCTGCGCTGTGGAAGGAAGAGGTGGGGCTCTCACACTGCCTGCTCAGGAGCAGGCAGCTCGTGTGGAGCTGAGGCAGCGGGGACGCGAGAGCCTCTTGCTGGAGGCTGCTTGCACGATCCCTGCACCCCAGTGCCAAAAAAAGGTAAGCAGCAGAAAGGGCCTAGATTGAGGAATGCATGAGACAGAACTTTGTGCAGCACCTTGATTGTGGAACTCAAGGGAAGTCAGCAGCGGTAGCTAGTAGTAGCTGGTAGTTTCAATGGCAGTTGGTTTAGACTGACTATTAACATGAGTTAACATGAGTTATCCAAAGTTCTATGCCTTCTAATAGCTTCAGCATCTTGGAGAGCTCACTTTAAAGTACAGGACACAATCTGGAGCTGATCTACTGCTTCACTCACACAGGAGCTACCGACCACCACTGGAAGTCAAGAAGACATCATCATCACTGAGGTTCTGGTAGGCAGTTACAATAATATTCTTCCATCTAGCATAGTTTTTAGAGTGGTTTTAATATGTCTGAAGGGAATATTTTTGTATCTCACTATGCGTCAGTTTGGGTGATCTGATGGGCACGGAGGCCGTTGATAAATCTGATAAGGAAATGAATAAGTAAAATAAATAATGTAAGTTCATGGTGCAAGTATTTCATGAAGAAAAGCACGTCAGGGGAATTGGCATCTTTCTGCCATTTTCAGGTGTTCTGTTAAACAATTATCTGATCTGATCTGTACCTTTTCCTCTCCAGTGTTTCTGAGATGTCAGTTTTAGTACTAAACCTTACAGCCTTCTTGTGAAACTATACAGCTTGGACAGGACCCGTGATTCTTCAGACAATCTATTCCTCCTTCTATACTTCCTCATTTTGGAAAGGAAAATAAAGATGATTCCACAAATTACCTGCCTACCTTAAACTTCTCAGGTGATAGTACTGCAGCTTTGTCAAAAGGACATGGAGGACAAAGAGGAAGACAAATGGCTATGTGGAGGGATTAATGCCTTGCCAGATGAGTCAAGGTTATTACCTTGTAGCTTCTCTCCAGAAGCTAGAAATGTTACTTTTTTGGACTTTATCTGACAGAATCACCTGGATACCATGGCTGCTGAGATTCTCAGAATTTTAATTTAAGAAGTAACTGTCACCAAATTCTCTTTCTGTCCTCAGAGATTTGTGGCTTGTGACTGTTTCATGATTATGCCCAGCAAAATTTTCTACCTTTGGTGGAAAATGAGAGCATAGCAATGCCCTGTGAGTTTCAGTCTGTCTCCCCAGTAACTCTAGCGTTGTGAGCTTGGCCTGTATTTCCTCCCCAGTTTTCATCCAGGCACAAAGCTGAACTTTGAGTGAGTTAGGAAATCAAGCATAGGATTCTGAATAATTTGTATCCTGGAACCTCCTCTTATTGGATAACAAATTGCAGCATGTTCAAGCTATCATCAGAACAAGTCCCAATGTTTCCATAATGCCTTAACTGTACTGCACCAAGCTGGATGGCTCAGAACTTGGGAAAGTTCCTTTTGTTGGACCACAATTCCCAGAATCCCCCAGTCAACATGGTCACTGGGGAAAGTCATGTAAGCTGTGGGATTCTAAGAGTTGTGGTCCAAAACCAGGGGCTGGTTAATCAGAAATGAGCAGCTCCCTTGGTCCCTCTTGAGCTGGATCAGCAGAAGCAACAAAGCAAACTACTCCTCAAGTAGCTTCACAACACAGCTCAAGCAGGAGTAGAAGCAGCAGGAATGTTTCCAAAATTATAAAATAAAGGCTAGAACATCTCTGAACATTCACTGTTGTCTAGTTCAGAGCATTAGTGGAAATATCTGTAACATCCTAGTTGGGGTGAATTGGATTACTTCATCACATAATCTCCAGTCGCCCTACTGGTTAAATTATGGGGGTTCAATCCAACTCATCTCAAGGGTGTCAAGTTTGTGAAAAAAATGGCCTTTGGAACATGATGCTACTCGAGTGATTCTTTTCCCCTTCACTGTATTGTACATGATTGCTTCAAGCCAGAACATTTTAAACTATAGCTCCCAAAATCCCCTAGGGCTGCCTGGGGATTCTGAGAGTTGTTTCCCCAAGGTAACTTTTCCAAGCTTAGTTTCAAACTTAATTCATGGAGGAGTCTTGCTCTTGATAAACTTCTCTGTGTTTGTAAGCATTGCAAGAGGTGTTTTATCAATCAGCTCTATGTTTCTCTGGAGTTCTTTCCAGTGTTTACCCTTTGGTCTCTTTGATGTTACGTGATTTGACTTGTTGGTAGCATAAAGAAAGTTATTTCTTTTCCTAGGGTTTAGCAATTACTTCCCAGATGGACAGGTATGGCCCTGGCCAGTTGCATAAGGACATGGGGGTGGGGTGGGGCAATTCGCCCCAGGTGGCAATGTTTCTGGGGCATCCTGGCCCGTAACCATGCCCCTGCAAGCCCTGGCCATGCCCCCATGCACCACAGCCACACCTCCACGCACAGTGGCCCCTCTCCTTCCTGCCCTCCCCTCCACACACTCCAAGCTCCGCTGCTGGCCCTGGCCAAGTAAGGGGAAAGCTTCGATGAATTAGTGATCCAAAGATAGACGTAGGAGGTTCTACTGCATTCATGTGCATAACAAATTGGTGAAGACTGGACTGTAAAAATGCTGTGTTGCTATATTTAAGCAGCTGGAGTGTCTTTAAACCCAAATAGTAGTTCCTCTGTGTGCATTTATGCACATGCATGCCTTCAGGTCACTTGTTATGCTGACCCCATGAATTTCATAGAGTTTTCTTAGCCAAGGAATACTCAGAAGTGGAATACTCAGTTCATTCCTATGAAATATAGCTATAGCACCAGTTAGAGGTTTCCTATCCAAGTACTGACCAGAGCTGACCCTGCTTAGTTTCCAAGATCAAATGAGATCTGGTGCTTTTAGGGTATTTAGTCCCTTTATTTTTATCATTTAAACAGCCCCCTCACTGGCCATAGAATGAACTGCTGAGGGATTTTCACTGAGCATCTGTATTCCATACCTATTTTTATGTGCACCAACTCAGCCAAGGGGAATGCATGGGCCTCAAGATCTTGTTGGAATCCTGCTTCTATCTATCCCAGCCAGCATGGTCATTGATCAAGAATACTGGGGCTTGCAATCCACCAACAACTAGGCATCATCAGATTCCCTGCTCTTGCACTGACTAATGGGTAGTAATGGCTTTTGGAAATACAAAGTCATAATTCCTCAGATACCCAAGAATGAGGATAGTGAGCAAAGGAGAGGAAGGATTGTGTCCAAAGATCACATGGACTTTATGTTACATTAGGTTGGTGCCTTACTAGTCAGTTTGAATGGTCACAGTGACATGGATTTTCTGAAAATTTGGGATACACTTCTGCTTAAATGCTGATTAACTTAAGAGGCTGTCTGGAGCTCTAGAAAGCACTAAATTCTCTTTCTCTTTTCATTAAAAAAAACAAGAGGCAGCATACATATACTGCTGATATGGTAAACTTCTTCTGACTCAAATGCCCTGATTGACCTTAGACACAGCAGCTATGCTATAATTCCCACACAACCCACTGCTTCATGCACATAAAGTGTGCATACACACACTTTAAAAATGGCAAGGCCTATTAAAGAATACATACAAAGAAAATGGGCGATTCAGAAAGAAACATGAAAAGAACGAAAACAAGCAAAGATATGGCAAGTCATATAAAAAGGGAAATGATCTATTTATCTATCTATTTATGTAGATTAAGATAGAAGATCAATAGAAAAACAAGAAATAGAAATAAAATTAGATGTTGGATAGGTATATAAACTTATAAGTATATAGGTATATAAATTTGATTGTATATATTTCTTTGCTTTCTGGTTCTTATATATTTATAAAAAGAAAGAATTATTATTTGTAAATATTGTTTGTTATAACTTTAATAAAAATAAAATTAAAAAAAGAATGGCAAGGCCTTAATGTTGAAAAGCTTCAGCATGCTCACAGCAAGATTTGTGCTATAGCAATGTTCTCTTTTAATTTTCTGGCTGCTCCCTTTTCATGTTGACCCCTCTCTCCCTCCAGTTGTGTCTTAGTTGGAGCCTGGTGATGAATTAAAATAAAATCCTCTAAGGGGAAAAAGGCAAAAGTGATGTCAGATTTCTGTGGCAAATGGGTACTTGTCTGGAAAACATTTGCAAAGGGACATTCACTGAGAAAACCTTGCTGATAAATTCTGTGCAACAATCAGACACTTTTTTTGATCAGAAATTCATATCTACCATCTTCCCTATAATTCATTAGTATTAATAGAATGAAAAACATAGGCATCACCAGAACTCCAAGGTGGGTACCAGTAGGTAGAGACGATGTGAGTTATATTCTATCATATCAGAGACTTAAGCTGAGCAAGGCTACATTAGAGGCCACAGAATAAAAGAAAGAGGTTTATTATCAATACAGTATTTCCCACCAAGTGTAAAATATCACGCATGATTTGGAACTCATTTGTTGTGAGGAAGGAAAATGGCCTATGTATTGCTCAAAGCACAATTCCACTCTAAGATGCTAGAGGATTTACAAATGATTGAAAACTTTTGCAATGATTGGTTACTATTTTTTTGAGTATATCAATAACAGTTCAGGTAAGATTTGTTCTCAAAAAGGATGTGCCCTTTTCTCTAAATTTTGGCATAGGAAAAATGTTGCAGTTTTGTAATTTTCATCTGTTTTCAGGCATAGGACTTTTTTTTTTCTCTCATTGTTGTTGGTTTTATCTTGCTTTCTTCCATACTCTTTTTGTTTGATTGCATTATTTAAATTTAAAGGTTTCAGTTTTAAAAGCTGGAGGGAAGAAAAGAGAAAAGCTTGATTCCCTAAGATCTGTTAAAGGGGCCAGAAAATAACAATGCTTATAAAGACTCTGAGATTTTTGAGTTACAATACAAAGGTGTCATTTTTTCTCATACATTATAGCATAATGGATAAATAAGGATGCAAGAGATGGGAACATATTGGCCCAATATGACTCAAAACTAAGAAGAAACCCACTTGGGGATGGGAATGAAATGTTGCCACTGGAATTGCCAGAAAACAATTCGGAACAACAGCAAGATCAACTGAGTATTTAAAGAAAAATTGGAAACTAAAGCATCAAATAAAGCAGCCTTCTGACACATTTTACCCATATGGCAGATTTTGGGATTACAATCTTTTGACAGTTAACAACACACAAGGGAAGCTAAATTCTGGATCTCCAAGAGAGTTCAGCGTAAAACAGGCATGTTCACAGTAGATAGCAGTCACCTTCTCTTGCCTATGATTCCTTCTTAATTGTTACACTAAATACAGCTTTTTGTGACTTGGAATATATCATATAACTACACCCATTCACTAATTATGACATGTGTAGCGCAATTATACTGTGCATTAGAATACTAGCTAGTGATGGGGCTTCTGTAGCAGCAGAAAACATTTCCTTCCTTCATTAAGAAAATGTGATTTACCTCCAATTACACAAATAGGTTTCTCCCCAGTGGCTTCTTGTATTACTGAAGGACCCTTATGCTGAGTATTCCATGCTCTTACAGCATGCTCAAAAAAGGTCACACAGTTTAGATCTCTTACAAGAGATTCTAAAGGATGTATGTCAGGAAAAGGCCACAATAAGCAGACACATATAGGGCACGACTAAAGTCCTGGAGAAAGCACAAAACTGTCCTCTGGTTTTGGCAGCACTGACTGGCAGTTTCCACAACAGTGGGGTGGTAAATCTGCTCTCGTTTTCAGACTGAATTTTAAAGGAGCTATGCAAGCTGCTGAACCAATTTTGGGGATACAGCAAAGATTAAAACTTGAGAGCAGACTCACAGCTGCACTGACATGGAAATTGCCTACTGCCACTGATTCTTGGCATTTAGTTTAGGTAGGTGAGACAGTAAAATAAGTTTAATTCTCTCTCTGTCGCTCTCTCATTCTCCACCACCACCTCATTTGTATGGGTTAATATTAATAATTGATACCTGCAGCAAAATATTTCAGTGTGGAATATCTGACAAAGATTCAAACCAATTTATTCTACCACTTTTCTCCACCCCCACTTCCAAGTTGGGAGCAATTAGCTAAACACATTGTAAACTGCTTAGGGAGTGCTTTGCACTGATAAAATAATACAGAAATATAACTGCTATTGCTATGAAATATAGCTTATAGCAGTTGGTATTTGTTGGTGGTCTCCCACCCACATACTAGCCAGGGCTGACCCTAGTTAGCTTCCAAAATCAAACAGGATCTGATGCCTTATTCCACAGCTTATCAGGATGTACAAACAGCCTATCTAAATAAAAAGAGCTTTGCCAGGGCTTTTGAAGTTTCTTTAAAAGGTAATTTGTTATGTGACTCATTGAAAGGCTCCCAGAGAAATCTGTTGCAAGCAGACAGTAACACTAAAATGCCAACATTTAAAAAAATGCAACACAAACAGCAAAATAACAAAATGTTATTTTCCCATTACTTCTTAGTTCTCTTCTTTGACAAGGGTAAGAAAACAACCTTATATTTAGAAGGAGGAAATGTCTTCAAAATGTCCTTAGAAGACAATTTAAGCCATTCCAAAACAATAAAAAAAAACAGTAAGTAAGCTGCTCCATGTTACATGGGGGGGGAGAAAGGTATTGTTACAGGCAATGCCATTACTTGTAACAGGTTATGCTCAAGATCTGGGATTTACTTGCTAGTGGAAGGATATTACAGAATAGGCCAAAGTGGCTGAGAGTTCCGAGATGATTCCTGGTAGGGTGAAAATAGGTCTTAGCAAAAGTGGAGAGGGGTGGTGGTTTTCAGCTGTCTCGCCATGCTGCCCTACTTGGACTCAAGAGCTCTTTATCAGTGGCTCATCTGCATCCTCGACTAATATTGTGCATTTTTGTGATTACTGAGCCTGCCTATGGCACAGCACTGAAGCTGGATTCAACATTTTTTGTTTACCTTTTTCCTTTGTTTCAGTTTCAATGACTGAAGGAAGTTGACGTCAACATTAACACAGGCACAAAAAAGCACTTTGTTCTCTGAAGTGTTAAGCCTCGGAAAAGTTAAAAGTATATCCACAATCTCAGTGGTGTGGTAACTATTGTTGGATTTATTTCATTTTGATACATATGATAGCCTGCTGCAAGTAATGATGCAGCTTTCTGTTCCTGATTTTTCAAAAATGTCGTTCAGAGCACAATCCCTCTGAAAATTTGCCCAGCTATACTGCTATTCGGTCACTTCCTTACTAGTTGAAGTGTGTGTATGTATTCGTGTGTGCCTTCTAACTGCGTGTTGACTTATGGCAATCCCATGAATTTCATAGAGTTATCTCAGGAACAGAATTCTCAGAGGTGATTTTGTCAGTTCCTTCCTCTGAAATATAACCTATAGCACCTGGTAATTGTTGACAGTCTCCCATACAAGTACTAACCAGGGCTGACCCTGCTCAGCTTATTATTTACAATAGCTTAAGAAATATCAAGTAGAAGATGGAGCAAGCTTGTTTTCTGCTGCTCCAGAGACTAGAACATGAACCAATGGATTCAAATTGAAAGAAAAGAGATTCCATTTAAACAAAAAGAACTTATTTACTGTGAGATCTGTTTTCCAGTGGAATAGTCTGCATCAGAGCACGGCGGACTCACTTTCTTTTGGGGGTTTTAGATGCAAGTTGGATGGCTTTCTTTTTTAATAACTTTTATTATTTTCTGAATTACATTAAAGAGAAAGAACATGGATACAACAAATAAGACAACAGCACCCAATAACAAAACAAGCCAATACAAAGCAGACAGTAACATTAAAATGCCAACATTAAGAAAAAAATACTTTCAGCTCTTCAAACTAACTAAATATTCTCCTCTCCTCTTACTGTGGCAATGGAAAGAGCTTCGTAAATGACAAACCATAAATGGATAAAACAATAACTAGTTACTTTCTTCAGAATGAGGAAATACTAAGTTAAGAAAACACAATATCCAGAGAGCCATAAAAGTTTGGTTTCAAATTGCAGGAGGTGGCAGAGTTTGGAGCTCAGCGATTTGTGATAGAGGGTTTGCTCAGAAGGAAAGAGAGAGACAGAGAGGTTTGCCAAAATGTGTGGGTAGAAAGATGTGGTTGAGGACTTTTCCTAAGGCATGCACATGCACTTCAGAAAAAGAGGAGGTAGGTGGTCCCTAGGGAATTGCCAATGTTCAGAGAAAGTTCTCCCTGAACAAATTAGATTTGTTGGTGGAACGTGTCCAGAGGATGGCAACCAAAATGGTGAAGGACCTGGAAGCTATGCCCTGTGGGGAGCATCTTAGGGAGGTGAGTATGTTTCTTCTGCGGAAGAGAAGTTAAGAAGGGACATGATAGCTATGTTTAAATATTTGAAAGGTTGTCATATCAAAGAGAGAATGGGCTTGTTTTCCACTGCTCCAGAGACTAGGACAAGGAGCAATGGATTCAAACTAGCAGAAAACAGATTCCACCTAAATCTCAGAAAGAACTTCCTGATGGTCAGAACTGTTTGGCAGTGGAATATGCTGACTTGGAGTGTGGTGGAGTCTCCTTTTTTGAAGGTTTTTAAACAGGCTGGACAGCCATCTGTTGGGAGTGCTTTGATTTGGGTTCTTGCATGGCAGAGGGTTGGACTGGATGGCCCTGTGGTCTCTTCCAACTCTATGATTCTATGATTCTATTATTCTTTTACATGCTTTCTTCATGTACCTTTGCTTGATATGTGCACGTACACACATATAGGATTCTCATCTTCCACGGGGAGGGGTGGGAGGAGAAGGCCTCTGAAGAATCTGAGGTGTAGTATGAGTTAAGTTCCCCAGTAACTTCCCACTGAGTTACTGAGCTGGGGGGTTAAAATCAGTGGGTGGTGGCAGCTAGATAATATTCAGAGGTCCCACCTCATATTGGAGAGCATGAGGTGGGATCATTATAGATTGTTACACTTCTCTCCAAGCTGGGGGTATTCGTAAATCTCTGGATCCAAGGTTCCCTCAGGAGTACCTTCATTATTCCTGTACTCCAGGTACACAAGCTGTCTCCAGCTCACCCAGAGCTGTGACAAATGCAATCAATCAATCAATCTTGGCAACATTCTCTTAGCCACAAAGAAACCTCTAATAACCAGCCACCAATAAAGGGAGGGAAAGAACCAGGGCAAGACTTTTGGGAGAAAGCTGTAGGAACTGGTGTCCAGATGATGGCTTTACACTGAGCAGGTGGACCTGACTTCATTTCTCAGATTTCAGCATTTTGCTCCCCTTTTCATGTATAGCCTAATGCTATAGCTGTTTACATCATGTAGCAAGCACCCTCACAATCTTGCACCTTTTCTCTTCCATGTGCAGCATTTCCTCATGTCAAATAGCATTGTTCTCACTGCCACCTCACCTTTTATACTTTCCTATGCTGTTCTGAATGTAATTTTCCATCTCTCTGCCATGTTCTAAGCAATCACATTAACTGGGAAATGAGAGAACTTTGGTAAGAAAAACCAGTAGCCATATGGCTCATGTTTTAAAAATCTCAGCAATTTGAAAAGATGAAAGTGAAGTGAAAACGAAGAAAAATAATGTGAAGTTAGTGCAGTGTGTGGGTGGCTTCTCTTAGCAAATGGAGAGGAGAGAAAGGGGTAGCGAGGAGCAGAATACCAAGCACCCACTCAGGTCAGACCCTCTCTCATCTAGCAGGGCTGCTAATGAACTAGAAAGTCTCTGAACACTCTTTTTGAAAAGATGATTTTGCTTTTTTCTGTTAAGGAAGCACTTCTTCCACGAAGGTATTGTACATACTGAAGCTTGCATTTTGTTCCTGTTTCAAAAGTAAATGATCCAAAGGGTAGAAGGGAAAAAAAGAAAGATGTCAACTGTCACGTGGAGATCTGGGCCAGCCAGGGCTGTGAAAGACCAGGCCTGCTTTTTATCCCCCCCCCCGAGAAACAGCACCCTTTTATATGATTATCACCCCCTGGCTCCCTCTCCACACTTAATTACCCTTCTGCTTTCTCTAAGTCTACTACCCTTTTGGATATAGGGCAAAGCGTCTTCATGTTTATTCCAAATGAACGTGTCACTTGTGGTAGCATGTATAAATGAGCTCAAATTGAAGAAACACTGTACTGAGGCACTCTTATAAAAAATAGAATAAAATCTTTATTAGAAGAACTAACAAGGGAAAAGTATTGGGCAAATCAATGCTATCAAACAGAAAAGAACTTCCAGCTCTTAACAGGCAAACACTTCTCTAAGTTAACAAGCCCTTAGCTTTTCTCTCACTCTCTCTCTCTCAATCTCACTGAAGAAACCTCCTCTCCAGACCCTGTTTCTGCTATGTATCTGTTCTGCTGACTCACCCACCTAGCCCCTCCCTCTGGCCAACCTGGGTTCTTTAGTCAGAGAACCAATCAACTTAAATTCCCTCTGTTGCTAGGGTGGCTCTGCTGGCTACGCCCCCACAAGGTTCATCACACCAACTATAAACTCTGTTTTAGACAGGGCTGACTCTATCCCAAGGGAAAGCGAAGTGATTTCTCAGATAGCAGATGCTGCAGGCGGATCTTGCTAAGGATGCCATGTAGCCCATTCTGTATCACTTATGCTACCTTGCTGTTCTCTGCTTGGTAGAAGATGCTGTTCCATCACGAGTGTTGAACTCAAATTCAACCAACATTCTGGTCAACTTCAGCCCAAGCAAAATATCTTGGGCTGCCTTATTTTCAGAGCACCTATGAACATGAAGGTTTTGTAGATCAAAGAGGGAACATTACCTAGCTTTGCTCTTCCATAGGCATTCCTCAAATGGAAAAGGTCTCTAGAGTGTATCAAAATTGTGCATGCCTGCTCCAGGACTCCTTCCACGTCCTTGTCCTCTAGTCTCTCATCCTGTGGAGTCACAGAGAAGAATAAGAGAGAAAGATATGGCTCTCTGAGCTGGATCCAGACTAAGTTAGTCCAGGGCCAGCCCAAGGCATTTTGCTGCCTGAGGCAAAGGACAGATGGGCATCAGGAACAATAGTGGGGTGGAGGGGAGCCAATAGAAATTACCGGGACCTGGCAGTGTCACAAAAGAAGGACCTTTCCTGAGGTTTCTGGGCTCCCATGAGATCTTGAAGAACTCTGGAATTCATAAGGGACACTTTCATCTTCCTTCTATACTCCAAAGAGGAAACATTTCCAAGTTTTGTCCATTCCATTCTCCGGGAAGAGTTGTATGTGTTACATCATTGCTTTTGTCAATGTATTTCTGAAAGGATCATTTTCTTATTGTGCTTAATATCATAAATGTGCCTTGATGAAGTGAAACTGACTGTGAACTGCAAGGCTTCAAAATGAAAGTACAGTAGCTGAAAATACAAATGAATCTCAGTTTCACCACATGGGGGCACATGTGTATTATGTGGGCACATCAGTTGAAAAATGGCTGCAAAGACTAGTTTCCTGATGGGAAACCTGATTTAAAAAGGAAAAAGAAGAAATCCACCGGCACGGCTATGCCCACAACACAAAATATATCCATTTTTGATGCATGATGATGAGCCTGCTTGTTAAGACAAGAGTTTGCCCAGCTGTGTACTATATATTGTTGCAATCCCTTCCAAAGTACATTTAAATGTGGGAGAAACACTCTCTTTTCCTAGTCTTACATTCTTCTGTGGATAACTGAGATGTTTTCAATAACCATTTACCTTAAAATCAGCCTAATTGTCCAGCTATTCAAAGGAGGTTCTTTCTTTCACAGCAGCTACAGCATCTTTGCATGCTAATTTAGAATAACTGTAGGATTTAAGCTCTAACTGATGGAGGACTGTGGATCTTTGTTTATTACCATGATGACGACAGCAAGTAGAACTGTTGAATGTGTGGGATGGGAGAACTGTGTTTGTTCTTCTACCTATGCGGCAGAAGAAGAGAACATCAACCTTCTCCGGACATAACTAAAGAGGTAAAATATTTTCCTCCCATATCAAGAAAAGATTAATATTTGTGGACTTGTTTAACCTTTGAAAAAGGCAGCACAGTTACATGGTAAATAAGTACAACTTTGCAGCTCTTTAGAAAGCGACTTTTTTGAACTGCATCTACCAGAATCCCCCACCCACCACGGACATTCCAGAAGATTTGGTCTAACTTCCTCCTTTAACTTTGCCAAGCTCTGCAGTTTTGTAACAGCAGCATAGTTTGCCAGCATGTTTCTGGGCCCAATTTCAAGTGCTGTTTGTCACTTTAAAGCCCTTACTGGCTCAGGACTATGTTTTTTGAAGGATTACCTGCCCCTGGCTGTATCTACCACAAAGACATTGAACAGTTGCTCAATCAAGTGCACCAGCCTGGTAGGCAAAAGATACAGGGCCTTTTCTCTGCTGGGCCCATCCTTATGGAATGACTAACCACAGGATGGATGGATGGATGATTTCCCTCCAAAGCCCGGGATTTTCCTGTCTATTTTCCAATGAACAGATTGCCCATTTTATTTCATAATTGTTTTAAGCTGCTGCTGTAGTTACCAACACAGGAAATTGTTTTATATTGAGTCAGGCCATTGGTCCATTTAACACACTACTACCAGTTCTGACTGGTAGCAATTCTCTAGGGTTCCAAGCAGGATTCTTTGCTTGCCCTATCTGGTGATTGAAACTGGGATCCTCTGTATGCCAGGTTTGTGCTCTACGACTGACTTACAGCTCTTTCCTAATACACCACATAATATTTCCCTTATCTCACCAACTATGAGGTTTTCAACTCACAGGGTTCCTCTCAGGCAATCATCACTGTGGCCAAATATGGGGTTTCTACCCTATAACCCACCTAATGTGAAGACTTCCACAGTGCTCATTGCAATAACCAAGATCAAGGACTTTCTCTGACCCTCACCTCTGCCACAATGTAAGGACTTCCTCCTGTCCCACCTTTGTGACACCAACTGTTGGGACTGTCTAAATGTTCCCAAAGTTCCTATGAGTATTTATGCAGCATATGTCTCCAATGGACACCACCCTTCCATGTTCAATGTTGCCATAACAGATACCTTATCTGAATCTAGCCTTTCATATCGACAGTATTGTTGGAGATGAAAGGTGTACAAAAACAATTCCTTATTTACAGTAGTTAAACACAACAAAGCAGAATAGTTATTTAATACATTTAAATCATCACATACCCTCTCTCACATTCCTCTCAAACCAACTCAGAACACCCATACCAAATTCCCAACCAAAACTTCCTTCTCTCCCTCCACCCCTAGTGTAACTGAACTCCTAGATATTGTTCACCAGCCTTATGCAAATTTCTTCAAAAATTCCGCCCATCAGCACTCATTCCGACATTCCATTCTCCCCCTTCACAACAGCTCTCTACTTTATACTCTAATATACAACCAATAAATTCAATAACCTTTTCCAATCCCAACTCCATGACATCATAATATTCCCTGGTAGTTTCCTACCCAGCTATTAACTAGGCCCCATTCAGTTTACCTCCCTCAATCAGATGAGACTGGGCATGTCCGGAATGGCATTTTCTCTTTTCATGATGATGTGATAGTCTGAATTTATTGTACTGAGTTAGTTGACCATCCTAACAATTAAACTGTTTTTTAAAAAGAAAAGCAAATAACTACTCTGTGATTAAATTGGTTAATTACGTACACAGAAATGCTTTTTTATTTTTTTAAAAGATCTTGCTAGAACATTTGGGTAGGCAAGTGAAACTGAATCAAAAAGCAGATATAAAAATTGCTATAAGATTTAGCAGTTGTGCTTGGTGAATTCTCATGTAAACTCTTGCACTTGGGACACAGTGCTGGCAGCTATTTTCCTGATGCGGACAGCTCTTTAAATCCTGTTCCAGACTAATATTATTTGGTGCTGAATCAGTGGCGTACCGAGGGAAGGCAAGGAGGCAGGGCGCCTTAGGTGGCATGTTTTTGGGGGCGGTGCCAGACCACCAGCCACACACTGGCAGATGTCCAGCGACTAGATGGGCACTGGAGCCTCCTGGAGAGGTCTGCTGGAGGGGTATGCCACCCAGGGAAAGGGGACTACTCTGGCTTTTCTGTTCATGTATATGAAAGGATGATTTCATGCTTATAAACCAGTGCTCCTCAGACTATTTGAACTAGGGGACTGGCAATTATTGTTTTCCAATGTGCCAGGGACCAGCACTACATTTGTACTCATGTTACCCTGATTTCTGGGGTCCCTTGGGGGACACTTCAGTGTGCTTCACGTGATGGGGAATGGAAACTAGCCAGAGCACAAGCTATGGCAATGCAAGAGGCAGAGTAACCTAGCGGGGTCTTTTTACCCAGTTTTTACGGGGTCAGGCCAAGCCAAAAACCAGACAAAAATGTCCAATAAATGATTTTATTGAATGAAAATCTCATGCAGTAACGCAATCACACACATGCACCCAAGAGCTATTAAGAAGCAAAAGAGAGGAAATTGGACAGGGGGGTATTGAAGGGGTGTAGTTGGGGTAATATTCCACCTTTTCCTAAAGTCCTGGGTCCGGGAAGGCAGCAGAGAAGTGGGGCTCAGCACGGAGAGGGCTGAGGGAATCACTCAATGGACAGAGAAACAGTCTTCAGGGATGACTGGGAGTGATCCAACGAACTGCTCAAAAACTGGGACTATTTGTAGCAAAAAAAGTACCTGGAGGACTAATCCTTTCCTGGGGAGAACAATGGGTGTTGGAGCGATAACGAAGCTCCACCATGGTAATTTCCTTCATGTGATGGGATTGCAAGGTGTTGCCAAAGTCTCAGGATCTTTGGCTGTGTTAGCTTGTGGTGTGCCTTCATATAAATGGTCCTTGCCTGATGGATATTTGCTCAACTTGGGGCAGACACACTAATCCTCTCAAGTCAGCGTCTTGGGGCTGAGGACCCTTTGTTTATTGTGGGTTTGCACATCTTGAGGTTTCCTGGGGCTACATGACGGGGGATTTTACTGGTCTGACATGGTTTTTGGTCTCTCGACCGTGCCTGCCTATGTGCCCCTTCAGGGGACCTCTCTGACACACAAAATCATATTTTAATATCAAAATTGTAGACCCCCGGGATAGCGTTTCTCTCTCAAAGTGACAATCATTGAGTATAACTGTTCCTTTTTTTCCTCAAAACTTGCCAGAGACTGGCAGCCAATGACTTAGGGACCAACAGTGGTCCAGGGACCACCACATTGAGTAGCACTGCTATAAAAATTCTTGTGGGAGCAAATCTCCAGCTTCCTCAGATTTGGAAAAAATCAACAGAGAAAATGCATTTTTCACAACTCAGTTCTTTTGTTCTGTTTCAAAAGCTAAAAGTAGAACTTTGCAGGCCCTGTGTAGGAATACAAGGTCAGAGAGTAGGCAGCATGCAGGGCTCGTGAATAAATGAGTGAAGATTTCAAAGGTTTGTCTTCAGAGGCTGAGTGGTACATTATGAAGTGCAGAAGCCCATGATGACTGTGTCTTCATGTGGGTATGTACAAGCATATGTACACATGCATGTGAATACAGAGAGAGTGTGTTTGTAAATAGCTACATACACAGGCTATATGCATACACATATCTATTTAAATACTCCTGATTACAGAGGTTCAACTGTACTGAATTTTAACAAAAACCATTCATCCAGCTGAAATGCAACTTTTAGTTTTCAGTTTGAAGTCCAAACAAATTTTGCAAAGAAGTGCTAGTGTGTTTGTTTTTTTACAAAAGCTGGAAACAGGAAGTAACCACATTCAGGGCTGTCAAAGAAG
This sequence comes from Iguana delicatissima, assembly GCA_948472985.1. Classification (NCBI taxonomy): domain Eukaryota; kingdom Metazoa; phylum Chordata; class Lepidosauria; order Squamata; family Iguanidae; genus Iguana; species Iguana delicatissima. Next base: position 214,796 of record CAOKZL010000022.1, read on the forward strand.
TATTAAGCCTCTGCTGAATTGTTTTTCTCTTTCTCTGGCTTCTTATCTGCAATTGTGCTACAAAAATATAACACAGCTTGAAAGCCCTTTTTTCATCCAATTCAGTTATCAGAATGGTGGGGGCAGAGGAGGTTCAACAGATGATATCACTACTCCAGCCCTGGAAAAAAAAAAACATAGCTGTATACCCCTGCATTTCCTCTGCATGACCACTTATTCTTACTACACTCTCCCCTGCCAGCTTTCTGAGGGTAAAGGGAGGAGAAAAGTTTGCCTGATAGAATGAGTCTCTGACTTGACGACAGAACAATGGAGAGCTGTGACCAGAGGCAGGGTTTAGTTGATCTTACAGAGGCCAGGAGTGGGTTTGGGTTGAGATCCAGCCATTTGGCTGGGTATGAGAAGGCAAATGCTCAGAGCCATTAGTCAATTGAAGACTTTTTTTTTTAAGACTTGAAACCATTTATGGGCTTCTTGAACAATCAAAAATCTAACAATACAATAACGTGTGGCTATAGTCAGTAGTAATTCTAGTAAGATTACTTAGTTGGATCTCTAACGGTAGAATAAAGTATTTTTACTTTTCTTATTTTCTTTCTTTCATTACAGTTTGGCTAATGGTGGGGAGGTCAGAGCCCTTTTGTTTTTTAGTAGGTTAGTGTTTAGTGTTTTAATTTAATGTGCTAGTCCTGTGTTTTAGAGCCTTTCTACCCCATACTCTTATAGTGCTATTATTCCACTTTCAACATTCTGTGGAATTCTGGGGATTGTAGTTTACTGAGGCCAAAGAGCTCTCTGGCTGAGAATTCTAAAGGCCTCTCCATAAACTGCAAACCCCAGGATTCCAAAGGATGTTGAAAGTGAAATAAGAGCACTGTAGCAGTGTAGTGTGGAAAGGCCCATAGTCCAACACTCAAACCACTACACCACACTGGATCTCTACTTTCAAATTAACAGGTGAAATTACATCTACAATGGAAATGTGCCCTTCTGTTCCTGCTTTCTGCCTCGTATAAAGATTTCCTGACAGCCTGCTCTGTTTTCCATTATTCTAGGAAAGCTCTCTGAAATAACAGAAAGGTACGTTTCCTTTGCATATGTGTCTGGCTATGTCCCTGTAGCCAGACACAAAATGATGACATCAGTGTTGAGGTACATCAGAGTTCTCTGGACGCTTCAGTCCTGCTGTTGTAATTTCTGTGATTCTGCATGCTTCCCACAAAGCATGGAATGGCTATGCAAGGGGCTTCATAGACTGATCAGTGTTAGGGGTTGTGGTATATGCCTCAGCCTAGATCTACATGTGGGCCTTCTACACTATGCTGAACCATATGGGATTGCAGCCAAGGAGCATATTCCTTCAGGAGTCACAGTCTGTTTGGGGAAGGTTACACTTAAAAACACCCTCCAGTGTTGCCCTTAGTGAGAAACTTTCCATAAGAAACACTGTGTGCATTTCATAGCTAAGAAAGATGTAAAGGGACCATAGTTTACCATATCTGTTCCAACATTTCTGTACTATGGTCTCCCTTGAACAACCTACTTAATCTTAGAACCAATGGCAATAATCTTTGAGAATTCCTAGAGAATGGAAGAAGTCCCAGCAGACTGGAGGAAAGGAAATATTGTCTCCGTCTGCAAAAAGGGAAAAAAAGAGAATCCAAACAATTACTGCCCAGTCAGTGTGGCATCAATACTAGGAAAGATTCATTAAACAGACAGTCTGTAAGCACTGAGGAAGGAATGGCATGATCACTACAAGTCAACATGGGTTTCTCAAAAGCACTTCACAGCAGACAAATCTCACCTCTTTTTTTTTCTGATAGATTTACTACCTGGTAGATTAAGAGAATGTTGTACATGTAGCATATCTTGATTTCCATAAATCCTTTGACAAGGTCCCCCATGATATTCTTGCAAGCAAGCTAGAAAATCTGTGCTAGACAATGCTGGCTAAATGAAATGCAAAATATAAGATGGGTGATACCTGCCTTGACCACAATACCACCATTTCCACATAACGATGCTCTCCCATGTTGTCCCATTGCAATCCCAGCTGGGAAGAGAGTGCAACAGGGACCCCCTCCTTCGCACCTGACTGACCTCCTGCAGAAGGGAATGCGATCGACATGTGTCTGCCTTCCGCAGTGCAGCTGGGCTCTTTCCCACGCTGTACTGGGAAAGGAAGAGCCGCCATCATGTTTCCATCATTCCAGGTGTCTTACTAGACCATAAGCTGAACATGAGTCCACGGTGTGACGCAGCAACTAAAAAAGCCAATGGAATTCTAGACTACATCTATAGGAGTATAGTCTCTAAGTCAAGGGAAGTGATGATGCCACTCTATTCTGCTTTAGCCAGAATTTAATCAGTATTCCCACCTGGAATACTGTGTCCAGTTCTGGGCACCACAGTTCAGGAAGTATATTGACAAGCTGGAACGTGTCCAGAAGAGGGTGACCAAAAGGATTAAAGGTTTGGAAACCATGCCCTATGAGAAAGAAGAGAAGGTTAAAGGGTGACAGGATAGCTATGTTTACATTTTTGAAGGGATTGTTTCTTGCTGCTCCACAGGCCACGGAGCAATGGCTTCAAAACTTCAGGAAAAGAGATTCCATCTAAACATTAGGAAGAACTTCCTGAGGGTAAGAGCAGTTTGACAATGTGGAATAGGCTGCCTTGGAGTGGGGTGTGGCCTTGGAATGTGGTGGAATCTGCTTCTTTGGAGGTTTTTAAACAGATGGCTAGGTGGCCATCTATCAGGAATGCTTTGATTGCATGGTAGGATTGATGGCCCTTTTGGTGTCTTCCAGCTCTATGATTCTATAATTCTACTTTTGTGTCTAATCACCTAAAATCTGTAACACAAACCAGAGATTAAACTTAATATTAAAGAAGGGGGAAAAATTTGTTATCTTTGCATTATGTTTGCATTTTAAGACAAACGTATGTAATTTTATTTTATGAAATAATGTGCAAACTGAGTTGTGTTTTGAAATTCACATTTCCCTGAAGTTTGCACTGGAGTTCACTAATCAAAAATGCACATATTACTGGAAAGTGCACACTAAAATGTATATGTCAGTGAAAATAATGTTTGAAAGTACATTGTGTTGAGAAAGCAGATGGCCAAAGATTGTATATTTGCCAAAATTGTGTACAGAAATGCACATATTGGGAGATATTTGCATAAAAATGCATGACTTTATGTGAACTTTTTTTAAAAAAAAAATCTCAGTGTTGAGTAGAGCTAACTCAAGGCTGGGGGAAAAAAGCAGCAGAAAGAAATTAAAACTGATGGATTCATTCAGCCCTACTGGATACTGACTGAGAAGCATTAGCAATACATAGGTGGGTGTACTTCTCTCTCCGTTTCATTGAATATCTGCACCAAACTGCAGTGCTGCTGTGTTTGCTCTTTAGCAAGATACTTGATAAGAATCCCCCATGTCACAAGTGGCCTGCTTGCCAGCAGCAGAACATCTTCCTGATAACTGCCAAGTCAATCAAATTTGAAGGGTGAAGGACAAATATCTCATAACTTAATCTGTGTTGATGCAAAAAAAAAAAAAAAGAACTATCAGGAGGTTTGGGAATCTGTCCATTTTAGGAATGAGCAAGAAAGGCAGTGATAAGATGGAGTAAAGCACTGGCCGGAACCATATTTAAAGTTAGGTGCACAAAGCAAAAAGCTGACTCACTCTTGCATGATGATAAGATGACAATCTCAAGGTCTAGAATGTCAGTGGAGACAACGTCATGGCAAACTATTTGAAAAAGGGCATTACATTTTAATTGGATGTTGGAATGAATAGTCATTTCTTCTTTAGGATTCTCCAGGGAATGGGAAGATTTGCTTAGGGAAAAGCTAGGTGTAGGTATTGTTCAGGGAGAAGTGAGAGGTGGAGTATGGTATATAGCAAGAGGCATTCACAGAGATGTGTTATTGCTTTGAAAGGGTTAAATTGAAAAAGCTATTGTTAAAGTAGAAAAATAGAGAAAAATAAGGTGAGCAGATGCATTCTTTATCTTATCAGAAGGCTTAGGTATGCGCTTAGCTATGTAGGGAACCTGGGGAGTTTTCAGGTCGGTGTAACTCAGTGAGAGTACTCCCTTGGTACCGAAATATATCATTTTGAAAGCTGTAACCTGGGTCTTTGTAACCTGTAAACAGTTCATATATGGTCATATTTTAATCATTTCCTGTAACCTGTTTACAAGAATGTATAAAAGAGTGCTGATACCTGACTCTAGGCTCTCAGTCTTTGGAAATTCATTCCCACTGAGACCGCTGCACAGTGAAAAATAAATCTTTTTGCTTTCTAATCTGGTGGTCTCAGTTCTTGGCGAGCTACTTCAGCTTTTGTAAGGCTACCAGTGCTTAGCCTCTCCATCTCATGTACTTGGGGTTGAGTGTGGCTAATCAACAGGGAGAAAAGCAGGCATGAACTTAAAATGGTAACAGTTGGAAGTATTCTCAAAGGTCATCTGGCTGAATGCCCTGTAGATGTAGGAAATCCACCACAGCATCACTGATAGGTGGCCAGCCAGTCTTTGCTCCAAAACCTTAAATGAAGGAAACTTGACCATCTTGGGAAATGATAGATTCCCCTGTTGAGCAGTTTGTCGTTATATATTTAAAAGTTTTCTACCTCATCTTTCTTTTCTTTTTTTAAAGAAAAGCTCTGTCAAAGGTGGCATACAAGGGCAAGTGAACGAGATTTTGAAAAATGTACCTATAGCAGTTATAGCAGTAGCAATTACATTTCTATACCACTTATCAGTGCAAAGTACTCCCTAAACAGTTAATGATATGTTTAGCTAATTGCCGCCAAAAAGCTGGGTACTCATTTTACCGACTTACAGAAGGATGGAAGGCTGAGTCAACCTGGAGCCCTGCAGGATTGAACTCATAACATTGTGGCTGAAGTACCACATTTAATCACTGCACCACCAGGGCTTTCTAAGCAAGCAACTCAAGAGAATTGAGAATAGAGAAAGTTGCCCAGTCAACAGAGTAAATGCCTATAGAAAGGGAACAGAACTTCTCAAGGGTCTCATTCAGCAGGACATCTATAGCTCTTTGGTTTGGTCACAGAGTAAGTCTTTTTCAATCTCTGAGCATGACACAATTCATATGCTGCAGGGGGAAATGTTAGAGGAATGAAGATATTAAGAAAGATGTCAAGAATTAGGAAGGCTGCAGTCTTTCTCCACTCAGTGCCCTTTAGATATGTTGAATTACAACTTCCACCATCTCCAGCAACCAGTAAGACATGTTGGCTGGGGATAATAGAAGTTAAAGTCCAGTGAATCTGGAGAGCATCTTGGAGAACGGAAATTGGAAAATGCTGGAAGAGAACCCTCTTTGTTTGGAAAGACCTGTTTCTGGATTGAGACTTCTGGCATTGAAAATATAGCAGCCTGTGAGGGCAGAGATCTGAAATGAAATACCTTTCAATGACAATTACTACAATCCCACAGTTGTTATGCTGGCTGAAGGATTCTGGGAGTTGTAGTTTACAAAGCAACTCCTCTAAGCTCTGCGTAGGTGCTTGTATTGTCTGTTTTGTTTCAGATATCAAGAAATCCAAAATGAAAATCACTGCAGTTACTCAACTGCCACACCTTGGAGAACAAGTCCCAGGAGAATCAAAACGTTTCTTTTCCTGATTCTTTTTATTAAGTATACTGAAATTGCATCCCCTCCTTTTCCCAAAGCAAGAGTAAAAAATCACAGCTGAGAAGAGACAAACATTTCTTTTTCTTAAAAAATCAATAACATTTATTGTTATCTGTTTGTGAAATGCAGCATAATACACAAAGATGTTTTCATGCAAGCATGTGTCTTACATAGAAGGCCTGCTTTCTACATGTGCTATCAGTTATCTACCCCATCAGTAATTACTTCTTGAAGATGTTCTCACAGTCAAAACTCCTCTTCAGAATATACTATATTTTGTTTTGTAGGTGCATGTTGTCACAGTCAACTAATACAGATGGAAAATGTCACTGAAGGAGAAAGATCCAGTGCCCTCTGCTTCAAGAGCAACAACAAACTCTACCTTGTGTTGACTCACATAGATGTCTCATCCCAATAAGACAATTGGGAATACAGTGACAAAATCAGGAGAAACACTGAATCCCAGTTCAAAATGGCTTGGAACTTTGATCTCTAGAGGGCTGCCTTTCATATCAGCCTTCCCTTTGGGTCCCCATAGTCCAAAGTGAGATGGATGGAGATTGGGGAACAGTGGCAGCTGATAATGGCTCACATGTCAGTAAGACAATGAATTCATTCTGTGTTTTAGACTGAACATTAAAGGTGCTTTCCCAGGGGCCTTATCCCCAAATTAGGACCATCACCTCAGGTAGATTCTTTAAATTTGAACTAAAATATGGAGTGGATTTGCCATCCCACTGACATGGAAGCGACTAGTAGCCATTGCTAGGGAAAGAGCTTTTTTGTGGTGGTGGCCTTTTCATGGAATATTCTCTTCAAGTTGGCTCACCTGGTGTCAAATGTTATGCCTCTGAGGCAATGGAAGATATTCTTATTTCCCCAGTCATGAACATTTCATGTGACTTTCACGCTGGAAGAAGTGTAGTCTGAGCATAGAGAGTGACGTGCTTGCCTGCTTAGTCTATGGCCCAATTTCTACATTTGTTTGTTTGTTTACATATTTATATCCCATCAAAGGATCTTCAAAGCAGCATACAATAAAATGAACTGTTAATTTTTAAAAAAAATTAAACAATTTTAACAATTTTTAAAGACATCTAGAAGTACATCAAACTATTTAACACTTAAAATGGAACAAATTAAAGCTTCTAAAACATTTTAGACTTTTAAACCTCTTATATGGTGTTCATATATATTTTCATTTCATTCTAGTTGAGCTGTTTTAATTGCCTGATTTTTAATGTTTTACTGTCATATTGTTGGTGATCCTGGAAACATGGGTATCAGGGGTAATGCTGTAGACAAACAAACAAACAGATAGGTAGTATTTGCATACAGAAAAGGTGAGATGTGTTTTCCTGTGGTTTCTTCTTGCTCAGTTTGTGGGTGGATGTCATCATTTGATACATTGGCCCATGTGCTTTGCTCTGAATTTTGCTGATGAAAGTTCCCAACCGAAAAGGGATTTAGAGTTTGTGCAAAATGCCCTATCAGCTCTAGAACAAAAGATGTTGAACTGAAATAGGGCGGCAGCTTCTTCCCTCCCTCCCCTCCCTGCTCTCCCTCTCCCTCTTTCTTTCAGTCTCTCTCTCACTCTTCTTTTAAAATAAGGCACCTTCCACTGTAGGGTCCTGGCACATAAGGAGCTAGAGTTTGTGCCCAAATAGGTGTCAGCTGACCCACTGACCTGACTGCTCCTTGGACTGCCTCTGTTAACTGCCTCCATTGGACTGAATGAATATACCACTGGAAGTAACATTCTAGATCATCCTCACCCAACCCAGTGCCTTCCTGATGCCATAGGTGATGATGCCCCTCATACTTGGGCACTGTATGGGGACAATGGGCTATGTAGTCCAATACATTTGGAAGCCATAGGTTTGTGAAAGTTCTTCATATGGGTAGCTGGTTCTCAGAGGCCATCACCTAGACAAACCAAGGTATCTGGGTGAAAGTGAATTTTCTGAAGGGAGGCCCCTAAAATAGATCTTTTTCCTTTTTAAAAATGAGACTGCAGGGTTTTGATGCTTGAAATGCCTCTTATCTCCCATGTACAGTATGAACTTTTCACCCGATTAATCATGAAAGCATCACATATGGTAAAGTGCTAATCTGAGGGCCTGCATTTGAGGGCTTGCTACTTAGAGCCTTCCCCACTCAATAATTCAGTTCACTGTTTCCCTTGGTTGCTTTCTGACACAAGCAAAATGATGCCTCCCTCCTGCACTCTTCTTGGCTGATCACCTCTCAGGCAGGAGATGGATTGGAGTTCTGTGTTTTTGTATTCCCCCACCTGCACAAGACAGCCGAAAGTCTCATGATACAGTTCTTCCCTTACATTCATGCATCATTGCCTGTTCTGGCTGACCCTAGCCTGCTCCTTTCCTGAGATGGGTTGGACTAAAGCGTCCATTGTTCTAAGGCATGTTAGCTGAGGATGATGGGAATTTTAGTCCAAAAATTCTGGAACAAGGATATTAGTCTGCACATGTCATGAACATTTGGGCATTATGGTGTTTCACTCCAATAACCTTTGTTGATCTTTGAATCCAGAAGGGCTTTGAGTCACTCTTTTAGGCTAGAATCCATGCAGTAAGAGGCTTGGAAAATGAGCCCAGCTCTGCCTGTCTTCCCCATACTACAATATTAAAAGACCAACATGAAGATCTACTGTCCTGACCTATCATGCAGGCAGAATATGAACTGCTATTTCAGCACCCTGGAATGGAAGGAGGTGATGGGGAAGTAGATATTTAAGTCCTTTCCATTTCTGAATTCTACCTGCCTCCCTAGCATCTTGCATTCTTTGTGCCTGAAAGTGTTTAAGTGACCACACTATACTCTTCTTGTGAAAATGGCTTCTTTCTCTAGTGGGGTCAGTTTTTTAAACTGGAAAGGGACTAAAAAGCTTCCACTCACACATTGGGCAAATCCCACAGGAACCTATGCTGTGCTTACAGCCTACTCACAATGACACAGCCTACTTTTTAGATGGCAGAAGGTTCTGCTGTTCCTATTCCTACTGCACATTAAGCAGGAAAGGTGAGATGGGAGGGAACTGAGGGGAACAACAGGACACATAGTGATAAAATGATCACTAGGCCCAGGAAAGGGTCCGACACCTATCTTTAATAGCCTAATGATTACTGCCAGTGGTTCAGTGGGACATTTTGAAGAGCAGTCATGTATCAGTAACCATGTCCACAAGAAGAATCCTCCCAGCTCCAGCCCTGAAAAAAAGGAAAAGGCAGCCAACTACATTGATTCATATACCAGCTTGCCAGATCTGGCAGGATTCACCTTCACCAGGGACAGCTTGTTTGTAAAACAAATGGTTCTTAATTGCCCATTCAAACCTATGGTACTCCAGATATTTTGCACTCTATCGGGGGTAGTTCGTAATGAGAGATTGTCTCTGGAAAAATCCACCTGAGAACTGCTATGCTCTGATGGAACAGGGAGATCTGCAGGTAGTGGCAGATGGTATCACTGATTGTGTTAATGATCACTCAGATCCTGAAAGCCCTGGTTCCACTACCTTTCTGATTCATTGCCATAGCTTACCCTGTATCTTTTGAGACTATTCACCTCCCCTTCCCTTCTAGAGCACACAATTAGCCCCATTAAGCTTGAGAGTCATTTCTCTTGTTATAGGTGGCAAGGCTTAAGGAGTAAAGGAAAGGAATGAGCAGCCCAAAAGGCTGCATTCCAGCACAGCAAATGCATGTGTGTGCATACCTGTGTGTGTGTGTGTGTGTGTGTGTGTGTGCGCCTGTGTGTACGCACGCATGTGCACATCCTTCTGTGCTGGGAGAGGCGAGGCCTCACTTCTCCTTCTGCCTGTGATAGTCGCTTCCAACATTGAGCATGGGGATGAGAAGTCCCAGCAGCCACCTCTTCCCAAAGACCTCCTCAAGGTTCTTTTTCCAGGGCCGGTCTCGTGCAGCCATCCCTTTCCTCACCTGGTACCGGGTTTGCCCTCGCAGGATCAACAGCATTTGGTGGCAACAGAAGCCAGCACAAGCAAGTCCAATCCCCAGCCAGAGGTAAAGCATGAGGATGACAAACATTTCCAAGCTGAGGAGAGCTCCTGCAGACCCACAGCCAACAGAAAGAGGGGTGGGGAGAGAGAAAAAGAAAAGTAAATAGATTTTCTTATGCTGTTGTAGCCAAGTCATAGATCCCTGAGTAAAATAGGCTTGCATACCCTTTAACTATCATCACCTGGCAGGGACAGTCTCAATTAATTCTCTGTCATCCAATTTTTCAGCTGCTTTTCAAATGCTCACTTTCTCTTTCCTCTTCCCATTTCCTCCCTTTGTCCTCAGCTTATTTCAGATGCTGAGAACTGTGCTCAAAGTACAAAAGTAGTTCGCACTCAGCTCAGCAGGGGCAAAGAAAACAAATGGGTAGAGTTTTTCCCTTCCCGTTAGGATCAGGCAAAAACAAACTGTGTGTTCTTTCCCATTAATAACTTGTTGCCATCTTAACCACACTCCAATATTGCTTGGCCATGCATGTCCTGGTTTTCATCTGTGAAACATTGGAGAGTGTAGGCTTATGCATACATTTCATCATGTTCAAGGCTTGGAAAGATTATTTTGGACTACAACTCAAATGATCCCCTGCCCAGCGTGGCTATTGGGGTTCTTGGAGTTGTCATTCAAAAAGTGACTTTCCTAAGATCTGAACACGGTCGGGAGAGGAGTGGTCCTTCAGATGTTCTGACACTGTAATTCCTATCACCCCTAGCCAGCAGAAGCAACAGTAAGAGATGGTGATATTTGCAGTCCATCAACATCTGGAGACACATGCTCTACAGCCCTGTGTTACATCTAAATCACATCAAAATAGCAGCTTCCCATCGCCCTAGATGGGTAACAGGAAGCATGGGGAATGTTCAAATGAAGAAGCCCATTTTGCTTCCACATTCCACAACTCATAGTGATTCATGTCCATCATATGGACCAGTTCGTTCAGGATAGCACTGTCTGAAATCTCACACATATTTGAATGGAAAAGAATAGGATGTGGAGAGATGCAAAAAATGTGCCCAGTTGGCACAGTTAGACCTTCCCCAGCTTCACACTCTTAGCATGTGTTGGACTATAATAGCCATCAAGCCCAGCCAGACTGCCCAATAGTGTCAGGGGGAATGAGCTGGGGAAGACCACACTGGAAGACTTCAGTGACTCTCTAGAGAAATACTGGCTTCCAGGGCCAGCACCTGGGGCTGGCACTATCAGGCATCTGCCAAGGCACAAATCCAAGCAGGCAGTTTATTGCTGAAGCAGAGAGTCCCCTGGTCCTGCTCCTTTTCCTTGTTGCTGTCACTGCCTGATATCTCTGCACATGCAAACAGGAGCAGCAGCAGCAGCAGCAGCCACCTTCATTTGCTTTGCTCTCTCCCTCGCATTTGGAGCCCAGAGGGAGAAAGCATATAATCAGGAATGGGGATGGGAGTAAGGAAAGGAGTGCTATGCAGAAACACTGAAAATCTCCCTTCTGCATTTATAGCTGGCACTATTAACTTACATCTAATGACTTCCTGCAAGCTCAGGAGCACAGGGACATGTGGCCTCCCAGATGTTGTTGGACCGCAACTGCAATCAGCCCTAGCCAACTCAACCAATGCCAAAGGATCATGAAAGTGGTGGTCACCAACATCTGGAGGGCCATATGCTCCTCATATTGCTGTAGCTACTACTAAGAGGTAGATTTAAAGGTACCAGGAGCTAGTTATCCTACAGTACAGCAAGCAGAAGCAAAATGTACTGTATACATAAGGCCTACCTCATGATGAGATGGACTAAGGAAGGGAAGGAGGTGCAGAATTAAGGCCACAGTCATAAACATGCTTACAAGGGTGTATGTACCACTGGACATAACCACAAGCAAGCCTTCCAGCCTTCCAGGGGATAAGTCCCATTAAATCCAGTGAGATTTACCTCCAGGTAGGCATTATTGCACTTTGGGTAAACCAGTTGTTTCTTCACCATTTCCTTCATTAAAATATATCTAATACCTACTATTAACTGAAGTGGGAGTTAAACAGGACATTTCTTTAATATAGTCTATTACGTAGCTAATCATTACTGCTTCTCCAGAAAATAAAAACACGTTAATAGCTAGTAAGGTGGCCCAATATAAAGGGAGAGAGTGTTTGTGCACCTTTAAAAGTTTTCAAAGAAGAAACCATGTTAATCTATTGCAGGATAAAAAGAAGAAAGGGCAGAAGGGGGGGAATTAAAAAGGAATGTAACAGCACCTTTAAAACTAACTGATTTTTTATTTTAGCATGAGCTTTGATGGATATCAGTCCACTTATTCAGACAAAGTATTGAGTAATAACAGAATGCACCTTTAATAGTGACATACTTGCTGAAATTCATTCTTCTGCACAACTATTCAACAGGCAATTGCTCTGTTCTCCTTTGTATTGAGGCACTCTATGGTGAACATCTGTTCTACTTAGAGAAGACAGTCCTCTGTCCAAAGAGCTTTCAGATAGCAATTCCCAGTCTTCTGCTTCAAGAGCTGTCCAGCTGAACTCCAGTTTAAAGATGAAGTACCCTAGGAAAGCTGAGGCCAATGTAATGTGGTTGTTTGAGCACTGAGCTATGACTCTGGAGGCTGAGATTTGAATCTCTGTTCAGCCATGGAAACCCACAGGGTGACCTTGGGCAAGTCACACTGTCTCAGCTTCAGGAGAAGGCAATGGCAGACCCCTCCCCAGACAAATCTTGCCAAGAAAACCTCATGAAAGCTTCGGCTTAGGGTCACCATAAGTCAGAAATGACTTGAAGGCACATCACGACAGACCTAAGAAGGAACAGCAGGCAGATATCTTGAAGTTGTTCATCAACAGTTAACACCTGGGTCAACACCTGGTTCGTCAACAGTTAACACTTGGATCAAGAAAGCAGATAGATCTCCTCATCATAGTCTTCCCTTCCTAATTATGGAGTGAAACTAGTGGTGGCTGATCGCTCCCAGTGTCAATGGGGCAGTGAATCTACTCTGAATGGTAATAGGAACTTTTAAGGACTTATATAACGTATTGAACCTATTAGGGGGATAAAGTTCAGTACATTAGATAGTTCCTTTAAAATTCAGACTAAACTTCAGAGTGGATTCACCAAGCCCACTTGCATCAAAGCCAGCAGCCACCACTGAATGAGACATACTTTATTTCTGTTCTAAATTATAGTGATGATGTCTGTATGTTTAAATTAGCACACATGAATTATCTGTAATCTGCATCCTCTTTCTGGGTGATGAGTAAGAGGCCACCTGAATTACACAGTTTAAAGGCCAGGACAGAAGATTAACAGTTGATCAAACTGAGCCTATGAAATCTCTGGAAAGAAGTCAGATTGGAACATGTCATGGTATGACTTGGGGCAAGGACCTCCATTCCCCTTTGAAGCAATAAAAAAAGGACACTTTCAATGTTATTGCATTTAATTCATCTCATTGAGACTTAGCCGTCTTGTCAGATACGCCAGAGTCTGACAGTTTGAGGTTGACATATTCATTCCACCACAGAAGCATATGGGCTAGACTAGAACATACTTCTAGGATTGGGTCAGGAGACACTTAGCATGTTCATATTGATCCTGAATAGCTATTAAGAAGAAATGGACATTTACTGCTGACTCTGGCTGTAGAAATCTCCTGTTTTTCACCTTCATGTGAAAATTTATATTCTCTACATTTCTAACCAGTGTATGCCCTCATTAGCACAACTCCATTGCAATCTTTACACATTTTGTGATCTCTGTGAAGCTTTCTTTGCTTTGAATTCTGTTGACTGTATTCACAGGCTTTCTTCTGCCATAATGAGTGAAATCTTGCTGACCTGAAAGCTGCCATTCCCTTTCAAAGGGATGCAACAGTGTGGAAATACTGAATTAGAACTCCTTGAGATGTTTGATTCTATCCATTTAAGTCTGAATGGTGATAGCAGTTTCTTGTCCCATGATCACTCTTAGTATATCCAAAAATGCTAGGATGATTTTATTATTGCCAATCGTAGCTGATCTGAAGGGTTGCTATGCATATTTGGCATGCATTTAAACTTTTAACTAAATTGTCATTATATGTATGTGTATGTGTGTGTGCATGTACATGTATATACATAAATACGCGCGCGCGCGCACACACACACACACGTATTTGAATCCACTGTTGACCATTTCTCCTCCTCTCTATATCCATATATCTAAGAGATGGAAATAACACTTCCATGTTTCTGATGAAATGGGCTTTAATTCCCACAAAAACTTATGTCACAATAAAATCAGCAACTCTCTAGTTTGAAGAGCCATAAGCCTCTACATTGTTTTTGCCACTACAAACTATCACAGCTGCCTCTCAGGAAGAAGAAATATCACCACATTATACCTAAGTAACAAAACAGATATGATCAAGACAGTGTAATTTTTATGATCCCCACCCCACCCCTTTTTATTACAAACTCCATTAGATCTTGGATGTATTTGCTTTGATCAAAACACAGATACAGTTTAGGAACATAGGAAGATGGCTTCTACTGGAATCAGACCATTAGGTCTCTGACCCAGTCTGTCAACTTTCACTGATAGAAGCTGTCCAAGGTTTCAAGCAGGATTCTTCCTCAGACCAACCTGGAAATCTGTGGTATAGGCTGGTGGGATCCATTGGCAACTGATAGCTTCCAGTGTGGGGTAGTAAATCCCCACTGGGTTTTAATCCAACTGGAAAGGAACTATCCAAGTTGCTGACCTATTTCAGAGATAGGGTTCAGCACCTTGGGTAGTTCCACAGAGAATCACAGAATCATACAGCCTTTCCATCCTACACTGATATAGTGCTATTATTCCACTTTCAACAACCTATGGAGTCTTGGGGTTTGCAGTGTAGGGAGGGACATTTAGAATTCTCAGCCAGAGAGCTCTTTGGTCTCAGTAAACTACAAACCTCAGAATTCCACAGAAGATTGAAAGTGGAACAATAGCACTATAACTGTCTAGTGTGGAAAGGCCCTTAAAGTAATAAAAGAGATCAAGAGCCATACACTCTAACTCTCTCCTCTACAGAAATTTACAACTAAAATACTCATGAAAAATGTTGAACATCTCTTTAAAAACCTCTAAAGACAGAGAATCCACCACACTCCTACTTGGTCTATTCCACAGTCAGATAGCTCTTACAGTAATCTTTTTCCTGAATGTTGAAGTGGAATCTCTTTTCTTGTAATTTGAATCCATTGGTTCATGTTCTAGTCTCTGCAGAAGCAGAAAACAAGCTGCCTCCACTTTCTACATGACATCGATTCATACCCAGACAAACATGCCCAGCTATCTGATTTGTTTCTTACAAGGATTGGTTTCCAGACATTTGATGTTAGTCTCTGGATACATCCCAGCTTGTTGATCTTCTTTTTGAACAGTGGTGCTCAGAACTGGGCACTATATTCTAGGTGAGGTCTGCCAAAAGCAGAATAGAGTTGCACTACTATTTCCATCAATCTGGACATTATCCTCCTTCTCATGGAGTTCAGAATTACATTGCCTTTTTCAGCTACTGCATCACATTGTTGGCTCATGATTATGTAGTGAGACCCCTAGATTCTTTTCATGTGTACCACTTTCAAGCCAGGCATCATTCATCCTATATTTGTGCATTTCATTTTTCCTGCTTAGATGTCAAACCTTATATTTATTCCAGCTGAGATGCATTTTGTCAGTTGAACACCATATCACATAGTGTGGATTCACTGCCCAACTGATACAAAAGTCACCAGTGGTCATTGACAGTCTCCCATCCAGTCATTCAAGTACTAACCAGATCTGATACAAGCAGAGCTTCCAAATCAGATGTGTTCAGGTGAGCACAATGGCTACATCACAGCTTCTACCATTCAAAATGACCTTAACAGCTTGGACAGCTGGACCAAAGCTAACAAAATGAATTTCAACAAAGAGAAATGTAAAGTCCTACACTTAGGTAGAAAAAATGGAGTGCACAAATATAGGATGGAAGACACATGGCTGGATAACAGTACAGGAGTCTAGGAGTCTTGGTGGACCACAAGCTGAACATGAGTCAGCAGGGTGATGCAGCAACCAAGAAAGCCAATGCAATTCTAGGTTGCACCAATAGGAGTATGGTGCCTAGATCAAGGGAGGTAATGGTACCACTCTATTCTGCTTGGCTTAGACCTCATTTGAAATACTGTTACCAGTTCTGGGCACCTCATTTCAAGAAGGATATTGACAAGCTGGAGTGTGTCCAGAGGAGGGTGACCAAAATGGTAAAGAGTCTGGAAGCCACGCCCTATGAGGAGTAGCTTAGGGAGCTGGGGGTGTTTGGTCTGCAGAAGAGAAGGTTAAGAGGAGATCTGATAGGCATGTTTAAATATTTGAAGGGATGTCATGTCAAGGAGGGAGTGGCCTTGTTTTCCGCGGCTCCAGAGACTAGGACAAGGAGCAATGGATTCAAACTGCAGAAAAAGAGATTCTACCTAACCTAGGAAAAACTTTCTGATGGTCAGAGCTGTTTGGGAGTGGAATATGCTGCCTTGGAGTGTGGTGGAGGCTCCTTCTTTGGAGGTTTTTAAGCAGAGACTGGACGGCTATCTGTTGGGAGTGCTTTGATGTGGCTTCCTGCATGGCAGAGGGTTGGACTGAATGGCTCCTGTGGTCTCTTCCAACTCTATGATTCTATGATTCTATGTCAAGGACTCCATTACTTCAAGAGTTTGAATAAATTTATTTCATATTACACAATCATAGCACTATGATAGCACTTTAGCTGGCATAGCTGTATTCTATGGAATCCTAGACTTTGTAGTTTTGAAAGTCACTAGAGGTCTCTATGTGAGCATTCTAATTATCTCTTTCTAAACTATTAATCCCAGGATTCCAAGAGATGAAAGTATGGCAGTTAAAGAAGAATTATGGCATTATAATTGAGTGGTATGAAAGAGCCCCAGATTAGCTCATCTGTGTAGAACATGGCAAAGTAAGAAATTGGTAGGAGCATTCAGGTCCTTTCACCTGTGTGCACCTTTTTGTTGTAAAAATTAGACACCGACTCCTTCTGTCTGCTTACGGAATTGGGCAGAGCAAACAACAAACGTGGCTGCCTTGTCACACTAGTGGCCTGACTTCCCCGTGAGTCAGAATGAAAGGCAATGAATTGCATATAGCAATTCAGTGTCTCACTGAAAACAAACTTGTGTATCCAAATAACCCGAGAAACCAACTAAATGATGGATAATTAGTTGTTGTAATAAGTAGGCATTAATTTACTGGAAGCTACATGGCTATGGGGCTAACAGAAAGCATTTACAGTGTTCAAATCCAACAGAGATGTCAATGATTTGGACTGAGATAGCAGGATGATTGATTACACTACTATGGCCATTTCTGCACTAGCCTGTTATAGCATGATGATTCCACTTTCAACATCCTCTGGAATCCTGGGGTTTGCAGTTTCGGGAGAGGTCACCCAGCCCCTCCCGAAACTGCAAACCCCAGGATTCCAGAGGATGTTGAAAGTGGAATCATCACGCTATAATAGGCTAGTGCGGAAATGGCCTATGTAGTGTGTGGTGGCATTTAAAGGGTTTTCAGTGGCATAACTACCAAACAACATGAGAAACTTCTCCAGGGTTTTCTAAAAGATCTTTAGACAAACATTGCTATCTCAAACTGAGGAGGATATTGCCAAGAGATGATGACAATAGGAAAGGTCAGAGTTATTTGCATCCATGCTTCTTACTATGAAAAGTCAATGTGAAAAATAAAAATACCTAGTAAATCACATGCTACTTCAACCCTTCCTCTTCCAGCATGGTATGCTGGAGTGTATGAATGCTTTTAAAACTTCTAGCTATAGAACAAATAGACAGTGGTGGAGCTGGGAGTGTGGGGAGGGGGAGCAAGAGGGGGCATGGCTACAGCTTGAGGGGGCGTGGCCACTGTGCATGAGGGCGTGGCCAGGGTGTGCAGGGGCATGGGTACGGGCTGGGAAGTCCCAAAAACATTGTCGCCTGGGGTGAACCGCCTCCACATCCCTATGCTATTGCACATAGAGTCAAACTATAAGATATGCTTGGAATGTGTTTTACAAGAAATACTCCCTCCAGCCGTGAAAGATGACCAGCAGCCATGCTGGCTGGGGAATTCCAGGAGTTGTAGTCAAAAAGGTAATTGCTTCAAGCTTTGTAACAGAAGTAATCCTTCTGCATTACATCCAAGCTTCATATCGATTCCTACAAATATTTTACTTCACAGAAGAATATAGAAAAGAGTGCCAAAATCTTATATCGGCTGTTTCATTATGTAACTTTCCACATACCTAGCTATGTAGCAGAGGCACTAAAAACCCCTTTACTGAATTGTGAAAATGTGTAATGGAACACCAACAAGAGCACAATGCACGTGAGTGTGCACTGTGCACTGATGTGCATTGTGCACCAATGCACATTGCTCACTGATGCACATTGGGCACTTATGTGCATTGTGCAGTAATGTCCATCATGCACCAATGTGCACTGGACACTGGTGTGCATCAGGCACTTCGCTGGCTCTGCAACATAGCAAGGTAACAGCAGCCCTTTACTGGACACAGACACTAAACTGAATACTGTATTTCCTGGTGCATAAGACTCCCTTTTTTTCCTGAAAAATACTGTTTGAAAATGGGGTACCATATTTGCTGGCATATAAGATGCACTTTTTCTTAAAAAATACCCTTTGAAGATGGGGTGCATCTTCTACACCAGCAAATACGGTAATGCTAAAAACATAGGGAATGAACCAGGAGCTAAAGTTCTCCTTGCCCAAGCAAACAGGAAGGAAAAGGGTAGTGGAATCCAGGTGCAGCACTCCTTACCTTTTCCTCCTCTCCTGTGCATTTTGACTCTCTTAGGGCCCAAGAAAAACTGATGCAGCACTCTTTTCATTCCCCTCCTCTCCTGGTGCATCACTCTTTTCATTCCCCTCCTCTCCTGGTGCAGCACTCCTTTCATTCTCCTCAGCAGGGAACTATAAAACTTTTTTCCTGAAAATACCCCTTGAAAGTGGGGTGCATCTTATATGCCAGTGCGTCTAATACACTGGCAAATACGGTATGTCTTATATGCTGGTGTGTCTTATATACCAGCAAATAGTATTTGCCATTGTGTAAATGGGGTGCATCTTAGACACGGGTGAGTCTTATATGCCAGCAAATACTGTAATTCTACCTCTCACATATGTAAATTGACACACAAAGACATAAGGCCCCAACAGGGTACCAGTGGAGTTCTGCTAGATCACATCAGACCCAGGTACATCTAATGCAATATCCTCTTTCCAACTGTGTCAAGCTTCCAAACAATGGGAACCTTACAAGTAGATCCTGAAAGCAACAGCCTTCCTCTGTTGCTTGTTTCCTGCATATGGTATTCAGGAATATATTGCTTCTGAATATGGAGGTTTTCTTTAGCTAGGTTGACTTATATTTTGTGCCAGAGACAGAGCAGGAAATAATGCCCCTTCCTCCCAAGTCATGGGACATAGTACCTGGAGCTAACCAATGAGGGAGAAAATTCCACAAACTTTTCTCTCTGCCTGAGATAAAAAAGTACAATAATAATATAACTGTTTCTCCTGAGGTGACTGGTTCACCCTGCCTAATGGCAGAGTCTATTCTGCTATTTTGTTCAGATGACTAATAGACATCATTGGATTGATTATCCATGAATTCCTCCCATAATAATAATTTAAAAAAATGCATTTTAGTCATAGTGAATTCAATAAGACAGGTAGTTGTTGTGGGAAGAACTACTTTCTTTTCTAAGAAGTACTTTGTCCTGGATGTGCTGCTTATCATGCCTGTGAGTCTTGTGTCATGAAAGAGAAAGGTGAGAGAGAAAAGAAAAAATGAGAGAAAGCAAGAGAGAATCTGCGTTCCTGCTTCTTATCGTAGCAAATGACAGCTTGCTATAGTATACTATAAGGGGATTGTGCCAGCTGGATATTCCAAGATTCTACTGTAAACTTAACAAAAGTGTTAAGGGGATCCATTCAACACTGCCTTCTAAATGCAACGTCATCCTTTGATCCTTGTCAAGTTGCGTTCATTTCGGAAAGCACCATGAACACTAAATTGCAAAAGACAGGCCAAGCTCCTTTCACAAAGCAAAGAACAGGCATATGTCATTTCTCTCCTCAGTGAGACAGGTTTAAAATCATGGATAACAAGTCTGGAGACAAACATTAATTGGAAGCCCTTTCAGTGCTCAAACTCTGGTAGGAGATGCACAGAGACATTTCTCCAGAAAAAGTTGCGAGCTCCACGTGAGGTCAGGTTTTTAATGCTTGCCAAGGAGGGAATAACCAATTTCCTTGCTTCCTCTTCCAAGTATAAATCTCCCCAAGCCACTTGCTTTAAAAATGTGTGCAGTTTCCTAATCTCCTTCTTCAAGTAAGCAAATAAATAGCTGAAATTGTTGTTTTGATGATTCATCCTGAGCAAAGTTTGCAAAAGCAAGGCATGAGGCAAGTTACAGAGCTCCCCGCATTTTAGCACCTAAATTTATTTTTCTTCCGAGGAGACATGAGAAGGTTTCATGACAACAATGGTGCTATTGTTGTTATAATGTCATGACAGAAATGCTGAGTCATAGTCGTGGTTGCAGTGGTGATGATGAAGCTGTTTTTGCATACAATCCTAGATTTGAAATCCAGTCCAGGCTACCTAAGTAATAACTCTTCAGCCCACAATTATAACTAATCAGTTGTGGGAAGCCACTCAATGATAGATACACCAATGCAAGACAAAATGATTCCTTATCTTTCTGCTCCAGGCTATTCCCTCTCTCACACGTGTGGGAGGAGATGCTGCAGGAGAAAGTGCAGATGCTGGCCCCTGGCAGAAGCAGGCTTTGCTCTCTTCAGACTCTCAAGAACACCAGAGACCTCCTGGGTCAGACCAAAGGCCTAACCAGTCCAGCATCCCACAGTGGCCAATCAGATGTCCGGGAGAAGCCTGTAAGCAGGCCATCAATGCAGTATCAGCCTTATAGTTCTGTTTCCCAACAACTGGAATACGGAGCTATACTGTCTCTGTTACAGGAGGTTTTAAAGTACAATACAATCATCATGGTTTTAAACTGTTTTGATCCTTTAACCTTATCTTAGCATGTGAAATTCTTTAATATGCTTCACTTATATTTATTGTTTAAAATTCTTCATTATTTTAAATAGGTTACATTGACTTTATTTGCTTGCTGTTGTGAAACCTCATGTGATTAATCATTAAATAATAAATGAACATACACACAAACAAACATACCTATGAGATACAGAGAGCCTTTGTGGTCATTATGTGCTTTGAAGTCAACTCTGACCTAAGGTGACCCTATGCTAGGACTTCCTTGGTTTGGCATTGACTTCCTCTTGGGCTGAAAGAGTATAACTTGTCACCCAGAGAATTCCCATGACCAATTGAGGATTCAAGCCCTGGTTTCCCAGAATTGTAGCCCAACACTTAAATCGCTACACAGTACTGTCCCTCACTGATAGCCTTACCCCTTGTAACTTTCCAATCCCTATTCAAAGCCATCCACATTGGCAGCCATCACTCTTTCTAACAGTACTGAATCCCACAGAGGATAATCACAGGTTCTAGCATTCTAAGAAATGGATAAAAACATCTCTCTCCTCACTTTCTCTATGCCATGCATAGTTTTCTACACCTCTTCATTTTATTAGACTCTTGGGGATGATACATCCTTGTTTTAAATTACACCAGCCTCTTGAATCATGCAAGTAGCTTGCTCAGATTCATAATTAAAAGTGAGACTTCTCATAATATTAGGGCTAATGTGGAGCAATAGTACGTCCAAATGGAGACAGTCTAAGAAGACTGACAAAGAATGAACGAAGAAATTAAGGAACCTTAGCTATGATCCCTGAGGGAATGAACTTGATTTGTCCCCTTTCTTTCCACTATATAACACTGAGCAGAATCCAAGTGTCAGAAGCAACCTGGTGAGTTCATAGCTTAAGAAATTGATCCAAATGTTTTATTTCCCCCCCTCAAAAGAATATAGCCCAGGCCCCATTCACACAACACAGTTACAGAACAATGATTCCACTTTAACTGCCATGGTTTGATCACACAGAATCCTGGGATTTGCAGTGTAGAAAGGGGCATTTAGAATTCTCAGGCAAACTACAAATCCCAAGATCCCATAGGATGAAACCATGGCAGTTAAATGGCTTAGTAACATGAATGGGTTCCCAGTCTCTTTGGAGGAAACAACAGTGAGCTAAATCCAACAGTCCTACCTACAGTAGACTCATTGAAACAAATGGTATTTATTTGTCAGACTAGCATAAACCCTCTGATTTTAGTGACCTAAATCTTATATCAGTCCCAAATAGTGTAGGCCCATTAAATGAACGACTGAAGTTGAGTATTACGTAAATCTCACTGATTCAGTAGGTTTACTCTGGTTGGAGGCAAGCAATTAGACTTAAGTAGTAGATACCTACTAACATTGTACATAGTTTGGTATTGCACAGAGGAGCATCTTTATACAAGTGAGCCACTAAATTGATGTTTGAGTGCTTATCTTCCTACACAGTTATCTTGTTCTCTAACAACCAAGCTGAGTTCATTTAGTCTTAGTTGCTACAAACAGTGAAGAGTAATCATGAATACAGAGTAGAGTCAACAATATCATAGATAAGCTTGAAGACAATATCATCATCCCATGACCTTTCCCCAGTCCTTCTTTGTTTGTACAGTGCAAAAAGCAGCACAGAACACTGAAGCTTCCTGGTAAGACTTACAATCAGCAAGGTAGAGAAATTTAACATAATCAAGCCTGTTGGGTGAGGGAAATCTTGTTTTATGCAGACCTTTTGAAAACTGAAGCACAGCATAAATATTGTGTGCAGTCCCTCACTGTAACAGTCCTTTGCTTGGTTTTTGAATGTTCATACTAAGAGCACCGATTTGAAAACATGGAGACTGAAAGTAGAAACCAAACACAGACAGTAAGGTATAGCAGCAAGAAGAATAGCAATCAGTTTAAAACAGAGGAAGAACAACATCATAATAAGGCCAATTTGATCCTGCTCAGAAAGGTCAGGCTCTGAAATTCTGTCAAGCTCAGTCAGCAGAGCATTTGCAAGTGTTACATAGCACAACATTAATTCTAATTCTTGTCTTCCTCCACTCCCAAATATTCACACTGCAATCTTATGCATGTTTGACCCAGAGAAAAGTCCTATTAAGCTCAATGGGACTTTTAGTAGATGTGTGATTATAGCAGGCCAAGCACAATCTTATGAATGTTTCCTCAGACACAAGTATGGCTAAGTTCAGTTGGACCTACCCTGTAATTAGTAGATGTAAGACTGCAACCAACTGAAGTTTAAAATTTCTATTTTCTTTTGCTGATTTTGATCCTTTACATATCTACTACTGTGCTTGCCTCAAGAAGAGAGGAAATCATAGAATCATAGAAATGTAGAGTTGGAAGAGACCACAAGGGCCATCCAGTCCAACCCCCTGCCATGCAGGAAAACCCTCAAAGCACTCCCGACAAGTGGCCATCCAGCCTCCGCTTAAATGTCAGTGGATAACTATGGACAGGGCTGTCTCCAGACATTCTGCTGTCTGAGGTGGCACCAGCAAATACACACACACACACACACACACACACACACACGGTAAAGAAGGTTGCTCAAGCTATTTTGGCCCCTGGGGCAGAAAAATTCCACAAGCATTCCTCTGTTTCCTTAGCAGTAAAAATACGACAAAGATAGTTCTCCTTTCATGATACATCCATTCAGCCGTCCTTTTATGATGTCCCAAATCAGCTGTCTCAGGCAGTTCTGCCTCACAGTGCCTCACTTTGGGAAAAGGAGTTTTCTTTGCAAGCAATTCTACCAACCTCTCCATAGCTTGCTATAATAATGCAAACATCCCATCATCTTTCCATGTACACTAAACCTCTCAGGCAGACAATGGCCTTGGGCTGGTTCTCATTGACTCACCCTTCAGGACTGCTGGGTGCTTTTCTTAGAATCTAATAAATTATACATAGGATTGGCTGTAACCTGAAGTCAGTCTTAACCTCTCCTTCAGGATGGATTTTGTCCAGTATCATAAAAACAATAGCCACAGTGGGTGAGACCCATCTAGTCCAGCTCTCTGTTTCCAACAGGGACTAACAGGATGCCTATGGGAAGCCCATAAGTAGAACTAGAGCACAAAAACAGACTTTTGTTGTCAGCTCCCAGCAACCAGCATTCAGAGGCAATACAGCTTCTGTCACTGCAGGTAGCATATGTCTGACAGGACAGGAAACCACCAATGGTATCATCCATGAATTTGCCCTTTCAGAGTCATCCAAGTTAGTGGTCATCCCTAAATCTAGCAGTGATGGCTACTAACTGCACAAAATCTTGTTTTGCACTAAATCTTGCAAATTTTGTAAGTTGAATGCCACAGTTTGACTGTGTACTGTATGAACAAATATTTCTTTTCCTCTGTCCTGAACTGACCTTGACTGGAGTTTGAGTAGAGTAGACCCACTGAATTCCTTTATTTTGTCGACACATAAATAAATCCAGATGGTTCGATAGGATTTAGGTCCATAGGATCTAGTATTCTGAGAAGGGTGGGGAAGAGACAAAGGACTCTCTATCCACTTTATCCCCACTGTGCATAACTTTAAATATCTCTGTTGAACATGTTTTTTTTTCCAGTTTAGAAAACCCCAATATTATCACTGTTCTTCCTTTTAGTTACCCAGGAAATGGCTCTCAAAATAAGCAGTTCTGGCCAGTTGTGACTGGGGTCTGCCATGTTAGTGGGGTAATGAATCTATTCTGGATTTTAATCTGAACTTTAAAGGAGTTTTCCCAGGTACTGAACCCATTTAGCATGTTGAATAGCTCCTTTAAAGTTCATTCTAAAATCTAGAGCAGATTCATTGCTTCACTGATAGGGAAACTATAAACTGCCACTGGGATCCCAGCAATAAAAGCAAGAGATGAATAAAGAAAAGTAGGAATCTACATAGTTGCCATCTTCCTCTACCCTCCAGCACTCCTAATAGTGGGAGAAGAAGAAGAATTCACAGAGAAGGATAATTTCTGAGGAAGGGTGTGAGAGGGAAAGTGAAACAGAGGAGAAGAAGCTGAGAGGCTCCTTGACTTAGAGGGAAGATACTTACCTGAGAAGAACTGGCTGATGGAGTGAGGCAGAAGTGTGAGGAACGCCAGGGGGCTGGCAAAGGAGGTGGAGAGCACAGCAGAAATATAAGCCACCCCAGCCACCAGGGAGTCTAGGCAAGCCAAAGAAGTGTACAGACAAAACATGACAAAGTTCCGCATGTTCCCGCTCCCAATGCAGTTCCCTGTGAAGAAACAGTGGTGGTCATGCCTTTGGGTGACTCTGGCACACAGTTTACAGAAGTGCGCACCAGGCATGTCAGAGCCCGGGTGCCCATTCCCATCCTCTTCAGGCCCAGCGGCCACAGCTTTGGCTTCAGCTCCGACTCCTGCTCCTCCAGGGACCAAGCCCAGTGCCTCCTTGGTGCCCAGGTCCTCAGAGGAGTTCTGAATCACAAGGATGTAGTTGCCCAGAGCATTGGCTGAGAGGAAGAGGAAGAGGGCCCCATGCAGAAGGGCAGAGGAGAAGAGCGGAGTGGCCGAAGGGTCTTGGAACATGCTGGGGATGAAAAGAAAGACCTGGAGGCCGAAGGTCACTAAGGAGATGCACAGGAAGTAGGCGGGAGCCACCACGTTGAGGAACCTGAGCATTAGCATAGTGGATTACATTCCTGCGGTGGGGAGAAAAAAGAGCAAGAAGAGAACAAGAGTCACTGGGAGCCCCTCAGCTGGGGAGCTGCTCCTGCTTCCCCTAGCACCCAAAAAGTCCCGAGGTCTCCCTCTGGTCGTCTCCTGCTGCTGGGAAAGCCTTCTCCTAATCCCAGCTCCTGCTCTGGGGTAGCTTTTCATCCGTTTCCCTTTTGCTTGCTCAAGTGACTAGAGTCTCTTCTCTCCATTACCTCCTAGGCAAAATCCATCTCCCGCCTCCACACACACACACACACACGAGAGAGAGAGAGAGAGAGAGAGAGAGCGCACACCTTTCACTTCCCAGCTCCGCAGAGCCCACACCAGGAGATGCAAACTCTCACGGGCGGGAGAGGTTCGTTCGTCCTCGCTGCATCTGAGACCCTCCAGTCGGACCTCCAGACGGGGACCCGGCGGGGCAGCCTGGTCGCCAGAGGCACCGGCAGGTTTGCAGCAATCTCCGGAGCGTCCCTTTCGGGTGCTCCTCTGCTGCCTCTCTGCCGGTTGCATCGCCGCCGTTGTCGCTCGCCTGCTTCCCTCTCCTCGTCCTCTTCCCCCGCCCCGCGCGCCTCGCTCTCGAAAAGGCTACCAGCCCAATGTTTTTACTTGCCTGGGAGCAAGCCCCTCTTGCCATTCACAGGGCTTACTTCCGAGTAGAAGCGGCCCGGATGGCGCTACAATTCGGAGAGTTGCCTCTTCTCGTGCAGACGATATTGTTGTTGTTATTGATTATGTATTACTAGGGAGGGAGGGCGGGAGGGAGGAGAAGAGGAGAAGAGAGGAGCAGGGTGGCTGTTCTAATCCGCTGCAATACGGATCAAAAATCCAATGCTCTAATTTAGCCCAGAAAGCCACAAATCTGCAGATTACCTCTTCGGCTGTTGTCCTGACATGCACACACAGCCGCTAGGGGAGGCGGAAAGCAGCTGCTTAAGTGCTTGTCCAGCTTCCAGCGGTGCAACCAGGAAGGAACTCGGGAGCAGATCTCTGCCTCTGTGTGTGTGTGTGTGCGTGTGTGTGTGCGTGCGTGCTACCGCCGTGGAGTCATCCAAAAGGAAACATTCCCTCCCACTCCCACACTCACACCCACCACTGGGGCTCAGACACCCAAACATGGAGGTTTCGCCTCCAAGTCTCAGCCTCCTCTCTCTTCCTTCCCACTCCGCCTTCCTCACGGTCTCTCTGCTCTGGGCTTTCTCTTCCCCAAACAAATCCATAGACGACACATACTTACAACCGGAGATACAGATATAAAGGAATCAGCCAGGCGCCCAAAGGAAGACGTCTGCTCTGCAGCGGCAGCCCAGCCTGTTTTGCTGTGGCTGTACGCGTGCTTTTGCCCTCCCTGCCCCTTCCTCTCTGCCTGTCCGCGGTGGACGGGGAAAGGCAAAACTTAGGAGCTGCGTTCGTCAAGGTGAGAAGGTCCGCGAGCTTCGGGCAACTTTCCCCCTTCCTTCTGGGCCGCTTCAGTCCTGCTGGCAGGTGGGATGACTTCGGCTCCGGGACTTCGGAACCCTGAGTCCCCCTCGCTCCCCCAGTTTCAAACTCCCGATCCGTCCGTTTCTTGGGGCCATTCCACAACCTTGAAGTCCCCTTGCTGGCTGCTTTGCTGGTTCTCCCTCTCCGTCCCTGACAGCGCCTGCCCAGCCCAGCCCAGCCCGTCTTTACCTGGACGCCCTGTGCGGAGGAAGAACTGCCGTCGCTTTCAGCCCCAGCCAACCTTAAGCTGCACCACCGAGGCCAGGCCAGAGCCTTTGCCTCCCTCTCCCTCCCTCCCTCCCTCCCTCCCCTCCACCTCTCCAGAAGCGGCAGTGCGAACCCCAGAGGCTATGGGAGAGCTCCCTGGAACAGCGCCGCCCCCGCCGCCGCCAGCAATCGCCACCCGGGGCTCGGTGGGGGACCCGCCCTTCCGTGCCCCGTAGGGGATCCTCCTGCCGTTGGACCGGGGAGTCCCAAATCGGCGGCGACGGCTGGAAGGCGGCGCTCGGGGAGCTCCGCGGGGAGCTGTCCCTTCAGCACCACCCAAGCGCGGCCCTCTCCGGAGGCGGGGCGGGGCGGGGCGGGGCGGGGCGGGGGCGGGGGCGAGCGAGCGGCCGGGCGCGTTCTAACGCGGGGAGCGAGCGGAGCTTCTCGCCCTCCAGACGCTGTTGGACCAGCAGCGTCCCTCACCGTTGGCAACGCGGGCACGGGTTGGCGGGAGTTGCACTCTAACAACATCTGGAAGGCCATACCTTCTGCTCTCATCTGTGATAGAAAGGTGTGCTCCTACCTGGAGTCCCTGCAGACAGCCTCCCCAGAAGATGCCCTGAGGTGTCAAATCCCGAAAAGTCGAGAAAGTGATGGACTTTGGCTGGAGAAGACTGACCCAAAAACGCAAGAATTCCCTCTTGCTCCCTCCTGGCATTCTTTAGAACATAAGGTCTCATCTGGATTCTACACTACCTTTAGTCTTGTTTGGACTACAGTTCCCAAAATCCTATGGGCCACGTGCTGTCTGGAGTTTCTTAGAAGTAAACACCAAAACATCAAAAGGACCAAAAGTTGAGTACTGCTGTTTTAGAACATTTTCTGTTCTTTAGAGCCAAAGGTCTAACAGGCCAACATCCAGTGGACAGCCAGATGTTCCTGTGACACATGTAGGAAGACCTATGCTACTGTTTCCTCCTACCAGCAAATATTATCTTGTGACTTGATATCTCTGTCCCAGACTGGGGTCCCCTGTCAGCTAACCCAACCAGCACTTATTTCCTGCAGGTATTAGAGAATGAAAATATCTTGCAGTTACTCCTTTTTCCTAGAACGCCATCCCCCGACCTTGTGCCCTCCAGATGTGTTGGACTTCCCAGTCATGTGGCTGGAGAGGATAGGAAATAGAATTCAACACATCTGGAAGAAGAAGCTGAAGGAAAAGCTGGCCTAGAAGTTCAGCAAATCAGAAGCACTTCACAAAGAAAAGATTGGAAAGACTGTATTCTCATATAACTTGGAGTATTCTCATATAACCTAAAAACCAGAGACTTGAATCTGATTGGTAGTCCCAACTAAAGCAGATCAATTCAAGCGCCATTCATCAATTTAGTAATTACCATTCAGTTATTGATTCATGGATCTACTCTGCCTGGGACTACCACCTGGAATAAGGCCAGACCTTTCAACAATCAGATGTTTGATGTGACTTGAAAAGACTACATATCTGTGTGTCTGATTCCTTTGCTTTGTTCTGATGATCAGCACCAATGAAAATTCAGTTCTTGCAACATGCTCTGTAATGAAGGCATGATGATCAGTCTACCATTGAATGGGTTTTTTTACTATGGAAATCCACCAGAACCAAGCATGAGCATCTTCCAGAGACTTATACAATATTCCTGCTTGGGACTACTCCAATATGCATAGACAATGATCAACATCATATCACAGCTGAGTCAAAGATGAATTTGTTAGCTCTGAATACTGACATAATTTTCCACCTGGAACTGTTTTACATGAACGTCTATGGAACATCTTATATGGAACTCAGAAACTCAGAAGTGTTGAACTGCAGGCAGCTATTGAGCCATGAATACCTACATTCCACTGTTGCTTGGGTAATTTGAAAGCCTTTATAGCTGGAGCATGGACCATGTGCCCCCATATGTTGTTGGACTGCAACTACCATCAGTCCTAAGCAGAGTAACCAAGGGTGAAGGATGATGAGAGATTAAGTCCAACAATATCTAGAGGGCCACACAGTCTTCAGTTTTGTCTTATAGTCTTTCCAGTAACTAGCAAGCAACAGTGAGCAAAATCACACCAGAACCCAGGATTACTTTCCAGTTCCTGTAACATTCCAAGTCAGATTCTGAATGGCTCAACACTAGCCAGAAGCAGAAGGCTCCATAGACTCATAGTTCTACTCCTAGTGACTCTCAGGAAACATCTTCTGAAGTTACAGTGGTCAAGTAATTACCAGTTAGAGTAAATAGTGGTCCTGATGGGTCAGTAATCTCCCTCCAGTATAATAGGCTCAGACAACTGTGTAATTTGAAAACAACTTGAAGGGACATAACAAACAACAATTACTTTTATGGTTATAGGTCCTTTTCCTGTAACTCTATACAGCACTCTTGGTGATGGTTGACCATTTTAGAATGTGGCCCAAACATACTGCTTTTTGCAGATGAGAAAGCCATGGCATTACCAGATTGATGGAAATGAGAAATCAATAACCAACCAGAATCCACTCATTTTTCTTGGATGGTCTGCCCTCAAGCAGCTAATGCTTTTCTTCCTGTACAAATTCACACACAAAAGACTTATAGCTGTCCCCACCATTCAAGCTAGTTCCTTTTAACATTCAAGGTAAGAGGAACTAGAAATTCATAAATATAGTCATGCATATATTTATATACAAACAACATTGGAGAATGAAAATAAGCACTCACTAATTTTTCAACCTCTTGCAGTGTCTGCCTGTACACACATGCATGCAAAAGGAAGAGGAGAGAGCCTGCTAGCAAGCAGTTACATCTCTAGTAGGAAAGTGCAGTCCTCCAGATGCTTTTGGACTGTAACTTCCATCAATCCTAGTGGTTTAACCAATGAGTGAAGAATCCTGGAAGATTCAGTCTAATAACATCTAGAGGGCTGCACTTAGATCACCCCTACCAGGTAGTAATGATAAATGAATTTTCATCTTAAGATTACAAATCCTAAATTAGAAAATGGACAGGGAAATTTTACCATCCCAATCTATCCCCTTTTTTCCTAGAGTATCCCTGTGACTAATAGTTGCCTTGAAACCATCAAAGGCAAGGGGTCCTACAGTTTCCCAAAGCAGTCTGCTCTGGCAAAGTTCTTCTATAACTGGAATGTTTCCTTGCTATTTAACATACTTTCCTGAAAACAAGCCTCATTACTTCCACTTGTATCCTCTTTAAAAACATCATCTCCCTTTTGGCTTTAATTCATAGCCTCTTAACATCTGGATATCATTCTTCTTCCATGTACCAGAAGGCATAT
The DNA here is from genome assembly GCA_948472985.1 of Iguana delicatissima. Classification (NCBI taxonomy): domain Eukaryota; kingdom Metazoa; phylum Chordata; class Lepidosauria; order Squamata; family Iguanidae; genus Iguana; species Iguana delicatissima. The sequence continues at coordinate 245,336 of CAOKZL010000022.1, forward strand.
ATCTGAGCATGGAGAGTACCTTGATTGCATGTTTGAACAGACTATAGATCAATAACTTCCACTGACTTTAGAGCAAAATACTCCCAAATTGCTGCCTTAATCTGCTTTTCTTTTTGTTATTGATCAGTAGCCTATTCAAACATGCAATAAGGTCCTTTCCATGCTCAGATATATGCCTTCTGAATCGTTCCCAGTGCCTTTCTCCCATTGTGGGCTTCCCTGGGATTCATCAAAATTGTATCTAATCCACAAGGAAGACTCCATTGTGTGCAATTCACTTCAAGTTTCCCCTCCACACACCCTATGAGAATGAAAGAAAGCTTAAAATAAATGGTCAGAACTCAAAGAGATCATCTTTTTGGACTCCCAGAATTTCCAATCAGTGTGGTTTGGTGGCTGGGGGATTTGCAGAGTTCTAATTTTAAAAAAGTAACTTTCTCAAGCTGTCAACATGATAGTAACTCAAGAAGGTTCACACAGGAGTACATTAAGTTGGATTATGCCAATAGTTTTTCTTTGATCATATCACTATTCAATAAAGGGGATAGAATCTCTTGAATTGTTGATTCAATTTAGGGTAAGCCTTCAAAATAAAGCATATATGTAATGCATCAGCCTAGGTTCTATTTTTAACCAGACAGTGTCTCCCCCCCCATTTTTTAACGGCTTTCATCTTTTGAAGAAAAAGAAAGAAGGGGAAAAAACACACACACATAGAAGCCTTTTCATGTAAAGACAGGTTCACAGACTAAAAAGAATGACTAACACGAAAGGCACAAATCCTTCCCATACAGGCAGACCACAAGCTATAGTTTATTAATGAAATGTATAACAGAAATTGAACAGCTTTGCCCCAATGGAGTCATTACAGAGGCAAAGTAATTCATGCTCAGATTTCTCATTAAAATGGTTCTTTCGGATCTGACGTCTGTAGGCTGCAGCTAACAAAAGTTATGGCTTTTCATAGCTTAGAAATAGGATATGAATTTCAGACCTGCAACAAAATGTTGCCGCCTAGGAGACTTCTGCTTAGGATACTTTAATTCATCTCCCCTCTTACCCAGTTTCCATTCCAGTACCGTAGTCAGTGGGGCTTCCCCTTAAAGCGCTGCGGGGCAGGGGGACTTTGGACATCTGGTGAATTCCCCAGTTCTACAGAGACCTTCCTTTTGTGTATAGATGGTGACATTTTAGGCACATAAAGACTGGCACTCAGAAAAATGAAAATCATATTGGTATATTATAATGGTATATTCCTCCTCCATGCATATGCTAATGAGAAAATAAAATGATGCTGATGGCAGGGGATTCATCTTTGTTCAGCCTTCATAATCAGACCATAAAAAGGACGGTGGTGTTGGATCAGACTAACGGCAACCCAACACCTCCCAGTTGTTGGTGGACTACAACTCCCATCAGACCAAACAGTCTGGGTTGATGGGATCATCATTAAACAACATTTGAAGGGAACCAAGTGTTGGTAACTTCTGTAATTATGGACTGTAGATTCAACCTTCCTTGAATCTACAAGGGAGCACATCCTACTATTGTGTTGCTGCCACACAAAATTTGCTGCATAACTGCCAATTCTCCTTCAAAACAAGACATGTGGGGGATGCATATCTTGCCTTTAAGCCAAAATGTGTTTCTGGGAGGCTTCTTGGTGTGCACTTAAGCTTGAACAGAAGATGTACATTCCCTATGTTCCCCATTTTAAAGTAAAAATGTGATTTTTGACATTTTTATTGGCTATATTATTTGTCTTCAATGAAGACCCTATCACAGAGGGTTTTGCAGGGGGCATGATTTGCTCAGAAGAATCTTCCTATTGACTGAAAAAGGTGTGACTTGGTTTCCATGAGTGAGCAGGGATCCAGACTCTGGTCTCCAAGAGTCCTGGTCCAACTTTTAAACCACTACAGCATACTGCTATTATTGTTGTAGCAAATTTGTTGTCAGTGGCAGAACTGGAGACAGGGAGAGACAAGCCAGTCACTAACGGCAGACAGAGGAAGCCTGATGACCGTGGGCCTTGTGTCACTCATCCCTGCCTGTTTTCAATAGTGGCCAGCTGGATGCCACTGACCATTCACGAGCAGATCATACAAGGGATGGGCTTCTCTGTTGTTTCTCTCCAGGGACATTATTCAGAGACAGATAATGGCACAGTACATGAAGGTTCCATTTTGTCATCATAGGTAATAGCAACAGCAAGATGCATCCTTCACGAATCATACCTAAATCATATTTTAAAAAAAATAATTCAGATTCATGGCCATCATTTTATCTTTGGTTAGGGAAATCTATTAGCTATATACAGAGCTTGGAAAAGCTAGGATGTTGGACAACGGTTCCCAGAATTTTACAAACAGCATGGCTGTTTCAGTCCAAAAACATAACCTTTCCAAGGTACAGTTACAGGGAAATTCACCCAGCCTTCATTAGGTTAATATCAATGATTTTCAAATTATTTCTTTATTTATTACCCCATCTTTCTCTAGTATGGGAGAAAGTTGACTTACAATATAAGTTAAAACAAAACATAGTTAAAACAATATATAATACTAGTGCATATACCCAGCAGTGCCCAGGATGTTATTTTCTCATAGGTAATACTTGTTAGAAAGATTTAAGATCCTGTGTCTCTAATTCTCCAAATTGTCTTGTCCAATATCTGTAACTTTTCTCAATATTCCCCAATCCAATCTGTATTCAGAGGTTGGGTTTCTGAGGGAATAAACTGCCCTCCTCCTTGCTGTTAGGCCTCATCTCCATAGCAACCAGCCTATTCAAGTTAGACACAGTTGACTGAAGCCCAAGAGTTCTCTGGCTGAGAATTTTAAAGGCCCCTCTCTAAACTGCAAACCCCAGGATTACCTAGAACAGTGGTTCTCAACCAGTGGGTCCCCAGATGTTTGTGAACTTCAGCTCCCAGAAGCCCTGAGCATTGACCGTAGTGGCTGGAGCTTCTGGGAGCTGAAGTCCACGAACATCTGGGGACCCACAGGTTGAGAACCACTGACCTAGAATCATATGAGGTCTTCGCCTGACACAGCCAATTGTGTGAGGTGTTCACCTGACACAGGCAAACAAAATTTGACTTTTATATATTAGATAAAAGATTTTTAAAACTAACAGACAGTCTAGTTAAAATATTTTAAACAGTTTAGAATACATTCAAAGTGCAGTAAAGATAAAAATGCAATGCACCCCATTAAAAGATCCATTTGCCACCCCCACTATTGAAATAAAAAGGTCTTTGCCCACTGATGAACAAGGAGTCAAGAGGGAACCAGTCTAGTCTCCCATGGAAGGCAAATCCACACACTGGGAACAGATAGTGAGAAGATTTTCTCCTGTGTTGTCACCAGAAAGCTCTGTGGGAGCGGTGGAGCCAAGAGAATTCCAACTAGGATTTGAATGAAACAAGAGTAGTGGCCTCTACAAATAAAAAAAAAAATTGTGATGTACCATGTTCCATGCAAAATGGACCGAAACCAGAAATTTTCGAGAAAAAAAATTAAATTTGCAAGAAACGTTTGATATATCAAGCTCAGTGTAAATATCACATTTGATTAAAATTGGCATTTTATGTGCATTACAAAGCGAAAGAACGAAAGAGGAAGAAAAGAAAGGAAAGAAAAAGGAAAGGAAAGGGAAAAGGGAAAAAGAAAAAGAAATCTGAACTATTTCAGGAGATATGTGAAATAATTGACCAATCAGGCTCAGAACTTTACTATCATCTTCATTTTGTTCCCATAAGATAATAAACACTTGGTTCTGTCGTCAAAGATGGGGAATAACAGATAGCATAACAGATGTATATGTGTATGTGCCTTGAAGTTGCCTGTCAACTTATGGTTGCCCCATGAATTTTATAGATATTTCTTAAACAAGGAATACTCAGATGTAGTTTGGTCAGTTCCTTCCTCTGAAATGTAACCTACAGCACCTGGTATGCTTTGGTGGTTGTGCATCCATGTACTAATCAGGGCTGATCTTGCTTAGCTTCCAAGATCAGACAAGATCTCATGCCTTTAGGGTATCTAGGTGTAGTAAAATAACAGACAGAATTTAAACTATAGTACTCAGAGCCATGTGCACTACATCAGCTACATCACACAGTATCAGGGCTGTTCTACAGACAGCAGTCTGGGATAAGCTGTTACCCTGTAAACTGGGGGTCTCGAGAGGGGCACCCAAATAACCAAACCAAACAAGCAAAAATGGGGAAATTAGCTGGAGCACTCTCTTGGCTAACGAGAGGCAGGGCAACGCAGTGAGATCTTTTATCCTATGTATACCGGTTCAGGTCAGTGAGAAGCCAAGCAGTTTCAAATTACTAACAGTTTTTATTAAGCAAAAGAAAATAATAAAACTCAAGCACACCTAACTAGAAAGGAAAGAAAGAAAGTTCAGAGAAATAAGCAATACGCCACCTGTCCGAAGTCCTGGAGACACCAATTGGAGAGAAGGAAGGAAACCCGGCGTGGAGACCGAGGGGAATCTGTTGAACCAAGCGGCAGCGAGGCAAGGAAGAAGATCCAAAAGGAGCTTCAAGTGATTTCAGCTTAGTGATTTCAGCTAGTGATTCAGCTAGGTCTGACAAGAGTTCCGAAGAGCTCTCAAAACGGGGCATCTTTTATAGGGAAAGAACAACCGCAGGCTAGACTGGTCTTTACAGGAGAACAATGAGTTTTGGTCTCGGGACAAAGGCTCCGAAAGGTCGGAATTTGCATGATTGAGTTACGAACCGAATTGACAATGGTATAGCTGGTATGCAGATGCGGCTAGCTCGACCGTTAAGTGCCTGGCTTGCCAGGGTGTTTTCTCAGGCAAAGAGTCCTCTTTGTCTTGCAATCAAGGTATTTGTGTAGGGTGGCTTCCCCCTGAAGCGGAACTGGCTATATCTGGTACTTTACAACTATCGCCCATGCCTAGCTTCGCGCTTGTTCGGCGGAGCCTTACAAACACTTAGCTGGTGGCAGGAAAAAGGGCCGAATTATGATATCAAAATGATATCTTTGGTTCACCAAAGACCAGACCAGTTTGCTGTGGTAACAAAGCCAGGAAGCAGAAACCATGGGGCAAGGCAGTGGGCTGAACCAACACACAACCTAGGGCTAAAATACAAATCAGGAGGCAGCAACAAGAAGTAAGTCAGCATAAAAGGAAAGACAAAGGGTGTATCTGCAGTGCACAGCTAAAGCCATTTGAACCCACCTCAACTGTCATGGCTCCATCTGATGAAATTCTGGGATCTGATGGAATTCTGCAATTTGTTCTTTGAGGACGGACTTATGGAACGCTCTCTGAACTACCTGACCCCAAACTACAAATCCCAGGGTTCTATAAAATGATGCTACACTCCTATTATTGTGCAATGCAATTACACTCAAGGAACCACGGTCAAGGAGCAAGCCAGAAGTCAAGACCAACGATGAACAAAAGATACAGAACGCATCAGAAACCAGGAAGATCATGATGCTTAAGCAAAACTGAGCTGGAACAGGAAACAGTCTGGTACTCCTTCCTGTGAGAAGGATCCAAAGGACAGAGCACTGCCATGCGCTGTTAGTGATTTACCACACAGATCAGCTGGAAACAGAGCCAACTAACCCTGAACCATAGTCTTGAGCCTGCCTTAAATGTCTGAAAACCTAAAGGAGGAATGAAGAATGAGTGGCCTTCCTGAGGTTGTTGGGTTCATGCAGGCCCCCTAATCCCTCATTGTTCACTGTGATGGCAAGGACTGGTAGGAACTATGGTCCAACAACCTCTAGAGGACAACACATTTTCCTCATCCTTGCCCTGAAGAGTCCTGTGACATTTCGTATGAAAACAAATTTATTCTCACTAAGCTTTCATGGGCTCAGCATATTTCATCAAGTAAGCGTACATGCTTCTGTACTAACTGATGCTTGCCAAACTAAGCTATGTGCAACACAAACCATGAAAGCAACGTGTCGGCTATCACAAGCTTTTCCTAAAAATCTTATAAAATGAAGACAACAATGAAAGAAAGTCAGACTAGGGACTGATAATGGAGAAGCACTGAAAAGATTAATTAGTAGCAGATAATAATAAGTAAATAGTCACTTAAAGAAAACAGAGCACTGGATTCATGCACTAAAATGGAACATTACTGATCTCAACCAACTGGACACAAATTTATTTGAGCTTTTTAGTATAAAATGGACGTGAGGAGATGATGAAGGAATCAAACAGCATCTTTGATACTGATTGATTTAATAAGAATTTTTGTAGATATCAATCCACTTCTCCAGATGCACTCATCTGAAAGTCTGAAGCTTTTAGGGCATTTTTCAAATCTGACAATGACCATCGTACTCCAGTTTTTTTGCCTTCTGTGTTGACCCACCCACCTTGTTCTTGTCTTTATCCTCACCCAATTCATCCTCCTTCTTTATGCCTTAAGTGCTTAAGGTGGCTAACACAATCCCATTTATTATTTGTTTCACTTCACTGTCAGTGGGGTGGTAAATCAATATTATTCAATATGATCTTTAAAGAAGCTGTCAAAGATTCTGACCCCCCCCCCTTTTTTAAGAGACCTCTTTAAAGTTTGGTCTAAAACCCAGAGTCAATTTGCAACCCCACTGACCCTGATCGCACCAGCCACTGGTGATTTATTTGATTTATAGCTCCTCCCCCGCCCCCAAAATGGGATTTAAGGTAACTCATAACAAGATTCTTAACTACAATTTGTTGTTGTAGGTCTTCAAGACATTTCCAACTTATGGCAACCCTAAAGAGAACCTATCACAGGGTTTTCTTGGCAAGATTAGGAGTTTGCCTTTGCCTTTCTCTGAGGCTGAGAAAGTGTGATTTGCCCCAGTTCACTCCATGAGTTTCCATTGCTGAGGGGTGATTCAAACCCTGTTCTCCAGAGTCATAGTCCAATATTCAAATCACTACCTCATGCTGGCTCTCTAGTGACCCCCACTGTCACTACAATTCAAAGCCATTTTGAAAACGTAGTACAAATATTTATTAAAACTACGGGTATAATGAAACATTTGTCATTGGGTGGCAGAGGCAAAAATAGGTGGGCAGAAGAGTTGGCTCATTAAAAACTGCTAGGGGTGTAATTAAACATTTGTCATTGGGTGGCAGAAACAAAAGCAGGTGGGCAGAAGAGTTGGCTCATTAGATATGCTATAAAGCAGATTTAACAGATAGAAAATTTCACCAGGGGTAGAATTATCTTTAGTGGGAAATGCCTTCATTCATCCCCACTATTACTATACCCCTGATTAAAACCATAAGTCAAACAGACCAGATAAAATAACATAATAAGAGGAAAATAGCCTGAGTCAAAATACATAAAAAGAGCAGTTGGTGATCATCTTGGCAGGCTGAAGGACCTATAAAACAAAAGCCATAGAGAGTATTTTGGCACTTCAAAGACTTACAAAGACTTATAAATCAGCATCAGCTTCCTTAGGTTACAGTCTACTTTGCTAAACGCATGTCATGTTAATCTTGATCCACAAGTATATATCTACAAGATGAGGGGAGATTGAGATTGAAAGTAGTGAGGTCAGAAGGAAATGAAAAGGCAGAAAATCTAGACCATGATTTACAAGAGTTTTTCACAAAACAGACAAGTTGATCTTAGCAAGCTAATTAACACAGGTAGCAACATTTTAAAAAACACAAGACATCATATTCTGATGTCAAGCTGTAAGAAAGAGAACTTAATTTCTCGATGTATTGTGTAATTCAGAGGTTTCCTGTTGCTTAGGACTGTCCAATTTAAGGGCAGTTGCAGAATGTCCTGAGAGGCTCAAGTGCTCTCCCACTGGCTTTCAAATACTGCCGTTGTCAGATTTGTGTCCATTTATTCTTTAGTGTGGGAGCCTGTCTTGTTCATCTCATGTAGAACGCAAAAGGGCATCGCTGTCAAATGATAGCTTGCACTGCATTGGAAGCTGAACAGAAGAGTGAGCCCCCTGATGTTATGGATACCAAGATTAGGTCTTATAATGGTGTTGTCAGAGTACATATGAGGACAGCACTGACACCTAGGTTTGCTACAGGAGTTGGTCCTCATGTTTGCATCTATAGCTTGTTGTTGCTAGTGGGTCTGTCTTATAAATTAGGGATCTGTGAGGCATTTTAGAGGGAAATATCATTCTTCAGAGCATGCTGTAGATCCTTGATTGGAATGGTTTTAACTGGAAGCTACAGGCGACAACAAATAGCATGTCATACCTCTCTAGACATGCACTTAGATGGTGGATGTGTAGAATATCTTCTGAAGATCTTAATACCCAGGCAAGTTGATATAGGAGAAGACAATGCTTCAGGTGTTCTAGAGCTAACCAAATGGCAAAGGACCCTCAGTCCCTCAACTGAAAGAGATAGGCATGGGTGAAACATCTGTTTAAGTTCATTTTTTCTGTTCATATTTACCTGCGCTTCCATTTAATTCATAGAACCATAGAATTATGCAGTGGGAAGGAACCTCAAGGGTCATTTGTTCTAATCTCCTGCAAATCCAAAAAACCCACTGCTAAAACACTTCTAGGAAATAGCCAATTAACCTCTGTTTACAAATGTCTATCAAAGGAGAGTCTACGGCACTCTGAGATAGTCCATTCCAATGTAAAACAATTCTTTCTGTTGTTTAGTCAAAATCTCCTTTCTATTCACCTGAATCCTCTGGTTTAGATCCTATCCTCTGGAGCAACAGAAAAAAAAATTTCTCATCCAAGGAACAGTCCTTCAGATATTTGAAGCTGGCTACCATATCACCTCTCATTCTCTCAAGATTTCTCTCAAGATATTTGTGTGTGGGGGGGTGCGTGTGCCTTCAAGTCATTTCCAAATTATGGTGACCCTGAGGCAAACCTATCATAGGATTTTCTTGGCAACATTTGTTCTGAGGGGCTTACCACTGCCTTCCTTTGAGGATAAGAGAATCTGCTGAAGGTCACCCACTGGGTTTCCCTGGCTGAGTGAGCATTCAAACCCTGGTCTCCCAGAGCCCTCGTCTGGTACTCAAACTACACCATGCTAGCTCTCCACAATATGGGTATCCAGCCCTGTATGATGGAATCTCAGGGCACTGTATAAAATAAGTAAAATACAAAGCAGTTTAAAGCAATTAAAACATTAAAATAAAGTAAATAAAACAGACTAAAATATATCAAACAATATAACATCTTAAAGCAGTTTATAAGCTTAAAAAGGCTTAAGACCACATAGATGTATGTTTTGGAAGAAATCAGCTAGGTCCAAAAGGCTTTAATAAAAAGCCATGGGGTTGGAATGAAGCCAGCATCAGCATAGATCAGGACTTCAGGAGGAAGGCAGTCCACAGGCACTGTACTATAGCAGACAAGCTATCTCCCATGTCCTCCCAGTCTATTGTTCCAACTGTTGACAGATTGAAGAGGGCTCCTCAAGCAGACCTCAGACTTCAGGTAATCTTTTACAGAGAGATCTCTTCCTTCAAGTACTGTGGTTCCAAGCCTTTTAGGTCTTTGAAAAATTTTTCCAGCACTTTGAGCTCACACCAGAAGTATATTGGTAGCCAGTACAATTCCTTTGAGAAATAGTGATATGTACTTTCTATACACTGGTCAACAATTTTGCTGCTGCATTTTGCAGTAGCTGTAGCTTTCACGTCATCTTCAAGGGCAACCCTACAGAGTGGATTATAGTAGTCTAACTGGGAAGTCACTAAAGGGTGAACTACTGTGACTAAGTTATCTCTGTCCAAGAAATACCGTAACTGGCAGACTAGCCAAAGTACATCTCAATTATTCTGAATCTACCCGGCTTCCAGTGAAAAAGATGGTCCTAGAAGTACTTCCTGGATATGCGCCTACCCCCTTAGGGGGAGTGCAACCTCACTTAGGATAAGTCATTTACCCAATTCCCAAACCTGGCAACCATCAGTCCATAGCAATCCACCAATCTTACCAGGATTCAGCTTCAATTTATTGGCCTTAATCCAACCAATTACAGCATCCAGGCACTGATCCAGCACTTGCACAGCCTCAGCCAAGTCCAGTGACAAGGAGAAACAGAGCATAGTATTGACAGCATACTGATGGCACTCAGTCCCCCAAATCCTAATGATCTCACCAGCAGCTTCACAGTGATATTATACAGTGTGGGGAACAAGATGGAGCTCTCTAATATCCTGCAGCTTAGCAGACCTCATGTTGAAAAGGAATCCCACAATGTTGCTTTCTGGAACTGGCTCCAAAGATACTCCAACACAGTGTCTCCCACTCCCATCCATTAGAGCCAGTCCACTAGGATACCATTCACGATGGTATCCAAAACAACTGAGAGATCCAGGAGGATAAATAGGGTAGCACTCTACCTATCTATCACCTGGAATAGGTTGTCAGTTCAGGCAAAAAACGTTGTTTCAGTACTGTGGCATGTCTGAAACCAATCTGAAATGGATTCAGATAACTTGTTTCCTCCAAGAACATCCAAGCCACCACCTTCTCACTTACCTTGCACTGAAGGGGGAAATGAGCAATGAGGTGAGAGTTCTCACATACCTCTGGATCTAGGATATTGTCTTTACTTCCTGTTCTTTCCTCCAGATCAAAAATAACCTGTTCCCTCAACCATTCTTTATAGATGTAGTTTTCATCTTGCCCCTCCACTGCACGTATTCCAAGATTAACAAATTCTTCATAAACTATGGTGCCTACAACTGGGGGCACAGATGAGGTCTGACCAAGAAGTACAGAGTGATACTATAATTTCATTTCATCTGGACGTGGGTCTTCTGGTGATGCAGCCTAGAAGAGAATTTGTTTTTTGTTTTCTGCTGTATCACATTGCTCAATCATATTTAGCTTGTCATCTATTAAGACCCCTAGATCCTTTGTACTAAGTACTTTGTACTAACCGCCAAGCCAGATGTCACCCATCCAATATTTGTGCCTCTGATATTTCCTGCCTAAATATAAATTTTCCTATCCCTGTTGAAATTCTTTTTGTTTTGATCCAGATCTCCAGTCTGTGATGAACAGAACCAGTCTTGAATCTTGGTTCTGTTCTGAAGCACTGGCTGATCTTTGTAATTTAATGTCATCAGCAAAATTGCTGGGTATTCTCTCCATTCCTTCTAATATGTCATTTATAAAGATGTAAAATAACACTGGGTCCAGAACAAAATCACATCCTCCAACATTTCACTGATGAAAACCAGGACATGTGTGGCCAAGCAACATGAATGCGGTCAGGATGGAAATAATTGGTAATAAGAAAGAACACATAGGCAAATTGAGGTTGCAGCACTTTGCTTTTGCCTAAGCCTACAGGGAAGGGCAAGATTCCACCCCCTTCTCTCCTCTCCTCTCCTCCTTGCTGAGATAATTGAGTGCAAACCAGTTTTGCATTTTGAACTGAGTTTGCAACAGTTGAAGTAAGCTGAAGACAAAGGGGAAACTGGATTGCAGAGAGAAAAACTGGGACATTTCAAAAGCAACTGGAAAAATGGAAGGACAGATTAATTGGGACTGTCCCTGCCAAATCAAGACATTTGGAAGGTGTGCAGAAGTCTACAGTACCCCTTATCACTTCTCCTCAGGATAATGAGGCACCATGGCAAGCACTCTTTGGATACAGTCCATCAACCAACAACAAATTCAACTAATATTAACATTGCATAGCCCACCATTTAACAGCTTGCCCATTAGAATATCATGAAGGACCTTGTCAAAATCTATTTTTGAAATCAAGACATACAACTACAGCATTCCCCTGATCTACGAAGTGTGTAATTCTATCAAAAAAGACATAAGATCTAGCAAATGTGCAGAAGAAAAAGGAAGCAGTAGAAGGCAGGAAAACAAACAAAAAATAGTTAACGCATCTTTCTTTCTTATGGAACAATAGAGGAAATTTTTTTAAAAAAGGAACCAAGGAAAGAGAGAGGAAAGAAAAAGACCTTTTTATCTAGATGGACCTTGGGAAATTAAATGGCTCCTCAGCAAAGGATTTTTAATGGGTAGATGATCAACTTTTTAGTGATGTGCTTTTAAATTATTTTTAATTCAGATGTGTTTTGATATTATAATTTGTTTAATGGTATTTTAATATTAATATGTTAATTGGATGAATGGGTAAAAAATGGCAAATGCATTTCAGTGTGTTAAGTGATGCACATTGGAGTACTAAATTCTACCTCTTTAGACAGTAGGGGATGTAGGTTGATGCTGTAAAAGTTAAAAGCCAGATGGGGGCACAGAAGTCCCATCTTCCATGACCTCAGATGTTCAGGTCCTCTAAAGACCCCAATAGAGTTAGGACTCAGATCTGAATGTAGAGGAATAACCACATTAAGCTGAACGCACTTAACAGTCTATGCAGTTAGAAATTCTGATGAGACAAGTTCTGTCATACGGAAGTTTGTATATAACAGTCAACTGTGCTCGCAACCTCTTTTGGAGCTTCCCACTAAGGCTGGCATCCAGTGCAGAACATACACAAGCATAAGTCATGCTATGCATGTGGGGCTAGAACATCATCATTGCTCACTGAATGCATTCTACAGATAGAAGTGGAAGCAGGATTGTGCAGATAGCATATTCCTCTGTGCCTTGTCTTTACACTCTGTGTGCATTGCATGTCACAGTTGCCCATCATGCATTACATGTTGCAGTTATGCATCGAGAGCTGTGGTTGTGCACTGTGCATTGCAGTTGCGTATCACACATTGTGCACTATGATTGTGAATCATACATTGGGCTTTGTAGTTATGAATTATATATTGCGCATTACAGTTATGTCTCATGTATTGTGCATTACATAATGGCACTTAATCACTGACATGTGTCACACAATGTTGCTTTCTGCACGAGGGTTGCACAGTGCTCACATAATATATCTCTGCATTTGAATTTTTATTCTACACTGAGGGGATGTTGGACTATAGCCAGTATGTGGTTCTGTACTTGGAGAAGAAGGAACCAGGGCTTACATACATCTCTGGCCCACCCCACCCCACCCCACCCCACCCCACCCCCCTCCCTGTGTTTTAGCCCTTGTATCTCTGGGTGAATGCCTTCACAGAAGATATGAACTGATGGTGCCTAACTAGAAGACAGGCTTTGAGGTTATGGTGGACAGTGCAATGAAACCCCCAGTGTGCAGCAGCTGCATAACTTTAAAATTCCATGTGAAGAGCTTTTAGAAAATGGATCAGAGTGGGTTTGGGTTTTTTTAAATGTCAGTATTACAATACCTTTCCACCACTCCTTGCTGTATTCACATTTGGAATACTGTGTGCGGTTGTGACTGCCACTTCTTAATATTGCTTATTACTGAGCTTGAAAAGGAAGAGAATAAAGAAACCAAAATGATCAAGGTGTTGGAACTCCTTTTCTGTGAAGTAGGCCTACAGCATTTGGAGTTTTCTAACCAGAAGAAGAGAAGTCAGAGTATGGAGAGTTTTGACAAAATTTGATAAAATTGTGCACGGTGAGGTTTTTTCTTCATCTGTCACAATGCTAGAACTTGGCAGCATTCAATGAAATGGACTGGCAAGAATTTCAGGACAGACAAACAAAGGCATTGCCTCACTTCAAGGGCAACTAAAATGATCGAGGGCCTGGAGCAATTTCTCTCTCAGGTAAGGTACAAACGGGGACTATTGCAAACCGGAGATATGACAGAGGAGTAGGAAATTATGCAACGTGGGGAAAGATGGAGAAAATCTGATTTGCTGTACAAGAATCTCCCCAGGAAGAACATCTTCTCACAGGAGTGCTTTAGAGGTGTATTCCTACATGGCAAGGGGTTGGCCTAGATGGCTCCTGTGGTATCTTCCAGCCCTATGATTCTGTGATTCACACAGCACACATTTAAGCTGTGGAGTTTATTGCCATAATATGTGAGAAAGTGTGAAAGCTCTGAGAAGTTATTCTTTTAGACCAGAATCTTCCAGAATCCTACTGGCCATGCTGGCTGGAAACTCTCTTGAGCTCAAAAGCAACATCTGGAATGTTACATTATTCCAGGGCTCACTACATTAATGGCATGGGAGAAAAGAACTGTGCCATAATTATCAGATATGAAAAATTCAGAAATGAAAACATTGCACCATTAATACACTAACTGCCCCCCATAATGACAGATCAAAACACCACCCAGCTCATATAGTAAAGTCTTTTCTGTGGTTTCCAAGCTAGAACCAAACTATTTCCAATTTCTTCTTCTTTGGTAACCCTGAAAGAATATCTTTACATGCAAGAAAAATGTAAGCTCACTCTTTCCATGGAAGTGTTCATTTCTTTGCTGCCACCCAGAGGACACACCACAATTAGTGAATTTTCCTTTAATGTTGATATGTCTAATCTGAACAGTTCTTTTGCTAAAGTAGCATCTTCTGCTCCAATTTGCCAAGCAGTTCACAGGCAGTTGTGTCTTTTAATAATTAGCAAAACCAATTGACCATAAACCAGTGAACGGAAAGATTCTTCTGCCCCATATTCTTGTTACCTTTCACTGGCAGAAATAATTGACAGCCCTGCTGAGCTCCATACCTTTTGACTCAGGCCCTTTTCACATGGCATTTTCCGTGCGAAAGAGGGCCTGGAGCGTTGCGCGATTGTGAGGAGCAATCCGCACAATGCACTCACAATCGCACAATGCTCCAGGGGCCGGCAGGCGCCAATCGTGCACCTTTTCATTTTCAGCTAGAAGCCAAAAATGGTGCGCGATCACTCACTGCTCCCGGGCCCCCCCACGCACTTACCTGGCGTGCAGAGCCTCTGGAGCTGTGTTGGGTCGCACTTCCTGCCCCAGCGCAGCCTGGGAAAGTCTTGCGTGAGCAGGCAGCTCATGTGGAGCCGAAGGACCCCGGACGCGAGAGCCTCTCACCAGAGGCTGCTTGCGCGATCCCCGCACTCCAGCGCCAGAAGACGGTAAGGTGCAGAAAGGGGCTCAGTCAGGAGCCAGCCATGTAAAACAATACCTGGGACTCCCATTAAATCTGCATTAAGGATATAGCTAGATGTCATTCACACCAATCAGTGGTTTAATAACTATAAATTGGATTCAACAGTTTGGGTGAAATGAATCCCTTAACAATATGTGCAAAGGTATCTCTTAAACTGAAGAGGTGATTACTAAAGAGATAAAGCTTAACATATACATATATGAAGCATTATTTTCAGCCTCCGAAAGGTTGTTTTGGGCTAAATCTGCTCAATTGTAGCCTGTCAATTTAAAGGAATTTTTTCAAGTTCTAATAGAGTACAGTTGTAGCACAATCACCTCGGAACATACAATTTTCCTAGTGTGAATCTCTCTGTGATTACTGGGGCATGGAAAAGCCATTTTTTTACTGCTGTTCTCAGAAACAGCCAGTCAGCATGTTCATTATTTACTTCAAATTATGAAGAGGTGAGGTAGCACTAGTCCCAAAGTTCATATGTCAGCTTCCATGAGTGGAATTGTAACTTTCACCAACCTAAAGCTCTCCAGTTTATCTGGACTATAATACCCATTAGCCCCAGCTAATCATCACAGTGCCCATCATCCCTAGCCAAACATGTAGAATCAGTAGAATTGATCTCTGAAGGTGGAGTGGAGAACATTTTACCTTCTAGATGTTTTGCACTTCCCTTCCCATCATCTCCAAAATTAAGGCAGTATAGATGTTGAAGGCCAAAAACATCCAATGAACATCAGGCTGGGAAAGGCTGCTTTACTAATTCTCTCCATCAGGAGAAATCTCCATTTTTTCTCTGTTCTTTTCCTCCATTTTCTTTAACCAGTTACCAGGCCATTAGTTTGCCAGAGGGACTCTTGTGAAGCATTCACTAAAAGAAGTTATTTATTTTATTAATTTCTAGCCCACTTTTCTCCCAATATGGGACCCAAAGCAGCTTACAACAAGAATAAAATAAGATAAAGGTGAAAACCTGATGATAAAGAAGTTAAACACACAATTAAACAGTGCCATGTTAAAACAGCACAAATTTTAAAAAGTTTTTAAATTTTTTAAAAAATATATAATATTAAAAATAAACATACAGTGCACATACCCCATTAAAAATGGACTCCTCACAACCAATTAAATGCATGTTTGTCTTTATCTGCTAGTGAAAGGACAGCAAGCCAGACTAGCCTTCCATGGGAGGGAATTCCAGGGCCTGGAAGTAGCTACTAAGAAGATTATTTCCTCTGTCCTCACCAGCTGTTCCTGTGACACTGCTGAGACTGAGATAAAGACATCCCCAAGGATCTTTGGGTAGGTTCATATAGTGAGATTTTTGATAGCCTGTATTTTTTGACAGCCTTATAGGATTTTATAGGTCAGAGCCACCACTTTGAAATGAACCAGCAGTTAATGAAGCTTCAACAAGGCAGTGTTGCAGATGCCAGTTGTCCATGCCAGGCAACACAGCGCAGGGTGAGCAGGAGGCCATTCACAGTCAAACAGGGACACTAACAGTCAGTACAGCTTGCCTGTTCACGGTGAGAAGAAACATCAAACAGAAACAATCCAAAGGTCCAGGGATCCAGCAGGCAAGATGGTCAGACAGTCCAGGGTCAGAAAATCCAGGCAGGTAATGAGCAGGGAAAGCAGAGAACACAAGACAAGGGCCAGCAACACATGAGCCATTTCTGGCCTCAAGCCAGTGCCCTGTGCCTTTCTTAAGAAGGCTGGAGCCAGGTGGCACTCAGCTCTGCCTGATTAGGTCCTGGTGCACTTGCTTCTGCACTTCCTCTTTCGAGGCTGCTGTTCACCTGGGGAAGCCAAGTCCTGGCCCATGACAGGGAGCCATATCTACCCTGTAATTAGCCTCAGTCAGTGTTCTGGATGCAGCATTTTGGACCTGCTGAAGCTTCAGAAGTTCAAAAGCTTTATGAGACTGTAACAGCCAATGTGGTACAATGGTTTGAGTTATGACGCTTGAGACCACGGTTCAGATTGCCACACAGCCATGGAAACTCACTTGGTGACCTTAGGTAAGTCACATTCTCTCAGCCTCAGAGGGAGACAAAGGCAAAACACCTCTCCCCACAAACAAATCTTGCCAAGAAAACCTTCTGGTAGGGTCAGCTTAGCATCACCATAAATTGGAAAGACTCAAAGGCACACAGCAATACACCATCATATTAAAATTCATAAACTATTGAAGCCTGTCACATCAGTGCAGCAGTATGCTCCTTCTTTAACAGGCTAAGCTCTGACCTGACATTTGTTTGTTTGTTTGTCTTTGCAAACCTCCTGTTTTCCTGAGTTTGTAGTTCAATGGTAGAAAATTGCTGCAGGCCAAAAGTCGTCATCCAAAGCCTCACATTATGTGCTGCATGTTGCCACACATTGAAAATCAGCCAGGACAGTTTGAAGGCACTGAAGTTAAAAGGGATACATCCTTCAGACAGGCTGCACTCATACCGTCACTCAGGTACCCTTATTTTAGTATTAAGCAATAATTCTGACAGGGTCCATTAAGACATGCGAGACATCTTTAAATTATCAATTTAGACTGGGGAAGGGGGGAAGAAAGAAGTGCAAAAAACAATATACCAAGCAATTCTGTGCCTGCAAATCCCCTTGGTAGGGCAGAGGTGGGCTAAATATGACCTTCCAGGAGTATTTTTGTGGCAACTAGGGCTATTTAAAAGAAAATAACCTTTGCCCCCAAATACCTTCCCAAAAGGGGCATGGGAGAACAATTTTGCCACATCTCCCCTGGGCTGTTTTAAGTCCCAAGAGATGCCTTTGAAGAAAACCTGGAAGTAAATTGGAGATGATTTCCAAGTCTCTTCCTGTGATTTAAAAAAGCCTCTTCTGCGCCTAAAACAGCCAGGGGAGTTACATGATAGTGAAAATGCCGCCCCCATTCCCACTAGAGAATTTTCAGAGGCATCTGGGGGCAATAAAATTTGTTTGTTTGGTTGGTTGGTTGGTTGGTTGTTTCAGTGGACTGTGCTGGGGGCGGGTGTCCCCAAGGTCTCTTCTACTTCCCAACACCAAGTATAGTGAAGAGATATAGTATGCCAGTACACAGGCCATTTCCGCATTGGACTGTTACAGCGCTATTATTCCACTTGCAACATCCTATGGAATCCTGCGGTTTGCAGTTTTGGGAAGGGTCAACTGGTTTTCATCTGTGAAATGTTGGAGAGTTTGGAAGTTTTATGGGCGATCACCAAGTAATACCCAGTAGGTATAGGAGAGAATTGTGTTTGACACTTTCAAGAGGTGCTGTCAGTCAGAAGTGACAGTGCTAAGCTAAATGGCTCAGTCCTCTGACTCAGTTTAAGGCAGTTTCCCATCTGAGAAGCATGAGCTTCTCTCTTCCTAGCCATGTTGGTCCTTGCATGGCAACCACATAGTTGCTTCAAAGCATGCATTTGAAGACTTATCTAGTTGGAAGAACTTCATGGACGCATGTGTGAAAATTAAAACCTAGTGGAAAATATCATACAGTAT
The DNA here is from genome assembly GCA_948472985.1 of Iguana delicatissima. NCBI lineage: Eukaryota > Metazoa > Chordata > Lepidosauria > Squamata > Iguanidae > Iguana > Iguana delicatissima. The sequence goes on from CAOKZL010000022.1 coordinate 263,790, forward strand.
TAGGGACTCTCCCATTTTCCCCAACCAAATTTCTAGAGGGAAGCTTCACATGGAAAAGAAATCAGGGAGGCAGCCAAAAGAGAAGATATCAAGATAATAGATTACCTCTGTTGTCTTCACAGTGACTGTGTAAATGAGCATTTAGGCCATGGCAAAGAGAGAACATTTCTAGGCATGATAAATTATTGTGAAATATCATAGAATCATAGAATCATAGAAATGTAGAGTTGGAAGAGACCACAAGGGCCATCCAGTCCAACCCCCTGCCATGCAGGAAAACCCTCAAAGCACTCCCGACAAGTGGCCATCCAGCCTCCGCTTAAAAACCTCCAAAGAAGGAGACTCCACCACACTCTGTGGCAGCACATTCCACTGCCAGACAGCCCTGACTGTCAGGAAATTCCTCCTGAGGTTCAGGCGGAATCTCCCTCCTGCAGCTTGCATCCATTGCTCCTTGTCCTGGTCTCAAGAGCAGGAGAAAACAAGCCCACTCCCTCCTCGACATGACATCCCTTCAAATATTTAAACATGGCTATCATGTCCCCTCTCAACCTTCTCTTCTGCAGACTAAGCATACCCAGCTCTCTAAGTCTGTCCTCATAGGGCATGGCTTCCAGGCCCCTCACCATTTTGGTTGCCCTCCTCTGGACCTGCTCCAGCTTATCCATATCCTTCTTGAATTGGGGTGCCCAGAACTGGATACAGTATTCAAGATGAGGTCTAACCAATGCAGAATAGAGTGGTACCAATACCTCCCTCGATCTAGACACCATACTCCTATTGATGCAACCAAGAATTGCATTGGCCTTCTTGGCTGCCGCATCACACTGCTGACTCATGTTCAGCTTGTGGTCTATGAAGACTCCTAGATCCCTTTCACACATACTGTTAGCCAGCCACGTGTCCCCCATCCTATATTTCTGCATACCATTTTTTCTGCCTAAGTGTAGGACCTTACATTTCTCTCTGTTGAAGTTCATTTTGTTAGCCTTGGCCCAGCTCTCCAATCTGTCCAGGTCCTTTTGAATTTTGATCCTGTCATCAGGCGTATTAGCAACCCCTCCCAATTTGGTGTCATCTGCAAATTTGATCAGCGTGCTCTCTATTCCTTCATCCAAGTCATTAATGAAGATATTGAACAGCACCGGGCCCAGGACAGAACCCTGTGGCACCCCACTAGTCACTTCTCTCCAGGATGAGAATCTGCCATTGGTGACCACCCTTTGGGTACGGTCAGTCAACCAGTTACAAATCCACCTGACAGTAGCCACGTCCAGCCCACATCTTACTAGCTTCTTTGCAAGAATGTCATGGGGAACTTTGTCAAAGGCCTTACTGAAATCAAGATATACTATGTCCACAGCATTCCCTTCATCTATCAAGCAAGTAACTCTATCATAAAAAGAGATAAGATTAGTCTGGCATGACCTATTTTTGAGAAATCCATGTTGACTTTTCGTAATTACGGCATTGTTTTCTAAGTAATTAGAAACTGACTGTTTGATGATCCGCTCCAGGATCTTTCCAGGTACTGATGTCAGGCTGACTGGGCGATAATTATTTGGGTCCTCTTTTTCCCTTCTTGAAGATGGGGACAACATTTGCCCTCCTCCAGTCTGCCGGAACTTCTCCGGTCCGCCAAGAGTTTTCAAAGATTATAGCAAGAGGTTCCGCAATGACCTCTGCTAGTTCTTTTAAAATCCTAGGATGCAATTCATCTGGCCCTGGAGACTTGAATTCATCCAGTGTGGCCAGGTATTCCTGTACTACCTCTCTATCTATTCTGTGCTGCATTTCCCCCACTTCCTCACCTGCTCCCCAACCGCCAGGTTGCGTGTTTTTATCCTTTTGGGAAAAAACTGAGGCGAAGAAGGTGTTGAGGAGTTCTGCCTTTTTTCTTCCTCCTGTTATTAATTCACCATCTTTCTTGCGCAGTGACCCTATCGTCTCCTTCTTTTTCCTTTTGCTGCGGACGTATTTAAAAAAGCCCTTTTTATTGTTTTTAATGTCTCTGGCCAGCCTAAGTTCGTTCTGTGCTTTAGCCTTTCTGACCTTCTCCCTACATCTCCTGGCTACTTGCTTATAATCTTCTTTGGTGATTTCCCCCTTCTTCCATTTCCTGTACATGTTTTTCTTAATACTTAGCTCAACTGAGAGTTCTTTAGTCAACCATTCCGGTTTGTTCAGATGCCTTCCATTTCTCCTCCTTAATGGCACAGTCTTAGCCTGTGCCTTCAGTACCTCCCTTTTAAAGAACTCCCATGCATCCTGAACTCCTTTCTCATTGACTATTCTTGACCACGGGATTTCAGCCAGCAGCTCCTTCAGTTTACAGAAGTCTGCTTTTTTAAAATCTAAGACGAATGCCTGGCTACACTTGCCTTCTCTTCCCCACTGAATACAAAATTCTAATAGGGCATGGTCACTCTCTCCTAAAGATCCAACCAGTTCTACGTCATTAACAAGGTCTTCCCTGTTGGTCAGGATCAGATCCAGAATATTTGATCCCCTTGTCGCCTCTTCCACCTTCTGGACCATGAAATTGTCTGCAAGACAAGCAAGAAACTTGCTGGACCTTGCCGCCTTTGCAGAGTTTGACTGCCAACATATATCCGGGTAGTTGAAATCTCCCATTATTACTGTATCTCTCCTTTTTGAATGTGCAGTCATTTGGTCTATGAAAGCGCCATCGAGGTCCTCAGTCTGGCTTGGAGGTTTGTAGTAAACCCCCACTATAATATCCCTATTGTTTCTCCCTCCCTTAATTCTTACCCAGATGCTCTCGACCTGGCTTCCGGTGTTCAAGTCATGGATCTCTTCACAGGTGAAAACATCCTTGACATATAAGGCTACTCCTCCTCCTTTCTTATTTGGTCTATTTCTACAAAATAGGCTATACCCCTCTATTCCTACATTCCAATCGTGAGACTCATCCCACCAGGTCTCAGTGATGCCTATCAAATCATATTTATTTTGCTGTACTAGGAGTTCAAATTCATCTTGCTTGTTTCCCATACTCCGTGCATTAGTGTAGAGACACTTAAGTCCCCGTGCTCTTCCTGCAAGTCCCATAGCATTGTTTCCACCCCTCCCACGATTGGATGCTATTCCTACTTGGCCAATATCATGTGGGCCTTTTCCCCTGCACTTGCCAAGTCCTTGTCCTGAATAATCTTGTCTCCCTCCCCAATTGTACTTAGTTTAAAGCCCTCCTAATCCTCCTTGTGAGACTGTTTGCAAAAACGTTCCTGCCAAGTTTCATGAGGTGCAGCCCATCCCTTGCCAGAAGCCCATGTTCATGCAATTTCAAGCCATGATCCAAAAAGCCAAACTGTTGGTGGTGGCAAAATGTGCGGAGCCAGCTGTTGACCTCTACTATTGTCCTTTCCCTTCGCGCACCATATCCTTGAACAGGGAGGATTGATGAAACGACCACCTGCGCACCAAGGTCCTCAAACTTTCTCCCCATAAGCTCGTAGTCCTTTGTGATGTGGTGAAAGCTGCGCTTCACCGTGTCATTGGTTCCAACGTGAACCAAAACGAGGGGCTTACGGTCAGTGGGCTTGACCAGCCTGGCTAGCCTCTCTGTTACGTGGTTTATCCTGGCCCCAGGAAGACAGCAGACCTCTCAATTGAGCTTGTCTGGTTTGCAAACTGCCAGTTCGGTTCCTCTGAGCAAGGAGTCCCCAACCACCAGAACTCGCCTCCTCTGAGGCCTGTCCGGGGTTCTTCGACAAGCAGATTCCTCCAGGATTGCCTGGGCATTGTGTTGAGGCCGGGAGTGCTGGACTTCCCGATGTTGGATGCTGTCCTGTTGGTGTTGAAGTTCCAGTTGCCGAAGTTGGATTCCTTCTTGCTGATGTTGTGTTCCCTCCTTCTGGTGTTCCTCATCATTCACAGCACCAAGAACGTTGAAGCGATTCTGTAGTTTGAGAGTCTCTGTTTCCTTCCTGGCCCTTCTACTTCTCCGTGTGACATTCCTCCAAGCATCGCTTTCCTGGGTCACGGAACTGATTTCTTCATCAGGCAGCTCCTCCGCATATCCGGTCTTCAGGAAGGTCCTCTCTGCCCTATCTAAGAAGTCCTCACCTTCCCTAATAAGACGAAGATTAGAAACCTGTGCCTCCAGCTGCCGCACCTTGACCTCTAAGAAGGTGACCAGCTTGCACTTGCTGCAGGTGTACCCGACCACATCTTGTGGCAAGAAAAGGAACATGCCACAAGTGCTACAGGTGACAGCAGCAGCTCCCTCCCCTTCCATACTTGATAATACAGAGAATAGAACAAGAAAACAAAAACAAAAACTGGGCCTCCTTTCTTAATTTGAGCTGTATAAGCTATGTCTGCTCAGCTAACTCCCAAGCTCAGTTGAACTCTTCCTAAATTTGTTCAGTCACTATAATGATCGGTTGTTCCTAAACTTGAATGGTTGAACTTGAAGGAATGAAGTAGATGAATGAAATTGCACGCGCCGTAGGCAAAAAAAAAAAAAACACACACACACAAACACAAAAAAAACCCACACACAAAAAAACAACACAGAGAAATAAGCAAACAAACTCAGCCCCACAGTCCTGCAAAAACACCTATCAAAGTTGTCTTCACAGACCCAGCTTACCTTCTGCTCTCTCCTCTGGAAGTCAGCAAGAAGACTGCTGAGAGTTCCTAATAAAGCCTCCTTCCCCTAGCTGGCTCCTCCCCCTAGCTTGATTAACTCTCCCTAGTTTGATTGACAGTTAACTGACTAACTAACAAACAATTAGCTGACAATAGGCTGTGAGCTCAGGGAGAGCACACGGCCAGCGCAAGCAAAAAAAAACCAAAAAAACAAAACACACACACACAAACACAAAAAAAACCCACACACAAAAAAACAACACAGAGAAATAAGCAAACAAACTCAGCCCCACAGTCCTGCAAAAACACCTATCAAAGTTGTCTTCACAGACCCAGCTTACCTTCTGCTCTCTCCTCTGGAAGTCAGCAAGAAGACTAGAATACTTTGTCATGGAGATAACAAGAGGGCAAGCCACCTTTTGTTTCAATGCTGACCAGCAAGCAGAACCTTTATTAGAAATGTTAATTGATATTGAATATCTTTTAAAAAGCACAGTCAAACATATAAGGCCTGGAAAACATGGTCAAATACAATTTTAGAAGATGGGATTTCCTTAACATAAGATTATTAGTCAGAAGGTAAAAAATTCTCAGGATGCTTGTACGCTAAGGCCATTGTAACAGAGGATTGATTAAAATGTTTATCACAGATTTAAATGGGTATGAGCAAGTCCAAGAAGAGGTCAGTGCAGTCAAGCAATAGTATCAAAGAAAGAAAGAAAGAAAGAAAGAAAGAAAGAAAGAAAGAAAGAAAGAAAGAAAGAAAGAAAGGCAAGAAAACTTCCTTTAGATACTGAAACCCTTGCCCAAATATAGATTTATTTTTTAAAAAAAAAATACAGATGCTGGTAAATGATATCTACAGTGCTGATGAAGGAAAAAAGAAAGAAAGAAAACATTTCAGAAGCAAATTGCTAAAGGCATAGAAACAATTCACGTACTTGTTTTTAAATGTACTGACTGAACAGAGCAATCAACAAGAGGGTGAAATGGGGCTGGGAATAAAATAGCCTTTCAGAAGTTGTTGAATTGAGGTTCCCAGCTTTCCTCATCAAGTTAGGGCTCTTGGGAGTTGTAGTAGACAACATCTGGAGGACTCTGGGCTAGCTGAAAGATAGATGACATTTTAGAGTTCACTATGGCCAGATGGCATTCACATAAAAGTCACTAAAGAACTCAATTGAAATATTGCTGATCTTTCAACCAACATAGTCAGTGTATTATTAAAGCTGTGGTCCTTGTCATATGATTGCAAAATAGCTAATTTCTAAAGGAAGTGATCCTGGGTTAGGCTTCAGGGCTCACAATTTTGAAAATCAGTGGAAAACATTATCAAAGCTAGAACTGTTAAACACCCAGAAGAACAAATCATTTTGGGGATGAATCAGTGCAGTTTCTACATGTGCTATCTCACCAACCTTTTAGCATTCTCAACAAGCACAGAGATAAGGGCAGTCCTGTGTATACTTTATGTTATTCAACTTCCAAACAACTTTTGACCAAGGCCATTATGGAATGTTCCTGAGTAAACATCACAATCATAACATAAGAAGACGTCTTAAACTGCAATCATATCTTGATTCACAACTAAGACCCATTAAACTCAGTGAGACTAAGGATACAATCCAGACCCAAAGATTTGCCAGTTGTTGGGAGCTGGGGGTAGGCAGAAGCCTCCTGTGTCAAGTGAACTATCCATCTGATGCTTAAACTTCCTTTGTCCCAGCATAACCCTCATCTGCCACCTGATCTCTGAAGTCAGCTGGCAGAAAGATCTACCAGCACAATGCCTTTCCCACTGAGATCAGCCAGCAAAAGCATGAAGCAAGAGCAGAGAAGAGGTGATCTGAAGGAGAAGCCAAGTTATGTCCAATTCCAAGGACATTGCCACTACGTATCGCACAAAATTAGGACAGGACCAGGGTAGTCCTAACTAATTTTCAGAATTCCTCAGCTGAGAGGGTTTTAGATTCAACACAGGTTTCAGTGGCCCTAGTACCAGCTCAGGTAGGCTTCAACCACCTTGGTAAGTTAGGACTGTTGTTGTAATTTCTGTATATATGCGTATAAGACTTCAGTCCTAAGCTGAGCTATTCATTTCTCAAGTGGAGAACTTTATGCCTTGCAGATGTTTTGGACTGTAGTTATCATAATCCTTTGCCATTGGCCATCCAGGTTGCTGTGTACTGCAGTCTAAAAAAATATGGAAGGCCAGAGATTTTCTACACCCATTTTGAGTGGACTGTCTGGTCCAATAGGTCTCTTTTTTCTGTTCTCTCATTTTGAAATTGAAACTAAGACCATTTCCACAGGATGGAGCTCTTGTGAGTCGTCCTCTTGCAGTCCTGACAGGGAACGGAGCATGACAGGAATGCTCCCCTATGCACGGGACTGGCTCCCTGCGGAAGAGAGTACGATGGCCATGCCTGTTCCTTCTGCAGTGCAGCCAGGCATTTCCCAGGCTGCTCTGAGGAAGGAAACGTCACTATCACTCTTCCTGCCCTTCCACAGGACAGGTAGATATGGGAGTGTTGCACAATCGCAGGCACTAAACAGATTTTATCCATTTAGCAAATACCTCATGAGTGTGACACATGGGGATGGAATGTAGCAGTAGGCTGACAATGACGTTGTGCAGAAGCACAACCAGCCAACTGCTGCCAGCCCGTTCCCATAGCAGGACAGCTCTGTCATGCAGAGATGGCCTAAGTATCTACTTCATCTACTCCAGCTTCACCAAAGCCATCCCCAAATGCTTTAGCACATGGACTGAAGGCACTTCAAAAACAATTTTTTAAAAAAAATTGCAACCTCCCACCCAAAACAGATTAGACAGTTGCACAAATGTAAATATTATTGTAAGCTGCCTTGAGTCACATTGTTGGGATAAATGAAGAAAACAACAATAATATAGCCTTCACTTGCTTTAGAGATAGGAACACATTGCCCTTCAGCTGTTGGTGGACCAACTCCCATCAACTGCAGCTTGCATGATCAATGGTCAGCATAATAACAGGTGTAGTTCAACAGCATCTAAAACTTTCTAAAGATCAAAATAGTGACCAAAATGGTGAAGGATCTGGAAGCCATGCCCTTTGTGGAGGGCGGCTTAGGGAGCTGAGTATGTTTAGTCTGCAGAAGAGAAGGTTAAGAGGGGAAATGATAACCATGTTTGAATATCTGAAGGGATGTCATGTTAAGGAGGGAGCAGGCTTGTTTTCCACTGCTCCAGAGACTAGGACAAGGAGCAATGGATTCAAGCTGCAGGAAAGGAGATTCCACCTGAACCTCAGGAAGAACTTCCTGACAGTCAGAGCTGTCTGGCAGTGGAATATGCTGCCTCGGAGTGTGGTGGAGTCTCCTCCTTTGGAGGTTTTTAAGCAGAGGCTGGATGGCCATTTGTTGAGAGTGCTTTAATGTGTGTTCCTGCATAGCAAGGGGTTCAACTGTATGGCCCCTCTGGTCTCTTCCAACACTATGATTCTATGATTCTATGATCTATTCAGACTACTTCACTTCACCCCACTCAGATGTAGAATACTCTGGTTCCCAGCCACTTTCAAGCTACATTTACTCAGAATGATGTCCCTTGTGGACACTGGGACTTCATTGCAAGAAAGTGTTCATATGATAACAAACGTATGAAAGCCTTTCTAATGCCCACTGCAATGTTTTAGCCACATATTATACTCATAACATTGTACTTTCAAGACTGCTCACTAACTGTTAAAGGAGACTGTGATATCACAGAGATATCATGGGTGAATCAGTTTATGTCCCAAGATTTTGTCAGTTTTGCCTCCCTGGCTGACATATACTTTGTCATCTGAAACACACAGAGGACATTTTGTTCTCAGTGAATCAACCTGGTAAGTTTGAAGCCTTCATAACTTCCAGGCTTTTTCCCTGCACAGTAGCATATTGGATCTCTATGGTGACTGATTGTATTAGTCAAAATACTAATACAATGCATTTTAATATGCTTGAGTTTCTTTACATAAAACTGACTCTTGTTTAATTGTTCTTTTATTTGCCTTTGGATTGTTCAAGTATCTATTATTCAGAAGTCCTAGAACTGTTTAGTTCATGTTGAGTATTACATATTAAAGAAGTCAATTTGTTTGGAAAACCACTTGACTTAAATATGTACATTTATGCCTATACCTATGTTCTTTTTATTTTTGATTATGTGGATCCTTAAGATGGAGTGATTAAGCCACCTTCAATCCCCGCTTTAGGGAAAAGCTGGGTATAAACATGGCGTAGCAATATGAACATTGCACTGCTCCCTATTCAGCCATGGAAACCCACTTGGTGACCTTGGGAGCATCACCCAGTCTCAACCCCAGAAAACACCATGATAGGTCCACCTTAGGGTCAACGTAAGTCAGAAATTACTTGAAGGCACACAACAACAACAAAATAAAGGAATGGAATAAAATAGGTTGCTACATGAAGTAGATTTTGGTATGAAGCATTATTTGCCTATTGTAGCTTCTCTCATCAACTTAAAGGGGTTCTGTGTGAGAAATGTGTGAAGCCATCAGAAGAAACCTCGAAATACAGTAGGATGCCAATCAGATATTGAGTTCAATCATGAAAAGGCAACCTATTGCAAGGAACTTAAACAAGCTTGTAAGGTAGATTTCCAGATATGCTAAATTCAGAATGTGAGAAAGTTACTTTTTTGGACCAGAATTTCCCATGTTGCCCAAGGTTTCTGGGAGTTACAGTTTTAGGAAAGTAAAGTACCCTAGCTCTGGCCCAATCATCTCCAGCCACACAGAAGGCTGAGCTGGCTGGAGATTGTAGGATCCTGAAGGATGCTGGATCAAGCACAGTTCTTCAGGTGGGAGTATAATGATGGAACAAATTATGGGGGAAACTATCCTGTACACATTCAGAAAGGTTACCTGTGCTACAGTGACCAATTCATCCCACTCCTAGTAGGACAGCTTACGAGCTCTCCATTCATACACCGACTCTCTCAAGGTAATTCACATATTATCCTCTGATTAATTCATTAAAATACATGCTTCTAAGGGCTTACTGATTAAAAACAGCAGAAAGTCCCAGATTTTCTTCCTATTCTTTCTGATTTTATTTACACATACATAATTTATTTATCCCAGAATATTTTCTGTCAGCTCTCAATACAACCAGATATTTTTCTTACACCAGCTCCCTAGATTAGTTTTGTTTGAGTCCTGTATAAAATCAGAGAGAATAAGTACAAAATCTAGGACTTTTCAGTCAGTCTAGATTCACCCCATCTTGACTTCATTGTCTCTGTGAAAGATGAAAAAGAGACAGAAAGAAAGCTGTAACCTTTAAGTTGTGATTGGGAATGGCTGAAGAAAATGAGCAGAGAATGAAATTAGAGTCAAAAGTAGCAAGTAACAATCTATTGAGCATTCTTGTGTGTCATGAAAGCTGTGGCTGACATTGAACTGTTTACTGTCTGTTGTCGATGCTGGGAAACACCTGATTTTTACAGTCAAACAGGCTTCTGCAAGCCAGTAAATGCTATAAAAGGCAAATATTTGATGGAACATTCCTCATACATAAAGGTGGCTCAAGAGGTTTACATGAAGAAAGAAAGGTAGTTGTCTAATGCCTGAACCATAATGATGTATTATTTGTTCTAATTGAGCATGAAGTGCTGTGTGGTGAAAGAGTGAAGCACACTGGCTATTTGAGGGAAGAAAGACAAATGACATAGGATGTGTACTGGAATGTATTTGTTTCTTCTGAATGGCTACAGGGATATGTTGCCTTTCAATGGAATGTATTAAAGTAAAGATAATTGGGACACTGAGCAGGAATCTGTGAAGTATCAGGAATACATGAGCAAGCCTAGGGAACCTTCCCCCAACCAAAGGAAACTAAGAATGCTTAGAGACCCTCTCCCCTTGTGTATGCCACCAAATACAGAAGGCAGCAGCTGAGAATTCATGAACTGCTCTCAAAAGTGTTTATAATAACCTTGTAGGGCAGGATAGTATCATTTTCCAATGTCACAGAATGAGGAAGAGAGAATGCTGCCCTGAATAAGGCAATTTCGGCACTAGACTGTTATAGTGCTATTATTGTGATGGTTGAAGCTCCCGGCAAAGCTGCCGATGAAGCTGCTGCTGCTGAGCAACAGCTGTTAGTCCCTGTTGCTCAGGTGGGAGATGAGTCCTACAGTTCAGGAGCTCCCCCTTCTGCCATGGACCAAGCAGGCTCAGACCTTCCTCTGCCTGCTCCTTTAGAGGAACAGGGATCCAACAGTGATCCCAAAGATACTTTTGAGCCTGCTCCAATCAGCCCACAATCAAGGCAGAGACTTAAGAGAACTGTGCAAAGGGAAGCTTCCTTGATTAAATTTAAGACACAGTGACTGGCCACACCTGTGCCTTTGGCTATATTGCCTGCCTGCTTGGAAGCTTTCCTTTGCTTGTGGCAAACCTTCTACAAACTCTCTCCTTGCCCGTTCCTTGCTTCCAGCACCCGGCTCCTTGGATTGAACTCTTGGCTCCTGACTCCTGGATTTTGGACTCTGACTTCAACTTGCTTGTCATTCTGGCTTTGATAAATGGACTTTCTAGGGTTAATTCCCTGCTTTGACATGTTCCAGCTTGACTCTGTTATCTCTCTCTCACTCCCTTCTCTGGGCTGGCTCTCCACCCAGGTCCCTGACCTTGACAATTATTCTACTTTCAATGTCTTATGGCACCCTGGGGTTTGCAGTTTAAGGAGGGGCCTTTGAGGCCTAGTATGGAAATAGTCTAAGTCCACCGGGGAGTTTGGGCCAACGGAGGAGCAATTTAAACTGGGGACTTTTCTAATATATGTACAGCTCTACTAAATGGCTGTAGAGATGTATTAGCACCCTTTTTGATGCAGCACCTTGACCACATGTGAGTGTTGTTGTTACTATAGTTTTTCCCTTCCTCCTATACCTCACTGCTCCCTTCATTAGTCCAATTCTAACTACTGTTGAATGCTGCCATAACTTAGAGTGGACATCTTGTAGGCTGAGCTGGGGGAAAATTACTTTCCTGAAACAGATCCGTGTTTGTTTCCTCAACCCTCTGCCAGATTTTGGAAAAGTTCCATCTTTTACTATAACTCCCATAATTGTTTAGGCTGGAAGATTCTGGAAACTGTAGTCAAAGAAAGAACTTTCCAAGCTCTGCCTCATGCCTTGTAGATTTATTCAATTATGACTTCCATAAACTCAAGCTACCATAGCCTGCTGACTGGAAGTAATGGACGCTGTAATCCACAATATCTGGAGGGGAGCATCAAACTGGGAAAGGCTGAGTATGGAAAGAGATTCTCCTCTGAAATAGTTGGGAACTTCAGGAAAGGGAGCATAGTGCTAGTCTTGATCAGGGCAGGAATATGTATCTGCATATATCCATTGCAATCTGAATATAAACACACAAACCTATTTTGCCATTTTTACTTATCACAGTGTATTTCTGCAAAGAAAGTGTTGCACACAGATACAAAGTACTATAAATAATAAAATAGTCCCATGTTCATACATAACCCAGTTGCTGATTACATGTTGAATATTCAGCACCCAACAGATGGTCTTTCATTTTGTCCCTTCCAAATGGAAATGACCAGTTACTAAAGGTAAAATATTAATTCCCCTTTCATTTTCTCCCCTCAGGCTCTTCTTACAAAACATGCCTCTCCTTAGAAAAATAGGATCCTGAGCAGCCATCCCTGAATTGGGTAGAAGTACAAACTACATAGGAGGTATGGGGCGCACAAGCCTAGCCCAAAGATTTCCAAGATGTAGAGGGTCAGGATTAGACCCAAGCCTCTTCTGCCAACAAAGATACCCTTCTGCTGACTGATTTCAGAGATCTGCTGACAGAGCAGCCTCCTGGCGGACCTGCTGTGCTGACAGGGTACACGTAGAAGAGCCAAAAAGGAGGCAGAGAAGAAGACAATGAGGATCTAAGCTCTGCTAGGTCCAACCTTCCTCTAGTCCATGGACAGAGGCACAACATAAGCATAAAATTAGATGAGGGCAAGATTAGAGCTAAGTAATTTCCAACACCTCTAGGCTGGGAAGAATTTGGATTGAACACAGCTTCAACTGGCCTAATATCTGTTCAGCTAACTCTTGACCATCTTGGCCAATTAGGATTGTACTATAATCTAAACAGAACTCCACCAGTAATTTCTTGAAGAGCAAAAGCAGCTAGGGAAAGAGTAATTTGCAATGGACTAACAATGGAGTAACAATGAAAGAGAAGGGCCTAAGCCTTCCTCCATCTACCTCTTTTGCCCTACAAGTCCTTCCCAGCCACTCAACAATACCCTCTACAAGATACCAGATGCGTGTTTGTGAAGGTGAGCACTCACCTGGAACTTCTCATTGCAGGGAAAGCAACTTGTGTGCAGATTTTCACAGGAAAGCAGCATGCACAAGAAACCTTTCTCTGCTTCAAATTGCCCCTGCCTAGATAAAAAACTGATGCAATCTCAAAGCTAAAACAGACCCCTCCCATATCTAACTGTATGCTTTGCTGTTCTCCAGGGATTTCTGTTTCTTATGCTTGGAGCCCATTGTAAAAAATGCTATTCTTCAAGTTATCAGAGGAGCCTCTTGCACATTGCCTGAAGAGCAGAACAGAAGGGTGGACTGTTACCACCACCTCCCCTCTCCCCAGTAGTAGCCATATCCAAGGACCAAGACACATTGTAGCATGGACTGGTACTCTGATACAGCTGCTAATATAGCAGTTCCAAAGCCCAAAGTATGTTGCTGCCTGAGTGGAACAGCAAATAGTATGTATATGTATGTGTGTGTATGCAGAAAGCCACCATGGTATAGTGGTTTGAGCACTGGATTACAACCCTGGAGATGAGGGTTCGATTCCCACTTGGCCATGGAAACCCACTGGTGATCTTGGGCACATCACACACTCTCAGCCCCAGAAAACCCCATGATAGGTTTGCCATGGTCACCATAGTCAGAAGGCACACAACAAAAGCATGTATATATGTACAAATTATAACCTTAAAGTAGACAGGAAAGACATAGTTCAAGATGTTCTATATCTTGGCTCAGTCATTAATCAGAATGGAAACTGCAGTCAAGAAATTGGAAGTCTAGGCTTTGGAAGTGTAGGTATGAAGGAACTAGACAAGATCCGCAACTGTCAAGATATATCACTGGATACTAAAGTTAGGATGGTCCATGCCACCATATTTCCAATTTCTATGTATGGTTGAAAAATCTAGATGGTGAAGAAAACTGATAGGAAAAAAAATCAACTCATTTGAAAAGTGGTACTGGAGAAGAGTTCTATGGATATCTTGGACTGCTGAAGAAACAAATAAATGGCTCCTAGAGCAAATCAAGCCTGACCTCTCCCTAGAAGCCAAAATGACTAAACTAAGGCTGTTGTACTTTCACTGTATCATGAGAAGACCTGACTCACCAGAAAAGACAATAATGCTTAGGAAAGGGGAAGAGAATAGTAAAAGAGGAAGACCACATTAGAGATGGATAGACTCATTCAAGGAAGAAATGTCTTGGAATCTGCAAAACCTGAGCAGGGCAGTTGAGGATCGAGTAAACTGGAGGGTTCTCATTGAAAGGGTAGCCAGAGGTCAAAGTCAGCTTGATGGTGTTAACAACAACAAATGTATGCACGCACACACATACATGTACACACAGAGTCAAGGTGCATAATAATTACTCATGAAAAAGGGGCATTCATTTTTATTCAGTCATTTGGTTTATACCAGCCTTTTTCTCACCAAGGAGCCCAAGGCAGATTATAAAATGTAAAATAGAAATTGAGGGATGTTGGGAGTTGTAGCCCGAACAGTAACTGTCCTAGTCTCTCTGGGCTCCCAGGCTCCCAGTTTTATGATGATATAAGGAAAACAGAACAAATCTACTGCAGGCAGTTCTGAGGTGCTGTTCTCTACATGTTCACTAGCCTTGATTGAGCAATTAGTCCCATTACTATTTTTGCAAGACAAATTATAGAGGGAAGTTAGTATTAGTCATGTTAATTAGGGCTACAGTCGTACAAACACAGCCATACAGTCTGAGGAGACTGCCTTGAAATTATATAATTTGTAGGGCTGCAATGTTGGGTTGATTCATCAGTTAGATTAATTAGTTTTAAAACTCTGAATAAAACAACTTTAAAGAAAATTGAGATGCATTGTTTTAAAAAATTGTTAAATTGAAGGTGTCAGGAGCAATTGTGGAATAGACACCTAATCTTCATTCTTGAATAACAGATAATGAATGGCTGCATTCACATCTAAGGCTTGTAACCAGTTCTGGTTTGGTGGTTGGGGGAGGGGAGTAATTTTTGGCAGTCTGTAAAGCTTTTAAAGTGCCAAGGCCAGAAAATCCGCCCCCAAACTCACCCCTGCACTAAAACATGGTTTAGGTCTGCCAAAGATGAAACATAGTAAATCCCAGGCTCATTCCACAGGTTTCCTCTTGCCATGCCTGCAAGAAAGAATGCAGAAGTTTCCACTGAGCCTTTCCAATGAGCTTTATCACCATGTCCAAACTCTGGGACACTGTGTTCAGTCTTTACTGTGTCTCATTCAAAACAAGCCAACTTCAAAGCAGGCTTGTTTCAACAAATCATCATTAATATTAGCCATGTTGTTCAGATGTAACATTAAGCTGAAATTATAGATAACTTCCTTATAGCCATGAACTGGGCAGGGGAAGGGAAAACATACTTTGTTTGCAGTTCAGAAGAACAGCTTGAATGAGAAGACCCCAGGTTCTACCCTGGTCCTCCCTGTTACACGGTATCAATTAAAGGGGTCTATAAAAGGCCTCTGCCTGGCAGTCAATATAGTCAGTATACTAGTGCCCTGGTATAAGTGCCAACTTCGTTCTATCTAGCAGTGTGAATGTTTTGTATAAATCACCATTCTAGTTTAGTAAAACTGACATAAATTTCTTCCTTTACTATCATAAGAAGCCAAATTTTCACAGACATCCAAATATTTTCCCCAGATTCTCTTTTTATTTTGAAAGTCTAGCCCAAACAAAAGTTCCCTATCAACAGGGAATGTACCGCTGGTCAAAAAGTATGTACTATTTTTATGAGCATTGCTTGCTTGTAATGACAAGCTCAGGAGATCAACTTTTTAAAAATAATTTACTCCCATTACTTGTTATAGTGTTTGAAAAGTAACACATTAATAGTTAAAATGTTGAAAAGGTGACTGAACTGCTCATTGTTTTTCTATTTTTTTCATTACATTTCTGAGAGGATAAAATCTTAGGACTGATCTTAAAATGGCATAAAACTCCTGTCCAAAAAATGCTGTCAAATTCCTTTTAAAAGAAACACTGGAAAATAACTAGACACTTTCTCATTGTACCATTATAGTAACTTCTCGATTCCTCACATACTCATTTTGTTACTCTTGCAATGTCACTTCATTACAGCTTTCTCACCTGAAAAGTAATTAGTTATAGTCAATTGTATTACTTGTAACTTGTTACTGCCAAAGCATTGCTTTTTCCAGGCTTGTAACTGTTATTTCTCTGTGATCAGCCAGGGAGCAAAGGGGAACTAAATGAACGAGAGACAGTTTTAAACTTGTAAAAACTACTGTGACTGGCAGTAGCTGTCCAAGAGCATCAGAAGTTGTTGATTCAATTATTGAGGTTATTTGTTTGAATGGGATTAGCAAAGACTGCGCCTGTGACCTACATAAGAATACTGTGTTCTGCTGATGAGCTTCGGCTTCCAATCAGGCAGTCTGGAGACACTGATCAAAGATGCACCTAAGAGGTTTCACCTAAGCCCAGGAAGTCAAAACTGCAATTCAAGATAAATTCCCAGCCTGAGCCATCGTTTTCTAGGGCATGAAAGAGGACTTGATCTTCTTTAGGGGATTAGAAATCACTGACTAAAAATCTCCTGGGGACCAGTAGATGGCAGTGCTAAATTAGCTTAAAACATTTCAATTTTTTTTTCTCCCTTAGGTGGCTATCCCACTTACATATTGAAACATGGAGTACACCAAGGATTGTTTCACTCATGAGATGTTTCTTACAGGAGTGCAAAGCTTCTAGAAGGGCAATTCTCAGCTTACAGCTCCCACTAATTACCAATGAGGGGTCAACATCAAGGAAGGTCAGAAGGGCCATCTGGGCCACACAGTTCCCACTTTTAGGGTTTTCTCTGAATTGTAGCATGTCTGCCTAAATCCTCTGCTTCAAAAGCACCTCAGTGAGATACACCACAACAATCAATGTTAGATAGCCACAAAGTTTTCATGAAGTCAGGGTTGTCTCCAAATGGTACTGAGATACTTGCCAAGACCTCAGAGACCAAAACAGTACCAAGTACCCCAACAGCATCATCATTGATCTAAATCCAACATTAATCCAACCTGACTTAAGTCTCATTGGACTCAGTGTGTTTGCTCTGAAAAGCAGGGGCCTAAATACCTGGAAAGCACCAGATCCCCTCTGATCTTGAAAGCTAAGCAGGGTTAGGCCTGGTTAGTACTTGGATAGGAGACTGCCAAAGAATACCAGATGCTGTAGGTTATATTTCAGAGGAATGCAAGGGCAAACCACCTCTGAGTATTCCTTGCCTGAGAAAATTCTGTGAATTTTATGAAGTCACCATAAGTCAACGTGCACATATACACACACAAACATACAATGAAAAATGTACTTATTAGTTACAACTAAGTCTCATTGATTTTAATGGGTCTAGCCGGGAAGGTCAGATACAGCAGGAAAAAATTCCTCCTTTGTATACATACCCTCTTTCATGTTAAGGAAACATGCAAAGGATGACTTGAGGAACCTCATGATATGAAGCACCAACTGTCCTCTCAAAGTGACCATCAATGTCTGGTCAGATCTGTCAATCAAGACTATGGTATCTTTGTAATACAAACATATCAGCAAATCAACAGTCTAAGAAGACATGAAGTTTAATCAGTCTGCCTTGCTATATCTCCTGAGAAAAGCCAAGGTGTTGCTTGTCCCATCAACTGTACCAAATCCTGAAAACATCAGTTGGAAACCTACTGAGAATGTTTAAAAGAACACTGTGAAACATCAGAAGAAATGGACGAGCCTTTAAAAAGCAATTAAGTAACAGTCTATAAATGTTAAAGGAAATAAGGGGTTTTTTTTCCTCCTCAGATTCCAGTAACTCTACCATGCCTGCCTCCACAGAACTAGCTTCCTTCTTGAAAAAAGCAATTACTGTAACTGCCTGACATAAAGCTGAGAAAGAGATGTTATTTTCTCAGGCAATGGCTTTCTTTTTCTTCTTTCTTTTCCTTTCCTTTTTTGTAGTTGAAGAAAATCAGATCCATATAGAGTATTACCAGAGCTTTTTTATTTCTTTTTTTACAGCTTTTGGACAAAAATTCCAGATACAGAATAGCCAAAATCCTATTGTTAGTCCTGACTAGAGTAAACCCATTAAACCAATGAGAATTACTTTTGTGTTGCCTCACCATTCAGCAATTGATTGAACAGATGTAGTCTAGGTGAGACTAATCAGCAAAATGCCAGCTAGTGACTATGCTCAGTTAAAAGGAAAAGTAACAATTTTTAGGATAGGTTGTTGTGGGTTTTCCAGGCTTTGAGGCTGTGTTATATTAGTATTTACTCCTGAGATTTCACCTGCATCTGTGGTTGGCATCAAATTTTTAGGATGAATTTATTCTTTGACTTGTTAGAAGAACAAGAAGTCAGAGTGTCAGGTTTCAGCACCACAGAAAGTAAACCACAAGCAGAAACTCTCTGCTTTATTTAAGCCAGGGATGGGGAACATTTAACTTTTCAGATGATTTAAACCAATCCCAGGAGTACCTGTTCCAAGGACGAAGAAGAATTACTACTCAATGCATTTTCAACTTCTCTGATTTGGGTTTGTTTTTAATATTTTCAGGAAAGAATACAAGCCTCCCAACATGACATTCTCTTTCCATGATGGAGTTACATGACCCTGTGAATCAAGAAGTTATGCTGATGGTAGCACTGCTGCTGGTAGGATCTCCCACATCAGACATGCCTTTGCTGAGGAACCAGATAAAACATGCCAAATATCTACTGGGCAGCAGCAGTAATGGGTCAGGATTGTATTATACTGGGAAAGGATGTATCACAATGACAAAGACACTTTAACTCTTGTTAGTCTGTACAGGAGGTAGCTCTGGTAAAGCACTTCTGAATATCTTTTACCACCAAAAATCTATTGTGAGGCAATCCAAAATTAAACAAGAGGTAATGCTAGAAGATGACATGGCCAGGTCTGATGTTATTCAGCCAACTACTAGGAAAAGCAGAGGACAAGTACAAGTAGCTCTGTATCTAACCATGCAGTTGGGCTGAAGCCAAATGGATATTCATCTCCTGATATGTTCAGAAGTGAATAGAAACTCTAAAGCTGCAAAATACATATTGTAGAAGCATGGAATGTGAGAAGCATGCATCACAAGAGGCTAGAAAAAGAACCAGAAAGTATAAAGTTTGCAATACTTGGGGTGAGTTAGCTAAAGTAGACAGGAATGGGACATTTTACACAGTTTTACTTAGGAGATGAAAATCTAAGAAGAAACAAGGTAGTGTTAATAAGTGAGGAGAGATGTAGCAAAAGCAGCCAGGAATATAGTGGAATAAACAAGACTTAAGGGAATATCTGTCAATATAAACATAATCTAAGTTCATTCTCCAAATACAGAGGCAGAAGAGGAAGAAATTGAAGGATTTCTATGCTGCAGTCAAGGGGTGTAGGGACTGATCAAATACCAAAACAGACATGTTGATAACCATAGGTGATTGGAAAGCAAAAACAGAAAACATAGTAGAACAAACCATTGGAGAATTTGGCCTAGGGTCAAGAAATGAAGCAGGGCAGCATTTTATTTAATTTCATTAATCCTACAGTTTATTCATTATAAACACATCCTTCAGGCAACCAAAGATATGCCTGTATATCTGGATGTTACCTGAAAGATAATACAGATATCAAATAGAATATATAATTGAAAGGAGAAGATGGAGAAGCTGCATTCTCTCTGCAAAAACATAGCCTGGAACTGATTGTGGCATAGACCAACTAATATCAAAAATTAGAATAAAGCTAAAGAGGTACACATCATGTCAAAATACAATGTGAACAACATCTCTGTAGAATTTGAAGACAAGGGCCATTTCTGCACTTCATTGTTATAGTGTTATTATTCCACTTTCACCATCCTATGCAGTTCTGGGGTTTGTAGTTTACTGAGGTCAAAGAGCTCTCTGGCTGAGAATTCTAAATGCCCCTCCCAAACCAAAAACCTCACGATTCCATAGGATGTTGAAAGTGGAATAACAGCACTATAACAATGTAGTGTGGAACTGGCCAAGGTAAATACAGGCACATCTCAGTTAAAAAAAATCTGAAAAAGAAGCCCCTTTTTTACAAGTCTTCTTATACTCACACAACTTCCCCTTTTCCTCCTCATCCTCTATGTAGTCGGAAGATTTTTTACAGCATCAGCATTGGAAGGACAATGAAGGAAAGCTAGAGAAACGTTTTTTGTGCTGTTTTGTACTAGCATGCCCTCAGTAAACAATGCCAGAAAATCTGAGCTGGAAAAGAGGATGATGTTTTCACCAATTCTATGGCAGCTGTGTGTGCCTGCTTACAAAAGGCAAGGTAAATAGCAGCTGCCTCCAAAATCCCTAGCTGAGCATGCATGCATGAACAATCAAATAGACAGAAAGGAGGAAAGCAGATTAATTTGTCTCACCAGATGTCTCAGCATATTTTTTTAAAAACCGTAGATTTATGGGTCGCCAAAATACGAATCATAAAAAAGCAGAGTCTGATAGAATAAAAGTCAGTCCTGGATGCATTTTAAAAAATGCATTTCGTAAAACTTTCAGGTGGTCTCTGGAAGGTTAAAAATGTTTTTTAAGGCTTTCCCAACCTGGTTGTTCCATTTCACATGTGCATATTGTTAGTTTTGAGTAAAAAGTTTACTGAAGCATGATGAACTGCTCTTTTTTTGTGTGTTACAGGAAGCGATCCCTACTATTTTCATGTTGTTTCTTCCTCTACCAAATTTTTTATTAAAGAAGTAAATCCATGGAACACATAGGCTTTGTTAATTGTGGTATACCTGTAATAGATTTGCATAACTAAGCCTAGTGGACTGGGAGCTAGAAGAATTCTGAATGAAACCAGAGATATTTTCAGGGAAGAATGCAAAACAAAAAATGACAACAGACTATACTTTTAGATGACAGACAAATTTTTCAAACAATTGAGAACAGGCACTAAGTAGAAATAAAGCATGAGAGAAATAGTGTGAGCACTGTGGATGCAACTCTTTAATTACTTGTGCATAGGGACAAAGAGAACTATTACAACAATAAATACAAAGAAATAAAAAAGAAGGAAAAAGATAGAACATTAAACCTCTTTCACAAGCTCTGAGAAAAATAAAGGGAAATTCAAACACAAAGTGGGGATGCTATGTGACCAATTGTGAGACACATGATAATATCACAGAAAAAAACAAAAAGATGTTGGTAGCCATATATTAAGGAATTATATAAAAAAGATGAAAGGATGATAAAAATCAAAGAATTATCTTTTGTTGATGACACCACAGTTTAGGAAAGGGACATGGAAGCATACTCAAAGCACTCAGGAGAAATAAATCACCAACACTCCAGTCCATGAGAAAGGAGGGACCAGGGACTACAGTAACCATTAGACCACTGCATTAATCTCCTACACAAGCAAGTCTGCTCAACATTTTACAACAAAGACCTTTACCATACAAGGAACAAGAAAGTCCAGATGTCTAAGAAGGGCAGAGAAGAAGGAAGATGAACTAGAGATCACATTGCAAATATCCAATAGCTAATGCAGTACACCAAAGAATTTCAGAAGAAAATCAGCCTGTACTTTATAAATTATAGCAAAGCCTTTCATTATGTAGATCATGAAAAACTATAGACCACTCTAAGAGAAATGGGTGTTCCATAACATTTGATTGCCTTGATGTATAACCTATATTCAGGACAAGAGACCACCATCAAGAGAAACTGTGGAGAAACAGAACGGTTTCCAACTGGCAAGGGGAAAAGACAAGGGTGCAATTTCTCATGGTATCTGTTTAATTTATGTGCAGATCATATAAACTCATAGGAAAGGAGTATGAAAACTGGAGGAAGAAACATCACCAGTTTAAGATATGTAGATGATATACAGCTAGCAGAAAATAGCAAAGATTCTGAACAATTATTGAAGAAAGTCAAGGAAGAAAGTGCAAATGCTGTGTTATTGTTGAACATTATGAAAACAAAAATAACAATCCAGGTGATTTAAAGTAAATGATGAAGAATCAGAATAATCGCATTAAACTGTTATAGTGCTATTATTCCACTTTCAACATCTTGTGAAATTCTGGGATTTGTAGTTTACTGAGGCCAAAGAGCTCTCTGGCTGAGAATTCTAAATGCCCCTCCTTAAATTGCAAAACCCAGGATTCCATAGCACGTTTAAAGTGGAATAATAGCACTATAACAGTGTAGTGCGGAAATGACCAAATATTTTCTATACCTTGGCTCAGTCAAAAATCAAAAGAGAGGCTGTAGTAACTTGAAGGACAGCTATGAAGGAACGAGGTAAGATCATCAAGTGTAAAGATATATCATCAAATATAGAAGTCAGGATCGTCCATGTCATTGTATTTCCAGTTTCTGTATATGGTTCTAAAAGCCGGATGGTGAAGGAAGATGACAAGATGAAAAAAAACTCATTTGAAATGTGGTGCTGTAGGAGATCTCTATAGATTCCATGGACTGTCAAAAGAACTAACAAATGTGTCCTAGAGCAAATCAAACCTAGAAGCCAAAATGACCAAACGTAGGCTACCATACTTTGGCCATATCATGAGATGACATAACAAGAGGAAAACCACATTACAAGTGGATAGACTCAGTCAAGAAATCCACAGCCCTGAGTGTGCAGGACCTGAGCCAGGCTGTGGATGACAGGGTGTCTTGGTCTCTCATTCATAGAGACTGTAAGTGGAAGCCAAGCTGACGGCAATTAGCGATGACAAATGCAGGCCTGGTCCTCAAAACTCATAAGGATTATTCCTCCTGTAGGGGGGCTTGATTAGCTCTTGCATGGAGGATTTAAAAAAAAAAGTCTTGAAGGAATACGAATGAAATGAACAAAACCTGGCGTGACATAACACCAGATAAGAGTAGCACGGAATATTCAATTACATATTTTTTTAAGGTTTGGAGCCCCTTTGTTGAACCGAAATAAATAAACACAATCCACTCTAACTGCCTATGTCAAACGATAGAAATGTACAATGGGTTGAACAAACTGTTTTGATGGACGTTACGCTGATGTTATAAACTACTGTCAGAAGAACATAAGAAAAGCCAAACTGAAGCAGACCAAAGTCTATTCAGTCCAGCAATCTGTTCACACAGTGGCTAAAACTGTGCCTCAGTTGGATACAGGAAATCCTCCAGTATAGCATTATTGCAACTGCACCTTCCATCTTATACTCTGTGACAGTGTATACGTAGAGGAATACTGCTTCTGATCCTGGAGCTACTATACAGCCAGCCTAACTAGTAGCCCTTGAAGCAGTTGTGTAGGGATAAGGGGGGAATGGGAGTGGTTCGCCCCCAGTGGCAATGTTTTTGGGGCATCCCAGCTCGTAGCCATGCCCCTGCACACCATGGCCACCCCCCCCCCACTGCAACCACGTCCCCACATATCACGGCCACACCAGTGCTCCATAGCTCCCCCTCCCACCCACCCCCTCCATGCCCTCCAAGCTCCACTGCTGCCTTGAAGGCCTCATACTCCAGGCCTATATGCAATCTCCCTTTAAAGCAATCCAAGACTGCACTCATAATTACATCTTGTGGCAGTGAATTTAGCAGTTTAACTATATGTTGTTTAAAAGAAAGGTACTTCTTGTTTTCTCTTGTGAATGAATCTCACAGAATTCAGCATCAGTAGGTGACCCTAGAATCTAGTGTTATGAGAGAGGGAGATTAAACTACGGGAAGCCTCCGCCTTTTGATGCCTTGTTATCCGATGACTCACTCTTTCAATGCTTCCAAATTAAGTACAAGTTCCATTAATTTGATAGGGGTTCCACTCTTTCATCAGTTCTTCTTGCCTATGGAGGCTCACTTGGGACTGCTTGCGCACACACGATGCTTGCAAAGTGAACTGAGTGGGGGAAAAGAGATGTCAAACCAGCTGAGAGACTTTGCAAACAAGCACACACAGTCCAAGGAAGCTTCCATAAGTCCTCCATGCTCCCTACAGTACAGTACAGGAGTTCCACTTTTCAACCAATTCCATTTTCTAAGTGTTTCAGTCCTTAATCTGTCAGATGAGTGGGGAAACCTGTACTGTAATGCACTCCACATGGAGCTGTCCTTGAAAAGTGCTTGGAAGCTGGAGCTACAAGAAAATGCAGTGGCCAGACTGCAGTTGGGTGTGAGCTTCAGAGATAATACCTCAAATGTCTTGCACCAACTGCCCTCGCTTACAATGTGTTTCAATTCAAGGTCCTGTTTTTGACATACAAAACCCTAAGCAGGTTGGGGCCAGGACATCAAGAAAAACAACCTCTTTCCTTTTGAGCCTACTCAGAACTTGAGATCTTCAGCAAAGGCCATATTTCACTTCCCATCACCCTGAGAAGCTAGTTTCCTGAATATATGGGACAGTTTTCTCTGCTGTGACAATCAAGTTGTGAAATTCTTTCCCAAGGAATTTTTCCCTCCCTGCCAAGAAAGCTCCTACGGAAGATCAAGGTGGCTTCATCTATCTTGAGCTTCCAGCAAACAGTGAAAACTAAACTATTTTGTCTGGCTTTGGTCCTTAAAATCAGACCTGGCTTTTAGAGGCTTTTAGAGAATGTTTTTATGTGTTATACACAATCTTAGGGAACTTGTTGGTGTGAAGGAAAGCATACACATATTTGAATAAGTAAATTAAAATAAAAATGCTTCTTCCAACCTACTTTCTCCAAACCATACATAATTTTATACACAACTAACGTCTCTCCCATTACATGTCTTTTTGAGGCTCAGCAACCCCAGCATCGATACTTTTCTTTGAGGCGGTTGCTAGAATCTTTTGACCATTTTGATCACCCTTTTCCGCCCATTTTCCAGTCAGCCTGCCTCTGGTTCTCCTCCTCCTCCAGTAGCTGTTGCCTGGCCAGCTAAGGATGCTTCACAGCCCAATATATCTCAGCACCACAAACCCTCTCCTGATGTCCTTCCAGACCCAAGGAAGGAGATGGGCAAGAGAGAGGAAGTACATGGCCACCATACTGACCTATCACCTTTCTCTCTCCTTTCCCTGACCTGGTTTGGACCCTGGATGCCCACTCTGCCCACCTTGGCCCCCTTCACACAGACGCACTCACACATTTTGATGTTCGTGTTTTTTCTACTTTTGCAGAAGGCATTCCCTGCTTGTAACCCTAGCAAATGTGGAGTGCCAACTGTAATTCCCTTCTCTCCAGGTGCAACAGAATGAAAGCAGCCAGAAGGTGGAAAGATATCACCCAGTTCAATATCTACTGGCATCTGATACAGGAGAGTTTGATCACTAGCTTTAGTAAACAAAATGATACAGCAATTAAGAGATTGCTCAGAATAGGAATGTACAAAAATATACACCCATAGAGGTCTATAAAATTATACTAGTTGAGGAGACAGTGGATAAGAGACATTTTTCTCCCATTCTTGCCTGAACCTGCCAAAATCATCAAGCGAAGCTGAATATTGAGCAATAAAGCAAAGGAAGGAAAAGACAAAGCCACCTCTGAGTATTGCTTGCCTAAGAAAACCCGGTGAAATTCATGGGGTTGCCTTGAAGGCACGTACACACCCACATAAATGGAAGTACTTGCTCTGGCACATAGTTAAAAGTATTGAATTTGTTACCACAGAAAGCAGTGATGACTTCTGTCTTTAGGAAGTTTTAAGAGTAGATTGCACAAATTCCTGGAAAATGAAGCTACAATCGCAAGCTGACTTAAAGTGAGCCCCCTAAACTGAAATCATAGAATCATAGAAATGTAGAGTTGGAAGAGACCACACGGGCCATCCAGTCCAACCCCCTGCCATGCAGGAACACCCTCAAAGCATTCCCGACAGATGGCCATCTAGCCTCTGCTTAAAAACCTCCAAGGAAAGAGACTCCACTACACTCCGAGGCAGCATATTCCACTGCCGGACAGCCCTGACTGTCAGGAAGTTCTTCCTGAGGCTCAGGTGGAATCTCCTTTCCTGTAGCTTGAATCCATTGCTCCTTGTCCTGGTCTCTGGAGCAGCAGAAAACAAGCCCTCTCCTTCCTCTACATGGCATCCCTTCAAATATTTAAACATGGCTATCATGTCCCCTCTCAACCTTCTCTTCTGCAGACTAAACATACCCAGATCTCTAAGTCTATCCTCATAGGGCATGGCTTCCAGGCCTCTCACCATTTTGGTCGCCCTCCTCTGGACTTGCTCCAGCTTGACCAGGTCCTTCTTGAATTGGGGTATCCAGAACTGGACACAGTATTCAAGATGAGGTCTAACCAAAGCAGAGTAGAGTGGTACCAGTACCTCCCTCGATCTAGACACCATACTCCTATTGATGCAGCCGAGAATTGCATTGGCTTTCTTGGCTGCTGCATCACACTGCTGACTCATGTTCAGCTTGTGATCTATTAAGACTCCTAGATCCCTTTCACATGTACTGCTATCCAGCCACATGTCCCCTATCCTATATTTGTGCATTCCGTTTTTTCTGCCTAAGTGTAGGACCTTACACTTCTCTTTGTTGAATTTCATTTTGTTAACCGTGGCCCAGCTCTCCAATCTGTCCAGGTCATTTTGAATTTTGATGCTGTCCTCTGGAGTATTAGCAACCCCTCCCAATTTGGTGTCATCTGCAAATTCGATCAGCATGCCCTCTATTCCTTCATCCAAGTCATTGGTGAAGATATTGAACAGCATTGGGCCCAGGACAGAACCCTGTGGCACCCCGCTAGTCACTTCTCTCCAGGATGAAAAGCAGCCGTTTGTGATCACCCTTTGGGTTTGGTCGCTTAACCAATTACAAATCCAACTAACAGTAGCCCTGTCCAGCCCGCATTTTACTAGCTTCTTTGCAAGGATGTCATGGGGAACTTTGTCAAAGGCCTTACTGAAATCGAGATATGCTACATCCACAGCATTCCCTTCATCTATCAAACTAGTAACTCTATCATAAAAAGGGATAAGATTAGTCTGGCATGACTTACTTTTGAGAAATCCATGTTGACTTCTCGTGATTACCACCTTGCTTTCTAAGTGATTAGAAACTGACTGCTTAATGATCTGCTCCAGGGTCTTTCTGGGTACTGATGTCAGGCTGACCGGGCGATAATTATTTGTGTTCTCTTTTTTTCCCTTCTTGAAGATGGGGACAACATTTGCTCTCTTCCAGTCTGCTGGAACTTCTCCTGTCCTCCAAGATTTCTCAAAGATTATAGCAAGCAGTTCCAAAATGACCTCTGCCAGCTCTTTTAATATCCTAGTATGCAATTCATCTGGCCCTGGAGACTTGAATTCATCCAGTGTGGCCAGATATTCCTGTACCACCTCTCTACCTATTACATGCCTCATTTCCCCTGCTTCCTCACCTGCTCCCCAACCGCCAGGTTGAGTGCTTGTATCCTTTTGGGAAAAAACTGAGGCAAGGAAGGTGTTAAGTAGTTCTGCCTTTTCTCTTCCTCCTGTGAGTAATTCACCATCTTCTCTGTGCAGCGACCCTATCGTCTCCTTCTTTTTCCTTTTGCTGCAGATGTATTTAAAAAAGCTCTTTTTATTGTTTTTAATGTCTCTGGCCAGCCTAAGTTCGTTCTGTGCTTTAGGCTTTCTGACCTCCTCCCTATATCTCCGGGCTACTTGCTTAAATTTTTCTTTGGTGGTTTCCCCCTTCTTCCATTTCCTATACATGTTTCTCTTAACACTTAGCTCAGCTGAGAGTTCTTTAGTGAACCATTCTGGTTTCTTCAGATGCCTTCCATTTTTCCTCCTTATTGGCACAGTTTTAGACTGTGCCTTCAATATCTCCTTTTTAAGGAACTCCCATGCCTCCTGAACTCCTTTCTCTTTCACTATTCTTGACCACGGAATTCCAGCCAGCAGCTCCCTGACATAACATAACAGAAATGACATAACAGAGTGGATATAAACTCCAGCAAAGGAGTCAGATACTGGAGGACCCATGCTAGCAGTAGGTGGAATTGGCCAGTTCACCAAGTGTATCCATTGGGTACAAGGAACTGATGGATGTCCAAGTAGATAGGATGGTCTCCAACATGCCAGGGTTTTCCAGAATTTGTTATGCATTGTGGATTCTACTGCTTGTTATTTCTTATCTCTTTGGTACCCAGCTTGTTTCTCTTTGTTTAACTCTGGACATGATGATTACCTTTGCAGCTTTCTGCAGCCTTGTACCGGTCTATGCCAGCTTTATCTGTAGCAAATTTTTTTCTCTTTACAGATTGTTCATCTAGCACTTCATTCCTTAACATCAGTAAGATTTCTTCATTGTTGGTTTATTCACCAATAAGTCTTTCTTTCAGTACCCATGGCCAAGTTAGTCTTCCTTCCCTAAAAAGAAGGATTAAACTAGTTCACAGCAAAAGAATGACCAACATGATCAACCACATCTTTTCTGCAGTAGTTTAATAGGATTTATTTATCTTTAAAAATGCAATAAAAAGTCATTCTCCTGGGAGTCTCAGTTACTTGCACCTACTGAGGCCCATTCAAATAGATGTTCATGCAAAAGAATGTCCTTCCTACACTATAGAAAAGGCACAGCCAAGTCATAGTGGAAACACAATGCTCACATTTTTTGTAGCATGAGACATAGACCAGACTTTGTTGAGTGACATAGAAAGCCAGGAGCTGCAGAATGAGGGCCTATTTTGGCCAAACTCAAAGAATAATAGAGTTGGAAGAGACCACAAGGGCTATCTAGACCAACCCTCTTGTACCTCAAGTCAGTCAGATACTTAACTCTCTTCCTTACATCAACAGGACAACAGGAGGGACCTGTGTTGCAAACAAATGTTGCTACCTTGCCCAAAAATGGTCCTTCCACTGCCTACTTAGACTATGAGCCACCCATCAAGATGAGAAGTACTTAATTCTAGCCAAAATCAGAATCTGGGAATTTTTTTTGGGGGGGGGCCACATGTCCCAGAATCCCCCTGCCATCATGACCTCTGTGGAGGACTTTTAGTCCAAAAAAGTAGTTTCCAGTATCTGGGCTAGATAACACCCTTTGTGCAGAAATGGATCCTTTTGTGATTCTGGAATCAAGGAAGTCTTGTTATGGCACTGCATATCCACCGCAATTGGCGTGGTTTAATTGGCAAATAATGACACTATATTAATTGGCGTTGGCAAATAATTGGCAAATAATGACACTATATTAATTGGCGTTGATATAAATGATACCTGAGGTGACAGAAAGGTCAAGTTGGAAGAGGCAAATTACTGACTGTAAATGTGAGATAGCAAGGCAGGTCAGCTGCACCCACCTTTTAGGCAGAAACTGAATCGTTGTCAGGCTTATAGCATGGCCACTCTCAAAACAATAGGCTTATGCTAATGAGCCAGACTCCTCAGAGTTAAATGGGGAAATCCCCAGCAAAATGTGATTGTTTCAACTCTGGTCCCCAAACACCTGGATATTTTCCTATTGTTTCCTCACCTCTCCACAATACTCAGTTATTACGACAGCCATTACCCTTTCATCACCTAAATGCTAAGACCATTAGCTCTGTCCAGACTTCATTGTTTGTGTTGCAACTCTCACTGTCCGCTTGGGTAGGAGAATGATTCGCACCAATACCCACAGGATATTTTTCGGGTATAAAGTCCCGTGATTTCAGACTGTCCAGTACAGTTTCTTGCCATTCTGAATGCCACGCTGTCTGTCCGATTCTTGAACAAGAACTGTCCATAGGTGTCTCCCTAAGCTACATTGCTGCTTCTCTTCACTACTCTCCAGACTGGTAATTATTTCCCGAATCCCTTAAGGTCCTTTATCCCAACTTTCCTCTCTTTTTCCGTTGGTTAGTCCTTGTACGAGTGAATGAGTACTTGAACTGTGTGCATCTTGTGTGAATCTTGCTAAGAACACATTTTTACCTTACATTTTAAATCTCCAGCTGGTTCTTTCCTGTACAACCCTGTAAACATTGGTAGAAAAGATCTTGTTAAGTTGCCCCCCTCTCACAGGCCTCCTATTTTTGAGCTAATTATTCCCCACTTTCAAACGTAGGTACTGGCATTGCTAGTGGGCCCTTAAGGCATCCATACTTTGGGGTAACAGTCCCACCTCCAGAGGTAATTGCTTTCACAGGGTAAAAAGTCAATATTTTGAAAGAACAGATTAGATTTGGGATCAAAGACAGACAACAAAAATGTAACTCAGGGGTGCCATTCTTATATCGCTGTTCTTCCCAGGTGAGCCATTCCCGAATAATTGATTCACATTTACAAATATTTTATATCTGAGGCTGGGGCTCAGATGTGCAGCCGAAGTGAGATGTGGGATTTTATGGTTGTTGATCCTTTTTTTAACTGATATAGTTTGAGGAACTGCTGATATGTTATTGCCATTGTACCAGGCTTAAGCAGTCGATGCACATGATTTGAAATGATTATTTCATTCAAGCCGATCAAACAGCCCCTGATCACATGAGCAAACTAGAGATCATGCTCTGTCTTCAAGGTATCATCCCAGCTGTACAGTTGAATATATCTAACATGGCAGAAGATCAGACTATTCCAGTCTGAGTCCAGATCATGGAATTTACTCATTGCATAGAAGGCATTACATGTGACTAATTGCTCTTGAAGTAAGTAGCATATAAGATCACAAGCATGGTTGGTGGGGACATAAGAGGCAGGCTTCTCAGTGGCTGCCCCTAGATTCTGGAGCTCCTTTTTTTCTTTGTTAAAATAAATTAATTTTTATTGTTGGAGTAATTAATACTGATGACAGTTTAAATTCCAGTGGTTAATACAAAATGATCAGTGCACAACCCACAACCACCAAATTAATTTTCCCAACAAATATGTTGCTTATTTTAATTCCTGCCATCCCTCTCAATCCCATTACCACCCCCAGGGAACAAAGTCAATTTTATGTAAAATCCCTTTCCTTTGATATGGAGAATCATATCAAGTGTGTATCCTTTCCTTTCTTTAATTGTTTCTATTAGTTTGTTCTACGTCCTTAGCCAATCATCTTCATTCAACTGACCAATATACCCCATTCTTCTTTCTAATATAAAACCAAACATTATATATTCCGAAATATAATGTTGCCCATCTTCCATCATATTTCCAACCATATGCTATAACCTCATGAGTTACCCTCGGGATTTGCTTCTACAAGTATTTCTCATTTCTTTTTCTTTCTTTCGTTTTCTTTTTTATTAGTTTTTCATATATAAAATTACAAATCTGTACTTTGTTTACATCACTTAGATATATTCGTGATTTTCTTCCAATCCTCACTAGAGCCCATTGTTATTGATTTTATAACCTGTACTACACCATTAATCATCAAAATACTTGTTTGTTTCTGCATTCCATCTAGTCTATCTATTATATTAGTTTAGATATTTCCAACTTTTTATACATTATTTGTATAATTCACGCATATTTTTAAA
Source organism: Iguana delicatissima (assembly GCA_948472985.1). Classification (NCBI taxonomy): domain Eukaryota; kingdom Metazoa; phylum Chordata; class Lepidosauria; order Squamata; family Iguanidae; genus Iguana; species Iguana delicatissima. Next base: position 295,176 of record CAOKZL010000022.1, read on the forward strand.
GCCCTCACCAGTTCATATATGTTACTTCTCTCCACCCTTATATTGTAGTCTTACTAGTTAGTTACCCTATTTCTAGATCTCTCAGTTGTCCCCATTCTCTTTCTATTTCTTCATCTGTTTTACCCTTTAGTCTCTGTGTTACTATATCAGCATTTCTATTTTCCAGTAAAGCAGCTAGACATTGGTCTATTTTAGGAGTTTCTTGGTTTTTCCAAAATCTGGCGTATTCTATTCTTGCTGTCGTTATCATATACAATAAATCCTCCAGTATTTTTTTTTGTATCTTTTGATCAATCATATGAAGCATATTCAATAGATATGTTTCTGGCAATTTATTAAATTGAATTTGTAGGATTGTGCATATCTTGTTATGTATTTCATCCCAGAATTTTTTTACCGTATTGCAAGTCCACCATATATGGTACATTGTTCCGACTTCTTTCTGGCATTTCCAACAGATTCCTGTACCGCTGTTATATATTCTTTTTAATTTGTTAGGTGTCATGTACCATCTGTGGAATATCTTGAGATGGTTTTCTTTCAGGTTTTGGGCTACTGTAAATTTCTGAGTAATTTTCCGGCATTGTTCCCGACACTCTAATTGTATTGAATGTCCTATATTTTGTGCCAAGAAGGTCATTACTTCCTTGATTATTTCATCCTCTCTTTCTTGTTTCAACATTTCTTTATATATCTTGGACAATAGGTGTGGTGGGTTTTCAAATATCCATTTTATCAAACCTTCCTTTTCTGTTATATCAAAGCCTTGTATTTTTAAGTCTATGTGGAATCTTTCCGCTAATTGTGTATTCCTCATTTCTATGCAGTCCCAACTCCTTTACATTTAGAGTCATGCATATTTTTTTTTGTTTAATTCCAAGTTTTTCCCTATTATTCTATTTATCTAGGCTCTGGCGCTCCTTTCCTAAGAAGGCCACAATAACCCCGTCCTTATTGTCCTTCCAACAAGAGGCTAAGACCTTATTCAGACAGGCTTTTAAAACAGAAGTTTTAAAGCTATAGAGGGAGCTGTATTGTTTTAATTGTTATTTTTAAGAGCTTTTTAATTTTTTACCTTTTTAAATTGCATTTTGTTATTTTATTAGGGTATAATTGTTTTAATACTTTAAATAGTTTAATTCAATTTTAATATCCACTTTTTGTATGTTTTTAATCATAGTGTACTTCTAAATGGTGAGCCACTTTGAGTCCCAAATTTGGGGAAAAAGCAGGATGATGATGTCAACGATGATGATAGTAGTAATAATAATGCAACTACTACTACATTACATTGCTCTTGTAATGTGATAGTGGCTAACTTCACTCTGAAGTAGTGTAAAGTAACTCTTAAGAAGTATAAAGGTAACTGATTTAGTTATGTTTATAGTTAGAAGGAGTAGCCTCCAGTGACAGAGCTTGGAGTGTGCAGGGGGGGCAGGAGGGGATAGGGCTATGGCACGTGGGGGTGGGGCCACAGTGCGTGGGGGTGTGGCCAGGGCATGCGGGGCATGGCCATGGGTGTGGGGGAGTGGCCAGGGCATGTGGAGGCATGGCTACAAGCCGGGACACCCCAAAAACATTGCCGCCCAGGGCGAAGCTCCTCCCCCTGCCTCCCTGTTCCTATGCCACTGGTAGCCTCACTACTTAGATATGTTCTGTACCGCAGGCCAATGGCTTGTAGCACTGAGTTTTTGTTTTCAGTAAAATAATGAGAAGTTGCAGGTTGGTTTAAAAATGTAACTATAACAGTAACCATCTTTTGAGGGCTGTTGTGATAACTGAAGCCCCTGTTAGAGCTGCTGCTGCTGAGCAGCAGCTGTTGGTCTCTGTCGCTCAGGGTGGAGATGACGAGCAGCAGCTGTTGGTCCCTGTCGCTCAGGGTGGAGATGACGAGCAGCAGCTGTTGGTCCCTGTCGCTCAGGGTGGAGATGACGAGCAGCAGCTGTTGGTCCCTGTCGCTCAGGGTGGAGATGACGAGCAGCAGCTGTTGGTCCCTGTCGCTCAGGGTGGAGATGACGAGCAGCAGCTGTTGGTCCCTGTCGCTCAGGGTGGAGATGACGAGCAGCAGCTGTTGGTCCCTGTCGCTCAGGGTGGAGATGACGAGCAGCAGCTGTTGGTCCCTGTCGCTCAGGGTGGAGATGACGAGCAGCAGCTGTTGGTCCCTGTCGCTCAGGGTGGAGATGACGAGCAGCAGCTGTTGGTCCCTGTCGCTCAGGGTGGAGATGACGAGCAGCAGCTGTTGGTCCCTGTCGCTCAGGGTGGAGATGACGAGCAACAGCTGTTGGTCCCTGTCGCTCAGCGTGGAGATGACGAGCAACAGCTGTTGGTCCCTGTCGCTCAGCGTGGAGATGACGAGCAACAGCTGTTGGTCCCTGTCGCTCAGGGTGGAGATGACGAGCAGCAGCTGTTGGTCCCTGTGGCTCTGGCTGGAGATGAGTCTTGCAGCTCAAGAGCTCCCCCTGCTGCCATGGACCAAGCAGGCGCGGACATTCCTCTGCCTGCTCCTTTAGGGCAACAGGGATTCAGCGCACACGCATTATTTTATTTTCGGCTTCAAGTCGAAAATGCTGCATGATCGCGCAAGGTTCCCGGGTCCCTCGCGCATTTACCTGCCCTGTGGTGCGTTGGACGAGCAGGCCGGTCGTGCTTCCTGCCTCAGTGCTAGCCTGCAATTCCCAGGTTGCGCTGCAGTAGGAAGGGGCGGGGCGTTCGCGTGGCACTCACGCGACCGGCAAGCCAGCTGCGGGACAACGGAGCCCTGAAGAGAGTGCCTCGCGCAAGAGGCTCCTCACACAAACGCCACCCCCACCTCCGCGAAAAAGACAGATGTGGAAAGGGCCTGTGGCTTTTGCTTGTCATTCAGGCTTAGGTAAATGGACTCCCTATGAGTAATTACTTGCTTTGACTCCTCCTGGTGGGACTCTACTATCTCTCCTTCTCCTTTCTCTGGGCTGACTTGCCACCTGGGTCTCTGACTTTGACAGCTGTAAAACAGCAATAGCAACTACTTACTTTTTTAAAAGTAACTTTTCAAGCTCTGTGCATTCTAGTGGTTGTGTTTCCTTTCATGCTTAAGACACTAATGCTGTGCTTTGAGGGTGGATAGACATCTTCCCTAGTACAAAATGGGTACCAGGGGAAAAGAATCAGTATAGACAAGTAGGATAAGACATGCTACAATTATCCTTGCCACAGATTTAAGGACTTGGTGGGCTTCTATCCTACACAATCCAGTTAAACCTACTCAAGTTAAGCTAGGACAGCCTGGTATTACAACTGATGATAGGCCATTGATATCAACATTAAAATATATATTGTGCTTCAAATATGTAAGGCATTGTATATCTGCTTCAGACAGTTCATTGACACTTTGCCTCCAACTTAAATGATACAGAAGGCCTTTCCACACTATACTGTTATAGTGCTATTATTCCACTTTCGATATCCCATGTAATTCTGAGGTTTGCAGTTGACTGAGGCCAAAGAGCTCTCTGGATGAGAATTCTAAATGCCCCTCCCTAAACTGCAAACCTCAGGATTCCATAGGATGTTGAAATTGGAACAATAGCACTATAACAGTGTAGTGAGGAAAGGCCCAGAATGTCAGAGACGGGGACTGGGAACTGTGGGCCTCCAGATACTATTCAACTGCAATTCCCATCGTCTTCACTCTGGCTGTGCTGGCTAATAGAAATTCCAATCCAACAACATCTGGAGAGCCACAGATTGTTCATCTGTGCTCTATATTGTACAGAGTATCTGCCTAAATACCCTAAATGGACCAGATCCCATTTGATCTTAGAACCTAAGCAGGTTCATCCTTGGTTAGTACTTGGGTGGGAAACTGCCAACAAATACCAGGTGCTGTAGGCGATATTTCAGAGGAAGGAACTGGAGTCACTGTAAGTTGGCAGGCAATTTAAAGGCAGGTACACACACATCTGGCCAGGACCAAACGATCAAAGAAAGGCCTCATTTCAGCCTTGTTCCTCTAAGATGGGGTGGGAGTCACGCAGCCCCTTCAGATGCTGTAGGACTGTAACTCCCTGCACTCCTCACTATTGGCTTTTTTGTGTAGGGCTGCTGGGTCTCACAGTCCTACAACATTTGGAAGGCTGCATGGTTCCTAGCTCTGGTCTAAGATGTATACACTCACAGGAGATTAATTTTATGTTCCTAAGTGTGGCTATTTCCGCATCAGACACCATTAGCACCTTGTAACATTACAATCCCAACATTGCCATTCACATGATGCCACACCCTTCCTCCTTAAGCAGATGAGTAGCGGTATCACCACTGGTGTTCCTTCCACATTACAGTGTCCTTGGCCACTCCCTTGCCCCACCTTCACCCTGCCCCACCATCCCTGACGGGGCAGGGTTTTGGTTTTGGTTTGGTTTGTTTTCTGGGAAGCCATAGTAGCACAGCAATGACATGCCAATACACTATTGCCCTTTTGCTTAAGAATGTATTTTAAAAAATAAAAAGTTTTAACTCAAAAGAGAAATTTAAAATAAACACAGAGGCGGTAGATTTTTAAGTTACCATGTCATGGGAGTAGCTGAGGAAGGGAAAGCTGGGCATGCCCACACCCCTCTCAGTCCTGGATCTAGGAGGACAAGAAGCATTATCAAGCGCTATTACAGTACCACACTAAGGTGGCTGATAGGATTGAAGTGCTAAACGAGACTCTTAACAGATTTTTTTCTTGAAACAATACGGCAGTTTGGTGAGACTTGGGAGCTGGACAGCGACGACATTGTGTGGTAGCACAACTCCTGGACCAGAAACAACCCACTGCTGTTGCACTATAGTGACACTGTATGTACCTTCAGGTCACTTATCAACCAATGGGAACCCATGAATTTCATAGGGTTTTCTTAGACAAAGAATACTCAGAAGTAGTTTGCCAGTTCCTTTCTCTGAACTATAGCCTACAGCACCTGGTACTCTTTGACAGTCTCCCATTCAAGTACTAACCAGGACTGACCCTGCTTAGATTTCAGAATTGAATGAGATCTGGTGTCTTCAGAGTATCCAGTCATTTTATGTTCCTAAACTTAATTCTATTTAATTAGAATTACTTCATAAATTAAAAACAGCAAAATCAAGCCAGCTAACGCTATTCAAAATCCATCCTGTAGAGATTTCTCCATCAAGCAAATATAGTAAAATAGTGTTTAATGGAAAGAAAATTACAGCGTTTTGGTTTGGGCACCTACATTGTCAGCTATGATGGAACAGGAAGCATGTGTGACATAAAGAGAAGCAAAGTGACCCCCCCCCTTTATGGCCATAAGCTGAGTGAGAACAAAAGCAATAAAACAGAGCCAATAAAGTTAGACTTCTTTCTTTGAAGTACAAATTATCCTGGCAGCTGTATTTGCATCTATCTGAGCTGCAGAAGGCCCCTGTGATGAAAGTTTGCGACTAATCTCATGGGAAAGGCTGTGTAGGTATGAAGACAGCAATAATTCCTAAATTCATTAACTTTTAATATACATTGTGCTACATGCACACACAAACACACACAGAGAGAGCCTTTCTGTTCTGCATTGGTTTATAATGTCCACCCAGTGTGCCCTTAGCTTAAAAGAAACTGACCAAGTAAAAAGGCAGACTTTATTCATTTTGTATCACAAATCTATTTAAAAGGGGTGGCCCCCGAACATGTTGCCCTGGTCCCTTGCCTTTAGGAAGCAAGGCTCAGAGTCCACATTTTTTCCCCACATTCATCAGTGCTAAAAATGTACTTGTTTGAAAGTAGCTCTTTATTTCATCATAACCATATGTGTGATGCAGACAAGCCAGACTCTTAAAACTGCTGTAGGAAGCTGAAGTTCTGCATCCAATTTTGCTATTACACTCTGGAACTCTGGAATGGTGACACCCCTTGAGAAATGCAAGGGGCCACTCCTATAAGAGAGTAAACCTCCACCAGCATTACGCAGTTATATCTCACTTAACAAAGCAGATGTGTTCTTCATTAACAGAAAATTTGGTAGCGGAGGCAAAAATGACATAGAAGGATTAGAGACGGGTTCCTACGCCATAAAAAAGGAAAGCAGTTCAATATGTTTATTCAAAACTAACAATATGTACCTGTGCAATGAGAGGAGGTAAGCCTTGTATAAGTTTTTTAAAAAAAATTCTTAACATTTTAGAGACCGTTTGAAAGCTTCTTCCAAAATCCCTCAAGGGATGGTTTTATATTCTCTCACCAGTCTTCACTCTTCTTATGATTTCTATTTTGAAGACCAGACTTATAGATCTATGCTTTTTAAATTTGTTGTTGAAAGGTGGGACAGACTTATCTGCTCTTGTTTTTTCTGTTTTGCTGTTTGCACACACTCGGCAAGGGATGATGATGACGATGTTTACTTCTATCCTTCCTTATTGTCAGTTCCTGGCCATTGCCCCATTACACTGTTATAGTGCTCTTATTCCACTGTGGGGTTTGTAGTTTACTGAAGCCAAAGAGCTCTCTGGCTGAGAATTTTAAGTACCCCTCCCTAAACCAGAAGCCCCAGGATTTCTTAGGATGTTGAAAGTGGAATAATAGCACTATAACTATGTAGTGCAGAAATGGCCCAATCCAAAATTGAGGGGGCTGTTTGTTTACGTTGTTTACTGTAGGCACACATACACAAAACTACAGTAGGATCAGCTAGAACAGAACCCTGCTCTTTCCCAGCTCAAGATTATTATACTGTTTATTGCAACACTCCGCTACAAGCCAACCCGAGAGGGCTGGATTTCTCCAGATAATGCTAATGCTGCTAAAAACTTCCAGACACATAGAGGAGGAGACAAAATGGGGGCTGGGCGGCTGTAAAAAGTCTGTAAAAAGGAGCTTCTTTGTCAGAGACGTTGTCACGCCTGACTTACTCAATACGCAGCTCCCTCTCTTCTAAATGTATTTCAGTTTTGCTTGGTAATTTGCAGATAGTCCCTTCCCAGCCCTTCTCCAGCCCCGGACGAGGCCCCCGGCGCCTGTCTTGTGCTGCAATGTTACAAAAGGGAGGGGCGGAGGCCGATCTTTCTCTTTCTTGTCGGAAGTCTGTCCTTTTTTTGTTTTCCGCCGCAGAAAAAGAAGAGGATCCAGGGGATGGGAGGTACTTGAGAATCCCCGCGGGTGGAGGACGGAGCCGCCATCCGCACGCAGCGTGTATTCCGGCGCCTGAGCAAAGCCGCAAGCGAAGTGGGTGGGGCAGAAAACGAGTTTCTCCCCTTCGGTTTCTCCACGGCGGAAGGGAATTTGCAGACGGTCCCTCCCTTTTCCGAAAGTGGGTTTGTTATGGTCTCGCTGTCTGCTTTTTCCAGCCTGACGCTGCAGAAGAGCGGAGCTTGCGCGGCTGCGGTTGATCCGCCAAGGGAAGACGACGGGGAGGAAGAAAACGCCTTAAAAAAAAAAAGTGACCCAGCGCGTAGCCAGCCATTTGCAGACAATTCCTTTCCCGGGGCGGTAAAAGATTGGCAGGCGGCGGACCGCAAAAGCGAGATCTCAGCTGCTGTCCTCCTTCAGGTAGGCAACCAGCCTTGCGAGCCTGTCCGCTTCCCACCTTTTATGCTGGAGGAGACACTTGGCAGCCTCTCCGCGCACGTGAAGGGGGAGAGCGATCGGGTCTCCTAGGGCGATAGCGATCCCTGGATTTTAGGGGGGGGGGATGCCTTGCTTAAATATTTTTGTGGATCACAGATAAGACATGCCTTGAAGGGCCGGGGGGGAATCCTCTGCCATCTACACCCCTCCCAAAATTAACCATAGAGCGAAATTGGTTCCCGTTGAGTTGTGCGTGCGTACCATTCCCTCCCAAAATTTCGGTTTTTCACCCAGAGATCCGAGGATGGTGGGTTGTGGGAGGCCTCCGCCGCGGGAGAGAGAGCCGCTCTCTTTGGCACGTTGGATCACACGAGGTTCGTCAGTCTGGGAGACGCCGGCGAGCGCGGCCTTCACTTGGGGCCAACTGGCCCGTGCAGGAGAACGCAGGAGCTTTCCAGAGCGGGAGCCTTGAAAAGATGGGTTTATGTATTAATTCTTAAATGCCTCTAAAGAGTGCGAACGCTTCCGTTTTTTGAGCCTTCCCCACCACTTTGAGCTTCGGGCTGATCATTCTTGGAGACCATTTACTGGGCTGTATGGTGGTGGACTTTTGGATGGCTCGGGCCATTTCCGCACTAGCCTGTTATAGCGCGATGATTCCACTTTCAACATCCTCTGGAATTTTGGGGTTTGCAGTTTCTGGCCGGCCCCTCCCGAAACTGCAAACCCCAGGATTCCAGAAGATGTTGAAAGTGGAATCATCACGCCTCGGTGCGGCTTTTGCGAAAGCGGTCTTGGAGGAATAGAGCGAGATGTATGTGCGTGTGTTTGTTTGTTTTTTAAGTGACGGGATCGGGTCTCAGTTGCTCCTTTATTGGAATTACGAAGCTTTTCAGAGAGGTGGACTTGTTAGTCTCTTGTAACACAACCAGTAAAGAGTTTGAATTAGTCCTTAAGATGCTGGGAGGACTCTTGGTTGCAATTGTGTGGCTACCCCTGTGGTTACTGTTCCTAAAAACAAATTGGAGATCTTACCAGTTTTCCTACCTAGGGCAGAGCAGCACTGAGAATGTTACTTTGCCAGGGTTACAAATTCATATGGGCTGGATGGGATTCTGGGGGTTCTGCCAAAAAAAGTAACTTTCCTAGACTCTGCACTGATCCAAAACACCATTCAGGCAACCTCAACCTGTGTCACTAGAAAATTGATACCAGCCTACCTCACAAGGTTGTCTGTAAACACTTTTGAGATAATCTATTTTTATTTTTGTTAACTGTACATATGTGCCATATGGTGAGGTATACTGAATGATCTGAAACTAAGGGCATTTCCAGCCTACACTGTTATAGTGCTATTATTCCAGTTTCAACATCCCGAGGGAATTCCAGAGTTTGTAGTTTATTGAGGCCCAAGAGCTCTCTGGCTGAGAATTCTAAATGCCTCTCCCTAAACTGCAAACCCCAGGATTCTGTAGGATGTTGGAAGTGGAATAACAGCACTATAACAGTGTGGTACAGAAATGGCCTAAGCTCAGCCCTGCAGGATGTTAGCTAAATGATAAAAAGTTTACCCCTGAGCAGATACTGAGTGTACTTTGTTATAGTGAGTTTGGGTTGCTAAACTTGACATATTTGGAAACATGGCTTCCAGTTTACAACCTGTCCTTTACTGGTAGCTCTGACACTCCGCACCACTTTTATTTCTCTCTCTCTTCAAATAAAGAAAAATAAACTACAGGTGAAGGCCCAATCAACATATTTTTAAAAAAATCCTTCATATTCAAAATTAGCATGTTGAGAGGGAAGACTTCATAGAACCTTTCTTCCTGATGGCAAGTTGTCTGTGAGAAATGGTTCTTTTCTTGTAGTTGTCAGTTTGGAAAAACAAAGATGCTTCCATACAATGATTTCATACAGCTTGAACTGGTACAATGTCGACACAAATTGACCATCTCAAAAATACATAGTTTTATTCCAGAGTCATGTATAGATTTAGACAATCACATGCCCTTCCTTGGCTAGGATTTGATCTAAGTACTAGATCTAACAACTTTTCTGTCTTCTGCTGACTTTTCAAATGCACAGACTCTTGGAATAGTTGGCAGTTCCCCACTCCACAATGAAAACTTTTCTTGATGGTAGTTCTGGAGACATACTGTATAATACAAAATGATCTATCACTTCTGGGGCTGGTGGAGGAGATTAGCCCTGCACAGAGATCAATCTCAGCAATGGCAGCTTATCAAAATAAAGTATGTATATATTTGGTTTGTTTCTATACCATCCAGTAGCTGACATTCTGGATGACTGGTAGTTAAAACCATAAAATACATGAATAAAACATAAAATCTTTTTGATGACTGATGTCAGACCCCACAATGGGATCACCTTGTACATGACTTATTCTGATATCTGGAAAACATAGTGATACATCTTACTTTGACTCAGACGGCTTATCTATCTGGCTCTGTGTTGTATCATGTGTCCATAGCTTTTCAGGGTCTCATGTGGGAACCTTTCCTATCATCGGCTATGTGATATTTTACTGCAGATACAAAGGACTGAGCCTGAGAGCTTCTGCTGCCATTCAACCACTGCCCCTCTCCTGTGATCTCCACAGTATACTTTACTCTCACATTTTGGTTTGACGTCCCTGGTCATGGGAGCTTTGTAAATGGATTTTTTTGCCACTGGAGGTGGAGGCATCTTTTAGGCTGGCCTTGAGGAGAGAGTGGGAAGAAAAGAGACCATCCTGCTGCTGAGGACTTTGTTTTGTTCATTTGGAAGGAAAGTCACTGCTTTGAAAACGTCCACACACTATCTTTTACCAGAACTTTTTCTGGATTCTTTGGCAATGTCTTCATACCCACGTCTCTTCCAGGGTTCATTAGTGGGAATTAAGTAGCACCTACCATTGTTTAGCGCTGCTTTTTATTCTAGGAGCATGTTTCTTTACAGCCTGATGATGCATGTGTGGGATGTAGGTGTGTCCAGATCAGTGGTATGGTAGAGACAATGCTCATAGTGTTGAAATCTTCTCTCGGGCTTTTAGGACTAGGAGGGATTATGATTACCACATCTGCCGTCTCCCTCAGGTTTCCTGTTCCCTATGAGTTCACCTGCACTCCTCAGATTGGAAGTGGAAAGAAGGTCCATTTTCTCTGCAGTGGTATGTTTTTATGAACTATTTGAGAGGTGGCTTTGTCTTGAACAAGTGATTAACATCTATTAGCTTTGTGAAAGACCTACTTTCCTTAGAGATTAAAATTGCTAGAATTGGTTTCTTAAGATCAATCCACATAGCAGCCCCACATTTTGAGGATATGACTGTACTTCTCAAAAGTACCACTGAATCATTGATTCTGAATAGGTATCTCGATCCCTGCAATGATTAGGATTGAGTAGGACAGCATGATGTACTGGTTTGAGCATTGTACTACAACCCTGGAGACCAGGGTTTGATTCCTCGCTCAGCCGTGGAAAGCCACTGGATGACCTTAGGCATACCACACTCTCTCAGCCCCAGAAAATCCTGTGATGGGGTGCCTTCTCCACAAATTGGAAACTACTTGAAGGCACACGACAATAACAAGGAGCTTTATCGTATGGTCTTACACTTTCTTTCCGCTTGCCAAGTTACCACATGTTGTTTCATTAACAGAATCTCACTCATCTTATATCTTTATGGAGTAAGAGACCTAACATGGTGTAGTGGTTTGAGTGTTGGGACTATAAAAGACCAGAGTTCAAATCCTTGCTCAACTATGGAAACCCACTGGCAGACCTGGGACAATGGCAAACCTTTTCTGAGCAAATCATGCCAAGAAAACCCTATGATCGAGCGGCCTTAGGGTCACCATTATTTGGAAACAACTTGAAGGTAAGCAACAACATGGAGCAGATAATTGTTTGGGTTCCAAACTAAAATTGCAGATTGCATAGAACCCCTGTGCCTTTTCAGGCATTTTCATGAATATGTACAGTTAACCCTGTACATATTCATGAAAATGATGGAGATGTGAGTGTGCTCCAGAGCACCACTCCTCACACATCTGGGATCTGACTACAGAAATCTCTGTACCTGTGTTCTACTGGACAGTCAGGAATCCTGGTAAGACTGGTTCCCCATCTCTTTTCAGACAAACACAGAGACCTCTCAGCAGACCTTTGCACAGACACCTCATACTCACCACACATTGGGCCCTTTGTACATCCAGATGAAAGCCTGAAGGGGTTATAATAGATCCAGGTCAGAGCAAGGGAAAATAAACAGAGCTCAGTGGACCACAGTGTGTTACTTCTCCTGTGTCATTTGGTGATTTGTTGCCCATTCCTGGGTATTAGTCTGCTTGCCAAATTCTTTTTCTTTCTTTGGAACTCACTCTGCTTATACTATGAGTTTCATGAGAGTCATAAAAAGACTAGCTCCCTCTGTCATATCAGATCCTGAACTGTGATAGATTACAGGCGCCAGCTAAAAGCACCTCCAGCCACTTACTGTTTACAGTTGGATTTGGAAAAAAATTAGATGCATCTTTTTGCCAACTAGCATATGTACAAGGGTGCCTCCCCCCACTACCTTATTAAAGATAACTTTAAGTGTATGTATGAAATACTTTCAGGAAACATACCATATAAATGCAAAATACAAAAAGTCATAAGGTACTAGGAATCATAAAACAGATAGTGCTATGTATAATATAGGGCCATTTGTTAGAAATTGAAATTATGAGAGAGATAGGACCAAGATCCAGCTATGTATGTTGATATCAAATGCCAACACAATCAGTCCTTTCAGACTACGTGGTTAGAGCACTACAATTCCACTTTAACACCTACAGAATCCTGGGGTTTGGAGTTTGATGAAGCACTAGAATTTTCTAGCTGAGAATTCTAAGTACCATTCCCTGAACTGCAAATCCCAGAATTCCATAGGACAGAAGCCTGTTGTAACAGCCTAATTAGCTGATCCAACATAAAAGACAGGGATTCTGCCACTATCATATCTGTAAGTGAGTTGCCTTCATTTGCAGTATGGAAATTCCTTTTGGTCCTGAATGCAACAACACTATTGTTAAGGATTTCCTGTTGCAAAGACACAGTTAAAAATGTCTATCTCTTCTGCTGTTTTCCTGTTTGCTGCAGGCAGCTACTAGAATAATCTTTCTGGCAAATGTGGTCACCAAGCAAAATGCAGGCTATTCTCAAGAAGAGCTTAGAAAAGTTACTTTGGGGAATTACAATGCCCAGTATCTACCAGTTAAGCATAGCCATTGGCTATAGTGCTTTGAGTTCCTAGAAGCCAAAAGGGAGGCCTGTAATAACTCAGTGGGGTTTTTCTTTTTTGAAAAGGTCTGGGAAACAGAAGAGGGCTCTCTGAGGTGCTGCTGCTAAGATTTCTGAGGTAGGAAAAATGATGTGTAGAAAAGGAAAGTGTTATGGTATTGCCTCTGAGATTCTTGGGGTTGAAAAAGGTGGGGAAAACAGCAGAGGCTTCTCTGATGTTGCTGTTTGCCTTCAAGACAATGCTGACTTATGGAAGCCCTGAGGAGAACCTATCACAGGTTTCCTTGGCCGTATTTATTCAAAGGAGGTTTGCTATTGCCTTTCTCTGAAACTGAGAGAGTGTGACTTGCCCGTGGTCATGGGGGGGCATCACCTGATTGCTTCTGTGGCCAAGGACAGATTGGAACCCTGATCTCCCGGAGTCTCAGTCCAGCATTCAGTCACTATACTCTGCTGCCCTCCCTGATGTGTACCACCGATAAAACTTGTGAGATAGAAAAGAGGATGGAAAAACCGGCAGCCCTACAGAGCCAGGCCGCACTAGTTACAATCTAACTGTGCATGTCTATGCGCATTCAAGTTGCCTGTGGACTTATAGTGACCTCATGCATTTCATAGGTTTTCCTTGGGGAAGGAGGTGGTTTTACCAGTTCTTTTCTCTGAAATATAACCTATAGCACCTATTATTTGTTGGCGGTATCCCATCAGGTACTGACCAGGCTTGATCCTGCTTAGTGTCCAAGATCAGATAGGATCTGGTACCTTCATGGTATGTTAGCCCTAAAATCCAAACTAATAAATAAGAACTATCACTCTGTGGGTACTGGAAAGTTTGGTTTCAACCATCACCCATGATCCTGGCTTCTGAGATCATATTTGCACAACAGCTTCATCTTCTCTCCACAACCATCAGAGCTGGAAATTCATTTTATTTTATTTTATTTTATTTTATTTTATTTTATTTTATTTTATTTTATTTTATTTTAAATGAAAGTAATAGTTCTCTGCTAATACTGATCTTTCCAGGGAAGGTATCCAAGAGTGTTTAGAAATGTATGTTTTGTCATGCATACTTCACCTATTTACAGGAAACCTGAGTGTATGGAATAGTAAATCTAACACCCGTACAAAGCATGGATCTGCTCCAATCCCATACCTCTGATGCTGAAACAGGTGGGATAATTATCCCCGCTCCTAGATACGCAGTGCTGCAATCTGTAAGCCAAGAGGAAATTGAATTTCAGTTCTCTGAGTTTCTTAACATTGATGTGATTTACAAAAGAAACTGGTAGCTGCAGGAAGGCCTGGGAAGATTTTGCAGATGTTGCAGGCCAGGAAGATTTATATTGGTACACTGTTGCTCAGCAGCATGCCACGCTGCCAGCTAGCACCATAGCAACCTCATTAATGGGCAATGCTGCTGTTTTGTTCTATGTTGATGGTAGACAGGTTGGATGTAGCGTGGATTTTGGAAGCTCTCACAAAATGTGTGTATTATGACTATATTTTGTTGTCTGCCAGAACGATGGTTATCTTAGTGCAGTCACTTCTTTGCTGATATTGTGACAGCAGGTTCAGCTCCTGCCTTGCATTTAAAAGTACATTTTATGTAGCTGTGGTAGAGACCACCTCCTCCTCCATCACCACCACCACCTGTAGTCCTCATACACAATCGCACAACAGGTAGGCACAGATCCTCCAAACATGTACATTAGCAATCAGTTATTGTAGGTAAAGAAAACAGAGGCCCTTCCACACTGTGCATTCACAGCACAAGGTTAAGGTGAGAATGATGTCATAAAGCATACATTGCATGGGTAAGAATATTTGCATTCCCAGGACTAAAATCCCAATACATTGTTTATTAGTTACATCGCTGGTTGACAATTATCGATGCCCTGATCACAACATCCAAGCTGAATGGGTTCCGGTTCTCTTGCAGCAAGAGTATTTGTTACATGTAACAAAGGGGCACGCTGCAGAGTGCTGGGAACCTGGCAGTATTATAAAGTTAGCAAAAGCAGCACGGTTTAAATAAGAGACTGTAAGTAGAACAGGGAATTGGTCTCTGACATTTGTAAGGATTACAATGGAGAAACTTTGGCTAAGAAGCATCCAGGGAAACTCTTTTGACAACTCCAGATAGCACTGGCATGGCTATTTAAACAGGCAATGCCTTCTGATGTTAATTATCTGGAACTTTAAACAGACAGGCCTTTAAAAGGCAAAACACACAAAGCTGCCCATGGTGCTGCATCCATTTCAGCCCGGCAAAGTGGGCTCGCCCGGTCGTATACTGTCCATGGTGCTAAACTCTAGCAGACCTGCAAGGTAGACCAGGAAGAGCTGGGGAAGCACTATCTATTTTGTCTGAGCACTTTTACTGCTTACAATTTCAGTTTAACTGCCGTGGCTACATACTGTGGAATTCTAGAGTTTGTAAACTGCACGTCCCAGGATTCCATAGGCTGCAACCATGACAATTAAAGTGGAATTGTAGTGCTATGATTGCCTAGTATGAAAGAGCCCTGAGGCTCTGCAGGTGCAAAAGGCAGGAACAAACCAGTGCCTATTCTTGGAAATTCCATTCCACATCCTTTGTCCATGCTTTACATACCATTCCTCTGGGATCAAGTAGGTCACAATATTAAAACAAGTACAATATTGATAAGACATACAAAGCCAGGGCTTAGATAGCTTACAAAATTAAAACAAATGCAGTATTGATGAAAAAAGTATACAAAACATTGCCACGGAAATAAAATTAAACTGTGTACAGTGTTAAAAACAATTTAAACATCCATTTATGTAAGTAAAAAGATAAGAAAAATCACAAACATTACAGCATACTATTTAAACTTCTTCCTTTAATAACAGGAAGTTCCTGATAGTGTTGGAATGGTTAAAAATTTGCCTGTTAACAAGAGGACGACAAGAAGGGGACCATTCTAGCTTCCATCAGAAAGGTGTTTAGGGGCCTAGAAGCAACCACCCAGAAGACCCACTTCATGTTCTCACACATTCTGACCAAGTATGCCTGTGGAGTTGGCAGGACAGAAGGAAAGACCTCTCACTAAATTCTTGGGGCCTGGACAGATTTCTGTGAGATAGTACAGTCTTTCAGGTAGTTTGTCCCCAAATCATAGGTCCAAGAAAAGGTTGACTGCTGGAACTTTCCATCTCCTATATGTAGATTTCTTGGCCCTGCAGTAAAAGTAACTTACTGTACTCCTGTTCAGTGTGAAGCCTATTACTATTGCTCATAGGCTGGCCAGGAGATTAGATGTTGGTCCATTTCAGGACATTTGGACATCATGGTGTCCTATGTCTCTCTGTATTAAGCCAATTCCTTACCTAAACATGCCTGACAATTGCTTGCTTACTTGCCACTGGTTCTGAACCCAGGGACATAGCTACAGAGAGTGTGAAATGAGGACATGGCCCCCAGTAAGAATTATGACTCTCAAATTCCTTCATTCTAGCTAGCATAAGCTACTTAGGTGAATATGTAGACATACTTCATAGGCATCCAAAGGAAAGGGACAGGTAGAGTTACCAAGGGATTGTGAACACAGTAAATAGAAAAATTGTAGGTGTGGGTGGTTTTCAGTGTCTCACTTCCTACAGTGCTAAATGTTTGGGAACTGAAAGAAAAATTCTTATGTGAGGTACAGTTCTTATTTGGAGCATCAGTGTCCTTGTTTTGGTCCCTTCACAGCTACACACCTATCTGACTCCACTATAAACACACTATAAATGGGTGTACATGGTGTTAATTTGCACGCAAACAATGCCTTGGGAATAACACAGACTAATCTGTGCTTATTGCCCTATCTAGGAGAGTTTGTTGTTTGCAGAAAAGTTTCTTTCTTTTATTTAATGCAGGAGCACTTCCCCACTGGGAAGGTAGGGAGGGGTCACTGCTTAAAGTAAATACTTTGCACAAATTTCTGATTTGTTGTACAGCATCTAGAGATGAAAGGAGTTAGATGACAGCTAGTGGTAAAAACCTCTACATGAGACCTTGGAAATTTACTGCCAGTAGCTCTGGTAATAATACAATCTTAATTTTGATGGGCTACATGAGCTGACAGTATAAAGCAGCTTTTTTAGGTTCATATGACTGAACAGACTGAAGTCCTTTGCACTGGTTACAAATATTTCAAGCTCCTTGCATTTAGTTCCCACATTCCACCTTTCCACCGCATCAGAGCTAGGATTTCAACGCAAGCATTCCTGCCCACAAGTATAAATTTGCCAGTTTGCTATAGATTAATATGTCCTTCCTCATGCTTTCACTTGGAGTGCTGAATGGAATTTTTACAGCCTGCATAGATGATTTCTGTTTCTTCTCAAGACCTAAGTAAGCTGTACTGTTTCAGTGAGCAGTATTATTAAACAAGGCAAAAAGGAAGCCAAGTATGGAGATAGCTGACTGATGTTTGGCTATTGCCATGTCAGTTAAGCTTCTTCAGTATTACTTGATCCTAAATTGATTGGACAGTGGTATGCTTATATCTGGAATTGTGGTTGTAAGAGTGTGTTTGTAGGTAGAGTTCGTACATTAGAGCAGAAAACACCAACGTACAGAAAATAATTGTTTCACATGAAACATTGCTCTTGATCCTTTAATCCTATTTTGATCCAACTGTGGAAAGTGGAGGAGATGCCTATCTTGACAGGCTGACACCTCAAACCATAATAATGGGGTTTTTGTAGCTGTGTAAAGAGATATCAATTGTCCTAGGCCTCTTCCTGTGTGAACAGATGGATTGCAATATAGAATGAAGGAACTGAAGATCTCTCTGGTTTAGACTTTAGAGAAAATGCAGTAGGTCTTTTGTGTACCAGTGGTCCTTGGTTCAAACCCTGACATCTCCATCTAGAACTGGAAAATGCTTCTGTCTGAAAACCATGGAAAGGCACAGCCAATTAGTGTAGACAGTATCAAGGTGAATGGACTAATTGTCTTCATCAGTATATAGCGGTTTGTTGTGTCTTCATGTCATCCAAGGAAATAAATTCTCTTTTAGTGTCCAAATAGACAGTAGATTTTTAGAAGTGCTCATTTTTAGTATGTGATTTTCCTGACCCTCATACCTTGCATTTATCATAGTTTGTTTTGTAATTAGTCATTGGAAGGAAATCATGGATTTAATTTGGAAGTCTAATTACTGAACTACTTATCCCTGAGGACATACCACTGTGTGAATGATAACAGGCTAAAATGTTCCCCCAGTATCTAGCTTGACCCTTTGAAGATAAACTTCAGATGTCACTTATCTGCTGTTATGAATGGCCTTGCTGGATCAGATCAGAAGCCTACCTAATCCTGCAATATGTGGCAGACAGCTTCCTGTTGAAGTATTCAAGCGGGCATGTGTAAGCCAGATGGCATTGCTTGTTCGTTTGTCCCCAGTATCTAGGCTTCAAAAGCTGTTTTTTTCCTAAGCTGTTGCTATAATGTAAGTATGAAGATCCAGGTATAATTCTAGTCCCTGCATCTCAACCATAAACATGGTCACCTCCTGTTCTGCATTTATTTTCCCTGCTGCTTCTGGCTCCCGATTGCTTGGAGCGGGGGGTAAGCAACCAACCCATGGCTCAAGGAGCACATGCAGTCTTCAGAGGGCAGAGATGAGTTTCCACAAAGGCAGTGTGCAATGTGATACATAATCCAGCAGTGCTACAAATCCTACACTCTGTTGGGTCTACCTGCTTCTGCCTTTTTCACTATCTGCTGTTGCCTCTGATCCCGCCCTGTGTTAGTGTGTGGCCTCCAGTAGGAAGCCCCTGAAGAAATGGAGCCCTCAAGAGGAAAAAGGTTCTCCACTCCCTATAAATTATCAGGCAACAAGCACCTTATGAAGAATGAGGAGATACACACTATGCATTTTGAAAACCAGTTGACAGGAAGAATACAGCGTTCTTAGTCTACCTTACCCCGCTAGTGTCATTTAATAACAGAAAAAGGAGTCTTCATTCAGGATCTGTAAAAAGTTAGAAGGCAAGTGAGGAGGCATTCAAGTGGAGGTATAGCTATCCCTTGTTGGGATAGCTGTGTTAGTCTGTTGCAGCAAAACCAAGACTCTTCTGCACCTTAAAGTCCCATATATTTTGTTTGAGATAAGCATTTGTGGACTATAGGATAGTTCATTAGATGTGTAGATTAAGGCTGCATGCAGTGCATTCAGTAGCCCTGTGAACTGGCTAAGCCAGCACTGATGTCTGAACTCTTAATATACCTCCTGTTTCAGAGAAAGGAAGTTTGCTTACCACTTAGAGGAAGTATGTAAACCTCACTCCACCATTTGGCAGCAAAAAGGACCAGGATTTATGAGTTTACACAGCTGCCATAGGAGCTGGGAGAAGCTGACGCTGCTGAGCATTTAATGGAGTGATAAGGAGTGCCTCTATTCTCTATGCTTACTCTTGTTAAGCTGTCTGGTAGAGGCTAGAACAGAGAGTGCTGTTTGAAGTTATACATCAACAGCTCTCTCTGGGTTTGCCTGTCAGCACTGAGCTTGCTTGCTTTTTTTTTCCATTTTCCTTCTCTCCCCTCTCCACCTTTCCTTCCTCCTTTTTTTCTGGGAGCTGCATGAGATGGAGCCAACCAAGCAGATGGGGATTGAGATCCAGCTGAGTTGCCTCTTGTCAGCCTCCAAAAGAGGAGAGTCACCAGATGCCTGCTCAGAATGTGGCTAGCTCTATGGGTAAGAGGAGCCAAGAGCACCTAGAAGCATTACAAGGTTCTGTAGGGAAAGCGCAGCTTCTAAGAATGCAGCTGCCCCGCCTGAGAAAGAAAAGAATTGTTATAATAACCTTCTAGCCACAGCTTAGAAATGTTCTAATTTTTTACTTTATTTTTTATTATTGCAATTCCAAAAATCCCACAGTCAAAATGACCAGTTGTAGTCAAAACCCAGAACTTTTCCAGTTTCTGCTTTTGGCAGCCAGGAGGTTGCCAAAGGCATCAGCACAAATCTGTGGTTCAGCTTCCTGTACCGTTTAGCGCCACTGTATAGGGAATAATCACAAGAAAAACAGGCATCCCCAAAGCTTCATGAGATATTGTGCAAACGTCCAAGGACAAACGTCCAAGGACAACACCACATTTGTAATTGTGTACCTTTTTCTTCCTAACTTCATTAATTGCTCCATTTGTTGTTGGGACTATTGGTCTCCATCAGGTTTACAAAGTCCCTGTGTGGTTTTTCCTGATAATGTGTCAGCACATTGGACTGGGTTGAAGCTGATGTGAGTTTTGGGCCATCACCCAGGAAGGTACCTGTCCGGAGAAGGCTAGATCAACATCTTTGACATCCAGAAACTCCACTGCTGAAAAAATACCCCAGGAAGCTCTTGCTGACCCTTCTGGATATACTGTTCTAACTAGGGTGTATCATGCAGTGAAGTCTGGCAGGTGGCTGCAAGGGAGAGGACCTTTCCTGTGACAACAACCTGGCTGTCTACTGTTCTCCCCAGAAAAACTCGCCTGGCACCTATTTTGCATTTTTTTTATGTTAAATCTCTCTGCCCCATTTCTTCCAGATTGCTTGCAGACTCTTTTATGGATTTACATAGAATTTTAAGATGGTTGGGCTTTTAAATTTTTAAGACCTGACTGCGCTGATTTGATGTATCTTTGCTGTGGTGTATTTTAAATGGTCATTGATTTTTTTTTATTCCTTATACTGTATTTTTAACCAATTTGTATTGCTGTATAAAAGTACTATAAATAGCTAATTGTAAGGATGGTCTGCTTTGCTGTTTATTGGGGAAGCAGCTGCAACATTGAGTCCTTTGCACTAGGGTGGTACATGCTAATCTTGAGAATTAGGTCCTGTTAGCAGTATTGGCAACTGTAACATAAAAAGGCCAAAAGTGTGTTCCAGCTTCTTCAGTGGTGTTTATGGGGATCTTGGGGTGCCAGTATCAAAAATCAGCAGCTGCCAATGAAATATGAATACATAGTGTATAAATCGTCAGTGAGCAGCACATAGCCCACTGTCTTTTTGGACTGCAGTGATGCTATTGCAATGCTACACCACTGGCAGCATCAAAAAGAATGACAGGGTGCCTTTTGGGTGTTATGGCTAAACTGTTGCTCTCTGCTGCGTAGATTCCAAGGTTCACCCCAGGATCATCAGGCCAGTTGTAACGTTCCCGGTATCACACCCTTCAGATTGTTGTATCCACTTAGGGTTGCAGAATATCATGATTTTGATATTATCAGTATTTGCAGCTGACGTACATAAGGGACTTCACCTGCACTGGTTCCACAAAGATAAGATACCTGTCTCATCTTGAAATACTTGTACTTTTAATCTTGATTTTGCACTTAACTTGCAGAATTTCTCACAACCTTCTTCAAAATAAATCAGCCCCTTTGTAGTGAGTACTGATTAGACAAGTAGATCAGGAGACAAAAGCACACAAGCTCCTCTTGGCTTAGCATCCTCACTGTTGCTGGATTTGGATAGGTTTTAGTAGAGTTGGCTTTTTCCTTCCCTGCTGTTAACCCCACCCTTCTCTTAGAATGGTAGGAGCTGTAGAAGCGTAGAATCAGCATGGCCACCCCCAGAAAAGGACAGGAACATATCCTCATCACCCAGGGAACTGATGCTCCATCGCTTTCAAGGAATGCTGAAAAAATCAAGTTGTTTCCACTTAGGAACTGATCGGTCACATGCTGGTGGTGTCTTTCCTGAATGTTGCATTGATGGTTGTGATCAATGCAGAGTGTTGACTCTCTGAGCTACAACAAGTGTAGACAGCTGTGACCCTTCAGATGTTTTGAGGCTGCAACTCCTAGAATTCTTCACCATTGGCTATGTAGACAAGGGCAGATAGGCCTGGCAGACCAATGATACCTCAAGAGCTCCTGGTGCCCATCTTTGGGTTAGAGCTACAACATGATCACCCTAAAAGTCAGGTATAGAGCAAGTTTTAAAAATCCATCAACCAGACTAAGTGTGGAAAGTCACACATCCCTCCAGCTGTTGTTGGACTGCAACTCCCTGCATTGCCTTAGCCAGCATACCCATGAGTAAGAAATGCTGGGGTTTTCAGTACAACAACATCCAGTGTAGTCAGTACAACGACATCCAGAGGGCCACAGAATTTTCACCCCTGCAGAGCATCTAGAAATCTAGACACTTGCAGTGTCTGACAACTAGCTGTGGGAAGATAGACCTGTTTCTAAATCACTGGTTGGCTCTAACGTGTCTGCATAGCCAATAGCAGCTATAAGCTGCTGTGGCTTAGATAAGCATGTGAAATAAGTGGGCAAGTTAGTTTATGTCCGGTAGCAAAATGCCTCCAGAGCAAACCACAGTTACAGATACTCTTTTACACTAATTATAGTCTCTGGTTAGCAGCTAGTCATACTTTAAGAGCCATGTTAATGAAGGAAAACAGGTTATTGTTTCACAGTCTTGGGCATACTATTAAGCAGAGAGAGACAGTTGTCTCAGCCAGCAGATGCTGGTGGATGGTAGCAAGTCCCTGTCTGTTTTTTTTGAGGCTTCTGACTTGCTTGTTGCTGACCTTGATGGCTGCTTTGTAACGGCTGGGATGGATTGCCCCCCCCCATGCAACAGAAGGGGCTGTGTTCTCTCACCATTGCTGAAGTAGGACTGAACTGCCTGCCCAGTGAGATTCTGTACATGTAAGGAAAGGAGGCATCATATTGTCTTCAGGCAGCAATGATTCTTGATCCAGCATGGTGGGTACATTACCTGAAACACCTCTCTCTCAGTCAGTCACTTTGGGACACAAGGCAGCTAACAGAATAAAAAGAGATAACAGTAAAACTACATCTAGCTAAAATCATACAAAAGGTTAAGGCTAGAATAACATTAAACTGTCTGTACACTTAAAACCACTGTTGTTGTTACATGCCTTCATGCCATGTCTAATTAATGGTGACCCTAAGGCAAAAGGTTTGTTCAGAGAGGGTATGCTGTTGCCTTCCCCAGAGGTTGAGAGAGTGTGACTTGTTCAAGATCACCCAGTGGATTTCAGTGGGCTGTATGGGCATTTGAATCCTGGGCCATTTCCACACTACGCTCTTATAATGCCACCTGGCCCCTCCCGAAATTGCAAACCCCAGGATTCCGTAGGATGTTGAAAGTGAAATAATCACACTATAAGAGCGTAGTGTGGAAATGACACTGGTCTTCCAGGGCCAACACTTAAACCACTGCATCACACTAACTCTCTAGTTAAATTAACACTATATAAATCATTACTTTAAATGCATCGATTAAAAGCAATACAGCACTAAAACAGAAAACCTGTTTTGTGAAACAATCAGTTCTTCAGTGGCTGCTGGCATAGAAAACGCTTCACTCAGTGACCAAAGAGCAGCAAGGGGGAACCAGCTGAGCCACCTTAGGAAGGGACACAATGGTGAGATGTTGGAAGAAAGTCTCCCAACACAGTGAAATTGTGCAAAGGAAAATGAAAGAAAAAATATAGCTCATGTTCTAGGTTGTGTGGACAGGGGAACGGATGTGGGGTCAGTGGAATGGTGCAAAAGACCAATTGCAGGAATATGTATCACCAAATTGACAGCGTTGTATTGTTGCAGAGATGGTGTGATAGTAATGTTTCTCTACTAGTTTGTTTTCATTTCTTTAAATAATGCAATTACAGTCATCCCTTCACATTCTGTAGTGAGAGTGGGAAAAAACTGTGAATAATTCTAGGCCCTCCCAAGCCATGTTTAACACACAAAAAAGTATGATCACCATATTCAACCCACTGTGGATTTCTTAGAGGCATCAGGGTTCCTTCACAAGGAAGAAGTGGGTGGCTGGTGGGGCTTACTGCCGCCTCTACTGCTACCCGACACCATTTTTAATAGGGACTGTCACAAGCCTCGTTCGCAGTTTCTCAGTCTCACAGGGCTTGCAGTCCTTATTAAAAATGGCATAGGGAGTCAGCAGAGGTGACAGCAAATAATCCATGAATAATCAAATTCACAAAAGTGAAACCCACAAATGTGGAGGGCTGACTGTATGGTGAAACAACAGGCTGGTGTGATAAAATCCTAGGACAGGCCATTCCACTGTCAAAAAGCTCTTTAAAGTAAAGAGGTTTTTCCAAATGCTGAGAAAGAATCTCTTCCTTGTACTATAGCTTAAATCCATTGGTTCATATTCTACTTTCTGGAACAGGAAAAAACAAGTTTACTCCATCTACGTGCTGTCTATCTCTTCAGCTGTATTAATATGGCTATCTTATCTATTCATTCATTCATTCATTCATTCATTCATTCCACTTATATGCTACCTTTCTTCTGATGTGGGACCCAAAGTGAAAAACAAGATCAGCTAAAAACCTGACAATAAAAATTAAAGCATAGTTAAAAATCATAACATTATAACCATTCTCTCTGTGTGTGCATTATAAAAAAAAAAAATGGATGCCTGTACTTTTCTTCAGAAAGAGAGAAATTGGCAATGGAAGAAGCAGCAGTTGAGAACTGTGTGTCTGTCGAGCACAAAGACTTTCCCTGCACCCCAGATACTAGCTGGAGCAAAGAGGGGCTCTTCATATAGCAGATCTGCTGGTTTTATACATTCTCTGGATTCTGCATGGCCCTTATGTTAGCAGACCATTTCGCAATGCTTGTCAAGCCTTCCTCCGGAAAGGTCCAGAGATGCTCTTCAACACCATTTCTACTTTGGAAGGCGCTGTTTGGCAAAGGTAGTAGGAGAAACTTAATCTGCTAAGCATCATACATTAATAAGCATTGCTAAGGCTGCTCAGAGGAAAAACCTCAAGCCTGACTTTTGCTTTCAAGTCTTGCTGATACTGCTGGGAAATGGTTGATGCCTAATAAATCTGAGTGCTGCATATTCTCCTGGGACTAGAAACAACACTGTTGTAAGCACAACAGTAAGAGTCTGTTGGTGGGGTGGGGTGGGGTGGGTGGAACTTTAGGGGAAGTAAGAATGGCTGTGCAAGAATTCATGAAAAAAATATTGTTGTGCTAAAATTTGCAAGAAAAAAATCCTGAGCAAATACCCTGTCTGAGAATATTTACTGTGGAAATGGACAGAGGTTTTTTAATTCCAGCATATATTTTTCCCACAGAGGTTCTTCTGTTTAGCAAAATGTCAAACTGGAGTTAGCTTTAGGTCATCAGAAGCGGTTGGATTTTGAGGACTACAGCCTTCTTGATGGTGGCAGCTACGTTTTAGAACTTCTTTTCTTAGAAGACCTGTCTTTATCTCATGTGTATATGTGCCTTCAAGTTGCCTATCAACTTACAGTGATTCCATAAATTTGATAGGGTTTTCTTAGGCCAGGAATACTCAGAGGGGATTTTACCAGTTCCTTCCTGTGAAATACCTCTCCTCCAATAGACTCTGGCAGCTTTCTTCTTCTGCTGGGCTTTTCCTGGGCTAAGGTTGCAGTTTTAGACACCAGCAGATAATGAACTTGGCCTTCCAGGTGTTGCTAGAGTACAGCTCACCATATCCCTGAATATTTGGCCACGTTGCCTGGATATGATAAATATTGCAACATCTGGAGAGCAGTTGATTTTCTATTTAGTGTGATAACACAGCACCTGACATTTAACGTTTCTTTCAGAAAACAAAAGTTTGCTTTTGAGTAGCACAGTAGTTTGGTTAACTAGGTTATTTCCCCCCCACACACACACACACAGTATTAACATCTTTTAAGTTGTACCTAGATGCCATCTTCTCTCCAGTTGATTTGGTGTTCTGTCTGGCATTAAAATCCAAATAGGCAGGAAAATACCACAAAGAGGGGTACCAGCAAACAGTAAGAATTTTCTGCAACTGTCTAGAGTTTGGGAAAGATACTTTTTGGACAACAGATCTCAAGCGCCCAGTCAACATGGAGTTGTGGTCCAAAAATAACTTTCTCTAAGTTCTGGTACAGTTGCTAATTTGCTCTGTGCTTTCTATGCTGGTCTTTCTAAAGTCTGATCTACCGCTTGAGCTACCAGCTGTCTGCAAAGGGAATGGCACAGACCTGGAGGCCTTGTGATTGCCCGGTCCAGTCCTCCATCCACATTCGTGGGTTTGACCTTCATGAATTTGATTATTTTCAAGGGGCCTATGCTTTCCTCCCATTCTTCTCCTCCCATTTCCTTGCCTTTTGCCCAGGTGTGCATGCCTTTCCTTCTTTCTTCACAACAGAGCAAAAGGCAAGGAGATGGAAGAGGGAGCACCACACATGGAAAAGGACAGTGTGCGCATGCATTCCCTCCTTTCCTTTGCAACAAATGAGCAGTTTTCAACACACTTCATGGGTTAGCCAGCTTTGTCAAATTATCACACATCTTGGTTTTTCAATACAATATCTATTTTCAGTTAGACATCAGGCCATAGAAATATTTAAACAAAGAGTTATGGATGTAAATGCCCAAACTGATATTGAGACACTTGCAAATATTAGGTTGATGAAATGGTTGGCCCAAAATAAAAAGTTCTTTCAAATAGAAAAATATCTGACAATGGGCCTGACTCAATATCATAGAACAGCTTTAACCAAAGCAAGATTCGAGCAGGTAGATTCCATGGTCAGATATGGACGATTCCATCAAGTGCCACATATCAAGAGAACATGTATCTGTGGGGCATCTGAAATAGAAGATATTGAGCATGTCCTATTCAGCTGCAAACTATATGACACAGTAAGGTCCCAGTACCTACAGACAATACTCGACAGAATTAACACACTGGGACTGTAATAAACGGTTAGCCCACTTCCTTCAAGGTGCAAATACATATGTTGCAAATAGAACTGCTAAATTCATAGGTAGGGCTATTCAACTGAGAAGATGTTTTATTGAGCATATTGGGGTTGCGTGTAAAGGTGATGAACTTATCTAAACATACATTGGTTCTGTATTTTATTACCTTTTATAATAGACTAAAAGGTAATAATAACTTATTACTATTAATTTAATTAATACAATATATGCCATTTTATTTTGTCTAATTTATCTTATCCCATGACATTTTATGCATTGTATCCTATGTATTGTGCTTTTTACATTTTATCATGTTTGCTGTTAATTGTTTGATATGGTCAATTGACTAATCAGTAAACTTTTAACTAACTAACTAACCCTTTCCTTTGCCTTTTGTACAGACATGGAGAAGGTGCATGGAGGCAAAAGGCAAAGGAATGGCTAGAGGGTCACCATGCATGCAGAAGGAAAGGCATGCATATACCCCCTCCCCATTCCCTTGCCTTTTGTGCAGCCACAGGGAACGAAAGCATGTGCACCATGGCAAAAGGTGAATTGGAGGAGAGTGCAGGAGGGAGTTATTTGTGGTTTTTTCACTTTTTTGAGGGTTCTGTACCCCAAACCCTCACAAAAGTAGAGGGGCCACTTTGCACTGAACTAGGACAATTGACATCTCAGCGGTCCTCTCTCTGGAAGTACCCATTGTTTCCACTGTAGCACTTGTGAATACTACTGAAATGATACAAAATACTGATCTTTAAACTGAGAGCACATTCTGATCAGTGTGATAGTTTCATTCTTCTTATAAAACTAGGGCTGTAGATTAGATTCCTTATAGTATGATATGAAAATGTCCTACTACCTTAACAAGTTTGCACTCAGAAAGCTAGAAGAATTTGCTTTCCTACTGTACAAGAAAATAAAGGGATTGTCCATGTACTCCTTTAGTACCATTCCCTAAACCTAGAGTGGGAAATGTATAGCCCTTCGAAATGTTTTCAGACTGCAGCTTCAATAATCTCTCACCATTGACCGTACTGTTTAGGGCTGATGCAAGTTGTAGACCAAAAATACCTGACAGACTTCAGTTGCATACCCTTTCCTCCAACTTTTTCTCAAAGCAGAGGTGGGGGGAGTAAAGAGTGTTGCTGTTGGCAACCATATTTGTTGTTGTAGTTTTTAGAGTTTTTTAAAAAATGTTGTTGCTCTCCTGGATTATTCCATAGCAATTCACAGCACTGGCAGCAGTGGGTGTTTTGTTTTGTTTTTAATAAATCCAGGAAACATTGCAACAAAGAAAGTACCAAGGGTCTGTGTAGTTCTGTATTTGTGGTTCATAGAGTGTTCGTTGGCCATTCCTTCTCTTTGGTGCCTGTCAGTAAGGAGCGAGCAGACTTTCTTTTCAGTTTCATTCAGATTTTCAGAATATTGTTTCTTTAAAAAAAAGAAGACTGGCGATCATTCCAAGGGTACTAAAGAAATCTGTATGCTGATTGCCCAAGTTGCTTATAGTTTCATGAGAGCTGAATAATGATCAGCTTGATACCCAGGGTCATGTAGTGATTTGAGCACTGGTGAAGGAAGAGCTTTTGTGGGGGGGTATATTCAAAATTTAAAATTAGCATTTATTGCTTTTTCATTTGGCCCTTCTGTCTCCCAGGAAACCTAAAGTTTATGACAGCCAGTGTAGTATAATGGTTTGCACATTGGAGTATGACTCTGGAGACCAGGGTCCATTTCCCTGCTCGGCCATGGAAACCCATTGGGTGGCCCTGAGTGCATCACACACTTGAGCCCTGAAACCCCCATGATAAGGTCACCTTAGGGTCGCCATAAGTCAGAAATGACTTGAAGACATGCAACAACAACAAGATACTTACACCCTTTTGCAAGAAGTAAAATAGTTTGGATGTGGAAGTGACACAAAGGCCATTTCTGCACTAGCCTGTGGATTCCACTTTCAACATCCTATGGAATCCTGGGATTTGAAGTTTTGGGAGGGGCCAGTGCGGAAATGGCCAAAGAGACACCAATTGGTAATAAGCAAAGAAACACCAATTGGTAATGAGCATTGTCATTTCTTTATTGTAGTCTGGAAAAGCACTCAGGACATAATTTCCTTTTAACTAAAATGAGATGTTGGAATGCTTAACTCGATAGATCATGTTGTTTTCTAGGCTTTAGTTATACTCTCTCTCAAGCTTATTATTTATTAAAATATTTATATCCTGCCCTATATCATGAAATCTCAGGGTAGCATGCAAGTAAAATCAATATAAGCAGATTAAAGCAATTTAAAACAAGTCAGATAGTTTAAAGAGGCTTAAAACATGTTAGGTTGACAAGTTAAAACTTGCTTAAGATGCACAAACATTTTGGATCCACAATAGAGTAATACTTTTATGGCAAACCAAAATGCAGAAAATGCATCATGCCAGCTTTCAAAGCTTTGCTGGCTTATGGATCAGTTAGACCTCAGAGGTTTTAGTGAATAACCTTGTTTTTACTTGCCTGAATAAAGCCAGCATTGGTCCTAATCAGCATTCCAAAGGGAGGGCATCCTGCAATTGGACTGGACTGGACAATGTGTGTTATTTGTGTTTGGTGTAGGAATAACATTCTCATACAAGTAATTATTTTTAGCCGCCTTTTTACTATTATGATTGTTTGTTAGCAGTATTTAGTTTTAATCTATGTGGTGAGCCACCTTGAGTTCCATACTAGGAGAAAGGCTTGATAAAAATTGTACAACTGGTCAAACCTGCAAATCTGTGTGCATAGTTGAATTGGATCACACCCATAATTTTCCCTGTGATCTCTCCCCTCTCATTTGGAGGTACTCCTGTTTTTATAGTTCTAAGCTTTCAGCAGTATCTGTTGTATTCAAGGATTGTAAAAGCATGATGTCTTCAGCACAGAGATATAAAATCTCCAGGAATTTTGAAGCCATGATGAAATTTTTTTAAAAAAGATCACTTTGTTACTTTAAGAATATAAAATACAATTTTGTGTCACTGGCTTTAATAATAAAAGTATCATATTTGATATATTAAAAGTACAGTTTTTCAGAAAATAATTACAATTTGTGTGTACTTCTTTAAACTTTATGTTTTTATCTACAAATGGAACTACAAATCCTGAACTATGAAGAACCTCTTTATTTTTGCCAATTTATGAAGAGCGGGTGGAAAGACCCCAATAAAAATGAGGGGGGGAATCAAAATTAATAAAATGAAATAAAAGAAAGTGAATTTTGTTATCTCCAATTGTCCATAGCGCCAAGTAGATTTAGAACACTCATTTCCGTAAAATGAACTTAGAAAAGGAAATCAAGACTAGGAATTGCAATGATATTAGATACTGAACATAAAAGTTTATCTGTTATATAGGTTGTAGAAATAATAATCAAGATCTTGCATCAAGAAGCCTGTGTGTGTCAAAGCTCAACATCAAAGGTTGTTGTGGGTTTTTTGAGCTCTGAGGCCATGTTCTAGTAGTATTTGCTCCTGATGTTTTGCCTGCATCTGTTGCTCGCATCTTCAGAGGATCTGGAGACATGGAGGTTCATAACAGTTGTGTGCATATCCCGACTAACAGTGCAACCCTGGAGGCTAGTCCTCTCAACAGTGGGCTATCTCACAGGCCGCCTGCATCACTAATGCATCACAAATGCAGATCCCTCCCAGCTAGGGATCACACAAGTATATATACTGCATTCCACCTCCATGTCTCCAAATCCTCTGAAGATGCCTGCCACAGATGCAGGTGAAATGTCAGGAGCAAATGCTACTAAAACACAGCCTCATAGCCCAGAAAACCCACAACAACCCATGGATTCCAGCCGTGAAAGCCTTCAACACCAAAGCTCATCTTGTAAGCAGCAGCATCTGCAGAAAGTTCTTAAGGAGTTCCAGAGAGCTTTGCAAATGCCTGTCATGGAGCATCCGGCTATAGGAAATTAGCTGGATACATTCTCACTCCTCTCCCTGCTCTCCAACAACACGGAAATGGTTGTTTGGAGGCGGGTTACGCTCCTTGCATGTTGAGTTTTGGGAAGTATTTTGGTCTCCTCGGATGACACTGCTTATAAGGGTGAGCGTTAGCATTGGAACAGAATGCTGACTGATGTAGCAACCATAAAGATGCATTATAGTGGCATAAATCCAACTTAAACATCATAATTCACTGAGAGAATAACAGCAATGGGAGGGGGAGAGATAAATATAAGAACTCCTTGTTGTAAATACTTTATTCATCATTGTAAAAGAAAATATTCTATAATCCCATTTTCCATTTTTTCCTGAGGAAAAAAAGCTTCAGAAAAAATGTGGGTTTTTTCCCCTACATTTTCCTGATTTTTTGCTGGCCCTTCACATCTCTGGTTGAGGATGCTGTCTCAATGATTTATGGATGTTTATTCCCCATGCTGTTCACACCTCTTCCCTTTCATGTTTTGAGGGTTTCTTCTCCTCCTTGTATCCTTCCCCGACAGAGATGTTTTTGTTATCTGTCTGTTTGAAAAAGTCGAGCTCCCTCTGTGCTTGTAGAAGGAAGCTAGGAGTAGTCAGAGCTGCCTGATGCTTGGTAGTCAGGCTGCATATTCATTCACCTACGCAAAAAAAAGGGGGGCAGACAATAGCTCTGTATGTCAGCCAGGAGGAAGCCTGGCCACTGGAGATCAGCGGTGGCTCAAACAGGCAGCATGTAGAGATGTGAGACTGTTTCCTCACATTTACTGGAAATTTCATAACTCCTGTCCTCTTTTTCAGCACAGCCCCTAGTTGTACCATTCTCCTATAAACCCTGTTGCAAAGACTATGCCGGCCTCAT
This sequence comes from Iguana delicatissima, assembly GCA_948472985.1. Classification (NCBI taxonomy): domain Eukaryota; kingdom Metazoa; phylum Chordata; class Lepidosauria; order Squamata; family Iguanidae; genus Iguana; species Iguana delicatissima. Next base: position 326,573 of record CAOKZL010000022.1, read on the forward strand.
ACTCTCTGCGGCACTCTTTTCCATTTTTGTTCTGTTCTGTTCGTCCTTGTACTAGTGTTCTGCAGGAAAGTAATCTGCTAATTGTGTTTGGCCTCAAAGTGCTGAAGTGTACAATAAACCTTACCATGCAAAAAAGAAAGAAAGAAAGAAAAGAAAATTGAAGAAATAGTGAACATTTTGGGAGATGCATTGGCTAGGAGTTGATCCCAACTGCATTTCTGGAATTCTCTCCCTAAAGTATACATGGTTTCATCAGTACCTGTGTTCAAGCAGACTTTGTAACCTGTTGCATGGTGTTTCATTCATTCTATTGCATTCATTCATCAGCATATTATACAGTCTGTTTATTTGGTTATTGCTGTTATATTTATCTGGTATTTGTATTGTTTTAATAGGGTTTTACTTTGTTCTTTAAAAAACGAGTTTCTCAGGTGCCTTGCTCCCAAAAGGATGGTAAGGTGTGAAATGGGTAGATAGATATATTATCCTGGTTTTTAAACTGTGGTTAAATGAGAGTTCAGTGGTTCAAAGCTGGTGGAGAGACTAGATTAACATAAGTGAAGAATGAAGTGTTGAAACAGGTATGTAAGCAAGGAGTAAAGGAGGTGTGCTTGGTGTAGTTGCTTGCTCTTGGCTTCATATGGTTTATCAAGCTGGGAAAGGTCAACTTAGTGAGGTAGCAAATAACCAGATTCTCCAAGTTCCTGCATATCCACAATCCAGAATAGGCAAGGGGATTCTCTCCAGCAACACATGCATTCCCCAGCAGTACAGGTAGGTAATTTGTGATCTTCCAGATTATTGCACAGCAACTCTCAGTGGTGCTTTTTTGTCATCCAGAAAATAACCTCTGAGTTCAGCATAATGGAAAGTGCTAGAGATAGTCTCTTTCCTACTTTTTTTTTAACGTCTTACTGAAATTGGTACCAGTAGTTCTATAAGAAACTGAAAACTTCCCTAAAAGTTATAGATTCAGTGCTAGACCTTGAAGTTGGTATAAGTGATGCAGACACCTGCATGGAGTCTGCTGTTATCTCAACAATGACTTACTGTCTGAAAAAATGCAAAATTCTTTTGGTGCACTGGGATTCTTGCAAGTATTTTAAAAAGACAACATACCCAGATCTGTATGCTCTGTGTTATAGCCCAAGATGGTAACCTACCAGCAGCATTTTGGACGAATAGAAGTGGGTTGGTGTTGGATTCTGGCACTGGCATACTTTGGGAGGGGAGCACTAGAAACCAGTCATTGCAGCTAATGACTTCTTTGTGTGTGCACAGTCACATATTTATAGCTGTCATATGAAAGCTAGTGTAGTATAGTGGCTTCAGTGTCAGATGGGAACTCAAGTCTCCACTAAGCAATAAAACTCACTGGATAATTTTGGGCCAGTCATAATTTCTTTCCTTCTCTCTCTAACATTAACCCACCTACTTACACACACTTTGTCTGATTCTCAGAGTGATCTGTCTCACAGGGTTGTATTGAGGATACAGTAGAAAAGAAGAGAGCCACATATACCATCTTGAGAACATTGGCAGAAAGGCGAAGCACAAATGTAGGTAATAAAAGAATGACTAGATCAGTTGCTTATTCTCCTGTTTAACCAGTGGGCATGTGATCTGACAATATCTCTTTGAATTAAGATGGCTGAGAGGTTTTGGAAAATGTTATTGCTAGTTCGTAACACTGTCTTCCCCAAAGAGGTGCTTTCCACAGTTTCCATCATCCCCAACCATTGGCTGTGTTTGTTGGGCACAATGAAATCGTGGTCCAGCATGTTGCGTTGACCCCAAGAAGCCTGGTGTAGTGATACTATCATATTCAACAGTCTATGAAAGCAAGAAAACATATTGAGGAGTTTTTTGGCCTAACTCCTGCAGTCCCACAACCGATATTGCCATGGTAGTTGAGAGAGTTCAGGGTCTTGTAATCCAAAAAAGTAACTTTTCCAAATCCTGTTTCAGATGTATAAACAAATCAACCCATTACCCCTGCCTGTACGACTCAGGATAGAATTTTTAGGGATGCCAAAAATATATTTGCTAGCCTTTGTTTTGCTGCAAAAGAAAAACACAGTATTTATACAATAGCCAACAGATAGTTGTGAAGTCATAGGAAAACAATGCCAAACAAATAACCAGTCTGCACTGTGGGGAGCTTGCCATCTAATTAGATAATGTGTGCTCAGTGCTTTGCAGATGGAGCATGTAATATAAATATTACTAGGGCGTTATTGTTAAGGCATGGGCTCCTTTCACAATACACAATTATAGCACTGTAGTTTTTCCATAACTCTCTTAGCTGTATTCTGTGGAATCCTGTGGTTTGTAGTCTGGTGAGGCACTAGAGCCCTCTGGCCGAGAATTCTAAATTCTCCTCCCTGACCTGCATATTCCAGGATTCTGTAGGATGGAACCATGGAAATTAAAGCAAGAATCGAAGTGTTATAAATGTGTGGTGAGAAAGGGTCCTGGGTGTTTGCACAGGAAGATATCAAAACAGTGAATGTTATCCAGGGCATAGAAGTAGATGGTTCACATGTGTATTGTGCAGGAGCTAGATCACAAGGTTTCACAGGACAGGAGTCTCCATGCCATGTAGACTGAAAAAATGGCACACTCTTGGATTTGACTATTTTACCTGTTCCTACATTTTCCTTATTTTCTCATTACTCCTACTTACAGACATGAAGGGAGGAACAGAATGAACCAATTCAAAGGTCCACATTAAGAAAAAATTGGAAAAGTTACTTTTGGGAATCACAACTCCTAGAATTCGCGAAACCAGCATGGTTGGTGATTATGTCTTGTCCTCCAAAGCATGAGAACCATTCTAAGCATTGCTTGGGCCATTGGTCCATCTGGTACAGTAGTGCCCACACAGGTTGGCACCACCTGTCCAGAGTTCTCACTTAAGGCACCTTCTGAACCTTAGCTGGGGATGCTGAGAACTAACTCCTTGACCATTCATATAATTATACAATTGAATTAGAACCACTCTACTAGTTCTGTATTCGTTCACCCTAATGAAGTGTTCAAGTCAAATGATTGCCCTTTCAGTATAGTTATAGTAGTGACAGCATCTCCTACTTAACCGGGGAAGACTCAGATTCAAATCTCTACTGAGCCATAAAGTGGCCTTGAATTGGTCACCATCATCTTCACCTCGCTGGTATGAAGATAAAATTTGGTGTAGTGGGAAAACCAAGTGCACTGCTTTGAGGTCCTTGGAGGAAGGGCATGCGATAGATGGAATAAATAATCAATGATCAACAATTATTTCAGTCAAATGCAATAGTTATCTGCATTTTGTGTTATCTACTTTGGACTTAAGCATAGTGAGATTATTCTATGTTTTTTAGTTATGATCAGTTGCCTGTTTGGGTGCACATGCTGTTCTTTCTCTTTGAGGGTTGATTCACACTGTATGATGGCAGCATATTTGCAATGTTTACTGCATAAATCTTTCTGGGAAACACACTGGAGCATGAAAGGGAGGGACATCTCCAAGTGTTCATATCTGTGTCAGAGTATACTTGTGTCAGAGAGGTGAGATCGCCATGCTCCTGGTGGGCTCTTTCTACGTATATCAAGATACATAGCTCCCCTTCCACTTCTGCCTTTCCCAACGGAGAAAATGGTGGTGCAAACATAGCAAATATGCCAAAATAAAGCTTGAAGTGATCTTTAATCTGGAACTTGCAAAGCTGCATTCCTGTTATAAAGCAAGGTTGATAGGAAATAACAAATGAGAAAAGGAGTTTGGTCTTACAGATCTAGTTTAAAAAAAAAAGATCTTCTTGTTCCTGTTGGGATAGGTGGCCATGTGAGCAGTAGCAGTGCTCTTATTTCTAGTGGGTGGAGTTCCCTAGGGAAAGGCAATGACATACAAATGACCCATGTTACTCAACAAAGGTATGAGATTGCAAAGTCCTTATCTATGTAGTCACAGGGGATGGTTGCAAGGAAACAGCTGTGAAATAACATCTGAACCTCAAGTGGGTGAAGAACAGTCCTTTAGAGGCCTCCAAGGAGAGGTGAAGGGAAATGTTAAAGAGTCTCTGATCCAGTTCCCTTACACCCCAACCCATTCCTTCCCATCTCTGACACAAAGTCAACAGTTGTGTTCAGTGCAGAACTAAAGACAGCTCATTCCCGCTATAGGTCTTGTGCTCAGGGTGCTATCTCAGAAGAACATCATAATTTACAGGCTTTTTCCAAACAGGCCAAATGCAGCACAGCAGGATGAGTCCCTTCTGGGGTTTCAGTGTAGTGATGAATCTTTGGTTGTGACACTTGATCATCCCTAATGGGGACCAGGCAGTATCCCAGCCCACCTCTGTCCTCCCCCCCGTTCTTGCTTGAAAATTATGACCTGAGCCAACAGGCTTCATGCTCCAGGAATACAGTGAGTGCTAAATTGGATGGATTTGATGAATTACTGCAGTGACAGGAGGATGGAGTGAATAAAATGTGTATGTGTGTAAAAGATTTCCTCCCACACATTCTCTGGCTGATGCTCAATGCTGGGAATTCTGTTCCAGCTGAGCGTGATGCATAAAAGGCATAACCTGGAGAAATCTGCTAGTGTTTGCCAGTGGAGCAGGGGAGCCCAGCTGAAGGGACTGAGAATGCCGATCATGCATTCACCAGGGGTTTCTTCTCTGGGGTCTCTGCTTCCTTGAGAGCAAGGTTTCACTTTGCAATGAGAGACATAAGATGACCTTTCCAGACTGCTGACTGATCCCGTTCTCTTCCTCCAGGCAACGCAGGGGTTGTTCGCTGATCTTGCGTCCAAAAAGGCAAGGAGGAGGGAAAGAGGCCAATTCTTCATGCATCATCAGCTGCGTATACACCATAACGGCCTCAGATGTACTGACAGCATTTTCCCTCTTCTATCTCTAGAGGCCTTAGGGCACAGCTGCTGCTGTTGCTGCTGCTGCTACTGCTATACAGCGAGTCTCTGAGGCTAATTCTGGAAACTTTGTCAGGAACTGCCTGAGACAGAGAATTGGAAAGTCTTTCGCTAAAAGGAACCTAAGAATTTTTTCTGCCTCTCTCTCCCAACCCCGTTACCCCTAATAATATCACTGTGTGTGGTTTGGATTGTCCAGCTGTTCTTATCAGGTATGTAGCAGTTACTAGGTTTTGAGGTGAGTGTTGGTAAACTTGGCGGGGGCAAGAACGTAGTTCAGGACACCCCATCCTTCTGCGATTAATGTGCATTGATAGGAAATCAGGTGGGCACCCATGCAACTTGGGCACCCATGGCAAGCCATACTGAAGCCCTCTAACGGCATCATATGGCTTGTGAGGGGCAGTTTGCCAACATGTGGTCTAAGAGCTTAATGATGGAGAAAGTCCTTCTTGGGCAGCTGAATATAGTGAGTGCATACTCTCTCTTCTGTTTCTGTACCATGTCATATCTTGGAAATTTGAAAGCTAGCAGATGCTTAGAAGGTGCCGTCATGATATTAAATGTATGTTATTACACTTTGTTCAGTTTGGTGGAATCCATTCTGTGTTGCTGAGCCTTAGTACAAGATGTATGGTGACTTTAGCCCTTCAGATGTTTTGGACTAGTGGCCTGATGGTGAGAGTTGTAGATCAAAACATCTTGGGGAGCAAAAATTGCAAACTCTCATTTTATAAGGAAATCATCGGTGAAATTATATTTGTTGGCATTAATTCCTCACCCTGAAGGATTTATCACTTCAGTATTACAGGTTAACTTGTCCTCAAAATTGGGTGATTTAAGTTGGAAAACCCACCAGTAGGTCTTCTGGACTCTGACCTAGTGCTAGATTGCAACCCCCCATCTGGTAGATCAAGAATGAATGCAGAAAATGTATTTTATGACCATGTCTTTTCTGGGCTACTTGTAATTAGTTTTCTGATTTGATGCTCTCTCTACCTTTGTCTGTTTTTATATCTGGCAAGTCACTTTGGGTCCATCTAAGTCAAGAAAATGAGTATACAACTCCTAAAAAAGGATAAATAAATAAAGTGGTTGCCCTGTGGAATGGGTTGATAACAATGCACGCCAAGAGAGAATGCTAATGTTGCAAAGAGAAGCATAGGACTGCACTTTTTCACTTGCTATGCTGTCTTGGGATTGTGAGTACTGCAGACTAATACATTGGAAAGGCATCAGGTTGGGGAAGGCTATTTTAAATGAGAAATACCCACATGATATGTATTAAACAGTTTTATGTAACCATTCTTATTTTGCCTGTTGCTTTTGAGACTGACACATGATTTTTTTTTAGATTATTTTGAAGGAGAAGATAATACTAGCAAAAAAGTCTGTGTCTGGGTAAGTGAGAGCAAAGGTTGTATGTTTAGGAAGACTGTAAGCATGGAGGAACACAAGATACAGAAAAGTTCCACCTTTCAACGACTCTTGCCTCCATGCTCCTAGTCATGTTTTGATGCTATGAAGACAATGTGTGCATACATATGTGTTTCTGACAGTTTGGAACTGTTACTGGTTTTGGACTGCATCACCCAGAACCCCCTAGGAAGTATGACCACTAGAAGTCATACTTCAAATTCTGGGAGCTAAGAAATAATTTTTACCAGCTCTGAGACAATGTGTGCATGTGTGTGTGAGATTGATTCCATATCCATGTTCATATTCATATCCATCTTGGTTTCATAGTCTGTAGTTGTCAATGACTAGAGTTTTTGACCATCAATGATTTGGATTCTATCTAAGACTCAGTGAGGTATCTTTGGATAATGTGGCATGTTCCATCCTGTCTGTGATGATTTCATTCAGATATTTTAATAGTCTGTTTGGTACTGTTTCCAGAGCACCGATCACTTCTTGAACCATGTTTTCTTTTTGCAGAGATGCTGAATTTCTGTTCATAAGTCTCAGTATTTCATACTCTTTTTCTTCTTTTGAGTTCAGTTTTGCTTAGATGGTATCATTATCACCATCACTTAACTTCAGTGATACCCCATCTTTTCCCTAAAATCAGGACTCAGTGTGGCTGTTACACATATGCAACTACATATGTATATATAGAGGCATGCATATGTGGCTATTCATACATATGCGTATGCAAAGGTCTTCCTATTGTGTGCTTATTCCCAGATTGTGAAAGGGCTATAGTTTAGTGATAGAAGCCACCTCTGCCAGCAGAAAGTTCCAATTTCAATCTGTGGCTTTTTCCAAACGAGGTACTTTCTGTCTGAAACCTGAGACCCTTACATATTACACAGTTATAGTGCTATAATCACTTGCCATGGCTGCATTGTATGGAATCTTGGGCTTTGTAGGTTTGGGAGGCATTAGAGCTCTCTCGCTGAAAATTCTAAATACCCCTCCCTAAACTGCAAAGAATGGAACTATGGCAGTTAAAGTGGAATCGTAGTACTATAAATGTGCAGTATGAAGGGGCCCTAGTGCTAGCCATTGTCAACTATGAATGTTAAAATATGACCAAGTGGTCTAACATGAGCTGAACCAACTTCTTGTTCTTTTAGATCCTGTCCAATGCCAGTTTCATTCCTTCTGTTATCTGTCATAGATTTCCAACACTGTCTGTGAAATGGGATAGGGAATTAGAGTGATTTAAACTTTAGACCAGCAGTTCTTAGCCAGTAGTACATGGGAGTGGAAGGTGATGTCCTTACAGGGGGTCCAAAAAAATGGCTTATGCTCTTTTACAGGAAAGAAAGAAAGAAAGAAAGAAAGAAAGAAAGAAAGAAAGAAAGAAAGAGGAATATGTTGATTTACTTGTTTCTCCCTTCTCGCCAAATTTAAAGATGCTTGATGAGCAACTTTAAATAAATATTTAAGGCACTTCAGGGTTTTAAATCTTGACTTAAGCCTTGGGGGTCCATGGCAACAAAAGATAGTTAAAGGAGATCCATGGTAAAGAAAAGGTTAAGAACCACTGCTTCAGACTCAAGAATTTTTTTTTTAAAAGCAGACCTTTACACAATGTTTTACCATTGCTCAGGACTGCAACTACACACTCTGACTGCCCATTAAAAGGTAAAAGATAATGGCATTAATTCAAACTATTGATAGAAAAAGCTCACCATGTACAGATTGCTGTATGTGCAAGATGTACTGAAAAATCCTGTATCGTACAGTTATACAGAGGGTCCCAATTAATGCATTAGTACACAGTTGCAGCCTGTGCAGTGTGTTCTTGTGCATGTCTAATCTGTCCCCCTCACACAGTTTCCATACTGAGAAGGGAGATTGCCAGTTCCATTATAAGCAGACACTATCCTTTGAGAGTTGCTAGGGTTAGGATTCTGATGTCTTGACATCAGAGCGTAGGAGCATAACATTTTGGACTGCAAGGTCCAGAATTCCCCAGCTATTATGGTTTATGCTGACAGAAAAATTAATAGAGTTGCTGTTTTTCAAAAGTAAAATTTCCAGATTCTGGTTGACATCTGTCTACCCCTTCCTCTGCCAAAGAGCACTGAATTCTGGCAGCTACCATTCAGCCACCTTTTTGTTTTCCTCACAGTGCCCCAAATGGAGTGACAACTTTTGATTTCCATGTCAGTAGGGTAGCAAATCCACTCTGGATTTTAGTTGGAACTTTAAAGGTTAAGACTGCTGAATCTAGGCTTCAATAGCTTGAATTGTTTTTTAAGGTTGGGGAAAAATGCTGAGAAGATTCCCTGCCCATTAACATGGTAGCCACTGGCTGCCACGGACCAAATGGTGTGTGAGTATGGAGCGTTCCAAGGAAGAGGGTGATGAAGAGTTGTTGCCAGTGAGGGCTGCTATGTTTTGGAGGGCAGAAACTTTCAAGAATGTGGTGAAAATAAAATGAGAGAAAGTGGGAGGCTGCTAACAGAGGAGTGCTGTCAGTTCTTACAGTTAAAAAGTGAAAAGGGGGATGCTCTGCTAGAAAATACAGGTATACTTCAATTCACAAAGTTCCTACACATTATTTACTTAGCAGGAAATTTGAGAACAGTTCAACATGTTTCAGCAAACTCTTTATCCAAAGCTAACAATAAGCAGATGTGAAATGAAATGACCAGATGAGGTGAGCCTTTCATAAGTAAACAAGAACATTTGAACCTTCTAGAGACCGTCTGCAAACCTGTCCATAAGGCATCCAGGGATGATTTTTAGTTCCACCAGCCTCTACTTTTCTTAAGATCTCCATTTTAGTGGCCAGATCTATGCTTTTTCAACGTGCTCATGGCAACTTGCAAGGCAAGCTTATCTGCTTTCTCTCTGTTTTGCTGTTCACCCGTGCTTATTAAGGGCAGCTACTATTTACCTTGCCTGTTGTAGGCAGGCATATACAGCTGCAGAAGGATCACCTTGAGTAGAACCTCATTCTCTTCCAGTTCAAGGTTTATTTCACTGTTTACTGCAGACAAGCTAGTGCAACCTGATACTAAAAGTCTGTATTTCTTCAGCCTGTAATCTTCCAAGTGCTGATGCTGCTAAAAAAAGGTCCAGCTATATAGAGGATGAGGAAGAAAATGAGGGCTGTGCAGGTGTAAAAAGAATTTATGAAAAGGAACTTCTTTGCCTGAGGCGTTTGTTACACCCTGTAATATATTTTTTTTAAAAAATTTCATAATTTAATTACACTTTTTAACAAACTAACTTTTGCATGTTTTATGAATTTTTAGGTATGTGTTTAAGTATTGTGAGCCACCTTGAATCCCAAATGGGGAAAAAGGATAATGATGATGATGATGATGTTGATGTCGTCAGTATCCCCACCCCAATAAGTAAAAGATGGGCCACTTCCATAGGAAGTTGCTCACAAGAGGGCAGCTTACTGAGAGTCTTCTCAAAATCTGGAGTCACTTCCAGGTACTTCAGTCCAGATGTTCATTTGAAAATGCAAGACTTCCCATGTTGAACCAGACCAGATTTCCATGCAATCCTGCATTAAAGGTTGGATAGATTCAGATTAAGTTAGCTGAATCTAATTCTTATTGAAACTGATAGAAAACTAGTCAGAGTTTAATTTTTAGCCCCTCTGAATTCATTTTAATGATGTTCAGCTAACTGTCTGAGCCTTGATTTCTGACAAGGGTAAGCTGGACACTTCTGGGAATTCTGGAAGCAGGCCCCATAAGCGATGGCTTTTAACATTTATTTTCCTTCCTTCTCAGATCATTTATTGGTCAAGTGAGAGGGAGGAAAGACTGGATTGAAGCAACAGGATCTAAACATAGCCTTGCTGGGTCAGAATTACCGAGGGATGCATAAGACATTATTGTTGAAACATTTGTAAAATGGCTGGAAAGTCTTTTATGGAAAATTGTATATGTCACTTTTTTCAATGGAATAGACCAGAGATTTTTACAGTTGACCTTGCAGCCCTGCATCTGCACCCACGTGCACCTCCAGTAATAGGGCTGTGAGAAATGAATGAGGGCAATTGTGTTCTGAGCAGGAGAGTTTTTGTTGCTGTTCATTACTATTTTATGGAGGCTAAGTAGAGCTGCTCTGCTGCTTTGCATCCCACATAAACAGTTAGGACTAATTGACTCCTAATTATTCTAAGAGAAATGTATAGCCTGCATAATACCACTTGGCTCCAAGACAAGTACATTTATACTTTTCAGAACCTAAATGGAAATGGAGAAGCAAAAGCAGTAGGCAGGGGGCTGCATTGAAAACAGCCCTTCCAATGTTTACCCTTGCAGGCATATTCACGGGGACATGTGGGCACTCTGAAGTATTGTGACTCACCCAAAAATATTTATCAAGCCCCAGTGGTGCTAGTTTGGTTGACAGGTATTTGAAGCCACTTAAAAACAACAACACTACATTGGTGGAAATGTGAGGAGGAACTTACAAGGCAGAAGTTGCTTTCTGAATGTAAGAGTATCTCTGCCTGGGATGCATTCAACCCCACAACTAATGGTGCTCCTGCTGAGATGATCTTCCCTTGCAAATGCTTTGTTTCAGCTGAGAAACAATTGTTTCAACTGAGAAACTCACCTCTTAGCTAGAGGGTGTTAATATATATGTTGATGTACATGTGGAAGCTTGTAAGTGGGTGAAAATCCTTGTTAAAAGCTTTTTTATCAGGTGTCTGGAATTGCACTGCCCTTTTTCCACCTGTCACCTCCAGATGTATAAGACTATAAGATCCATCTCCAAATAACATGGAGATGAAATTGTACTTCAAAATGTGTGGAACGCTGCTTAAGCCATGGGAAGGCTTTAGATGAAGGAAGAAGACAGTGTTCTTAAGGGCAATTCATCAAGTGCTGGAGATAACAACCCAGTTGTTATAGGGAGAACCAGGCAAATGGTACAAGAACCCAACAGTGGGAGGGGAAAAATATTAGATAAGCACCTAGCAGGAGTGACCCATGGTTTCTACTCTAACGCACAGAGCATGGGAAATAAGATGAACTTGAACTCGTAGCACAGCAAAGCAAATATGATATAAGAGGCATCTCTGAAACCTGGTGGGATGAGTCTCACAATTGGAATGTAGCAATAGAGGGATATAACCTATTCCAGAGAAACAGACTGAACAGGAAAGGAGGAAGAGGAGGAGCACTGTTATGTCAAGGAGGTTTACACTTGGGAAGAGATCCATGACTTAAATCCTAGAAACCAGGTTGAGAACATCTGAGTAGAAGTTAAGAAGGAGAGACACAACAGTGATGTCATTGTGGGGTCTACTACAGACCCCCAGGCCAGACTAAGGACTTAGATGATGCCTTCCTGGAGCAGACAACGAAACATTCAGAAAGGAAAGATGTAGTAGTAATGAGAGATTTCAACTATCCTGATATTGTTGGAAGTAAAGTTCTGCAAAGAATACCAGGTCCAACAAATTCTTGCCTTGCAGACAATTTCATTGTCCAGAAGGTGGAAGAGGCAGCAAGGGGATCTGATTCTAACCAACAATGAAGACGTGGTTAATTGGGTGGAAGTGGCAGGATCCTTAGGTGAAAGAGACCACGTTATCCTGGAGCTTATTGTACACAGAAAGGGGAAGCCAAGTGTAGTTAGACGCACATTCTAGACTTTTAAAAAGCTGATTTCAGTAAACTTGGGGAAATACTGGGTGTGATCTCATGGTCAGGAATACTAAAAGAGGAAGGAGTTTGTGATGGATGGGAGTTTCTTAAAAGGGAGATATTGAAGGCACAATTTCAAACAATTCCAATGAGCAGGAAAAGTAGAGGGTGTCTAAAGAATCCAGGCTGGATATCTAAAGAACTTTCTGAGCTAAGGTGTAAAGGGGACATATATAAGAAATGGAAAAAAGGGGGAAACCACCAAAGAAGAATTCAGACAAATAGCCAGCAAATATAGGGAGAAAATCATGAAAACTATAGGACAGGATGAGCTCAGGATTGCTATAGAGGCTAAAAACAATAAGAAGGGCTTTTTTTGGTTGTGTCCATAGCAAAAGGAAGAGCAAAGAAAAGGAAGAAGCAAGGAAATGGCAGGGCCACTTCATGAGCAGGATGGCAAAATGCTAACAGAGGACAGAGAAAAAGAATGACTACTCAATGCTTTCTTTGCCTTGGTCTTTCCAAAAGGAAAACAGTGCTCAACTTCAGGAAAATGGAGCAGTCGGGAAATGCAACATGGTATAGGTGAGGAGATAGTACAGAAATGCCTGGCTACTCCAAAATGAATTCAAGATTCCAGGGCCAGATTAATTACATCTAAGTGTATTAAAAGAACTGGCAGAAGTAATTTCAGAACCACTGGCAATAATCTTTGAAAATTCCTGGGGAACAGCAGAAGTCGCAGCAGATTGGAGGAGGGCAGATATTGGGCTTTTCCGCACTTTAGGGGGAAACAGGGCAGTCCGTTACCGGACTGGCACGCTCCTCCCCGACGATCCACGACGATCCGGAGCAGTGTGCGCCCACGCTACACACTCTCCAGAGACGAAAATGGAGGCTTCCAGTTGGCGGAGGCTCTCCACCAACTGCAGAAGCTCACCAGCCAGAAGCCCACTCCTGGAGGATCTGCAGGCTCGCACTGGTGCGAGCCTGCAAATCTACACTTAGGGCAGCGACGGACTTGGGCGCGCCGGGCTATTGAAAGTCCTCTTTTAATCGGTCTTTCAATAGCACGGGGAACCACCAGTTCTGGGTGTTCCGGAGCGGGCTGCAGTCTGGACGAACATTAAGTAGTCCAGACCCAGTTCGCCCCCAAGTGTAAACATCCTCGCTGGAGGACACACCACCCCGTTTTAAATATAAAATGCAGAAAAGGCCATTGTCCCCATCTTCAAAATAAGAAAAAACCAGGATCCAAGCAATTACCGCCCAGCTAGCCTGACATCAATAGTAGGAAAGATTCTATAGCAAATCATTAAACAGGCAGTGTGTAAGCACTTAGAAAGGAATGCCATGATCACTAAATGTCAACATGGGTTTCTCAAGGACAAATCATGCCAGACTAATCTCATCCCGTTTTTGACAGAGTTGCTAGCTTGATAGATGAAGGGAATGGTATGGATGTAGCATATCTTGACTTCAGTAAGGCCTTTGACATGGTCCCCCATGATATTCTTGCAAACAAGCTAGTAAAATCTCAACTAGACAATGCTACTGTTAGGTGGATGTAACAGAATCTAGGGGAAATGGCTATCCTAAGTAGCAGAGAAGGCTCAGCAACCAGTAGGTAAGCAACCAGAGTAGCCACCCAAGAGAGAAACCCAGCCCGTTAGTGTGAAGTAGGGGCTGGGGCTTGACAGGAGTATTTAGATATATATAAAAGGCACACCGAACTGGTTTTGTTCAGGGAGGAAGAGATAAGAATCAGTCCTTCAGCCAGAGAGAATTCTGGACAAAAGTTTCTCAGTCAGGGGGGTTGAGGGGGAGGGTTTGTTTTTCTCAGGGAAGAGAGGCAGAAGAGAAATCAATCCACTTTTGAATCTGGTCAGAAAGTGTGATGACCTAGATTTGGGAAATGAGCCCTTCGGCAAAAGGGTAGCCAAAGGACTGTGTGTAAGAGGCCTGTGCCTATATAATGTAGAGATACAAGGAAACTATCTAAACGCATTCTGAATTTCTGTTTGAACTTGGACACACATATGAAAACCAATTCTTTATTTCAGTTGTTATTTCAATAAAGATTATAGTACAGTCAGCCCCTCCACATTTTCAGATTTCACTTTTGTGGATTTGACTATTCATGGATTATTTGCTGTCACCTTTGCTGCCTTCCTGTGCCATTTTTAAGAGGGACTGCAAGCCTTGTGAGACTGAGAGACTGCGAATGAGGCTTGTAAGTCTCTATTAAAAATGGTGTAGAGCAGCAATGGAGGTGGCAGTAACCCCCACCAGCTACTCACTTTTGCCTTGTGAAGGAACCCTGATGCCTCAAAGGAATCCATGGTGGGTTGAATATGGTGATCATACTTTTTTGTGTGTTAAATATGGCTTGGGAGGGTCTAGAGCAGTGGTTCTCAACCTGTGGGTCCCCAGATGTTTGTGGACTTCAGCTCCCAGAAGCCCTGAGCATTGACCATAGTGGCTGGGGCTTCTGGGAGCTGAAGTCCACAAACATCTGGGGACCCACAGGTTGAGAACCACTGGTAGTTATTCACAGTTTTTTCACTTTCCTGTGCCCCCAACCCTAGAAGGATGACTGTATATTTTTATAAATTTTGACTAGGCTGAATGATTTTCAGAAGTTATAACCATACAGAACAATGCCACCATAGATCATTAAAGGGGTTCTAAATAACAATACCCTTTTTACATAAAGGTGATGTTTTAAAGGACAAAGCAAAGCAAGTGAAGTAACAGGGCGCTTTAGCAGACTAAGGAAGCCTCCATACCAGTCTTTGAAGGCTCAGTCAGAGTGGATTTGTAATTGGCTGACCAACCAAATGCAAATAGTGCTCACAAACGGCTTCTCTTCATCCTGGGGAGAAGTGACTAGTGGAGTGCCACAGGGTTCTGTCCTGGGCTCAGTGCTATTCAACTTCTTTATCAATAATTTGGATGAGGGAATAGAGGGTATTGTTATCAAATTTGCAGATGACATCAAATTAGGAGGAGTAGCTAATACCCCAGAAGACAGGATCAGAATTCAAAATGACCTTAACAGATTAGAGAGCTGGGGCAAAACTAACAAAATGGATTTTGTAAGGGAGAAATGTGAGGTACTACACTTGGGCAGATAAAATGAAATTCACAGATATAGAATAGGCGACACTGATTTGACCACAGTACATGCGAAAGGGATCTAGGAGTCTTAGTAGACCACAAGCTGATAATTAGTCAGCAGTGTGATGCAGCAGCTAAAAAAGTCAATGCAGTTCTTGGGTGCATCAATAGGAGTATACTATCTAGATTGGGAAATAATAGTACCACTCTGCTCTGCTTTGGTCAGATTCCACATGGAATACTGTGTCCAGTTCTAGCCAACACAATTCAAGAAGAATATTGACAAGCTGGAACGTTTCCAGAGAAGGGTATCCAAAACTATAAAAGGCCTGGAAACCATGTCGTATGAGAAGCTGTTTAGGGAGGTGGATATGTTTAACCTGGAGAAGAGAAGGTTAAGAGATGACATATTAGCTGTGCATAAATATTTGAGCTGATGTCATATGGAAGATGGAGCAAACTTGTTTTCTGCTGCTCCAGAGACTAGGACATGGAGCAATGGCTTCGGACTTCAGAGAAAAAAAAATCCACCTAAACATTAGGAAGAACCTCCGGACAGTAAAAGCAGCTTGACAGTGGAATATACTGCCTTGAATGCGGTGTGATCTTCTTCTTTGGGTTTTTTTAAACAAAGAGTGGACAGCTACCTGTAGGGAATGCTTTGATTGTATGTCCCTGCATGGCAGGGAGTTGGGCTTGATGGCCCTTGTGGTCTCTTTCAGCATGATGATTCTAAGAGCTTGCATAATAACATTAAATTGTACAATTGTGAAAATATATTCCCTTTCTGATTTTGCCTTTCTTTTTTAAACCTGCATATTATTGCAGCCAGTTAGTGTAGCTCTGAGTCTCCTTATTCCTCCTATGAATTCAGGTGACATTGTTGACCTTTTTAACTCTGATATGCCATCTCTTTTGCTATGGTGGATGTTATCTGTCATATATGTGTGTGAGGCAGAGAGAAAGAGAGAAACTCTTAACAAAAGAAAGTGCTCTCCAACCCATATTACCTGCAGGAGCTAAGCTGCAGCTAGATCAAATGCAGACTTAGACTGGGTTACTGAATGCTGAAAAAATCTTCAAGGGGGTGACCTGGAAAAGAGGACAGGCTGAACTTATGCTGTAAGCCTGAGATACCCTGTTGCTAGTTAAAAAATTTTCTTGACTTAAAAAAAATAACATTCAGCAATGGCATTTCGTATTAATCATCTTCAGATAAGAGTTTTTTGCCTTGAGGGTAGAGTTGCCTCTTGCAGATACAGTCAGCCCTCCACATTTGCGGGTTTCACTTTTGCGAATTTGATTATTCACGGATTATTTGCTGTCACTTCTGCCACCTCCTTATGCCGTTTTTAATAGGGACTGCAAACCTCGTGAGACTGAGAAACTGTGAACGAGGCTAGTGAAAGTCCCTATTAAAAATGGTTTGGGTAGCAGTGGAGGTGGCAGTAACCCCCACCAGCCACCCACTTTTGCCTTGTGAAGGAGCCCTGATACCTCAAAGGAATCCGTGGTGGGTTGAATACGGTGATCATACTTTTTTTGTGTGTGTTACATATGGTTTGGGAGGGCCTAGAGTTATTCATGTTTTTTTCACTTTCTTGGGGGTCCTGTGCCCCTAACCCTAGAGAATGTGGAGAGATAACTGTACATTGTATATACACTCTATACGGTGATCTATTTTGAATAGATTTTCTTTTATGGAAGGAAGCTGTGTAAATTAAAACAGGAGTGATGACTCACCAGAGGTTATTGGGCTGCAATTCCTAGAAGCCCTGGCAAGTACAGGCAAGGATGAAGGATCATGAGTGTTGCAGTCCAAC
The DNA here is from genome assembly GCA_948472985.1 of Iguana delicatissima. Taxonomy (NCBI): domain Eukaryota; kingdom Metazoa; phylum Chordata; class Lepidosauria; order Squamata; family Iguanidae; genus Iguana; species Iguana delicatissima. Next base: position 343,513 of record CAOKZL010000022.1, read on the forward strand.
ACCTGGAAGTCTATAAGTTCAGTTTACCTGGATTCAAATACAGTCATCCCTTCACATATGCTAGGATTAGGGGCTATGAAAATGGAAAAACTGTGAATAACTCTACCCCCTCCCAGTCATATTTAACATACAAAAAAAGTATAATCAGCATATTCAACCCACTGTGGATACCTTTAGGGTGTTGGGGTTCCTTTGCAAGGCAGAAGTGGGTGGCTGGTGGGGCTTGCTGCTGCCTCCACTGCTGCCCTACATTATTTTCAATAGGAACTTGCCAGCCTCATTCACAGTCTCTCCGTCTCACAAGGCTCACAGTCCCTACTGAAAATGACATTGAGCAGCAGAGGAGGTAGCAGCAAATACTCCATGAAAAATCAGATCTACAAAAGTGAAACCCACAATTGTGGTAGGCCAACTGTGTGTTCTCATGCAAACTCTCAAGACTGGCAAAGAGCCCACAGCTCCAGCAAGGCTGCCACCATCACTTTGCACAGCACGCAAAAAGGTGGCCCAAGGCACTAGGAGCAATGCTCAGTTTGCCTGCCCTGTCACTAATTGAGGATGTCTTTCCCAGGGGCTACCCCCATCCTGCCACAGGCACTATCTGTAATGCAGAGTTCTAGGCCTGATATTGTTAGGCTTTTTCTCCTTAATTGGATGGATGATGCTGATTTTTGTCATACTGTGTGGTTTACTGAAGTTGCGCCGGAATGATCTCATGGCTGTGAGAGCATGCTGATCTGTGAACTTGCCTGGAATGCTCTGCAATAATAAGATTTTACTTGAGGATGACACAGCATTAAAACAAGAGTGCTTAGCAGCACCATAGATTTGACAAGTGCATAAAGGATGCAGTTCTCAAAGGATCCAATTGTATGCACTCTGGATTTTCAGCGCCAATGTGCTAGATTTTAAAACTAATCATTAAGAATTCAGTTGCTGGAGGAAAAAGTCAACATATGCAAAGGCTCCTTTGTTCTACCATCTTCTGGTTGTCATTGTTTCTTTTCCAGATCCAAGGAAGATCCAATTAGGTTTGTAATTCTGAACCTTTTTTGAGTTATAGAGCCCTTTAAGAATCTGATAAAAGCTGTGGGTCCACTCTCCCCTGAAAGTTACATAGAAGCATATACCATTTATGCAAAGGAAATTTTGCATACAGTTTACTTTACTGCATTGGAGATTGATTTTTTTTTACAAAGATTTGTTGTAAGTAAACCACATTGGGCCCCAAGGCAGGGGAAAGGTGGAATATAAATTAAATAACTATAAATAAAAATGTTTGAAAAAACAAAAATACTACAGTGAACTCCTGGAAAGACTCAATTTTTACTTTGAAGTTCAATGTGGCAAGAAAAAAACAAAATAACAGGAAGAAAAGAGATGAAAAAAAATCTTTGCACCTGGTTTCCAGTCTCCCTGAAGATCATCCATGGACTTCTTGTTAACCCTAGATTAAGTACACCATGAATTTGGTGCTCCTGCTGACAAATGTATATGCATGGTTTAAGCCAACTACCACAATAGACAACAAAGAGGCAACCTAATATAAATTGTGGTGACTATTTGGGCAATATAAAACTAACAGTATGAGCCACAAACAACCTGTGTGTTGATAGAGCTGGCCCATCAAAATAGTCATGACTGAGCTATAGAAAAGCATCCCGCAACCACACCCTTCTCAAAGAAATACTGCATCTGAAGATGCAAACAGTTCTAAATGATCTTGCAAAGAATAGACATTTACATAAGGATTAAATAGCCTAAGGATGTTGCAAAGAAGTTCAGCAAAGACTACTTACATATTTTCTAATTTATGCTTATCATTTGCAAAAGAGGGGCAGCTTAGATGTACATAAAGTGGCAGGAACATCTTAATGATTTGTTAAATCACAAGAGGGGGATATGTAGTCTTCCAGATGTTGTCTACACTTTACAGTCTATCACCGTTGAATATGCTCACTAGGGCAGAGGAGAGATGCAGTCTGACAAGATCTGCAGGGTTTCATTTTGCCCAGTCCATGTGCTGTGGAGCTGTAGATCCAAAAGTGTTTGTTACACTGGGGAACAGGATAGATAGGTCTCTTCCTCAGCTGCACCACTATCCACATAACAAAAGATGCTTGGTGCAGTTTCTGTATATAATCTTTGCTAAATCACATGGATTTTGTCTGGCTCATCCAAAATATTAATTTTAGGTTAGATCAGGGACAGTCAACTATAATGAGAGCCAAATTTTCCCCCTGTGCACCAATAGTGAGCTGCGGCACCAAATGCTGGCCAAAAATCACAGCTAGAAGTCACATCCAAATGTATTTTGGGGTAGTGGAGAAATTCTAATTTGCCACTCCTTGGGGCTTCTAGGAGCAGCAGTTGAACATTTTGGTAATTTCTCCTCCTTCTCTCACCCCAAATTGGGTTGCATGTTGCCTACCTTCCCAGTGTCATACCAGTATTTGCCCTCCAGTTCAGCAGCCAAAATAAGCACACCAGACACAATGGTTGAACTTCATAAGTAACATACCATGTACAGTAGGTTCCCCATAACCACATGACCAGCATCCACATTTTATTTCCCATGATCCACTTCAGGACGATGGTTGCCGCTGCTGGCCACGGTCCTTGCTCTGTGCAGCCAGGTTGAGAGAGGCATACAGCAAGGCACAACTGGACTTCCCGCACCACTGTTGGCCAGAGAAGGAGACAGACACTCCTTCCTTGGCTGAGCGATGGATAATCATAGAATCATAGAGTTGGAAGGGACTACAGGGGCCATCCAGTTCAATCCCCTGCTATGCAGGAACACACATCAGAGCATTCCTACCAGATGGCCATCCAGCCTCTGCTTAAAAACCTCCAAAGAAAGAGACTCCACCACACTCTGAGGCAGCATATTTCACTACCAGATAGCTCTGACTGTCAAGAAGTTCTTCCTGAGGTTCAGGTGGAATCTCCTTTCCTGCAGTTTGAATCCATTGCTCCTTGTCCTAGTCCCTGGAGCAGCGGAAAACAAGCTCACTCCCTCCTCAATATGACATCCCTTCCAATATTTAAACATGGCTGTCATGTCCCCTCTTAACCTTCTCTTCTGCAGACTAAACATACCCAGTTCCTTAAGCCATTCTTCATAGTGCATGGCTTCCAGACCCCTCACCATTTTGGTCACCCTCCTCTGAACACACTCCAGCTTGTCAATATCCCTCTTGAACTGAGGTGCCCAGAACTGGACACAGTATTCCAGATAAGGTCTAACCAAAGCAGAATAGAGTGATACCATTACCTCCCTCGATCTAGACACCATACTCCTATTGATGCAACCAAGAAACCCAGCTCCAGGAAACCACACTCCTCTTTCAGGTGACGAAGGAGACAAACACTCCTTCCTTGGTTTATTTTGCACTGGCTCATTCATGACTATAGTTCACAGGAGAAGGTAAATATTCACCAAGGGAGCATGAGAAACCAGAAAGGAAAGTATTCTCAAACATGATTGAGCAACAACTGGTGAAGGCAAGCAAGACAGGCATGAGACGCCACCTTGAGAGCTGTTTGCCAAAATGTAGGGACTGTCAGGGCCCGTTCTTCAAGGATATTTTCTACTCAAGCTGGGCATATGGGAAAGTGAGAATGGTGTAGTGGTTTGAGTGTTGGACTACAGCTCTGGGAAACCAGGGCTAAGATCCCCACTCAGCCATGGAAACCCACTGGGTTACCTTGGGCAAGTCACACTATCTCAGCCTCAGAGAGAAGCAAAGACAAAACTCCTCTTAATAAATCTTGCCAAGATTTATTTATTTTCTTTTTTTTTGCAAGGGGGAGTTGTTTTTCTTTTTGCTTTTGGGGTAAATTGCATTGCAGAGGCAATGGGTTGGCCTAGGTGACCCTTGGGATCCCTTCCAGCTCTATGGCTATATGAAAGACAGGCTTGTTGGGCTGCTTGTGAAAAGGGAAAGAAGGATGAGAGCCTGAATTATTGATACTAAACTGACCTTTGCATTTTCTCCTTTATTGTTCTTTGAATTCTCACAGTGATGCCTTCAGTTCCATATGCCTTTTTCTCATTCAGGTGCTATCTCATCTTGTCTGTAGAAGAATACAATTAGCAAAGCATTTTATTGTTTGTGATTTTTGCACATAGAATTAATCAAGAACACTGTGGAATTCAGTGTTCAAGCTGAGCTTTGGAAGAGCTGAGGATGAAGCCTTGAGTGCCCCTGTTGAACCCTTGATGGTTGGAGCTGAGATCTCTAACACGGTAATTTTCTTCTCGTTACTTTGAAATCATACTATGCCTTTCTACTTAAAGCCCTAACTTTAATCTTATTTATTTGTTACTGTTATAATGTCCTTTCTGCAGTGAACTCAAAGCCATTAGAGATATAAATCAATTAACAAAGGAGATGTATTCCCAAGCATGACTTGAGCAAAAAATTTGATACCAGAGGCAGAAATAAAATGGAAAGAATAGGGTTAAGTTCCTGTACCACACAAAAAAAAGTTCAACATACTTAAACAGATTTTTTTATTCAGAACCATCTGCATGTGTGAAATGAAGCAGCAGCTAGATCAAGTAAACCTTGCATAAGTAAACAAAAAATTTTTTGAATGTTCTCAACATCACTCAAGGGCTTCTGCAGAGGTGACCTTTTCTTTCACCAGCTTCCATTTTTCACAATTACAGTTAGTCCTCCACGTTTGCTAGGGTTAGGGCCACAGGACCACTGCAAAAGTGAAAATAATGTAAATATCAAAATGTGTGAGTGTATCTGTGTGAAGGGCCCTGTGGAATGGTGAGGAGACTGGGCACCCAAGGTCCAAATCTGGGCAGAGAAAGGAGAGGGAAAAGGGAGTGGGTTGGCATGGTGACCCAATACTTCCTGTCCCTTGCCCATCTTATTCCTTTGGTTTGTGGTGCTGCGAAATTGGGCTATGAACCATCCTTAGCGCAGCTGGTGAAGGAGGAGAAAGATCAGAGGCAGGTTTTTAAAGGTCTGCCCAGCCTGATTGAAGCCACCAACAGGGAAGGTTGCCCCAGAAAATAACTGCTTGCAGGGGGAAGGGTTGGAGAAACTCCAAATAATCAAATCAATAAAAGGGAAATCCACAAATGTGGAGGGCTGACTGTATATCCATTTTGGTTTCCAGTCTTGGAGAGCTATGCTTTTTTAATGTGCTGGAGGCAGTTGGTGAGGCAGGCTTATCTGGTCTCCTGTATTCACTAAGGGATTCTGGAGGCAACTGCTTTTTCCTTTGCAAGTTGTAGGCAGCTGCAGTAGAATAGGCTGGAGCAGAAACCTATTCTTTCCCAGCTCAGGCTTTATTACATCATTCACTGCAAACATGTGGCTGCAGCCCAGCACCCAGTGTCTGTTTCCCCAGCCCTTCTTCACCATAGCAATAGCATGTGTATTTCTGTACCGCTGATCAGCTAAGTCCTCTCTATGCAGTTTACAACGTGTTAGCTAATTGCCCCCAACAAGCTGCGTACTCATTTTACTGCGGAAGGATGGAAGGCTGAGTCAACCTGGAGCCTGGCAAGATCGAACTCACAACCTTGTGGCTACAGTACTGGCATTTAACCACTGTGCCACTTTTTGGTGCTTTCAGTGCTGATGCAGATTTAAAAAAAACCTTCCAGCGAGACAGAGGATGAGAAGGAAAACGATTGCTGAGCAGGGTAAAACTTTATAAAAAGGAGCTTCACTGTCAGAGGCTTTGTATACCTGCATATGGATTTTTTTTCCTTCCCACGGTATGTGCACAACAATCCTGTGAAGTAGGTCAGGCTAAGAGTGATTGACTCAAGCTCTTCCCTTGAGTTTCATGGCTCAATGAAAGTTTGGATTTAGCTCTCCCAAGTTCTAGTCCTACACTTTTGTCACTCCACTACATTTGGCTCAACATTGTTCTTGCCAAGCTGTTTTGGCGTGCCGCTTTTATCCTATGCCTGTATTAGTGTGCCTTTGTTCTCCTGAACATTGTGTTCTGTAATCTGATTGTGGCATTGTTGCCATGAAACTGTCTTCCAAGAACTCTCTGGGGAGTGGCATATTGTATGGTTTCATGTCTAAAATACCTAAGCTTTCATTACTCTACAGTAATTGTGCTTGTTCCTTGTGAGCTGATTTACTGCTCTAATTCTAGTGATGCAAGATTTCCCTGTGTGTGTTTGAACTACAGAATGTTGCTGGTTTGAGTCAGCTTTGTTGTCTGCTGCCTGATCTGTGTAACAGTGAGACAGGAGGAAGAATAGATGCATTAAATAACTAGACCACTGCGGAAAGATCAGAATTTGAAAATGAGTGAGGATAAAAGGTTGTTAAATTTGTTGAGATTACTAAATTAGGTGGGTGTTAGCTAAAATTAGATAAAAATTAAAATAGCTGAAGGTGGGAAGATAGGATTCAAATAGAAACAAGTGAAAAATTGTTTGCTACTTTTCTCAAAGGAACCAACCTTAAAGACTGTTTCCTTTCATTCAAAAAATGCATCCATACTTTGTTTATCAGGGGAGATTCCCTTTTTTGTGTGTTGTTTTTGTTTGCTTTTTTATTTTTATTTTTATTTGAGTTGTTATTTTTATTTTATTTTGGGCCTTCCACCTTCTGGGCTGTCATAAGCGGGAGATCCAAGAAAAGGCCTTCCTGGTCGTGGGGCCTACATTCCACATGCTAGAAATCCTAGCAGTTTTTTCTCTACCTGATTTATGGTGTCATATAAAAACAGAATTTTTTAAGATGTGCTTTAAACAGGAACGTTAATTGATTTGAGTATGGCTATTTCATCGAAACACTTCTGTGTGATTCTTTACATCTGTACATAGAGATAGGGGTAGCCATGTTGAGTGTAAGACAAACTGCAAAGTCCTTATTAGTGTAATATCTTTATTATGGCAACCAAAAAGGGACAGAAATGTGCTTTTTTAGAGTACAGGGCTCTTTGCCAGCCACTGATTTAAAAAGTAGGCAGGGGTGTAAAGATTGGTGGGTAATGATGATCTTAAAATTGTGAGTGTGATTTTGCCTGTTGCAGTACAACACTCTGCATGTTATATTAAGATGGTATGGCAGGAAATGGCCCTTTCCACACGTGGGGCGTGAATCAGGCAGAAACGGGAATCACCGGATTTCTTCTCCGTCCGACCGAGTCCATCAGGATGAGGAGCAGTGCAAGCTCGTCACTCCGCACTGCTCCGGCGTCCAAAATGGTGGCTTCCGGTTGGTGGAGAGCCTCCACCAACCGGAGAAGCTCGCCAGGCTAAAGCCCGCCCCCGGCAGATCTGCAGGCACACACTAGTGCGCACCTGCAAATCTGCACCAGAGCGCGGCGATGGAGCAACACGGGGTCTTACGCTCCATGCTTTTGAAAAACCTCTTAAAAGAGGTTTTTAAAAAGCATGCTGCGCGACCAGTTCCGGTCGCTCCGGAGCAGACTGAGGTGCGGAACTACGAAAAGTAGTCCGACCCAGTCCACTTCACAGTGCAGAAGACCTCCATCAGAGGTCGCTCTGTGCCGTTTTAATAGCCCGGTGCGGAAAGGGCCAATTTCAGCAAACTCACAGGAGAGTGTCTTGAGGTTGTTGCTGTTGCTGTGTGCCTTCAAGTCATTTTCGATGTATGGCATCCCTAAGACAAAACTATCACAGGGATTTCTGGGGTTGACTGTGTGTGATGCACCCAAAGTCACCCAGTGGGTTTCTGTGGCTAAGCGGGAGACCCACTGGTCCAGTGTGCAAGCCATTACACTACACTGGCTCTAATAAACCTTGGGCTTTCTTGGAGAGAAAAAGGCCAAAAGAAAAAGCAATAAGTGTGGATTTTTCATTTTTTTATGTATCCCTCTCCCAAAGCCCTCTCATCAAAACTCTATCTAGAGTGAAATTCACAGACACTCTTGCAGGTAGAGAACAGAAAACAGAAAGTTTAATGTACTTTTAATGTTATTTTGAACTGCTATTTTGTTGTGAGCTCCATGTTGCCTAGATGGTCCTGTTTAAAAAAACAAAAAGCTGAAAATATACACAGTGAGAATGTAGTATCAAGAGCTGAAATCCAGTTCTTAGTTTTGCCTAGAGTAGACCCATTGAATCAATGCAATTCAAATAAAATACTAACCCAGGATTCAACATTTGGTTCAGTTCTAGTCAGGACTAATGGTTGGATTTAGGCCTAGGTGTGGACTTCATCAGCTGATATATATTCAGAGCTTGGAGAAATTATTCTTTCTGATTGCAGTTGCCTTCTGTCATTGCTGTTGATCATGCAGGCTGGAGTGTGCTAGGAACTGTAGTTCAAAAAAGTAACCTTTCCATTCTTTGATTATATTATGTCAGATGCAGATGCAAACTGGCAAATTTAAGGTTGCAAACCTAATCAGATTTAACAGGGAATATGCCTTAGGGAGTGTAACAGTACTGACATGAATTAACATATATAGGGTTGTCAGAGCTTTTCTAACAGAATGCGAAACCATAGCATATAGTACGTATGACAGAAGCAAGCAGCAGTTAAGCTTCAGGCTTACACAGTCCTGCTTTCCATTTGGGTTTAGCCACAGAAAACATATTGGAAATTTTCCCTTCTGGTTTTAAATTAGTCTGTCACACTACATTGTTATAGCACTATATTCAACTTTAGCTGTCTTGGCAACGTTCTGTGAAATTCTGGGATTTGCAGAAAATCAACTCATTTGAAATGTGGTGCTGAGAAGAGTTCTAGATAACCTGGCCTGCTAAAGAAAACGCAACAAACGAGTCCTACAGAAAATTAGGACTGAACTCTCCTTAGAAGCTGACTAAACTGAGGTGGTTGAATTTTGGCCATATCGTGAGAAGACATAACTCATTAGAAAGGACAGTAATGCTTCGTAAAATAGAAGGCAATAGAAAAGAGGAAGACCACATTACAGATGGATAGACTTAGTCAAGGAAGCAACGCCTCTGATTTCACAACACCTGAGCAGGGCAGTTGATGGATGATAGGGTAATTTGGAAGTCTCTCATCCATAGGGTCACTATGAGTTGAGGTCAACTTGACAGCAATTAACATTAAAGGCTCAAGAGCCCTCCGATTGAAAGTTCTAAATGCACTTCTTAAACTGCAGATACCAGGATTCCATACAACGTTGCCATGGCAATTGAAGTGGAATATAGCACTATAACAATATCATGTGATAGGGCCCTTAGTTGTTACATTTGAAGTGGTGTTGGTGAACTCAGATTAGTTTAAATCAGAGCTTTCCAAACTTTTCATGTTGGTGACACTCTTTTTAGCCATGCATCATTTCGCGACACAGTAATTCAGTTTTACTAGCAAACCGGAGGTTAAACTAACTCCTTATAAGGGATGCAGACACGACATAAATTATAATAACAAAATGTGTGGGGACACAACATATCTCACGAAAACCTTTCATATATTTTAAAAATATATGATTTATAAATAATAACATACATTTCCAAGGTTGTAGGTGACACACCTACACACTTCAGGCAACACACTAACATGTCGCAGCACACTATTTGGAAAGCCCTGGTTTAAATTATGGTTTGTTAAACATTGGCTTGATTCTTGTTTTGGGGCTGGCAACTATTTGCTTTGTAGTACATCTCCTTTAAGCCCCAACAGGCATGACTAATTCTGAGAACTGTAGTTCAACATCTGGTTGCCTATCCCTGCTTCAAAGCATGGTTTAAACAAACGAGTAAGGATTCTTTTATGGCCCAGGGGCCACATTCTAATTTGGCAAGTCTCAAGGGCTGCATTCCAGCAGTGGGTGGGTCTAAGGACATGGGATATAGCCAAAGTGGACATGGCCAAATATGTGTCTTACTTTTTGAGGAATTTCCTCACCAAACATACAAAACACAGGCTCATTTCTAAGACTGTCTTACGGTAAGTTCCAACACAATAGTTTCCCAGGCTGGCAATCAGGTATCAGTTCTATGCAACAGTCTCCTGGGCTTTAAAAACAAAAAATCTCTTAGCTCCAGTCACTTATCAGAAATAACAGCAGAAGAAGCTTGCAGGCCAGGTAGGGGACCACTGTGAACTGCATTACGCCTGCAGGCTAAAAGTTCCCCATCCCTGGATTAAAATGTTCATTATTCCCCCAGCTTGGAGGTCTCAACATACTGGTTAGTTTAAAGCAGGAAGTGAAAGCTTCAAACTTTGCAGTTTTGCTGGATCTGGGGATTTCTACTGTTGTGTTGACCTAATAGGAAATTGTGGTGCAGTTTTACATCTGACATGGATGTACCCCTTTTGTTTGGACACTACAGTGGCCCAAAAAGGCCTTAAAAAAGGGCAAAAATGCTTACCATGTCCCCATTGGGCATTTGAGGGCAAAAGTGTGTTTTTGTTTGTTTGTTTGTTTTTTTGTGGGAGTAAGTACGCTAGAGAGTGTGGTCCCTCCCCTTCCACAGTTGCCCACCCCTCTTCTAACTTGGATTATCATCCACAATGCTTCATACTGTAATAAATCCACTGTAATAGATGCCACATAACTCATGGTTGCTTTGCTGCAGCAGACTAATATGGCCCACCTCTTTGAAAATTTCTGGAGGTCAGTGCAGCCTTGCTTCTCCCTCCCCACACCATCCCCATGTGCCATGATGTGCTGTTTGTGCTGAGCTCAGCACTGAGGTCAATTTATTGACTGGTCTTTCCCAGGCAGAGTATTGATTTGTCTGTGGTGCTGAGTCAGTGTAACTAGCTAGTTTCCTTTTCTTACTCCCTGGGGTCCCTGCTGACCTTGTGCTCTCAGCGATCAAAATCAGGCAGGTGTCTGGCTGGGCTTCATTCGTTCATTGAGGCTTTGACCTCATGGAGGGACAGATAATCTGAGATGACCCCACTGCCATACACAGTGTGTTACTACAAAATGGAGGCTCATTCAAGGATGCAGAGACGGGAATGACAGGAGCAGTGCGAGCATATAATGAAACAGAAACTGAATGAGCTGGCTGAACACAGAACTTGAATAATCAAAGAGTTCTGCTGCTTTTTTGTGTGTGTTTCTGACCACACGCTGTCTTGTCTTTAGGCCTCATCTGGTCTGTCATCAAAACAAATTCATAAATTCTGTTCCACTGCAGAGAAGAAGAATACAGCTAAGAAAATAAGGTAACAACATCTTTTTGAATTCTCCTGTTACGTAGCATTGTTGCATCCATGCTTGTTTACATTCTGCCTTGATATTGTCATTTGAGTTAGATGCTAGGTATACTCTTGAGCCAAAGAAGTTTTAAAATCACTGTTGGAGAATCCATGTCTATGAGAGAGTCTGGTAATGATCACATTTGGAATGCTGATCATAAGTATTTTCAGTCACCTCAGTTGGAGATCAAAAATAAATTGTGCATCTACTCAGAATAACTTGCATTTTGATCCAGAGCCATGTTAGTCTGTGGCTGTTTGTAAAAGTAGAAAAAGATGTGGAGGAGCACTTACTGAACATAATGTTTGTAAACCACACTGACAGTGAAAGTCATTTTCAATTTTCCTTGAATTTAGAAAAACAAATTTAGAACATTGGAAACTGCTTAATGCCAAGCCAGACTGTGGATTTCTCTGGTCTAGAATTACCTTCTCCAACTTCCTTAGTACAGTGTCCATTATTCCCTGCCAAGCTGTCCATCAGGGGACGATGGGTATTGTAATTGAATCTATTTGGTGGATATGCTGTTGTGGCCGAAAAAGAGACGAAGACCAGGTTTCCAGGGGAAAATCAAAAAGCCTTTTATTTTCCAATCACTTGCACAAGGACGACAGCTGTTTCCAGGACTGTTGCCCCTATTAATTAAGGCAGCATCACTATATACCTTTGGTCTACCATGTCAGCAATCAATCATTCATCTAGCCAGCCCATCATAGAAGAACAAAGATCTTTGGTTAACTTTCCATTACATCATTAACTTAGCACACACGTGTACAGAAGAGAACAAAGAATTACTTAGAAGATGATACAAGTTATAACTCAGGGCCAGTTCATACATCCTACCAATCCTCCAGAAATTCTCCCAGCCATTCTTAGATAAAAGTACAAAGCAAGCCTTTTGCAGAGCAGCCTTCAAGGTCGCACCTGCTGGTTGCAGAAAGATAATACAGGGGTAAGCAATTAGCACTTTCACTTACTGAAGGGGGAGCAATTCACACCTATTATCCCAGCAGCCTGCTGCCTTGCAAAAAAAGGAAGTCAGCACTTTGCCTTACTGTCAATCCCAGCATTCTAATTTATTGGTTCATTCATCCCCTTCAATGCCATATACCTTGCTACCTTCCCACCCTCACCTCACCTTCAAATTTCTAGCAGTTGGATTGACCAAGGGCGGGGAAATTGGTGAGGCACCTCCATTACCTGAAGCTATTTGTTCCATGGGAACATGTAGAGTAGATCTGTTCTGCAAGTTGCTGCTGCTGCTGCAAAGAGTGCCCCCCAGCCCTATTGAGTTTAGTTTGCTATTGTGCACTGCAAAGAAACAAGAATTCATTAGGTGTGTATAGGTAAACTCAAGGATACCTAAGGGGAGTGAAGCATCATGCTGTGGTACAGCCCTACTTGAAATCCTGCATACAGCTGTTGTTGCCATGTTCCAAAAAATACATTGCAGAACTGCAAAAATATGTTGTGGAACTGGAAGAAGAAAAGAGAGTTTGGAAATGTTCACAGTTTGGACTACAGCTCTCAGAATTCATAGTCAGCATGGCCATTGTAGTCCAAAAAAGTAGTATCTTCAAATCTCTAATTGAGATTTATGTAATTATGTATAGTGTGGAGAAAGTGGGTAGAGCTAATTTTTTTCCTTCTCTCATAATACTCACTTACTTACAGTAAGTTGGGACAGTGAGATGATGGTATTCAACTGTCTGTAGCTCCTTTCTTTTCAGATACCAAATCCTTAATTCGTTCTTAGTTCTACTTTATTTGCAATGGCTTCAAGTGTACTCTTGTTACTTGCACTGAAATCCTGTTGATTTTAGTACTACTTGATTCTAAACACCATACTTGAGAAATTAGCTGTATTGTGTTTAAGACTCCGGTGTTAAGCTTGCATATATAAGCACAGAATAGCAGCCAACATGTTGTGTTGTCGTTATTACTGGCAGCTCTTCAGTCAAGCAGCAGAGTCATCTTGTCCGTGCAGTGATGGAATAGGGCACCCCTCTGGCCAACTTCCAGTGGTCGGTATTACTTGTTTGTGAAGGTAACAGACAACTTACAGGTACTGGAAATGTAGTGTATGGAATATGTTAATCATTTCATGTGATTTTATTTGAAAATGAGCTACTTTGTTGATAAAAGAGGGGTGTATACATTTTAAGCTTGTGGGACATACTTAATTTTTTATATGTATATATCATTCTTTATTTGCAGTCTGAACCATTTTTCATACTCTTTGAAACACAGCCCCAACACACTCACAGAAGATGTATGTAATATATGTAATGTAATGTATGTAAAGCATGTAATGGTTGCTTAATCAACAAACATATATGCATACCTGCCTATATAGGTCATCTTCAGTTGGACATGCAGAGAACGTTCACTAGCATGGTGGAGATCCAGTAGGTCTAAGATACCTTCATACTTCATTTTTTATCAGAATCCAGGGATCTATCTATCAAAACTTACTGCAAAAGATGTGGTATCTACAGATTGTGGATCTGTGAATTTAACCAACTACAGATACAAAATGTTCAAAAAACACAAACAAACCAGGAGATCTAATAAAGTGGCCACCCTTGCATATGAATGGACAAGAAAGGAACCCAAATTGTGACTCTTCTGCCCACCTCCACAGCTTGGCTGAGCTCCAGATCGAAGTCCACCATGCGTACTTAGGCCATTTCCACACTAGCCTGTTATAGTGCTATTATTCCATTTTTAACATCCTATGGAATCCTGGGGTTTGCAGTTTAGGGAGCAGCCCCAAAGTGGAATAATACCTGAAAGTGGAATAATAGCGCTGAAACAGGTTAGTGCAGAAATGACCTTAGTGCAAGCAGGCAGCGGTGGAGGTGGCAGCAAGCCTTGCTTGCCAGATGTGCATTCCCACTAGCTGGCCACTAACTGCCTGCTTCCACCTTTGAGCAGATTCTGCAGGGAAGTGGTGGTTAGTGGTGCTCCTGTTTGGTCATTTGTGTGAACAAACAAGCAGGAGCACCATCACTGCTGCCAGTCAGAGGGCGGCAGGCAGTTCTGCAGGCAGATGGTAATTGGCATCATCACAGCCAATTGCCATGTCTCTGCGGAAGCTGTTCAAAGGCAGAAGCCTCTAGTTGGCTTCCCAGAGGTGGGGGAAAAAGTGGCACGCTTGGCAGGCAGGGCTTGCTCCTGCCCCTACTGCAGTCCTCTGCCATTTTTAATAGGGACTTCAGCATTAATGTGTTTTGGTATCTCCATGGGGGTCCTGGAACCATCATCCATGAATACCGAGGGTCCTCTGTACAGTTCTTGAAACTAAATAGAGCTTAGGAGGTTATGTTTAAAAATTAGGTCAGCAATATTTAATGTTAAAAATTGGGGAAATAATTCATAACCGCAAACACTAATAACAGAAATTGTGTACATAGTTGAGTTATCATTAATTACCTCATTATTTGAAGCAATTGTCTCCATGACAGACTGTGGAATTTACAGAGAAATTGGAAATTGTCACTTTTGACCTGAGAGGCACATTTTATTACTGAAGTGCTGTTTTTGACCTTTTAAGATTGCCTACCCACAATCTGGAATTTTTTTCACAGATGGACTACAAAGTCCATAACACAGCTGTTGCCCAGAGATGGTAGGAGTTCAACACATTTGGTAGCTGTCAGGCTTGGGAAAGTTTGTTCTGAAGTGTAGGATTTCCTTTTAGGACCTGTTTGAACTTTGTCACTGACATGCATCTCTCCTCTCTTCTTTCTGTTCCTTCTCACCTTCACCAACATGTACACTGTTCTTGTTCTTCAAACATCTTGTTTGTTGTGGGTTAATATGGAGTGGTGTTAAATGTTAGGTAAGAACAATATGTTAATATTAGCCAGAGGACATTGATGCACTGCAAGTATAGCAATAACTGGCTGTCTGCCAAAATCGATCAGCAAATCAGGGGTGGAGAATTCTTGATCACAAATGTTTTGAATGCCTCTGAGCTTATGCAGATTCTTTCTGCATAGCTGAATCACTGCATGTTCTCTACCTTCCCACACTCTCTCAACAAACAAGACATGCTAACATCAGCAGTAACACAGCTGTGTTTTGATCATTTGACTCAGAGGGACTTCTCAGTACAAAAGAAGTATATAGGTAGAGATGAGGAGGCATGAATTGAGCTAGCTACGTCTTTTGGTTCCAAGCTGGAGTCTTACCAAAGCCCTCAAAGTGTGTGACCTATTGAGAAAGAGGGATGGATGACAAGCAGAAAGAGAGCAGCAAGGGGAGAGGGGAGCAGGGAGGGAGGGAAGGAGAGAGAGAGAGAAATTTTGGAATAGGAGGATTTTCCAGTTAATTAATCTAGTGCCCAGCACTGAAACTGGTGGTTTTCCCCATCTTTCTTAACCTGGTCTATCAACCCTGTGCTCTGCAAGCAGAAAATGATGTGAGTTGCAATGAACACACATCTGAAGGTTGCAGCTTAAACAAGAGTCATGTAGGTGATGTAAAAACAAGGGAGAAACATCAGATATTTAAGATATGCAGATGACACCATACTACTGGCAGAAAATAGGAAAGACTTGGAACACTTGTGGGAGAAAGTCAAGGAAGAAAGTCCCAAGGCAGGTTTAATGGTGAGCATTAAGAAAACAAAAATAATGACTACAGGTGATTTACATAACTTTAAAATAAATGATGAAGGCATTGAAATAGTTCCAAGATTTTTCATACCTTGGCTCAGTCATTAATCAGAATGGAGACTGCAATCTAGGAACCAGAAGAAGGCTAGGACTTGGAAGGGCAGCTGTGAAGGAACTACACAAGATCTTTAAATGTTAAGATATATCATTGAATACTAACGTTTGAGTGGTCCATCTCACCATATTTCCAATTTCTCTATATGATTGTGAAAGCTGGACAGTAAAGAAAGCTGACAGGAAGAAAATCAGTTCCTTTTAAATCAGTGGTTCTCAACCAGTGGGTCCCCAGATGTTTGTGGACTTCAGCTCCCAGAAGCCCCAGCCACTATAGTCAATGCTCAGGGTTTCTGGGAGCTGAAGTCCACAAACATCTGGGGACCCACAGGTTGAGAACCACTGTTTTAAATAGTGCTGAAAGAGAGTTCTATGAATATGCTGGACTGCTAAAAAATACCCAATCAACCAAACAAATAAATGAGTTCTACAGCAAATCAGGCCTGAACTCTCCCTAGAAGCCAAGATGACTAAAGTGAAATGTGTCATGAAAAGACATGACTCACTAGGAAAAATAATAATGCTTGACAAAGTAGAAGACAGTAAGAAAAGAGAAGTTACAGATGGATAGACTCAAGCAAGCAGGCCACAGCCCTGAATCTGTAAGACTTAAGCAGGGCAGTTGATGATAGGGTGAATTGGAGGTCTCTAATTCATAAGTTCACTATAAGTCAAAGTTGACTTGACAGCAGTTAATAACAAAGGTTATTAGTAATGTAATGTAATGTAATGTAATGTAATGTAATGTAATGTAATGTAATGTAATGAATTAGTAATAGTAATGAAAATACTGTTTCCATCTCTAGTTGTCAGCCCCAGTGCTAAAATCTGATTGTTGCTTTTGGTCATATCTACAAAAACAGGGAAATGGGTGGCATCTACGATTAAAAAAAAAGACTGTCTGGGTACAGCTTTTTTTCCTTATACCAAAGATGTTTCATAGAGTTGGAATAGAACACAAGAGCCATTGAGGCCAACCCCTTGTTGTGCAGGAGTACATAGTCAAAACATGTTTCCGTGCAGGAAATGTGAAACCCCTGAATAGATCACAACCAGTGTTGGCCTTATATATGTACAATAAATGCCCAGTTGATTGTCTGTGTTGTGAAAACCATGCTTGAGAAATCAGTTGAGCCAGTAATGTGATGTACTGTTGAGAGTTTTAAAGTCTCAAAAGAGGGACTCTAGTTCAAATCATCACCTAGCCACAAAGCTTTCTCTGTAATCTTGGTCCAGTCACTATCTCTCAGCCTAACTCATCTCACAGGATTGTTGTGAGAATAAAAATGGGGGTGAGAGATGACCATATATTCCATTTTGACCTCCATGGAAGAAAGGCAAGAAATTGCTGTTTTGGGATGTTGTGGGTTTTTCGGGCTATGAGGCCATGTTCTAGTAGCATTTGCTCCTGATGTTTCACCTGCATCTGTGGCTGGCATCTTCAGAGGATCTGGGGACATGGAAGTGGAATGGAGTATATATACTTGCGTGGTCCCCGAGTGAGAGGGATTTGCATTTGTGATGCATTAGTGATTGATGCAGCTGGCCTGTGAGATAGCCCATTGTTGAGTAGACTAGCCCCCAGGGTTGCGTTGTTAGTTGGTGTTTTATTATTATTACTATTATTTTATAGAAATGTTTCTGAATCACTGTTCTTTTGTGTAAATCCTGAAGCGGTTTACAACAACTCATAAAGTGCTAAAAAAAAATTGATAAATACACAAAAGTACAATCTACTATGGAATTGTTTTAAAAGGAAGACACTGTGGAATCAGCACTCAGCAGTGACCCTGAGAAAGCAGTTCTCAGTAACACGCTCCCAGAAAGATAAGAGGGGCTGTGGGTTGCTGGGAGCTTCTGTATTTATTTGCTGAGAGTCACTCCAGAGGCCTCACCCCCACCCCCTTCTGCCAGAGAGTTGCTGTCCTTGTTAACAAAGAAGAGGTGAATTATTCAGAAACGGGCAATGCCAGATGGCGACTTCCCTGCTGCTTACACAAGGATGGGAGGTGAGAGAAGGCTGGGGCAGGAAGGGAATGTTCTCTGTCTCTCAGACAATAAGCAAATTTTAGTGTAGCCCTGTAGAGCACCCCTTGACAAGGCAGCTTCTGTCTCTCTCTCTCCTTCCAGAAACATCAAAACTTGCCTTAAACTGACACAGACTATTAGTCTATCTAGTTCAATATTGGTCAATGCAAGATGCTTGTGTTTAAGGTCCTACATGGCTTGGGACCTTGGTACTTAAAGGAGCATCTCTCCCTGTATATGCCTGCCTAAGAATCAGTCACGTAGGGACGAGGGGGGCGATGGGGGCAGATCATCCTGGGCAGCAAAGTTTTTGGGACGTCCTGGGCCTAGCCACACCCCTATGAGCCCTGGCCATGCCCCCACGCACCATGGCCACGCCCCCTCCCGCCAACCCTCCATATACTCCAAGCTCCACCACTCCTGAGAATGGAGGCCTGCAGAAGGATCCCTCCTCTGTATTCCAGCAGTGGGGGCAATACAGAATGGGAGGATATGAAAGAAGGCCTTCACCTTCATTTTGGAAGTTTCAAAATGTTGTTTTTAAAGGGGTTCTAACTGTTGCTTTTAAAGTGATTTTAACTGTTACAATGTTTAATATGTTTTTATTTTGTTCAAATTATTTGTGTTTTTCAATCTGGAAATGTTTTAAATTGTTTGTATTATACACTGCCCCCTGAGATCCTATGATGAAGGACAGGATAGAAGTGTTTTAATAAATAAATATCGTCCACAGCTCGGTTGAGGGCATGTGCTAAAAGGTGTTGGACTAAAACCAGTGGTAGGAAGTAAAATCCAAGAAAAACGGTAATTCTGTTAAAGATTTAAAAATTAAAACAAAAACTTAAGGGGTCCACAAATTTAATTAGCCTTAGATTACAGTATGTCTGGCAGGAGCTCTCCAAGATTCCTACTCAAAGTCTTTCCCAGCCTTTCCTGGAGAAGCCAGTGACCTTCCACATGCAAAGCCAGCGCTTCGTCATGGTGATAGAGCCATTCCTCAAGGTCATCCAGATTTTCTTAAGAGTAGTAGCTCCATTTTGCAGAAATCTGAAATTCAAGGAGAGAATCTTCTTAGAGACTTACTCTGGTTTACTTACTCCTACTTATGTCAGTGTTAAGTACTTTCTCAAGTGTTGCACAAGGTGTCCAGTACCTCCTTTCACGTGCCTTCCCCACTGTAGCTGTACAGATCCCTTTGACCCAAACAGACACAGATTCATGACACAGACACACTCCATCATTGTCTGATGCCATTATTCATCTAGGGCAGTGGTTCTCAACCTGTGGGTCCCCAGATGTTTGTGGACTTCAGCTCCCAGAAGCCCCAGCCACTATGGTCAATGCTCAGGGCTTCTGGGAGCTGAAGTCCAAAAACATCTGGGGACCCACAGGTTGAGAACCACTGATCTAGGGAGAAAGAAGCAGACTTTGCCCTCCAGAATTCCAGAGTAAATATGCTAACAGAGTTTTCCACTTCATCAGCATCCGATAGGATTTCAGCCCAAGACTACAGGTATGGGCAGAGGAGGACCTTATTTTATCAGTCCAGTTCATTTAGAAGTAAAGAGTTCTGTTTCTATGCCCATACTCCTTTTGAATTAGGATGGATGTTTCTAGCTCCTTCTCTTGTCAGCCTGGAAAGCCAGAGTTTGGAGATCACCAGCAAAATAAAGGTCAGAGACCCTCTGACTACATGGCTAAGCAAGTAGTAATAAACAGATTGTGTTGTGGATTGACAATAACTTTTAAGAAACTAGTGAGCACCGTGGAGTCTGCAGGCCATGTACACTCCCCGGCGCCATTTCTCTGGCCTCCAGGGCTCCCCATAGGTCAAAAAAGGTTTTAAAAAATTAAACCTTGTTTTTGTCCCAATATGCTACCAAATGCTCCCTAGATGTGTGGGAGCATTTTCACCATATTCCTCCCACCAGTCCATTTTAGGCCTGAAAGAACTTTTTAAAACAGGAAGTAAAGCAAAAAGTGACTTCCAGTTACCAGTGATGTATTTAAATTTTTTACTCCAAGTCTCAAGTCAAGTCTCAAGTCCTTGAAGATACATTCAAGTCAAGTCTCAAGTCTGGAAGCCAACTTTATACCCCAACCAATATTTCAGAATTAATGGATAAAGTGAAATAAATTCAGTTTTAACCATTTAAGCAGCGTCAGCTCTCCACATTTGCAATTTTGCCATCTGCAGTTTCGGAAGTAGGGAATAGGACCCTATCTTACTCCTCATTACTGAAGATTCAAAAGCTTTAAAAGGAAGGATCCTTCTTCCTCAAGTTTCTTGCCTGACACATTTGCTGTTCCCCTTGGAGAAATGCACCCTGCACTCTGGAGCGAGTCTTGCTCTTACGAAGCATCTTAGAAGGCTCCTCCGATATGCGGCGGGGACAGACTGCTGAGCAGACCTGAAGCCTGCCTCAAGCCCATTGCCCAACCTGTTTGCTGTTCCCCTCTGAGAAATGCGCCCACACTTTGGGCTTTAGAAATATTGTCATGTGACTAGTAGGCAAAAAGAGATGGAGGTGTTGTTCAAAGTCATAAGATTTCTGGATGAATGCATTATGTTAACTGAACCAAGGGCATCAAGTCAGTCATTAAAAATATACAAGTCTCGAGTCGAGTTGAGTCAGTGCATCATTTATGGCCAAGTCAAGTCCA
Organism: Iguana delicatissima; assembly: GCA_948472985.1. NCBI lineage: Eukaryota > Metazoa > Chordata > Lepidosauria > Squamata > Iguanidae > Iguana > Iguana delicatissima. Next base: position 364,095 of record CAOKZL010000022.1, read on the forward strand.
AGTCGAGTCACTGAAGTGATTTAAGTCCGACGTGAGTCCAAGTCTATTGACTCGAGTCTACATCACTGCCAATTACTTCCCGGTTTTGTTTTGTTTTTTTAAAGGCCTCTCCTGGACCTAAAATGGCCAAGAGGAGCTAACACATGGCAGAATGTCTCCTACACTCTCAGAGGCTATTTGGGGACAATGTTTGTTTTTGGTAGTGGGGATGTGGTGGAAGTACAGCCCTCCAGGGTCTCCTGGCGGCTACTACAGCCCACTAGCCTCTCATAGTTGTCCACTCTAACTTCAAGAGAACTGGAAATGGCTTGAAATAAGTTTCACTACCTATCATGTATACTGGAGAGGTTTCTGCTTTCTGCCCTGTGTGAGAGGTTTCTGCTTTTGCACTTACTCCCAGAGAGTACAGGCAAATCAGTATTTTTTGTGTATACAATGAGTACACACATGTATACTTACTTGAAGGTGCTCAAAGCACCAGGGATTAAGTTACTTTTTCAGATGTCAGTTTCTAGACTCCGCAGCCAGGATGACCAATGGATTCTGGATGTTTTAGTGGAAAAAGGTAACTTTCTCAAGCTCTGTCTACCAGTGTTTTCATCTCTGATGTCTCCTCCCTATATTCCTACCTCAGGTAGTTTTTCTTGGTCTAGAGGGGAGAAGAAGAGAGAAGCAGCTGCAAAAGTGACTCAGACCCTCAAGGTGCAAGTTGAGGGGCTCTGTTTCACTTTCATCTCTTTGTGAGACTCAAACAGGGATGCTCAGTTTTATAAGCATTTCTGTTCAGTTTAATGTGACATCCCAGCATTTCCAAAGGAGCATTTTGTTAATAGGTTGAAGGACAAACAACAGATTTTCCTGTGGCACCTAAAGACTACAAATTTCTAATAGCATGGACTTTTGTTAATTATAGCCCATTTCAGCAGCTGCATGAAGTGATTCCCAGAATTTCAGTGTTTTGTATATAAGCCTGATATTCAACATAGCACTTCGAGCATCTCATAAAGTGAACTGCGGTCCATAAAAATTCATGCTGAAAAACTGTGTAGTCTTCAACATGCTACAAGTTTCTTTGTTGCTTCTGTTCAAAGACGATTTTGAAACAATACAAAAGCCTGTAAGCCTGCCTCCCAGTAGAAAAAGCGGTGCAAAGGTACACGCTGTGAGCCATCATTCCTTGTTCCAAGTACTGTACAACTCTGAAGAAGTGATTCTTCTGTTTCAGCCTCTGGGAATAATGAGAACAAGCCACAACCCATAACACGGAGATTTGGAATCTGAGTTACCAGCTGCAGCACAGTAGAGCGATTTATAAGGACACAGTGAGGATGCTGAGTACAGCCCAAAGGAGTACCATGGAAAATACTGCTTTGGATGCTGCAATTTCCACAGCTTCAGTTCTGTCCACCTATTAGTTCTCAAGGAAGGCATAGACCATACAGTGCACTCTGTTCTCCTTCAGGGTCAGCTTCTCAGCAGAAATGTTCACAATGTTTAGCAAACCACTAGTCACTGTTGGCCGCTATATTTTTGCAGTATTTTTAGAAATATCACCAACAGTTGAGGAAATCCTATGCACACTTACCTGAAAGAAATCCCATTCTATTTAATGAACCATGTTTTTGAGTAGACATATACCATATTGTAAAGTTAGTACATATGGATGGCTAGAAGAGCTACACAGGTAAAACCTGTAGTTTCTTTCTCTGTGTCATGAAGGTTTACTGCTCATCTTGCAGAAGTTCTGGAATTTGGCCCTGTGCTGTGGCAAGTTAATGCAGGGTAGAGCAGGCATAGTGTAGGCTCTGGTAGTTTCCAACAGTACATATCAATGGCTGAGAAGGACAAGAAACTGTAAATGCATTCTCTACTCTGAATTTGAATTTGATAACAAGTGGTGTAAGGGGCATTCAAGACTCCAGAAAGAATTCATACATGCCTCTCTCCACATTCACAGGTTTGACCTTTGCCAATCCCCCCATTATCCCCCTCCCATTCCCTGGTCTTTTGGCCAGGCGTGAAGGCAGGGTGCACTGGCAACAGGCAGGTGAATGGAATGGGAGGGAGGATTTTGCTCTCCATTTGCCTGCCTATCGCCTACATGGGCAGAAAGAAGGCAGGCTGTGTGGGCAACAGCCAGCAGAATGTTGCAGGGGAGCTCCAGGAAGAAATGGGAGGGGACCGCTCACTTGAGTGAGGAGGAGTTACTTGCAGGGTTTTTTTTATTTTAACAAGTGATCTGCACCTTGAACGCTCACAGAAGTCGAGAGGCTAGTATATATGAGTGTTTGGGCAAGACAGCCAACCAAGAAAGAATAGTGACTCTACTGACTGGAGCAGATACTCTCTTTTTAGGAAATTTCATCCCATAATACCTAGCTCTTTCTTCTGCATACTGAGTGACAGAAGTGTCAGCCCCTCCTCTGTTTAAGTCAGAAGGCCAACCTCTTTAAGGGGAGTGTACTTTCGAGTAAAACACTTTGTCAAGCAACCTCCCCCCTGCCAAATTCCTTTTAAAAACAACGTTGAATGTTTAAAGTATGATTACAAAGAAACCAAATAGAAAAGATTAAAAGAGAAAAAAAGGAATGGGAAAGAGGGAAAGACCTAGATTATGAGCAGGAGGTAGGCATATACATTGATATAAGCTGATCATATTTCCAAAGATATATTTTCTTGAAGTTGATGTGTGTAAAGTATATATTCATGAATGACTGACCATTAAAAAAATACATAGTGAATGTTTATCCTTCTAATGTTGAAGTATAAGTCTTTTGGAAACAGTGAAATCATGCAAATGAAAAGCATGGGGGCATCTGGAAATACCAAAGCTGTTTCTAATATAAAATTAAGCTATAGTAGCTATACAATTGAAAAGGAATAGTCACTGAACATGCCCACGTCATATGCAGAAAAAAGGCATTACTTGCTTTTCATCATCGGTGCTTAATCAAAGCAATCAATTTCTTTCTCAAAAAGACATAATGCTCTTCCTGAAACATCCATTTTTGCTGAGCCAAACATAATTTTAGGTCTGAAGAGGTTTCAGATATAGACCCTAGGGCAGTTTTCCATCAGTTAATTTGCACAGGACAATCTAAGACCTTATTCCACTCAGGTCTAAACACATTAACATTGTACAGTCATCCCTCCACGTTTGCTAGGGTTAGGGGCTCAGGACCCCCAAGAAAGTGAAAAAACTGTGAATAACTCTAGGCCCTCCCAAACCATATCTAAGAAAGGTGTGATCACCATATTCAACCTACTGTGGATTCCTTTGAGGCATCAGGGTTCCTTCACAAGGCGGAAGTGGGTGGCTGGTGGGGCTTCCTGCCTCCTCCACTGCTGCCCCACACCATTTTTAAGAGGGACTTCCAAGACTCGTTTGCAGTTTCTCAGTCTCACGAGGCTTGCAGTCCCTCTTAAAAATGGCATAGGGAGGCAGCAGAGGTGACAGCAAATAATCCGTGAATAATCAAATCCGCAAAAGTGAAACCCGCAAATGTGGAGGGCTGAATGTATTTTATATTGTCCTCTAAAATTTGTAAACTGGGATGGCTTCAGTTGGAAGTAATGTTTCCAACACAATGGGGGCAGGGGAGCTGAAGTGCTCAGAATTGATGGTCCATCTGTGAAGGGAGAAATAAACCACTTTGAAAAGATATGGTACAGATTGTTATGGGTAGGATCCAGTGCTGTACGTTTATTGTAAGAAGGAGTTCCATCAATACAGATAGGAGGGGCTGATTTACCATCACTATTATGCAGTTTCTGAACCTCAATATCTCCTCTGGAAGAATGAGTAACCCTCCAAAGCAAACTTGGAGCAAATAGGGAGTGTTGGCAGGGGAGTAGGGAAAAGGAAATAATGAGAAAGTCCTGTTGAGAGTGCAATAGCTGCATTAGGAAAGGAAAATGTTCCCTTCTGGTTCAGCTGACTGAGCTGTTTCTATTAGAAGAGGTACACCTGGCCTATGCTTCTGACTTCTTACCAATCATGTCCTGCTTGGATTGGCTTAAAAGGCACCAGAAACAAAAATCAGCATTGAATGTAAATTCTGTCTGGCTGCTGCCAGCATAATCATTGAATGAATGATACAATTGTGATACTGAGTTGGCAGAAAGCACAAGGTCTTAAGGTCTAAGCAGGATACTCCCGCTACAAATGTTTGTTTTGCAAGGGATGGTGTGGTGTGGCAGGACAAGTTTCACTGGATTCTTGTAAAGGATGAAGCTGAAAATGCCAATGAACTGCATGGCTCATTTACTCCCTTTATCTGTTTTGCTTCTTTCCCCCAACACCTAGAAGCTCAGAATGACTGCACTGCAATGACAGTGGTTGATCTTGGTCTCTGCAGCTGAGTTCAAATCGAGGAATGACCCTTCTCAGGTATGAATGCAAAGGGAACTGGAAAGCTCTTTTTAAAAGATAATAATAGATCAGCTCATAAGGTCTTGACATAGAATACAAAAAATTCTCTACATGGAGTCTTTTTGCCTCCTTTCCAAAACAGGAACCATTTAATAGCAGATAAGCAAATTTAAACAGAAACATTGCTTTGTTGGCTGTGTAACAACAGATTATTTTGGTCCGTTCAACAAAGCTACATATTGGTTTCTTCTTTCCTTTTAATAGGTCTTTTCAGTCCTCATAAGTGAGCTAGGCCTCCTTGGCCTTACTTGGAAGTCACGACTTACTGTAGACAAGCTGAAGGACTGGTTCCTACTTTCTGGTTATTCCCAAGGTGGCTGGCAAAGCCATCACTATGGGGCTGACAAATCCACTCTTGATTTTACTGCCAGTCGTTCAACAACTGTTCTACATTTTATGGGAGCTCTCTTGTTGTTGTATCCTGTCCCTGCAGTTTTGACACTAGCAGAAGTCTTGTACAACTTGGAGCAGCTGCAGGAAGAGTGGCAGTAAAATCAAGAACGGCTTCACAACCCATGTGGCTCCCTTGGGCTGATCCCCTTTGTGTTGGGAGCAACTGAATAATCCATGGGATTAAGTCTGTGGCTTGTTCCTTGTGACATTAGAATGTGGCAGCATTCCATTCTCTGGCTTGTTTCTCCTTCATGTCAGAAACAAACCTTAAAACAAATTACAGAACATTTTTTCTGTAGTTTATGGGGAAAGAAACATCTTATGTTTGGATTTTACAGGAAACAAAACACTGGCCAAAGGCCTGTAGTTTGTGTAGTCACTCCTGCCACTAGGGTAGGGTTGCCAGATTTCAGGACTTGGCTCTGAGTCTCCAGTTTTCATAGGTCATCTCTAGTGGGAGATGGGATGCAGATTCTCCAGTTTGAGGGGAGTCAGCTCCTGGCAAGAGGAAAGTGCTGCGTGCAGATCTTCAACTCAGCTAGGAAAGCAGCAGTTTCTCACAGTATGCAAAGCTTCACTGATTCCTTGCTGTAACTTGTAAAGATGCTCCAGGGAGTCTATGGATTTACCTAGCTAATTTCCTCTTTCTCTTCCAATCACTGTAGTATCAGGGTTCGCCCTCTATTCTGCGCTTCAGCCATCTTCGGGCTAGATTAAAAGCTGCTTACTCTGTCTCCTAAGTAAGTGAGAAGGAACAATCTCCTCATTTCATCATGATTTGGGATCAGCTACTTTATCTAAGATTTCTGCCTTCATTTCCAGACAGGAAAAGCATGTTCTGTATGTCTGTGTCTGAATGACAAGGTATGAGCAACTGTGCTTGATACGTAAAGCATAATGCTTAATGCCATCTTCATGGGCCGTCTTAGGTTTTGGCCTGCTAAAGTCAGTCACTGAACAGGCAACCCTGTACAAGAGGGATGAATCAGACAGCCCTGATAACCTGGAATTCTATTGAAACCTAGCTTGTTATGGCATGCATATTGGCCTTTCTCTCCAAGAGGAACTCTGCCTGATGATTCTGTGACAAATAGTGGTTTTTAGCAATAGCATAGCATGTGTATTTCTATACCACTTATCAGCTGTGCTCTCTAAGCAGTTTACAATGTGTTAGCTAATTGCCTCCAACAAGCTGGGTACTCGTTTTACTGATCTGCAGAAGGATGGAAGGCTGAATCAACCTGGAGCCTGGCAGGATTGAACTCACAAGCTTGTGGCTGCAGTACTGGCATTTGACCACTGTGCCACCAGGTCTCCTTTTGTAAAAACACTTTCTTTTGATGCTTACAATCCAAGCAACACAACACACCCCATTCATCACCCACATCATTATTGCACTCAGTAATTGGCCACCACTATGGTAACTGTGTACTGCCCTTCAAAAGGCAAGCCCAGGAAGTCTCTAGTTTAGCAGACTGTGATAGCACTCAGTTTGGGATGAAAGCATGTAGGAGCTGTTAAGGCCTGTTTCATCTCCAGGTGGGCCAAGTAATTAAGGAAGAACTTGTGCTGTTAAGTTGTTGTGTTTTTTTTCTCTTCCGATGTTGCTGTGTGTTCATGGAAATTTTAATGAATAGTTAAAAGAGAGGAACTATTCCCTGTATTTATAATTGGCATTTCTTCTTGCCTCTCTGGGTTGTCTCTCTTTAAGACACAGCTCTTTCTGTCCGTTAATAGTTCTGCGTAGTAGTAATGATAGTTAACAAATGCAGTAACATCTTTGCAGAAGCTGTCTTATGAGAAGAACCAAGCATTTTTTTTTCTCCTAGTTCTGCTCTTTATGTTGCCTTAAACTAACATAGATGTTTATTTTTATTGTTCTCAGAAGTTCAAAGTGGCTCACAATATAAACAGTAAGATTCCAGTATGAATAGGTAGGTTGGAAGAAATAGAGGGATTTACTGAGAGAGCATGAGACAAGTACAGCCAGAGTTAAAATAGCAAGTTGGTTAAAATAGGGATAAGATTATGAAAATTCTTTAGATTCTCAAATGGTGAAACCAATAAAACAAAGTTATGATTCAGAAACCTTTCTAAAAACTTAAAACTCTACTCAGTGAAATGCCGTTGCTGAGCTTCCCTCAGGAATGAATTCCAAAGCTCTGGAGGCCCAATACCAAGAAAGGCCTCTCCTAAGTCCCTGTTGGACATTTAGGCAGGTATTACCAAGATGGGACACATAAGAGGACCTCTGCTGATGACATGAATGAGAGGGCAGACTCACTTTGAAAAGAGTTGGCCTTTCAGATGTGAACATCTCCATAGCTGGAGTGTTTTCATTCTTATCCTACTCAATTCTTCTCTCCCTCCGCCCCTCCACTCAGGTATTTTTCAGGCTAAAGTTTACCAGGAGACCCAGCAGCTTCATAGATGGACAACATGTTCATGGACGAAGCTTCCTCAGGAGATGGAGCTCCCATCTTCCTGAGTGCCCTCGGATTTCAAGATGCTCCAAGCAATGACACAGAAGAGCAGTGCTTCAGCGCCCATGCCCGGAGCACTGTCCTCCAAGGGCTGCCATTTGGTGGTGTGCCCACAGTGCTTGCCCTCAACTTCATTCTCTGGCTGGTAAGTAAAGGTGAAGAGGAATCATATCCCATTATCAACCATTCATTATGCAACATGCAGAATGCTTCACATGCGTCTGAGAATGACAGAGATCACATAAGAAATAATGTTTGCAATAGAAATCATCCTAAATGCTCCCATGATAGTTGGTAGTTATTTCTGTATCAAATTCATACTCTCTCCCCCTTTCTTTCCAATGAGCTCAATGTAGTATACCTCACTATCACCTTCCTCACAACCACACTGAGAGGTAGGTCAGGCTAAGGAGGGAGAAGTAGACCAGGCCAAAGAGAGAGAAGAAGGGAGAGAGAAAGAGAAAGACTGAACAAAGGAAGTCAGTGAATTTTCATAACTCAGTCAGGACTCGAGCCTGAATCCTGCTGTAATATATATGCAGCTATCTATCAAGTTTTTACTTATTTACACACATGAGAAGGAGGAGGAGGAAAGAATTCTTGCAAAAAGCAGCCTTCTATGTTCCCTCCCCAAGGCTGTTACAGACAGTTCCCCTTCCCACAGTGCACAGCATAAGTGCTTAGGCAAAAAGTTCTATTGGCGCCAATGAGGGTTCTTTCTGCAAATGTTCTAAATGTGTAGGGTGGAGTGAGGAGCAAAATTAATTCTGATCACACTGTGGAAGGAAGAGGTGAATCTCCAATCTCTACATCCTGCTTTTGTATGAGGTTCACCCACCCAGCACAAATATTGTAGTTAATGCAAGCAAAAAGCCTGGAACTTATGTGCATAATATGTGTTCAGTCCTTTGCCTGGGGAAAATTAAACCATGTCCACAAGCAGGAAGTTACACACCCAGACCTGAAAGAGGCATGCCTACTGTGAAAACTGTTGTGTATGTTTACCCATTTGAGGCTGAGTTTTCTATGCCAGATAGTTTATATTGTGGAAGGAATGGGTCAAGTTTAACCTTATTATGAAGCAGCCTTCCCCAGTGGAATGCTCTCCAAGTATCTTGGATAACAATTCCCCATAGCCCTATTCAGTGCAGTGAGAAGTCAAGGAGGATGGAAGTTGTAGTAGAAAACATGTAGGAGGCATCCCACATGTGTGCTGTCTTTTTCAAAATCTACATGGTATCACTATCTCTTGGGGCATATGTGTACAGGTGAATTATCAATGAGTGATTATTTCCAGAAAAGAGAAGAATTTAGAGGAAATTATATTAAATAGCTTACACAATAACCTTGTCTAAAAAGTTGGAGTTACAAAAAATATCTTAAAAATCATCATAATTTTTTTCCTGCATTCCGAGTTCTGTATTATCAGTGCTGAGTCGAAATTAATTAGCACCTGGCCTCATCACGATGGGTAAAATGATAACATCTAAATATTGTCACCAGTTTTCACAGTGCAGGTTGCTCTGATTTAAAGAAGGAAGAATGACTATATTCAAACTTAGGTGGAAATAACGTTAAGAGGAAACTTCTATAAGGAATTTACCTGGCAGCAGTATTTAAATGGGTAGGGGGAAGGTTTGTAGGAGAAACTGGCTACTGGAAAATCTTTAGACTCATATCCACCTGTCTGTCTTTGTTTCTGCTTCCTCTCATTTCCCCTGTCCCATGAACCATGAAGTATTTGCCTTTTCTACAGCGTGATTTCAAACAATAAGTAAAGTTAATGGGAAATTAGTCTCTGCTGCTGTATGACAGGTGTGAAACAGGTTAAGCATTTCATCTTCCTGACTAGTTATTCTCCAGTCCCACATTTATTTTACCCCCGCCCCAAACACAGATTAGGGAGGAAGTTGGAACAGTTACTTTTTTTAGATTACAACTCTCAAAATCCTCAGCCAGCATAGTTCTCATGTAATTTGGGAAGTTGTAACCCAAAAAATGAATTTTCCCAACTGCTGCATTTAAGCAAGTATGTCTGCAGAGGAATCATGAAGCAGTGCCATTTAGCAAGGTGATAAGATGTATGGAAAAGCAGAAATCCCATTATGCAGTTATGATGGTGATTGTTTATGTTAGTTAAGAAGAGTAGATTGTTGCTGCCAAGATGTTGAACCACAGACGGGAGAAGGATTTATACTGGAGTGTTTGTTTAAATACCATTATTAAGATCCACAAGACACACACCTTCACTCACTCATTTTGCAGTTCCTTCTCCTGGTCTTCTCCTGTCTTCGAAAAGCAGCTTGGGACTATGGGCGCCTGGCCTTGCTGATGGATAACGACAGGTAAGATCTAAAATTTCCATGAGGAATGGGGAAAGTGGAGGACTGAGAGAATAGCAAGCGCCAAACAGTGCTGGTTGATACAGGACTAGCAACAGTGTTTGGAAAACTCACCAAAGGATTCTTGTCCTTATAGGCCAAAAAGTAATGTTTCTAAGCTCCACAATGGAAGGCACAAGGGCTATTCCACCAAATGTTCTAACATGGGGTAACAGGGCAAAGCGTATCGGAATCTGGTGTCACTAGGAGGGTGTAAAGAAGGACTGCAAAGGTCCTCCTAAGACAGGGGTGGGAATCATGTAACCCTCTAAATGATGTGGGGTGACAGTTGCCATCATTCCTCGCCAGTTACATGGCTTATAAGAGTTGCAGTCCATAACATCAGAGGGTCACTTGATTCTCTTCCCTGCCTTAATGGTAACTGTAAAAGCATGATGTAGTGGTTTGAGCATTGGACTATGACTCTGGAGACCAGGGTTCAAATCCCCACTTAGCCATGGAAACCCACTGGGCGACCTTGGACAAGTCACACTCCCTCAGCCTCAGAGGAAAGCAAAGGCAAACCATCTCTGAACAAATCTTGCTGAGAATACCCCACGGTAAGCTTGCCTTAGGATCACAATAAGTTGGAAATGACTTGAAGTCACACAACAATAAAAGCATGCATATCATCCTATGTGGAAGACACCATAGAAAACCTGGGAACCACTGGCAACAGTGTAATTGTGATGGGGGTGTGGCAATCTGGAGATCCCAGAAGACTGGATTGAGACCCCAGGAGGGATGGATTGATCCCCAGGGCCTGAAGTTCCCCAGCCAGTTTTAGCACCACCTTGTCTGTATTTGAGCTTTAATAATATTGCACAGCATACTGTAAAATCCTGGGGGAAAGCACTATATGCATGTTAAGTAGCAGTTGTAAATTGTCATGTTTATTAAATGGCTCTAATTATTTTTCTTCCCCCTTTTTTTAATCAGCCGTTTCCCTCCAAGCACCTGGAACTCCTACGAGTAATGATAACAAGGGTGACAAAAAGGATTGAAGGCTTGGGAGATGAGAAGTCTTGTGAATGAAGAAGAATCACCACTGCTTTTGAAGAAGGGTTTAGGGCTTAGTCCAATCCCAAGGGGGTTTCCTCCAAATTACTTCACTTTCTTACCTTTCTCACTTTTGTCAAAGTGAAAGGGAAATAATCTCTCCTTTTCCTACTTGTAATTATTGAGGGATTCAAGGCCTGGAAGGTTAATCAAGAAAGGACAGACAGAGTGAAAAAAAATAAATACATTACTCAGTACAAGTGACCACCTTTAGTCTGAACTTGTACAGAAGGAGTACAGAATGGTATTGAATTCTTCAATTACAGATGTCAAATGTCTCCCCAGACATTGAAAGGGAGCCATGACTCCCCATAGTGGTCCATCTAGTCTTGCAGTGGCTTTTTTTTTCCTTCACAGGATGTTATCTCTAGACCAAATGCTTGGATCTTATGGAGTAGCTTCTGGGCAAGGTCTTCTAGAAAGTTCTCATTCTTATTTTCTGGGGTGTTGGCTACTTGGTAATGCTGAGATTGTTTTGCCTTTTTTTTTCTTTTGTTCTGAATCAGGAAAATATGCTGCACGTTGTGAAAAGAGAGACACATAAGCAGCATCAGATACTTTTAATACTGTTTTCACAATATCAAGCTAACACAGAGTTTCCAGATACCGTAGGTTTTAATTTAGAATATCATGCTTTCAGACTATATTTTGGCCACTGCTTATTTTGGACACCACAGTTCAGAAAGAAATGTTGCTGAAATTCAGATCCAGTAACCTGATCCTAATGTTGCATGAGAGTTTTACTACTGAATCTTAACAAAATAATTTGTCACTTTCCACTGATGATCGAGTTTGGTTTTTGGGTCTCATGCATCCTTTCTCCTCTTTATGGTACGCCTTTTCTGGGCATTAATATGAAGTAAAAGGAAGTAAGATTTTTTTTGTTGTTCTGTCCAGATCAGCTTTCAGACACTGGGGCTCTTGAACAATGGTTTTTGGAAAGCATGGTTGTAAATGTTGATCATACCCTACTTTGCAGAGTGCTGCAAGCCATTTATGGGCAAGGGGAAGATTATGCTCCAAACCTGCTCAAGGGAATGTTGGTGCTACAATTTAAAAGTTTCAAATTCCTCCATCTTTCTCACTCACTTCCTCTCCACCTGCTGTAGAGCCTTGCTGCCTTCCTGGGAACTGGGGTAAATGCAAGAAGAGCCAGACACTTCAGGTTGATCCTGATCAGAATAATGATTTTGCCTCTTCTTCTTTCCCTTCCTCCTTTAAATCTAATGTGCACTTTCCCTCTTTCTTCTTTGTCTTCTTTCCCTCTTTTCCTTTTGTCCCTCCTGCGTACTTTTCTTTTCTCACTTCCAATATATGGGAAGCCTGACATCACTCTTCTATGGAGAGCAAAGTGAAAAGGAAAAATCTCCATCAGAGACCAGCCCACTGGATGCTGATAACAAAGATGTGGTAAGTTTTAATAGGGAACATCAGACTTTTTCTGAACACCTACTGTTGCCTTACTTTTGCTGACAGTTCATTAATCGTTGTAACTATAGATAACACAAAAGGCACATAAGAGGCTGCGTTTGGTATTTTAATGATCTTTGCTGATTGTCTTCATTGTTTCTGTTATGCATGCTGCCATTTTCTGAAAATGTGATATAATACCCTTCAGGTGATTATATATTGTTAGTGGCAACATAACCTTACAGGTATAGTCAAGTTGCATCAGGCATGTGTTTCCTCTGTCCAAGATTCAGCTAGCTTTTGGCAGCGACTAGCACTAGATTTTGCATCAGAAATATCTGGAAATGGGAAAGTGTACCTAAGAAGTCTGTCAGCTAATGCTTTGCCAACGGCAATTAGTGTTTGACAATTAGTGTTAGACTTATCAGACCCTTTAAAGTTCCACTAACTAGTTCTGGAATTACTGTCTCCTATTATACCTTGATTATTTTAGGTCAAAGGTGGGCAACTATGAGAGGCTATCGGCCACATTAGCAGCCTAGGAGACCTTCGAGGACCTCACACCAATATCACACTTCCCCCTGCAAAAAAAGTCATTTTTGCCCCTCAAATGCCCACAGAGCCCTCTGGAGATGTGTGGCACATTTTTGCCACATTTTATCCCCACACCAGGGCCATTTCATAGCCAGGAGAGGCATTTTTCAAAGCTATGAAGTGACCAGAAGTAATTTCCTGTTTGTTTCCTGTTTTTTAAAAAGGCCTCTCCTAGGTGGAAAAGGGCCCAAAGGGGCCAAAAACATGGCAAAAATGCTCCAATGCCCCCTAGTGGGCATTTGAGGCAAAGCTGTTGTTTTTTTAACCCTCAGGAAGTCATTGGCCATTTCCACATGAGTCTGTTATAGCGCCATGATTCCACTTTCAACCTCCTATGGAATCCTGGGGTTTGCAGCCGGCCCCTCCCGAAACTGCAAACCCCAGGATTCCATAGGAGGTTGAAAGTGGAATCAGGGCGCTATAACAGACTCATGCGGAAATGGCCATAAAAATGGTACTGAGGAATGCATTGTGGCCCATGGGCTGCACTTCGACCAAAACTGTTCTAAACCAAAGATCAAGAAAACATGGACCTCCAGATTTCAAACTATACCCCGTCTTCTCTGATCACTGCCATATTGGGTGGGGCCAAGGGAGTGGTAATTCAACATCACCTGGAGGTTCCCTAATCTAGATAGTGTTTCAGATTACACTCATTTACTTTACTTTTATAATCTCATCACAGCAAAGTTGGAAGTGTTCTTGTTGTTCTTGTGTGCCTTCAAGTCGTTTCTGACTTATGGGGAACCTGTTGTGGGGTTTCCTTATCAAGACTTGCTCAGAGGAGGGGTTATCATTGCCTACTGAGGCTGAGAGAGTGCGACTTTCCCAAAGTCATCCAGTGGATTTCCATGGCCAATCAGAGATTTGAACCCTCCAAAATCCCAGTCCAGCATTCAAACTATTACATTATACTGGCTCTCAGGCGATCTCCTCAGGATGGGTTCTTCTCGGCATAGGGACACTTATGATGTCATCGCTGTCTTGTCCTTCTTGCATCGCCAGACAGCACAATCGCAGGCTATATCATTGACAGAAAAACTCCATCAATGGCCTCCAATCGCGCAAGTCTTCTGTCGCAGCCACCCGTGCAGAAGGACCAGAAGTGCTGTTATGTGCTTCCTTCACCACTGCAGCATGGGAAGAAGACTGGCTGCAGTGCGGAAGAAGGAGTGTGTCCCTTGCGGTCCTTTCTGCAGCTGGCCAGCTGCAGAGGAGAGCGTTGGGGACACACACCCATCCCAGCAGAGGTGCTGCCGGGATTGCGACGGGACAACGTGGGAGATGGTTGTCCTAAGGAAAATGCCTCAGTTGCAGTTGCAGAATCAGTCATAATGTGGGAGTGAATCTCCCTAGATAGATATTTCTTTTCTCATAAATTTTAATCAGCCATTCTGTTTCTCTAACTTACCTTCTAGGGTTTCTGCTCCTGGCTGCTTTTGATCTACCAGATGAAGTGAGTACACACTACTTTGGGCATTATGATTTTCATATATCTCCTATCATTTGATGCAGTGGGCACCTTGAGTGAGATTTCTTCCTTTTAGTCTTTCTCTGATTTACCTACCTTTCTCCAGGAAAAGAAACCCCAGGCAGGTGCAGATAAAAGCACAGTATCTTGTAATATTGTGTATGCAAGGTATCAAGCTACACTATGAAAACACAATTGAACTAAAACGATCTTAAAAGCGCATCAGTTAAAATATTAATAATTAAAAATGTGCAAATGCAGCACCCACACATTAAAAGCCCTGTCCTTTACAGGCGTTCAGTTCCAGAAAACCTAACTGAAAGTAGAAAGGTCTTTGAAGGACAGCAGTATTGTGATGATGATGTCTTCTGCTACAAATTATCTGTCTTCCAAGGCTGCAGTTCTTTGTGTTGTTTGTGTGGGGTGGGCAGTTTGTGGCAGTCTAGTTGTTGCTGGACTGTAACTCTCATCAGCCCACATCAGCATAGCCAATGGTGAAGAATGATGCAGTTTGCTCTGCAACAGTGTTTGGACAGCCACAACTTGTCTACCACTGCTAAACATGCTTATCTAGGACTAAGGCTTCTAAATATGAGAAAGACACATATGGAACACGAGAAAGTAATAAAATGGCACTGTTCTTGTTATTATTTTGAGATTATAGAAAAGATAATGCAGTGTTTACAAGTGAATAAGCACATCACAGCCAAAAATCCACCATACATATGAACCCTTAACAATGATAAATCTGAAATATAGTTACAGATCTTTATTTCATTATAATCACAGGGATTTCCATTTATATCATCTCTCTCTGTTCTTTCTTTTTTTATCACCCTTCCTCCCCATTGTCTCTTTTTCACTTGTTTTTCTTTCCCTCTACCCTGTGCTTATTTAACCTTCTCTCTGCTCAATTTCAACCCCATCCATCACTTTCTAGGTAACAGGATTTTGTCTCTTCTCTCTTTCTATCACTTTTATAGAAGAGGTTGGAGGTTCTGAGAAGGAAGTACTACTAGAGCTGCCAGGATGCCCTCTGTAGAAATGAATATTCCTAACCTGTCTACAACTTTGTCTCTAGAGAAGATTAGGGAAGTGTAACAGCAAAAAGAAAAAAGGGAAACTAACTCCTAACCAATAGCAAAAACCAACAAACTTAAAAGTTAGGAATAAAATGAAGTGTAGCTTATAAGAAAATAAATTTATATCTAAAAATTATTGTCTAAGAAAATTGTATACAGTCACTGTTCACTTGGTGAACTATATATAAAATCATCAATAATTAAAGAACAATAGCCATAGTCTTCAGTCTCCACTCTCCTCCAGACTGGAGGAGTCATGGAAGATTCTTTCTTTTTGCAACTACTATATAATTTATTTGTGGGAGGCACAAGAGATTTGGAGAAAAATCCGACCACTGAAGAAGACTGTTATGTCGAAAGGCATCTGGCTGTTTAGACTATTGAGGTGCCATATCAACCAACAGGAACTATCAAGTTTTTTTTCCCTCCTTTCAGGAGATATTCCCCTAGTGCTTTACAAGCATTGGATTATCCACAGGACTATGGCCATTTGACTATCCTTATGGACTACCAACTCTGATTAGCCAATATTGTTCTTCCTCCCATTGGAAGTTGATATGTAATGATTTTTATGATTCATTGCATCAGCCCTGCCTGTAGAAATCATAAGGTTTTTATCTCTATGCAATTTTTGTATGTCTAGTTTGGTTTTAAATATTTAATTATTGATGAGTTTATATATAGTTCACCAAGTGAACAGAGACAGTATAAAATTTATCTTAGACAATAATTTTTAGATATAAGTTTATTTTCTTACAAGTTACACTTCATTTTATTCCTAGCTTTTAAGTTTGTTAGATTAGGGAAGTGTGCCACTTAGTGACTGACAAAAGTGCTGTAGGTTACGCAAAGATTCTAACTAGCTGAAACTTATCAAATGAACAAGAGTATATCAGTTCTGAACTCTTCACTAGAAGGCACAATGAGTAAACTGAGGCTATCATGCTTTTGACATACTATGAGAAGGCCTGATTCACTGAAAAAGACAATAAACCTGGGGAAAGTAGAAGGCAGTAAGAGAAGAGAAGAACATATTACATATGGATTGATTCAGTAAAGAAAGCCATGGCCCTGAGTTTGCAAGACTTGAGCAGGGCTGTTAATTAACAGGATCTGTTGGAGATCCTGTGTGATATAGTAGTTTGAGCATTGGGCTATGACTCTGGAGACCAAGATTCAAATCCCCACTTGATCGTGGAATCCCACTGGATTTGCTGAGCCTCAGAGGAAGGCAAAAGCAAGCCCCCTCTGAACAAATCTTGCTAAGAAAACCCTCTGATGGGTTTCCCCTTAGGATCACCATAAGTCTGAAACTTATGAAGGTGCACAGCAACAGCCACAGTTTGGAGATCTGCCATTCATAGGGTTGTCATAAGTCAAAGCTGATGTAACGTATATAACACCAAGAATCACTTAAAAAAAATTGCTGTGAGATATTCATCTCTGTGGTCCTCTTAGATGCCAGATTTCAGATGCTTGGCTTTCACAGTCTTGAATCAGTGGCAGAGACAGACATGCATGCAGACACACATTCTCTTTCACTAGAGTTTGATCATGGGCCAATTGAAAATACAAGTGGCCAGTAGACTGAACTGTCCCTTCTTACAATAGTCAAGCCTAATATTGAAGCACAGCCCTTCTTATCTTAACACTAGTTGATTATCTTTATTAATCATATGAGGTTATGGATAACAAAAGAGAAAGAGCAAATAAAAATGCAAGTGGTCTTTGTTATTCTTCAGCCATGACTGAAGAATGGCAAACACATGCTTCATTTTTGTTTCCTCTTTCCGTAGATGCAGATAACTTTGGGGGGTTGGAAACGTGGTTTATTACAGTATCAGGCCTAGGCTGTATCCAAGTAGCCCTTCTGTCAGTGGAACAGAAGAGGAATTCCTCCCTCCTTCACTTCAACCCCAAACATGGCCTCAAACTTTACTTCAGAGGTTAATAGATCCTCCACTGACTATTTGCTGTGGCATGGGAAGAGCTACAAAGAGGAGAAGGAGAGGCCCGCTTGTGTAGGTGGAAGTCAATTCCTTTGACACTGGATTTCATTGTTAATTCGCTACCTTTGTGAGAAACCCAGAACATATCAGCAGAAGTCTTGTGCCACCTGAACATACGCTAAAAAAGCCTGTAGTGTCTTTAAAAGCCATGCTGATTTTTAAAATAAGACAGATAATGGAAAGTTCAATAAACAGTGCATTAACCTCCTTCCGCTGAAACACCTCTGAGTGAATTTATGTTCATCCAAGAGAAATCATTCCTTTCCACTCATTTAGTCTTAGCTCAATCTTTTAAAGACTAAAAAGCAAAGAAATGCATGGTTACCACAGACAAGAATTTTCTAACAGAATAGTCACCTAAGGATGCCTGAGCAAATCATTTTGAAACAAATGAACAAACATGTAGACTGAAATGGAGCAGTTCTTGGGTTTTGCACGGTGCAATTCTCATCTCAAAAGCAGTGTCCCAAAGTACATAAAAATATGCATTTTGGAATAAAGTAGATTTAGAAATGTGTATTTTTGGGTGAAATATCCTGGAAATGTATATTCTATGAGAAACTATGTTCAAAATATATAGTCAAATAGATAATTTCAGTATAGATTTTTTTCAGATATTTTTCAGATATTTTTTAAAACTGAAATGAGACAAAATGTACTTATAAATAAACAGAAGCAAAACTCATAGAGATTGTATCAAACTGATCAGTTAATCCCTAATACCACCTGGAAAAAAAAGATCACAGGGAAAAAGAGAGAAAATAAAGATTTTATATATTCATTTGGATTTGAAACCAGATGAATGTCTTTTTCTTGTTGCTCTGACCCAACCTTCTCCAATCTAGTGTGGCTGGGGGATGCTGGGAGTTACAGTCCAGCATGTCTGGACAGCATCAAACTAGGGAAGACTCCCAAAACTTTAATTGTTTTTCATTGTTTTTAATTCAAAACAGGCTCATGAAGACAAAACATTTTAATTCCAGTTCCAGAGGTCTCACATATCATTAGATGCTCCTGTTTGGATTCTTTGCTTGTCATATATACCCAATATGAATCTGCTAGAAGTGTGGGTATAAATCTGCATACAGCACAAACTGTTATCCACCACTATGACCTGAGAATGTGATCTGCCTTGGTTTCGATGCTTGTTTTCCTTTCTCAGAAAAGGGAAGGGGAAGAAGGGTGATGGTTCGTAACTTTTGGGTAACTTGCTTTCCTCTCTTTCTCAGGGATGAAGAGATTCAGAACAAATGTGGAATTGATGCCACCACCTACCTCTCCTTCCAACGTCATGTCTTAGTGCTGCTTATGATAATCTGCGTGCTCTCCGTAGCTGTCATCCTCCCTGTGAATTTCTCTGGTGACCTCCTGGGTATGTGAGCATTCTTAGTCCACTGGGTAGCCCTACAGCTAGGCACAAAGGCTGGGCTCAACATTAGCTCTTGGGACATGTGAATGTTCTTTAATTGGTTTGATGCTTGTGAGAGTACCAAGAACTGTTCTGCTAGGAGATGTAATACTGAAAAAGTAGAATTATGATACCAGAGAAGCCAGCAGAGAGAGAGACAGAGAGCCAAACAGAAATGGGAATTGAACAACTGTATTTCCCATCTTTTTAGGAAATAAACTGTGAGATTCCCTAATCTGGATTGGAGCCTTAAGGAATAAGTTGTGGTTCCTTTTTCTCACAGTTTATCCCCTGACCCTCTAGTTCAGCTGCTGTTTTTCTTGGCTCTGACAGCTAATATACTTTTTAAGAAATACAGTTATACATTTCTCCTGTTGTTTGTTTTAATTGGACACTAGAAAGGTCAGTTGAATTAATTACTAAAAATACTTCAATTGAGATCCCTAAGGGGGTATTTTTTGTGCTCCTGGAACCATCCATAAACTGCCAAAAATGCCAAAAAAAAGGCAGGGAGAAGAATTACATTTGGTTTTCAAAGCAGTGTAAAATAACCAAATAGTACATGGGAGCATCCATGACCTGTTTAAAAGGTGACTTACGACTCCCAGTAACTTCCAGGAAAGGCAGTTCACTCTTTTTTGCTAGAAAACATCAATCTGGAAAAATTGTACCAAGGACCAAAAAAACAAAACAAAAACAGTCTTGGTGTCTGCCAGCAGCTTGAAAGTCACATTTCACTTGCTCCTGGTCTAAAAACCCCAAAAATATTACTGTTTGACTATGCATGATCGTGGAGATATCATGGGTGCAGAACTTTTGTGGGAGCAGGGGATATTTACCTCAGACTAACCAATTTTTTCTTCTGTCAGTTACCCTGAGATGTTACTGATCTCTCTCTTTCCTTTCTCCTCTTCAGGTACTGATCCTGCTAATTTTGGCCGAACCACAATTGCAAATGTCCCCAAAGAGTATGTAATCCTAATTCTTCAGCTGTATTGCTTTGCTACTTGTCTTGATGGCTGTTGGAGAAACATTCTGTATTTACACGGATAATCATTTATCAGCATACCCTTGATTAGAACTACCTTTTTGCTGGACATTGTGACCCCATCCATGCATACAAATATACATGTAGGTTTTATGTGGTCCTTTATTTTCTTTCTCTCTCTCTCTCTCTCTCACTCACTCACACACACACACACACACACACACACACTATTAGAATGCCTCATAGTTCTTGTGTGATAATATTCTGTAGAATAAGAAAGATCCTGGTAACCATCAGTGCCTGGTGCAAATTTCAGATTAAGATTTCACTTGCGGTTAGTTGTCCACTCTGCATGCATTGGGAGGACTTGTTTTGCTACAGTACACAGGAGTAACACAACCCTGGCTTACCTTTACATCTTTCTGGCCTAGCTTCCCCATCCAAGGCACTAGTGTCATGATGGGAAGGAAACATGGCAGTTGCCTGATTTACTGATGGACACAGGAGCCCACAGGCTAAAAAAGGGTATCAGCCCAAATGCCTTAGGAAGAAGAAGTTGCATTGTTTCCTGTCTCCTGACCAAGGTATTCCATTTTTCCAGTTTGTAAAATGCCTTTCCTTTTGCCTCTTGCAGAGACCGCCTCTTATGGCTGCACAGTATCTTTGCCCTCCTCTATTTCATCATTGCCGTCCTCTGCATGGCTCATCACTCCATCCAGCTTGAATACAAGGAGAATGAGAAGGTAAGAAATTCAGCAGGCCCCTCTTACCTGTCCTTTCCAAAAATAAAATAATAATAAAAGTAAAAATAAACTCTGAAAGTAAAATGTCATCCTCTTTTGCTGCCTTGGCCTCGAAGGGGATTCTTGGACTGACTGATAGATTGAAGAATGTTTCAGCTGCTTTGATCCTGTAGATCCAGTTTTTTCTGTGTGGGAAGAAGTAGGTTGACTTATCAACCAAACTAACCGTTTTAGTTGGCAAAATTCAGTCATAGAGTCAAAGAGTTGAAGGTTGGCTCATAGGCTATCTAGTCAAATTTCTTGCTTTATCCAGGAAATGCAGAGTAGTATCCTCAACAGATGACTGTGAAGACATCCAATGAGGAACAGCCTACTGAGCCCTCGAAGTAATAGCTTCCATTGTCCAATTGATCTTTCTGTTTAAGAGGTGTCTTCTAACTTTCAAGCTGACTCTTCTTTCCTCTAACTTAACACCTGTGAGATCTGGTTTTGTCATATGGAGCAGCAGAAGATAAATCCTTGCCCTCTCCTGTCTTTTCTGCTCCCCTGAAGAGATTTTAAAGAGTCCTGTCTTTCCAGTTTCAGCCTATTGCCCATCCTGAACACAGTAAAAATTTCAGAACTGAGATTTATTAGTTCAGAATTCTATACATCATGATTATGTGAAAAAGTTCATTGTACTCTTGCTGTTAAGGGCCTCAATTTTAGGGGTTCTTTCTTCTTTCTGCTTCAGGTGGCCCGAACACTGATGGTTACCAGGATTCCCAAAGAAATCACTGATCCCTCTCTTGTCATCAAACACTTTCAGTAAGTACAACTGTATCAGTTTCTTCTTTATCTCTGACTTTTGTTTGTGTTTCCTTTCCGAGGCCAGTTAATAATATTCACTGATGGATGTCAGATTTAAGAAATGATGTATGAAATTACAAAAAGTTCAGAGTTTAGATTCACCTGCTTAACAGTGAAATCTTATGCTGAAGAAGGTAGGTTTTGTAGCACCTGAAGCTTGACTTTTTTCTGTGAGCATTCGTCCCAATTTTACTACTGTCATCATTTTTTAAAAAACCTAAAAGTAATAGTGACATCTTCCTTGAAATCTCCTGCTGAGTTATAGTGACCCCATGAGTTTCACAGAGCTTTCATAGGCAATAAATACTCAAGAGGCAGTCTGCCATTGCCTACAGCACTTGGTATTCACTGGCAGTCTTACACCCTCTACAATTAATCTCTAAGGGGTCTGGTTATTCTCTACTCTGTTTTCCATCTCCCAAGAATATGTTTCACCTAAGGAGGAAGGAAGCATTTCAAAAATGGAAGATCAGCCTTTGTTTGCTTATCACTCCAGTCCAAGGTGCCATAGCACCTGGTAGTGCCTAATTTGAATGTCTGCAACTTCCTTCTGCATTCCTTTTTTAGACTGTGACTTCAGCAGCAGCCTCTTTTTTCTGTTCTTCCCTTTTTGCTTTGTGTACTGCATAGCCTGATGAAGAACTCTGGAAACAACTTCCATGCTTTTGTGAGAGTTGATTTGCCCTTATGAAGATATCAATCTAATACAAATGTTTAGAATTTTGAACAGAATGTCCCAGCATTAATTGACCACTTTTTTTTTTCAAGGGCCATTTCCACACTAGCCTAAACTGCAAACCCCAGGATTCCATAGGATGTTTAAAGTGGAATAATGGCACTATAACAGTCTAGTGCAGAAATGGCCTAAGTCTTCTCTCTTCCATGCTACCATCCCAACCTCTCTTTCCTTAGGGTGCTAGGAAGAACATCTGTCCCTGCTTGCTCATAAGCATATTCTGTTTGTTTGTTTTAAAAAAATTGTCTCTTTTCACAGTGAGGCTTATCCAAGTTGCACTGTAACTGGTGTCCAGTTCTGCTCTGATGTGCGCAAACTGATGAAGCTGGATTCAGAGAGGTAGGTGTTCTGTTTTATTTTGATGGTTCCTGATTTGTCCTAAGTTCTCTGGAATATTTTGTGCAAGTACCCCAAGATTCCTACGTATTGGGTTGATGTTGGAGTCTGCATAAAATGTTGACCCCAAGTAATAAAAACTTCCATTATGGCTTTCTCAATCTAATACCTTTATAGTCTTTACAAACCCACAATCAGCATAGCTGGACTAAGTATGGAAATCTGGACAAAGATGTCAGTACCCAGCCAAGAGAATGCGTATTTCTTATTTTTATTCATACAAAAACATAACAGTGAAAAGTTTGTTGTGAGAAGTTTGTTGTGAGAAGTTTTAATGTCTTTGACATTAAAATTGCATCTTGGTTGTTTTTCACCTGATTTTTTTATTCTTTTATCGAAATGCAAACACTGTCACTGTAATGTTAGAACCAGAAAGGAACAAATTGGGGGGAAGGTTCAGTTCCCATTTTTTTTACTTCTGCATTCATCCACAAATGAAAAAAAATCCAAATCCTCTCAAACTTTGTATTTTGTTAAATGGAATTGATTCTTCCTTTCCATGAATGAAAGGAGCTCCCATTAGCAGATGAAGAGATGTGCCCATAGATTGGCCTCTTCCATTAATAAAGCAAATTTGGAATCCATATTTTAGTAGTAGTTTGTTGTTTTAAAAAAAATTAAATTTTTAAAAGTTTATTCATACAATTATTGTTATGTGCCTTCAAGCCATTTCCAGCACAGCAACCTTAAGGTAAATTTATCGTGAGGTTTTCTTGACGAGATTTGTTTAGAGATGGTTTGCCTTTTATTTCCCCTGAAGCTGAGAGAATGTAATTTGCCCAAGGTCACCCAGTGAGTTTCCATGGCCAAGTGGGAATTTGAACCTTGGTCTCCAGAGTTGCAGTCCAGTGTTCAGACCACTACCCTACGTTGATTCTACAGTACGTTTTATTAATTTCCACAAATTTTAGTTACAAAAAACTCAAACATCTCAAAATCAGAAATAGGAACTTGTACAAAAAGATAAGGAGAAACATTTATCCTTTTCTCACTCAATATATCATTTATGAAGGAAAGAAGCCAAAACAAAACAAACCTGTTTTTTCTCCAAATCCACATTTAAAAAATTATTTTGACACCAAGAAATCAATCATAATATTCAGAGAAGTGCAGAATCCAAGGATAGCTAAATTCTAATAGTGTGCAAATTAGGGTTAAATCCAGTGTAATTCAACCAAAAAGTAAATGCATTTCAATTGTATATTAATTGTATATTAATCATGTTTACCTCATCCCACTGACTGAAATGACTTGAGTATTGGCAAGACTAAGGCTGGATTTTGCACCTTGTCATTTCATAAAAGAATTTTGCAGATGCTGAGTTTGTCAAATATTTCTAGTTGGAACTATCTCCTGGGTTCTGCTCTTACTTATATCTATCCCAGGCACCAAGGGAGCTAGCAGAGAAAATCTGATGCAAATTTCATATGTACAAATATGTAAAATTACTGGATGTTTAGAAAAATAAAGATCTAATTCAGTCTACACCCAGATTATCCTGTGTTGTTCACATTAAAGCATGTCATAAGAACAGAATGATTCTGACCTGTCAGGTGAAGAAGCCCTGTTGACTGCTGTTCTATTCATGGTATCCAAAGCTGTGCTGATTCTGATCTAGAGGATAGCTACTGGTATCTGGTATTACTTAGCAGACTGAGAACACCTTCTAAGCTCTTGTGAGGGATGCATTCTAAATATGAGAAGATTCTTCCAAGTGTGAGTATAATCAAAGAGGAGAAAGAACTCAGGAATAATGAAAATCTCAACTCAAGTTGACAAAGTTATGAGCTCCTCAAATTTTATGCCAGTGTTCACCAATGGTATACTAGCCATGTCCACCATACTAATATGTGCTAGAAACTTGCTTTTGTAAGTACATGAAATATAAGATTTTGTAAGTGTTGTACACTGCATGAGATCCAAGTTTCCTGTACATAAACTGTGTGACGGCTGTTGCATATGTGTTGGAACCATCTCACTGTGAATGTAAATTGACTTTCTTTTAACTTTAACTTTCCTCTCTAATCTGTTTCTGGCAGGCGCAAAGCAATGAAGGGGAGGCTTTACTTCACCACCAAAGCTCAAAAGGAAGGGAAAATCATGATTAAGATCCACCCCTGTTCCCGCATCTTCTGTTGCCATATTTGTGGCTTTGAAGAGGTATAAGTGAAATTCAGGACACAGCTATATTGAATGTATAAGGTGCAGAACAATTTAGGTTTCGGATTACAGCTCCCAGAATCCCCCAACCAGCACGGCCAGTGAGCATGCTGGTTGCAGATTTCTGTGAGTTTTAAGTCCAAAAACTAACATTTCCAAGCTCCAAAGCTAGGATATGGCACTTTTTAGTTGCCTATTTCTCACTTGTTTTCCTTATCTGCTAGCTGTCAAGCTGAGCTAGTGGCCCTCTCCTGCAAGCATATGAAATGTCATCCAATGATTGAAAAAGAAAAAAACAGAAGTGAGCCCAGTGTTGAGAGAAAGAATCACTTTGCTAATCCTGTCCTGCTACCCTTTCTGGCAGAATTCATGGTGAAGCTAAAATTTGAGCTGTGAACTTCTAGTTCACATATTTAACTACTGCATAACTGTACTTCAGTTCATGGATTGTGATCCAAGCTTTTCAAGCTATGGTCCAAGATGGATAATACTATTGGCACCCCATTTCTATTCTTTTTTCTCATTGAGGGGTCTCTTTGTTTTGAAGAAATGGGAAGTGGGAATGAGAGGGAATCTTTTCTTGTACATTTACCAAAACAGGGAACTAGAGTTTGGACCCTCACTGCACCCCTGGTGACATCTCCAAAAGACTTGTGAAGGGGCCTTACATGTACATAGGCCTCATCGATACGGACAGAAACTCTGATTGACTAGAATCCTGTTTTCATGCAGGAAGCCTGAGAGCATACATCTGTACATGTTTGGGGGCTCTTCATCCTTCAGTTGTACAAGCAGCCAACAGGAGACATAGATGCTGACAGAGCCAGCCCTCCCATCAGTCAGAGTGAGGGCTACTGAAGCAACACAGAGTTTGGCTGTCATGAAAAGGCAGCAGTTTGTTGGTTCTGTACTAAGCAGTTACTGTATTTGTATGGTATGTGATAAGGGGAGGTACTTACAGGATTTTCAACCATGTGCCAAAATAAGTTGACTGGAATTAGATAACTGTGTATCTTGGTAGAGGGGAGGACCATTTGTTGCTCTACCTCAAGCATCAGAATGTCTTGAGGTGGCTGGATCATGGGTGTAGTTCCATTCTGTCCCAGCAATGCATTTGGTAAACACTTGGGGAGATCATTTGACACTTAGAGAGTACAAGAGTAAGGTGGGCAGAGAAAGACGAATTGTTGCTGTTATGAGGGATCTCCAAGACACGCTGTCAGCCACAGCCCTGCTGAGGTCCTCCAAACATAGGGCTGTGACTTCTTTGATTGATTCTATCCACTTGTAATATGGTTTTCCTCTTTTCTTAGTACTTCCCATTTGCCAAGCGTTATTGTTTTTTCTAATGAGTCATGTCATCTCATGCATGGCCAAAGTATAATATCCTGTTTGCTCATTTTCACTTCCAAGGAGAGTGCAGGCTTGTTTTGCTCTAGGACCTATTTGTTGGTCATTTGGCCAAATACATGTAGCTAAAAATTAAAATAGACCCACCATTTCAGTTTGTAGCTAAAGACAGAACTTGGGCTGAAAGTTGTTGATTGATTGATTTGATCTGCCTACTCTTGACTTACAAATCAATAAACTGTTTAAAAACACTGCACAATTCTCTATACTCCTTCAGAAAACCTGCTTTACCAAATGCCATCTTGCGGTCTTGTTAGATAATACAGCCTGGCGGTTTGTAGCTGTTGTCCTCCCTAAGACAGAAGTCCCCTTAACATAGGCCATTTCCCCACTTCACTCTTATAGCGCGATTATTCCACTTTCAGCATCCTACGGAATACTGGGGTTTGCAGTTTCGGGAGGGACCAGCTGGATTCCATAGGATGTTGAAAGTGGAATAATCACGCTATAACAGTGTAGTGTGGAAACGGCCATAATTATTGCTGTTCTTTTTCATGTGGCATCTGCCTGAAAGGACTGGAATGACACAGTTGATCTCACTCACTTGTACACACACCCTTCCTATAACATCTGTCTCACTTCAGTGGCAACTCTTGTGAGTTCGGATTTGACAGTTGATGAATGTTTATTCGATAGTAGTATTACTGTAGAGTCTTGCTTTTAACTTTTAATCCTGTTAGAATAAATCTAATCAGTTTATTTTCTCAGTGGAAAGGCCAAGACTAAACCTGCATGTATCATTTCAGTGTCTCCCAAAGAAATGTGAAATGTTTAGAGTTCAGAGAAACAGCCAGTCAATACAGTTCTTGGGAGCCTACATGCAAATGCTAACTTTGTCCAATGTTTACTGTCGCTGCCATTTCAGTGTAAATAGATAAAATGAGTACATTTCTTTCCTTTCGTGGATTCGCACCTCTACCCTTCCACTAGGTGGATGCCGAACAATACTATGGAGAGCTGGAAGAGAAACTGACGGATGAGTTTAATGCTGAACGCAGCCGGATTTCTCTTAAGCGCCTTGATATGGCATTTGTCACGTTCCAGGATGAAAGGATGACAGCCACGTGAGTGTCCCCCTCCTGGTAATCATTCCTGTAAGACTGAGCTGAGGAAAATTACACACACACACACACAGGGCCATTTTTCCTCAGAGTAGTCTAGCAGGCATCTACATGCCAATGTGAACAACTCCAAGTCCAGCACTAGGTGGATATAAAGGGGGAAAAATGACCCGTGTTCTCAAGAACATTGTACCTCCCCCAGTTCTTCATTAAAGCAAAATTGGCAACACTTACTGACAGCATCCTACCAATTTGATGTGTTGAATGCCTGTCATCCCCAGCAAGCAAGGCCTTTGGCACTGCTATCTGAAGAGGCTGGGATTTGTAGTCCACTATAATTGGAAGATGGGAGTTTGGCGAAGGCTGCTTTATGAGTTGTATTGCTGGTTATTTTTAAAATCTGGTGCCATGTTTAGATAGGCCCATAAAGGCTGGTAAGATTTATCTCTCAGTTGAGGATGGGGCGAAGGAGTAGTTTTCTCTCTCTGAGATATCATAACTGCAAAGCATTTCTTCTTGGGAAGGCCTGAGCAAATGTGTTTGATTCACACCAGAATTCTAACTTTTGCTATATTCAGGGCCAGAATTTCCCTGTTGGGCAGACTTTCTAATGACCAGCATAGTAGTAGATGGAATTTGCTGCTTTTTAGTAGATAGCATTAAGTATCAGTCTTTTGAGATTAAACTGTTTCTACGGTTATAAAGTGGATAGTATGCACATGACTTGTTCTGTATTTCTAGCACACCTGAATCTCTAGTAATCTACGTTGTTATTTTTTAAGAACATTCCTGTATGTGCTGGGTGCAGATGGATTACTGTAGAAATAATCCTTTCTTTAAAAACTTCTCTAACACTGCATGGAAACTGGCCCGCCTAGATCCAACTGTTGCCTCCTCTTCTCTTCCCTAGGATTTTGAAGGATTATAACCGCATCCATTGCCACAAACATCCACAGCAATCATCTGTTACCACAGTGGTGAAGTCCCACTGCTGGGGAGTTAGATATGCTCCTGCCCCCAATGACATCATCTGGTAAATTTTCATGGTTGTGTAGCTTGTCAAAAGTTCAAAATGGCAAAATGTTCAGTTCCCATCTTCCATACTTGGATATTTCACAATATGATTTTGCCCTAGGGAAGACACTGGCCATTTCCACACTAGACTGTTATAGCACTATTATTCCACTTTCAACATCCTATGGAATCCTGGGGTTTGCAGTTTAGGAGGGGCCCTAAACTGCAAACCCCAGGATTCCATAGGATGTTGAAAGTGGAATAATAGTGCTATAACAATCTAGTGCGGAAATGGCCACTGTCCTAGGCAGGGACGACAGGCAAAAGACAAGTTAAATGTGTCTTGGGTACCAATTTTGAAAGGATAGAAAGTCTGGAGAGCGTATGATAATTCTGGTGCTTTATGGAGACTTCCTCTCCATAGCGGCATGTCTTGGTTAACCGCTCAAGGTTCTGATACTGCGCTTCCATTTTAGGGACCTATTCAGAATTCGTTTTATTTATTTATTCTGAAATATTCTGTATTAAACATTCTGTGTTAAATAGTTAAACATTTTCTGTTAAAAACTCTTAGGACATTGTACAATAAAATTAATGAAAACAGTCAAAATAGAAAAACACTGTAAAATAAAATAGCAATTAAAATAAAGCCATTTCCACCCTACACTGTTATAGTGCTATTATTCTACTTTTAACATCCTGTGGAATTCTAGGGTTTGTAGTTCTTGAGGCCAAAGAGCTCTCTGGTTGATAATTCTAAATGCCTCTCCCTAAATTGCAAACCCCAGGATTCCACAGGATGTTGAAAGTGGAATAATAGCACTAAAACAGTGTAGTGTGGAAATGGCCTAAGTGTGCAGCATTCATCAGAATGGATAACATTCATCAGGATAGATAAAACCATAATCAAATTGAGTTACACGATGTACTGAACTGTCTAGACAAATAAAGAGGTCTTTTCTTGCTGCAGAAATTGCATCAAAGCTAAAGGCAGGTGAGCCTGCAGGGCAGAGATGGGAAAAGTGTGGTCCATGAGGTACATATGAGCCTCAAGGCTGATTTTGGGTCCCTCTACCCCTCTAGGTTTTTACTTTTATTTTGTTTTTCATTAAATTTTGGCTAGTTGCACACCCCAAAAGCTTCCAAGTGGTCTATTTTCAATGGAGCGTTCTTGGGAAAAGGGAAGTCACTTTTGGTCTTGGAAAAAGGACACCCTATGCCTGAAATAGGCACAGTTCCCTCCTTTTTGGTATGAAATGCTGATCATGTCCTCTAGAGCAGCATTACTCAAAGGTGTTGCTCTATGGAATAATAACTATCCATGAGCTATTGGCTGCTGGTTGAGAGCAAGTTTCCAGGAAAGAAAGAAACGATTGCAGTCAATAGGCACAAATATATTGTCAGCCTCTGCCACATTGTATAGCTTAAGAAAGAAGCATTGCTTTTGAGGTTTCTGAGGATGCAGTTGGCCCCATAAATTTTAGGGATGGAGTGGAGTCATAAGGGTGTAAAAATGAACCTCCTGGAAGTTGCCCACCTCTGGAAATTGGTCACTCTGCAGTTGGAGGACCCTCCACAATAGGGACATTTACTGAAAAAGCCCTCTCCTCTATTGCCACATGTTTAATTTCAGATTCTGGTGGGACATACAAGAGAGCATCATACTCCAGTAGCAATGTTTGGACATGCTTCTGTGATATGAATCAGTCCTTTAATTAAGAAAGGAGTGGAAAGTGAGTAAAATACACAGTGGTCTTCCCTGCACACCACATTGTACACATGCTTTCTTTCTTTCAGGGAGAATTTATCTGTCCGTGGTGCTTCATGGTGGGTGCGAATTTTCCTGCTCAACATCTGCCTCTTCATCCTCCTCTTCTTCCTCACCACACCTGCCATCATTGTCAACACCATGGACATGTTCAACGTTACACGGCCTGTGGAGAGCCTCAAGGTGCCACTCTCACCATTACCCCATATGATTCTACTTCAAGGACACTAAGGCCATCTCCACCCTACACTGTTATAGTGCTATTATTCCACTTTCAACATCCTGTGGAATTGTGGAGTTTGTAGTTTACTGAGGCCAAAGAGCTCTCTGGCTGAGAATTCTAAATATTCCTCCCTAAACTGCAAACCCCAGGATTCCATAGGATGTTGAAAGTGGAATAATAGCACTATAACAGTGTAGGGCAGAAGTGACCTAAGGCCTTTCTGAGTTTGTCCATTCCATGCTTAACTCCCCTCCCTCAAAGGGAAGCATACTTGTCCATACTAGGAATATAACTTTCTCCATAATAGATCTTTAGCCACTTTGGACTCAAGAGAAGCAAGACTGCTACATGCTCTGTGTGATGCTTAAGATCTTCATTTGTGATCTGAAAATATGTACCAGTACTTGAATAGGCCTTTGCACTGAAGGAAGCAGGATCTAGGTTGTCCTCAGACCAATAAACAGAAATAGGAAGCTGTGGCACAAATCAATCAGCACAGATCTATTTTTCTCATTCTTTTTTCTTTGAAGTGGATTCTATTTATCCATGCATATTCCCAGTGTCAATATCAGCAAGGGGTGGAGAAATGGCTCACCAGACATTCTCCCAACCACAGGAAGGTGCATGCTTTTAATTCTGTTTTAGGAGGCCATTTGGAGACAAACTAGTGAGTTTTCAGAAAAAGCACTAAACTTATTCCTGCTCTCTCTTTCTTTTTCTCAGAACCCTATTGTCACCCAATTCTTCCCCACACTACTGCTCTGGGCGTTTTCTGTGTTCCTTCCATTCATAGTGTACTATTCAGCTTTCTTTGAGTCACATTGGACAAGGTAAGTCCTTTATCCTTAAGCTGGAGCCCCCAAAATGACTTTCCACTGAAAAGTCCACTGCTTATTGCATTGTTTGGGATTGGATGTGTTCATGCAGTTCTCTAGGTATCTGAACTCTTGCCATGGCAGACGATTGTTTTAAAAGTTCTGGTGAACACCTAGAGAACCTAGCGTTTCTCATGGTTATAAAGTAAAGCCTGAATCTAGAGAAATTCTGGGCCATTTTTCCAGCACACAAAGGTTGGCATTTTTCTTTCCTACTGGGTATTGGTCTATAATGGACCCAAGAACTCACTTTCACTACTCTGCAATGGCAACAGCAAAATATACTAAGAGTCCTGCAGCACTCTAATTAAACCCAAGTGGACTGTAGTCTGTAAAGACTCATGACTATAATTATGAGCATACTTACATACTGGTGATGTTTGAGATTCCAGTGACTATTTCAATGTCTGAACACCAGAATGGGCTTTAAACCAGCCAACAGAAAGCTGCTTGCACAAGGGAGCATTCAATTCCTCCTTATGCCACCGTCTAAAAAGTGCTGCCAGCATAGCTCAGAGTTGTACAATAACAGGATTCTAGGCTTTGTTGCCCTCCCCCCACTTTCATGAGGGTTAGGGGCACAAGTCCCTTGCAAAAGTGGAAATTACATGAACATTTTCCCCCGCCTGCCTGAATGAGTGAGTAAGGGAACACATGTACATCCTTCCTCCTGTTCCCTATATCATTCTCTTGTCTTGTGCCTGCCCAAGTGAGTGAGGGAACACACGCATGCCCCTTCTCCTCCTCCTGCTCCCTCCACACCATCCCTTGTCCCCTGCCCACCCACTGAACACAAGGGAACACTCATGCATGCCTTACCTCCTCCCACTCCCCTGTCCCATCCCCTTGTCCCTAGCCAAAGTGAGCAAGCAAGGGAGAACACACGCCCACTTTCCCTCTTCATGCTCCCCCACATATGAAGTATGCAAGGGAAGCAGAGGCAGCAGCAGATGATTGGTGAATAATCAAATTCATGAAGATCAGGCTCGTAAATGTGGAGGGACAACTGTATTTCAGTAGACTGCCATATGTATTTGGTTTCCATATTGTGTTTCAATATGCTTGTCAACAAATCTGGGAATGTATTGTAGTTGATGTTGTTTGTATATTCCTGACATTTCATTGCAAAATTCCAGTCTGGCTTCCCCCAGATTCTGCTGTGTCTTCCTCTTTCTCCTTCTTCCTGTTTGTCTCTCTTTCTTCCCTCCCTCTCTCTCAAGTATAAATATGGTTTTATTTCATTTAGGTCAAATGAAAATCAGATCACAATGCACAAGTGCTACTTCTTCCTCATATTCATGGTCATCATCTTGCCCTCACTTGGACTGACTAGGTACAGTAGCAACTTGCAGATAGTATGTGCTGGGGTGCTTGGGCTCCACTTTCTGCTATTTTGTGATCCTTCAGAACACCAGCAGTGAGAAGATGGACCGAAACAAGACAGCAACCAAATAATTATAGGGAATAAAATCTTTCTGAAAATTGGTGACAGAGTGAGAATATTTTACGTGTTACTGTTAGTAAGGTGCATATGAGATTGGACTTAGTTTTGGTCATACTTTTAAAGTAGAGCCATTGAAGTTAATGTGATTTCAATTAGTTTCAGTTTCAGTGTGCGTGTTCTCAGTGTGAGTAAATTTGGACCTAGTACATCTTGAGTATGCTGTTATATGGTATGACGCAGAAAACACCTGAAGCAGAAACAATAATGTTCTATTCATATTTCCTATAGAGGGCATAGAATTAATTCTGTGTTAGCTATTAGGCAACCCAGAATCACACTCCATAGTATACAAGATCAATCAATCAATTTTTTATTTATGGTCATTGACCAAATGAAAGTTCATAAAAAGTTACTATAAAATACTAAAAAATACTAATAGATAATTACAGTTACTGGTAAAATTCACATTATGCATAGTTACATTGGATACAGGTACATTAATTGGATTACATTTATAATGAAAATCCAAAGATAAAATTTAAGATACTTAAAATTTTATAAATTATGTAAATCAAATAATAGCTAGATTATATATGTCGCTGTATTATTTGTCTTTGGGTCATAATGGCAGAGGCACAAAACCTAGCCACCTTCTCTGTGATTTGTGAATCTAAATCTGCATACAAGATCAACCATTCATAGCAAGTTTACCCAGCCTGTGTTATGGCCCATCCACTCTAGCAATCTAGCAAGGATCTGGTATGGTTTTCTCATAAATCCTGAACAATGTATATGTAAACATGAGCAATGTCTTCCACTGAAATCATCTTCTAGACAGATGTTTAACAGGATTCCTTCAATGGATGGCTTTCCCATTTCACATGTCGCATTCACTTCCAACTGTATAAGAGACATAGTACACCCAAATCAGGTTCTGAATTAAAGAACCCATAACTGCAGTAGATGATAGGTGTGGAACATGTGGCTGGACTGCAGCTGCCATCGAACTTAGCCATTGTAGCTGTAAAGGCAAGGAAAGAAGGAAGTTGTTGGTCAACAAAATACACAGCGCTCAGGTTCCTCAGTTCTACTAATGGAATAGGTAATAGACTAGAGTCCTACCTAGCATGGTCCTGGGTATGTATATTTTTTCTTACACAAATTAAACTTCTAATCTCTTCCTGTTCTTTGCTCCTCCTCCCTAGTTTGGATCTCTTCTTCCGTTGGCTCTTTGACACTCACTTTGTCGACCAGGCAGAAATAAAGTTTCAGTGAGTATTGCTGAATATGGTGTATTTGTGTGCATAGAAAAGATCTTAGCCATTAATGACAGGGATTTGTTTGTTTGTTTGTACTGATGATTGGTAGCTTCTGTGTCAGTGGGGTGGTGATTCCAGTCTTGTCCAAACATCAGAAGAGCTATCCAAAATGCTGAACCTTTGGTGGGAGGAATAAAGCCTTTTCTGCACTTTATCTTAACCCATCTTCCAGTGCTTTTGCCAGGAAGGGAGTGCAAGAGGAATGCTTCCTTCCGTACTGGACCGGCTCCCTGTGGGAGGGAGCATGAGGGACACACCTCTTCCTTCTGCAGCGCAGCCGGGCTCCTTCCCATGCTGCTCTGGGGCAGGAAGCATCTCTATCACGCTTCCAGCCCTTCAAAAGGGCAGGTAAGTGCAGGAGCAAAAGGGGGTCATTGACAGAGAAAATCCACCAGTGATTTAACCTCGTGATCACACTGGATGGTGACGTGAGAAGGACGGGACTGCGATGACGTCTTGAGGAAGAGTCATCACGATCCCACTCCTCTCATGTCCCCATGCTGGGCTACCACATCCATGCGGAAAGGACCTAAGATTCAGCACCTTTATAATTGATTTCCCTTCAAATTAACTGCAGCATATTCACTTGTTTACTGACACAGAAGCCACCAGCTACTACTGTGAGATTCTTAGATGTGTGACTTACAGGTGTCCCCCACTTCTCAATGATTTTTTTTTTTTGACATTCCACTCTTGCAACCATTGTAAATTGTAGACATGTACCATTCTTTCAGTGCATGGTTCATTCTTTCATCAGTTCTGCTC
The DNA here is from genome assembly GCA_948472985.1 of Iguana delicatissima. Classification (NCBI taxonomy): domain Eukaryota; kingdom Metazoa; phylum Chordata; class Lepidosauria; order Squamata; family Iguanidae; genus Iguana; species Iguana delicatissima. The sequence goes on from CAOKZL010000022.1 coordinate 398,568, forward strand.
CTTTTGCTTTCTTCCTATAGGAAACATGTGAGAATTACAGAGGCTCATTGGGGATTGTGTGCGATTCCAAGCGAGGTTCTTTAATTCGCTCATGTTCCCTACAGAAAGAAGGCAATAGTAAAAGAAATGATGAAAGACTGGGTTCGCTTTTCAACCAATTCCACTTTCTGACAGTGCTCTGTTCCTAATCCCTGTCAGATAAGTGGGAGATGCCTGTACATACACATATATGCATATGATCTGGATTCTCAACAAAAAATTCTGGAGAATTACAAAGAGTTCTCTAAACAACTCTCTCTCTCTCTCTCTCTCTCTCTGTCACAGATGTGTTTTCCTCCCTGATAATGGTGCTTTCTTTGTCAACTACGTAGTTACCTCCAGTCTGATAGGGACAGCAATGGAGCTTCTACGTATCCCTGGACTCATTGTCTATGCTACCCGGCTCTGTTTTGCTAAGTCTGAACCGGAAAGGCTCCATATCAAACGGGTTTGTGGTTTTATTATTCCTCAACCAACAAACTCAGAAGAATAGGGGAGGATCAGGAAGCTAAACTCTTGTTACCTGGGGATTCCCCTGAATCTTTCAGATTCCCGAGTGTCGTGCATTGTTCAGAGGAAGTTCCAGATTCTAATCTCATAAAACTCTAGAAATCTAGAAACATGTCCTGCCTCATGCCCCCTAAATTCACAGATGGGTGGGCTCAAGAGATCAGCCTCTGCAGGTGTTTATGAGAAGTGTCAAGATCAGCATTATTAGTGGGATTACATTTCATGTATATCGGATGGATTGAAACAGGCTGGTTAACTTTAATTTCAGAGCTAACTTTTACTTCTTGAGAAGCTGAGCTTTTTTTAAAAAAATGATACTTTTTTTTCATTGTTGTTACAAAGTGAGATTTGAGAATGTGGGAGTAAACCTTGGGAAAGGGTTTCGCTAATCAAAAGGTAAAAGTACTTGTAGAGCAGGAATCTCACAAAATTCTGTTCAGCCCAGAGTAGACAGTGCTTAACCATGGCTTGTTGTCTTGTCCCTGGTTAGGATGCCAAACAGTGAAACAGTGGTGTAGGTTGCTGAGGAGACTCCAGCAAGACCTGCTTGCCACTTTCCAGGCAAGAAAAGCAGGAAATCTTCCTTAGCCATGGTTTGCTCAGTGCAAACATTAGGCTTACTTATGGTCAAGAGAACCAGCATGGTAAAGTGGTTTGAGTTTTGGACTAAGACACTGGGAGACCAAGGTTTGAATCTATGCTCATCCATGGAAACCCACTGGGTGACCTTGGGTAAATCACACTCTCTCAGCCTCAGAGGAGGGCAAGGGCAAATCCCCTCTGAACAAATTTTGCCAAGAAAACTCTGTGATAGGGTTGCCTTAGGATTGCCGTAAGTCAGAAATGACTTGAAAGCACACAGCAGCAGCAACAACAACAACAACAATGGTTAAGTTATAAAAATGACAGTTTTCAGTCCTTTTTAAAATGGAGTTTTGCATTTTGGTTTGTAGCCAATCCTTAAAAATGCATTTGGTGCTCAGATGTAAACTCTCAATTCTGAATGTGCTAAGTCTGCATGGGTCCTTTGAAGTGTGCTGTCCCACTAACACCAGTGTTTTGCAAACTCAGCTCATTATGAAATTGCAAACAGGATAAATGACTCATTGTGTTTTCTTTAGAACCAAGCTTATGAGTTCCAATTTGGACTGGAGTATGCCTGGACCTGCTGCATATTTTCTGTTGTCATGACCTATAGCATCACCTGCCCCATTATTGTGCCCTTTGGTAAGTATATATGCCTGTTCCCAAAATCTCCTGTCTTTGTTCTGAGTCATAATTGTAAAGTCCTAACCCTACCCTACTGGTGGTCAGACAGATAAGGCTCACTGTAACTTGGCTCTGAAAGGAACAGTTATACTTTTTTGTGTACCATTGACATATTTATCTGGCAAGATGGAAAAGTACAGATAATTCTAATTACTTCAGAGAGACAGTGATTCAATCAGACTGTATGATATATGGGCCAATATACATATGTATGCTGGGTAGGGTTATGGCTGAATTTTCCCTGGTGTGGATTCAGGGGAAAATGCAGGACTACGTTACCGTGCAGCACCATTAAAAGCAACATTTCCAATATCTACATTGCTGGAATTTGAGCCACTGGGCAAATGATGTGTTGTATTTACTTTCTACTTCTGCATTTGCTAAACTCTTTCATGTGCGTTTACTCAGCTATGATTTTCAGGAAGCGGTGGGAAACCTTTTTCGTCGCAAAGACTAAAGTGATCCCAGGCCAATAAGCTGAAGAATGCACACCAACTGTGGGCCCCAAAGCCCCTGTTCCTCTGAGGTGCTCCGGACAAAAGAAGAAAAACTATGTCAGCCCTGGAGCTGTCATTACAGTTTTCTATCCCATTGTTGTCAGTGGAAAGTAATTTAAAAAGAAAAAGAAAATTGAAGGCAGGAAAGTGGAAGGAAATCCTGTGCCGTCCATTCTACCTGCAATCCATAGGATTGGTTTTGCCATGGAAGAATCTCCCTGGAAGGTTTTCCATAGCATTGTTTGGGGGCTGGGGAGTGGCCAGGTGGAATTTAAAGGCTGTGGGTTGAAGTCAGATGTTATTGAAATAGCAACTGAAGCAGAGGGCAAGAGCTTGCAGGAGTTACTTTTTGTATTACAAAAGGAATTTGTGGACCATTAAGTTCCACACAGCATAGCCTCTAGGAGGGCTGAAGCTTTATTTCATCAGTTATCTCACTTATCATAAGAGAAATGTTGGGAGAAAAGCTGCTACTTCCCGTGGTAGTTGTTCCCTGGACAATGGAATTGGTCATAAGCAGGAAATGATGATAACAGGAAACCATTCTGGCCTACAATTCCTTTAAAGTTTTTTGCCTGCAGTTCAAACAAGGTGATAATGCTAAATGTGTATCTGTAATTGGAGGGTTAAAATAGAGACAATGACAGAGAAAAGCAGCAATGAAAATTCTGATCTGGATTGGGAATATGCAGGAAGAAGGCTTAAGCTTTACCTCCACATTGTCATTTCAATGATAACCTCTCCCTCCCAGTGCTGTTCTTTGCAGCAGCAGAAAATTTTCCTTCCTGGGGTGCAAATAGCAGCTTTTAGGGAAGACAGTGCACTTTTTGGCCAGAAAATAACACAGAGGAAAAGATTTAAGCCTCCCTGCCCTATAGTTGCTGACCCAAAACAGAGGGGAGTGATACACCTTCTGAATTCATAAATGCAGTTTGATTACACATTTAATGTCATATTCTTTGGCCCTGGCAATCTGATGTATGTGGTAACTGCTTTCTTTCCAGGACAGTGGGATCTTAATACAATGAAAGAAGCAGAAAATAGCCAGAAAGACATTGCAAAGCTGCCTCCAATACTAGTCATGGGTCCATGCAGTCCAAAACTATCTTTTCTGATGGATGGCAGCTTGCTGTGGTCCCAGACAGAAAAAATCTTTCCCATCTTTACTACCCAAGAATCTGTGGACTGGATATGCCAGTTTTTAAAATCTGGAACATGTGCTGAATAGTAGTCTTCTTCTACTAAATCACTCTGGGCTTCATTATCCTTCCCTGTGCCATCCTCTCTGCTCCATTGTCTCTTCTGAATAACTATTCTCCTTGTCTCAATTCCTTCTTTTCTCTCTGTGCACACAGGTTTGCTATACATGCTGCTGAAGCATATGGTTGACCGCTACAATATTTACTATGTGTACATCCCCACCAAGCTGAACCAGCGCATCCATTCTGCAGCCGTCAACCAGGTCGTTGTGGCTCCCATCCTCTGCATGTTCTGGCTGCTCTTTTTCTCCATCCTCCGGCTAGGTAGGTACAGCGATCCCATTAAGCCTTCAAAAAAAAAAAAATACTTAGTGCCATAAGCCTACAGCTCCCTCATTCCACCTAAACATTTTTTTTTTTTACTATAAATGATGTTCAACAGCAGAATGGACCTACATAAGAGCAGTGGCTGTTGAAACTTTATGATACAGCTGAACTGGATAAATTAACAATTATGTTAACAGATAAGACTATTAATCAATTTCAAGATTCATGGAAGATGATAAGTCCCCTATGGGAAAAGAAAGAAAAGCTGAAACAGGTAAACATTTGTAAATGTCATAATGTATATTTAGTGGAAAATGCATTGACGGGAAAAACAAAAGTAGCAGTAGAGAACCGTATCCAAATAGATAACATGAATTAAATCAGAGGGACAAGAAGAAATAGAGGAGCATTCATATTTTTAGAAAAGGAAGTTGGCTAGGAGAAAGGAGAAATATCTCAAATATACCATATTTGAATATTTTACAGCTGAATACTCAGAATATATATGTAATATGTATTTCAATAAGGTATGTAATGTACCTAATAATTTATTATGTATCTTAACACTTAGATAAAAATCTAATAATTTTTATTAAGCACTACTTGTTCTGTTTAATAAAAATAATTTTTACAAACAGTGGGAATAGGTTGCCTTGGAGGATGGTGTTCTTTCCATCTTTGAAGGTCTTTAAACAGAGGCTGGATGGCTTTCTGTCAGGAGTGCTTTGCTTGTGTGTTCCTGCATGGCAGAATGGGGTTAGACTAGATGGCCCTTGTGGTTCCTTCCAACTCTAAGACTCTATGATTCTATTTAAGGCAAAGCTGGGTGGCACAACTCTGTGAGAAAATCCCTTGGGCCACTGGCCTTGGTGGGGGCCACACTCTAGTTTGCTGTTCTCATCAGCAGAAGCAGAATTGGGAGCTCTGAGTTACTGTGGCTCTCTGCCTTGCACTTCCATCCCCTGAGGGTAAAGACAGTAGATGAGAACAGAATGGAGGCCAGTGCAGGTACTAGGAGTAATCAGATGATGTTCGGAAGCACAAGGCATTTGTGCTTTTGGCACCTTATTTCTAAGGTAAATATCTGGCCTTGGGGGATTTTGGCCCTCTGCAGCACACAAATATTCCTACAATTGAGATTTGGAAGTGTGCATTTTAGGGAGTATATGAGAGGTTGGGAAACCCAAGTGACTTGAACCTCTGCAGTTTCTGTTCTGTTAAATGACTAACTCAACACTGATGCAGAAAATAGCTAGTGGTGCAGAAGGAAGAGCTGGTGGAAATCTGCTGTTCTTCTGTTCTGTAAATGAAAAGAGCCCTGGGCTGGATAGACGAGAAGCACATTTGAATTGATGCATGGATTTATTGAGATGGAAAATGTTCTTTGGGGCATTCTCTCAAGGCATACTTTGAGGGTGATGATGACTAGTCTTTAGAGAGCCAGCAATATCTGCCAAAGGCCTTTTATTCAATACACATTAAACAGAGTGGAGCCCTGGGGCCAATATGGCCCACAAGTCTATTTTTGCAGTCCTGAATTCAATTTAATTAATTAATGAGTTCATATCTCACCTTCCTCTTCAGACAGGACCCAAGGTGGTTAACAACAAGATTAAAACAAGATGCAACTGAGAACTTGAAAAAGAAAAGTTTTTAAAAACAATTAAATTAACTATTATGTTAAAACTAGTAATTTTAAAAAGTTCCTAACTAGCGCATGAACTGGAACACAATTGTCTTTCAGTTTTCCCACTTCTCAGATTTTGTTTTCCTGATCAGTGCATTAGAAATTGCACAGAAAAATACAGAGAAGTTTCTTTGTATTCGTGAAATACATGTCTTAAAAAAAAACTGATTCAAAAACAAGCCAAACAGATGTACGCTTACAAAAATGTGAATGCTGTGGAAAGCAATGCAAGTCTAATTTTGTTGTGCTTTTTCTCTGTTCTTCAATGGTTTAGGCTCTGATCACCCCATCACCATCTTCACCGGTGTAGTCCTCCTCTCCTGCATCTTTTGTTCCATCTTTGGCATGTGTCTGAAGAAGCTACATCCAAGGAAGCCTTCAAGTTACCAGGTTAGAAAAGGCCAGAATATGTCCTATGTCTGGTCTGCTGGTTTGGTTTGGTTTTTGGTGTCTGGCTTCCACTTGAGGTGCATGCTGAGAATGCAGAAACTGAGAAATAGTTCCTACGTTGTTTGGAAGGTACACCTGCACACATCACTTTCAGTATGAAGCTTTGTGTTAACTATTGAGTCTAAGGAACAAATTCTATTTCAGAGATCATTGTTGTTGTGTGCCTTCAAGTCATTTCTGACTTAGGGCAACCCTAAGGTGGTTCTATCATAAGGTTTTCATGGCAAGATTTTTTCAGAGGGGGTTTGGTAGCCTTCTTCTGAGGCTGAAAGAGTGTGACTTCCCCAAGGCCACCCAGTGGAGATTCAAACCCTGGCCTCCAACATCCTAACACCCAAACCACTGCCGCACTCTGGCTCTCATTTCAGAGGTCACAGGGTGGCATATTCCCATGATAGGCAGGGCCAAAGGCAAAAAATATGATTTAAAAAATCATATATTAACTTTAGTTCTTCCTATCACTAAAAAAGCCTTAGGAGAAGCATTTCAGCCTCTTACAATAGAAAAAACAGAAATGCTGGGAAACCTTTGAACAATGTTGTCATGCCAAAGAAGGTGCGGCCATCTGGGGAATCCCAGAGGGCTGAATTGGGACCCCCATGAAGCACCAGTTTGGCCTCAAAGCTGAGGCTCTTCACTCCTTCCCTACTTTATATCTTCTCAGAAATAGATAAGATATGTGTATTGATCATTCACCCTCACAATATGGATGAATGCTGGCTCAGTCTTTCTCACGTAAATGCAAAATAACACAAAGAAGAAAGGTCTTCTCTCAACATCCTGCTGAACAAGAGTTTGAATTCTAACAATTTCAAATTCAATAACTAAAACCATCTTAGAGAAGAAACATTTTATATGCATTTGCTGAATTCTAATGGGTCCAGAAAATAATTGTGAAGGATTTCAAAATCTCAATTCATTACAAAGAGTTGCTGTTACCAGTTAAAATATTAGCAAGTCTTATATAGCTTTGCTACTGCTGGTTCTCCCTTTTTGTGGATTTTTTAGAATTCACGGCCTGTTAATCTCTTTCCACCTTGTTGAATCTACAGATCTACACAATGTATGTTCAGTGTGTCATTAAGTTGACCAGAATGGGCCTGAAATTCTTTGTTTGGCAATTTCCAAGTTTAATCCTAAATGAAAAGTTATTAAGGCCATGGCAGAAGAACCCATGGCTCTCCACATGTTGTAGGTCTCTAATTCCCATCAGCCCCTGCCAGCTGATGGTCAGGGATGATGAGAGTTTTAGTCCAACGGTATCTAAAAGGACACAGTGGTGGACATCCTACATCAAGCAGGCAAGTATAATGCTCCAGTTGTACAGTTCTGTGGCTACCCCCACAAAGATCTCTTTTTTTGGATTGGGTACAAGGAGCTATCCTCTAGTCCTTTGCATCCTGTCACAGCAAGCTGTCCCACACACACTCCTGCAGTTATCGAACTGTGGGAGGTGCAGCTGCTGCTGCTGCTTACCAGTGTGGAGAAGAGAAAATGGGGAGTTAATTCAGAAACTGATGAATCTGGGCTTGGAGAGGGAAGAGAACAGAAGTGCAGCTGCTCACTCTCGGATTGATATTGTCTGAACTGCCTCTCCTCTTCCCCTCCTCTCCCCAATGATAAGCAGCAGTGGTGATCCCTCCCAGGGCTTGGTAGCTCTAGGGAGGTTGGATATTGTACAAAAAGTTACAGAATAACACCTTTTCCTTCACTCATAAAGAGACATACATGTGCGTAAGCCACTCTGACATACACACATGTTACCCTGATTTCTGGGGTCCCATGGGGGACACCTCAATGTACTCCAAATAATGGGGAATGGGAATTAGCTAGAGCACAAGCTGTAGCACTACAAGAGGCAGGGTAACCTGGAGATGTTTTTACCCAATGTTTATGGGGTCAGGCCAAGCCAAAAACCAAGCAGAATTGTCTAATGAATGATTTTATTGAGGGGAATTCATTCATGCATGCACACAAGATACACACAATCACACATTCACACAAGAGCTAGCTGAAAGAGAAAGGGAGGAAAAATTATAGAGAAGCTGAGGAATTTGTGGGATTATAGTTACCAGTCCAGAAGAGTAGTGAAGAGCAGAAATGTATTTTGTCTTAGGTAGGACCTAAGGACAGTTCTCATTCAGGAGCCAGACAGACAGAGTGACAGGTAGACCTTCAAGAGACTGCACTGGGCATCCTCAAATCAGGGGTATTTGTACCCTGAAAATGGCTTGTGGCTGTGAAGGTTCCAGATGCAAGACAAAAGGGAACCTGTTGTGGACAATGAGTCTCTCGCCTGTTGATGGGAGTATTGGTTTGATTGACAAAGACATGAGAGATGTTGTAATAGCTGTCTATTGTGGGTGCTGTGAGACAAAAGAATCTAGATGTACAAGGGATGAATATCTGTCAATCAGTGTCCTGGTGGGCTCCTCACAGTTGGATTCTCTGGAAAATTCCAGCTTCTATTTAAGCCTATTATCCACAGGAATCATAGAAATGTAGAGTTGTAAGAGACCACACGGGCCATCCAGTCCAACCCCCTGCTATGCAGGAACACCCTCAAAGCACTCCCGACAGATGGCCATCTAGCCTCTACTTAAAAACCTCCAAGGAAGGAGACTCCACTACACTCCCAGGCAGCATGTTCCACTGCCCGACAGCCCTGGCCGTCAGGAAGTTCTTCCTGAGGTTCAGATGGAATCTCCTTTCCTGCAGCTTGAATCCATTGCTCCTTGTCCTGGTCTCTGGAGCAGCAGAAAACAAGCCCTCTTCTTCCTCAACATGGCATCCCTTCAAATATTTAAACATGGCTATCATGTCCCCTCTTAACCTTCTCTTCTGCAGACTAAACATCCCCAGCTCTCTAAGTCTATCCTCATAGGGCATAGCTTCCAGGCCTCTCACCATTTTGGTCGCCCTCCTCTGGACTTGCTCCAGCTTGACCATGTCCTTCTTGAATTGGGGTGCCCAGAACTGGACACAGTATTCAAGATGAGGTCTAACCAAAGCAGAGTAGAGTGGTACCAGTACCTCCCTCGATCTAGACACCATACTCCTATTGATGCAGCCAAGAATTGCATTGACTTTCTTGGCTGCCACATCACACTGCTGACTCATGTTCAGCTTGTGGTCTATGAAGACTCCTAGATCCCTTTCACACGTACTGCTATCCAGCCACATGTCCCCCATCCTATATTTCTGCATACCATTTTTTCTACCTAAGTGTAGGACCTTACACTTCTCTCTCTTGAATTTCATTTTGTTAGCCTTGGCCCAGCTCTCCAATCTATCCAGGTCATTTTGAATTTTGATCCTGTCCTCTGGCGTATTAGCAACCCCTCCCAATTTGGTGTCATCTGCAAATTTGACGAGCATGCCCTCTATTCCTTCATCCAAGTCGTTGATAAAAATATTGAACAGCACTGGGCCCAGGACAGGACCCTGTGGCACCTCACTAGGCACTTCTCTCCAGGATGAAAAGCAGCTGTTCGTGATCACTCTTTGGGTTCGGTTGGTCAACCAATTACAAATCCAACTAACAGTAGCCCTGTCCAGCCCGCATTTTACTAGTTTCTTTGCAAGAATGTCATGGGGTACTTCTTCAAAGGCCTTACTGAAATCGAGATATGCTACATCCACAGCATTCCCTTCATCTATCAAGCTAGTAACTCTATCATAAAAAGAGATAAGATTAGTCTGGCATGACTTATTTTTGAGAAATCCATGTTGACTTCTCGTGATTACCGCCTTGCTTTCTAAGCGATTAGCAACTGACTGCTTAATGATCTGCTCCAGGATCTTTCTGGGTACTGAAGTCAGGCTGACTGGGCGATAATTATTTCGGTCTTCTTTTTTTCCCTTCTTGAAGATGGGGACAACATTTGCTCTCTTCCAGTCTGCTGGAACTTCTCCTGTCCTCCAAGATTTCTCAAAGATTATAGCAAGCGGTTCCCAAATGACCTCTGCCAGCTCTTTTAATATCCTAGGATGCAATTCATCTGGCCCTGGAGACTTGAATTCATCCAGTGTGGCCAGGTATTCCTGTACCACCTCTCTACCTATTACGTGCCTCGTTTCCCTGCTTCCTCACCTGCTCCGCAACCGCCACGTTGAGTGCTTGTATCCTTCTGGGAAAAAACTGAGACAGAGAAGGTGTTAAGTAGTTCTGCCTTTTCTCTTCCCCCTGTGAGTAATTCACCATCTTCTCTGTGCAGCGACCCTATCGTCTCCTTCTTTTTCCTTTTGCTGCGGATGTATTTAAAAAAGCCCTTTTTATTGTTTTTAATGTCTCTGGCCAGCCTAAGTTTGTTCTGTGCTTTAGCCTTCCTGACCTCCTCCCTACATCTCCGGGCCACTTGCTTAAATTCTTCTTTGGTGGTTTCCCCCTTCTTCCATTTCCTATACATGTTTCTCTTAACACTTAGCTCAGCTGAGAGTTCTTTAGTCAACCATTTTGGTTTCTTCAGATGCCTTCCACTTTTCCTCCTTATTGGCACAGTTTTAGACTGTGCCTTCAATATCTCCTTTTTAAGGAACTCCCATGCCTCATGAACTCCTTTCCCTTTCACTATTCTTGACCATGGAATTCCAGCCAGCAGCTCCCTAAGTTTACAGAAGTCCACTTTTTTAAAATCTAAGATGAGTGTTTGGCTACCCTTATCTTCTCCGTCCCACTGAATGCCAAATTCCGATAGGGCATGGTCACTCCCCCCTAAAGATCCAACCACTTCTACCTCATTAACAAGGTCATCCCTGTTGGTCAGGATCAGATCTAGAATATTTGATCCCCTTGTGGCCTCTTCCACCTTCTGGACCATGAAGTTGTCTGCAAGACAAGCAAGAAACTTGCTGGACCTTGCTGTCTTGGCAGAGTTTGACTGCCAGCATATATCCGGGTAATTGAAATCTCCTATTATTACTATATCTCTCCTCCTTGAATGTGCAGTCATTTGGTTGAGGAAGGCGTCATCAAAGTCCTCAGCCTAGGTTGGAGGTCTGTAGTAAACCCCCACCAGAATATCCCTGTTGTTTCTCACTCCCTTAATTCTTACCCAAATGCTCTCGACCTGGTTTACTGGGTTTAAGTCATGGATCTCTTCACAGGTGAAAACATCCTTGACTTACAAGGCTACTCCTCCTCCTTTCTTGTTTGGTCTATTTTTACAAAATAGGCTATACCCCTCTATTCCTATATTCCAATCATGAGACTCATCCCACCAGGTCTCAGTGATGCCTATCAAATCGTATTTATTTTGTTGTACTAGGAGTTCAAGTTCATTCTGCTTGTTTCCCATACTCCGTGCATTAGTGTAGAGACACTTAAGTCCCTGGGCCCTTTCTGCAAGTCCTGTACTGTCATTTCTGCTCCTCCCGCCATTGGCCACTTGTACTACTTGTCCAGTATCATTTGGGCCTTTTCCCCCTGCACTTGTCAAGTCGCTGCCCTGAATAATATTGTCTCCCTTCCCAGCGAACTTAGTTTAAAGACCTCTTAATCCTCCTTGCAAGACAGTTTGCAAAAACATTCCTGCCAAGTTTTGTGAGGTGCAGCCCATCCCTCGCCAGAAGCCCACGTTCATGGAAATTCAGGCCATGTTCCAAAAACCCAAACCGTTGCCGGCGGCACCACGTGCGGAGCCAGTTGTTGACCTCTGCTATTGTTCTTTCCCTACGTGCGCCATATCCTTGAACAGGGAGGAGAGACGAAATGACCACCTGCACTCCAAGGTCCTTAAGCTTCGTCCCCATAATCTCATAGTCCTTTGCGATGTGGTAAAAGCTGCTCCTCGCAGTGTCATTGGTTCCGACATGAACCAAAATGAGGGGCTTATGGTCAGTGGGTTTGACCAGCCTGGTTAGCCTCTCCGTTACGTGGTTGATCCTGGCCCCAGGAAGACAGCAGACCTCTCAATTGAGCTTGTCCGGTTTGCAAATTGCCCTTCCGGTTCCTCTGAGCAAATAGTCCCCAACAACCAGAACTCGCCTCCTCTGAGGCTTGTCCTGGTCTCCTCGATGAGCATGTTCTACTAGGACTGCCTGGACATTCTGTTGAGGCTGGGAGCATTGACCTAGTTCCTGTTGCCAAAGTTGGATTTCTTCTTGTTGACATTCTGTTCCCTCCGCATGGCGCTCCTCATTGTTTGTAAGGCCAAAAACTTCGAAGCGATTGTGTAGGTGAAGAGTCTCTGTGTGTGTTTGCCTGACAAATAACTCAGTCTTACCTGGAGGAAGTTTTGAGTTGACCTGTCCTTCTCACATTTACAGTCAAATTCTTTCCCTCGCTCAGTTTGACCTCTCTGTCACCTCTCTTGAATTTGATATCAGAGCCAATAAAATGAGTTGCCAATTAGGTATGGTGTCCATCCAAACCATACTGACATTGGGGACCCCCAAAGCGGGGCCTTACACATAAGTTTCACTAACAGAATTCAAGCAGGCTGTCCACCCCTGCTTTAACGGAATCTTTTTGGGGGGAAATTTTGAACACAGCATTAATCTGGATTTTATTGTTCCTCATCTTGTTTTATTCATCTCTTCACCTACAAGCAGATGTCTGAACAGTCTGAGGGAGCTTTCATTGATACAGAAAGGAGCAGCATCTCTTCAACCCCTAATTCAAATGTAAGTATCTTCTACATTTGCCTTACAGCTCCTTGGCAAATGTGACTACAGTATCCTAATGCTTTTTATATGAAGGGTGGGCAAGCTTGGGTGCTCTATACATAAGGACTGTCACCCTTTGTTGGAGTCTGCCATAGACTATCCCACCCCACTGGAATGAAGGTGGAAGTGGCCAGAAGCTTGTACTCACATGTGATGCCAGCAACGTCATTTGACTGCTACCTGCTGAGGGGCCTGGAGCATTTGCTTCAGTTGCATCATTGATAATCTAGCCTTGCTTGGAGCTCTGAAATGCATCCCTGAGGTGTGTTTGGGGTTGGCAGATTGCATATAGGACAGTGCTCCTGTAGCTTTAATAGCAGGGGGTTGCAGGAATGAGAGAGGAGATACACCATAGTTCAACCTGACAAAAATATACAGTGTGTCAGGATCTGCTAAGCATTATAGTTACAGGAGCCTTAACCCTGCATTCAACCTGTAGCAACCCAAGATATGGTATGTCCAGTTGTTAACCTGGTTTTCATATAACCACCTGACTCATGAAGATGTTGCAGGAGATCATAATTAAATGAGATGTCTGTCTTAGCAGTAAACAAAGAGGCTTAGAAATAATTCTTTGTTTTCTGTGTCTCAGATGTTTGTAGCTGCAGTGCTTCAAGAGCCTGAACTCAGCCTCACGCCAGCAGCATCCCCAGCTCATCAGTCCTATGGTACTATGGGCAGCTGTCTGGAGCAAGCAGAGAATCTGGAAGAAGGTGGCCTGCAGAGTTTTGAAACAGAGCTGGAAAGTACAGAGGGTGAATACAGAACCGGGCCTGTGCTGGACAACCAAATGCGCTATCATTGACCCCACCTTCTGTCAGTCATGACAGATGGAAGGAAACATTTGAGAGTGCCCAGGGAAGCTTCATGTCCCAAGGCCTGGATAGTTCTGAACTGCCCTATCAGTCCTGATGTCAGCTGGTCTTGAGCGAGGATCTAGCCTATGGTGGAACGAGTCAGGTTTATGCACAATGAGCTTTTCAGCAATGCTTGTCTCTTAGCTGTGCTGTTGGGATGACAGCTCAGTTCCGTGGCAGAGAGACAGAACTGACAAAGAAGTTCCTAGGAAGCAGTGTTACTTCCATCCTTTGCTCCAGCCACCCAGCAGTGTGTTCCATGTGTTGCCTCACATCCTTCTGTTCCAAGGCAACAGAGACCGCCCTTGCCTGGCTCCTCTTGCATCTTCTAACAAACCCTCTTAGATTTCATACGTCCCATTTTCTCTCTTCCTTATTTTCTCCACCACTTTTTTTTTTTTTTTTTTTTGGGTTTTCCTTTTTACATTCTTTCTCATAGTAGCAAAGCAGTTCTGTGGTGTTATGCCTTCTGCTCATTACAGCAAGAGGAAACTAAATGAATCATATGACAGCTATGGTAGCTATGAACTTTTTTGTAAATCGTTTGGAAGGTGGGTGAGAAGCAGGGCTGGAGGAGGTTACTTCTCTGGACTAGAACTTGCAGAATCCTGACTGGTGGATTCTGAACATTGTAGTCCAAAAAAGTAATGCTTCAGAGCTCTGGCAAGAAGAATGGAATGGCAAGTGCCTTGTAAGACTCATTTACGATGACCGTGCAGCTCATTGTAATGCATTGGTTGCAGAAGCAACAGCGTGTGTGTTTCCTGAATAACACCAGGGCCCTTAGAGACTCAGCTTGCAAGGAACACATCCATAGCTTTAAAAAGTGTGCCCTTTAGCTATTGCTGCAATTGTCGCTTTTGCCCAGATCTACTGCCTTTGAGAAAGATTCATTTTGCCAGTTTGGTCCAAGTGAGAAGCCTGACTTGCCTCTGTTTTTCTAGACCTGTGTTGTGTGCTTGACTGCCAGAAGAATGGTTCATGTTCACATTTTACTGCCTGTTGGTCCAAATGAGTGTGGGGGATGCAAGGAAGGGGAAAGAGGTTATATTGAAGCTGAAGCCAAAATTGGATGGAAGAGTGGTAGGTTTGTTTATGTAAGTCCAGGTCTGCTGCAGTCTCATAAAAACTGGAATGACAGCAGACTTTTAGAACAAAAGGGGCATATAGGTGGGAGGAGCTAAATCCTTTTATAATCTATGACAAGTTGGGCATGGGACCAGGCATCAAACTGTGAGAGAGAGAAAAAGTTGGCTCATGTCACTCTCACCTCTTTTTTTGTCTACACATCTGATCTTTCTCTATACCATGTGTGTGGAACCTGTTTGACTCTAACAAGTTTGACTCTAACAAGTTTGGCCAATATTTGGGGATGATGGGAACTGTAATACAACATCTGGAGAACCACAAGTGGCAGATGCATGTTTGAGCACATGGCTGCACTACAGCCCCATCTAGTTTGACATTTGTTTGACATCTGAAACAGGCAGAAATGAGGTCTCTGCCCTTAAGTAAGCATAACCCTTTGTATATCAGCATGTTCAAAACTGCCATCTTCAAGGCTGCATGACACCACACACACTGAAATTCCATCTCATCTGCCCCAGTCAACCATCTGCGAAAAGATCATTGCAGTGATAGGTGTGGTTACTTTCTCTTTCAACTTATGCATGGGAATTAACTCTTGTTTTGCTTAGAAGCTGCCACTGTAAAACAGGGCAATTTCTAGCGAAATTACATAATATCCTGGACCATTAATTATTTATCTCTCATACATCCTGCTGAGTGTGTTCTGCTAATTTCCTGGGACTGAGGCAGTTGAAGTTAGTCTCTCATCCTGATACTCTAAAGCCTGAAATGGGGTGACTTGAAAGCTGTTGGTGAATAGGCAGTGCCACAAGAGAGTAAATAGAAGAAGGAGTGCCAGTAGAGGGGTGCCACCTTCTTTTTCTAACACAACTCCTCTGCACTGAATGTTGTTTCTCATTGAGCAAACTAAGATTTCCCAGCTTGTAGGTAGAGCTTGCAGACATTGGCTGGTATCCTGTTAGTTATGATGTTCTAAGTTGGAAATAGATGCTTTCTTTTTTTCATGAGAGTTAATACTGTACCTTAACTTTTATCAAAACAAGGAATCATCCCCTTCTCTGAGCAGGGTGGCAAAAGGCGATTTGAATGCCTGGGTGGGAAAATGGCAGTGGCAGCAGCCAGAGTTCATTAGCCTCCTGAGGCAGTGTTGACGATTTTCCCTCTCTGTGGAATGACCCTTGATTTATCCATAGGTCATATCAAAATGCATAATTTTGGCCCCCTAACCTGTCCTCTACTTATACATGAGGTCGACTTATACATGAATATATACAGTAAATCAACATGTTCATTTGTAATTTTTAAAAGATTACTCTTTTGAGAAGAATCTAGGATGCAAGTCAGAATGTGAAACATCTTGTGAATTGGGGCAGATTCAACATGGAGAAAAGGAAATCTTTATTTACATAACCCATAGTTAAATTGTGGGATTTGCTACTATAGGATGTAGAGATGGCTAATAATTTGCACATCTTCAAGAGAGGACTAGACAAATTCATGGAGGGTAAGGCTGCCAACGGCTGTTCGTCATGACAGCTGAATGCTACCTCCAGGTACGTGTTCTAGATCCAAATGCAGTAGTCCTCTGGCTGCCAGCTGCTAGTAAACGCAAGCAGAAGGTGGGCCTAAGGGTGGATAGTGATTTCATTTGGTTCATTTTGGGGCAAGAATGTTCCAAAAATTTGCACATTTCTTTACAGACTTGTTGGAAAGAACATAAAGTTTAAAAAGTATATGTGTTGGAGTAAATGAGACTGAGAGGTTTGCCTTTCTAAAGAGAAAGCTTTGAATGCTTAGCTCTTAAAGTTTGGCATTGAATCTCTGTGTATTGAAACTACATTTGTGCTGATGAACTAGGTTTGCCATCTTTTCTTTTAATGACTTGAATAGCCATTTTTATAATACTTACATGACATGCAAGTACAACATGGCCCTCTCCCCACTGGAAATAACTTCACCTAGTCAATTTGGCCAGTTTTGTTGTTTTTTTAAAGGGGGGACAGGAGGCTTTGGGGAGGTATAGGACACTTGGGGGCCACATGTGGGCTGCAGATTGCCCTTTCCCAACACTGATATATTCTCTTCGCTGTCTGGGTGTTTCTTTTCTTAGCAAAACACAATTCATAAACTTTGCTTTGTATGTTCTTAACCTGTTGTTATTCCCTCTGTGTTCTAATATACGGCCTGCAGGTACATATGAAACAGTTAGGCTAAATTACTGTTCCTAATTCTACTTAGCAAGGGCGCAGCCTCAGAAATTTGCATTAAAGCTAGGCTGGTTTCTAGTACCACAGGTGTTTGTACCTGTAGTGGAGTTACAATGGAGATGGAGAAGCTGAAGAGCATCCAACGAAATCAACAAGAGAAGCAAGAAACACATCTCAAGATGTTCAAAAGGTGGTCTGTATGATTGGACTATGACTCTGGAGATGAGGGGTTCAAATCCCCACTTAGCCATGGAAGCCTACTGAGTGACCTTGAGCAAGCCATACTCTCTCAGCCTCAGAGGCTGAGGCTCTCTCAAGGCCCCTCTGAACAAATCTTGCCAAGAAAATCCCATGATAGGTTCAACTTCAGGTCACCATATGTCAGAAATGAAGGCACACAACAATTACTTGAAAAGCTTTGAACAGGTCATCTTTTGAGATGTATCCCTTCTTTTTCTTTTTCTATTAGATTTATGGCCCTCTCCCAGTTTTGTGGATTCTAAAGGCTTTTCACTGAATTGGAACCAAAAGTCAATGTCAAACTTTTTCAGGTGTCTCTGAATCAACAACATAATCCTGTACTCCGAAACATATCACATTGAATTTAATCGGCTTTCTCTTGAATGATTAACTACTGAGTTGCAGCTATTGTTGTTTATCTGATGTAAGTTTTACAGTGTTCCCACCAGGCCAAATTACATATTGCGGAGTATCTGTTCTTGGATCTGCAAGGCTGTGATCTTTTACACATTTGCCTAGGTGAAAGCCCCACTGTAAACAATGGGACTTAATTCTGAGTTGGCGCTTGAAGGTTACTGTTCAAAATATGTCTATTTTGACTTAGATGTGTCTGTGAAGAGCGGGGGAAAGACTGGGATCGGAAGAATGGAGCCAGGAGAGAGATGTTTATTCCTTTTCACTCTGCTGTTCTCCACATTGCCTTGCAAACACACTCACACATGGCTGGGGACTGTACAAAACAACCTCCTTGGAAAGCTGTTCCATGTAGGAATCATCACGAATGCAGAATCTGACTTGATGTGTTTGTTGTTTTGTGCCTTCAAGTGATTTCTGACTTGTGGAGACTCTAATGTGATCCTATCATGGCGTTCCTTTGGCAAGATTTGTTCAGAAGGGGGTTGCATTTGCCTTCCTCTGAGGCTGAGAGACTATGACTTGCCCAAGGTCACACAGTAGCTTTTCATGACCAAGTGGAGATTTGAACCCCCATCTCCAAAATTGTAGTCCAGTGCTCAAACTACTACACCACACTGGCTGGGAACCAAGTATTTTGCTGACACAGACTGTACTTTGGAGTGTGCATGCAGTAAATGATGTGTGTACATTAAGGAATGTGTTCAGCAATCCTGAAGTCCTTTGAACTGATGATTGAACTGTAGCTTATCTATGCAAGGTGCTTGTTGTCTCATTTCTTTGATTTCCTGCCACCTCCATCTTTATGGAAAAGTCTGCATGCAGTGCTATGGTTCGCACTGCATTGTGGAAGGCACTAATGAAAAGTGTCTCCTCAATTAGGATGCTCAAACTTGCAGTAAATACAGCAGACCACTTTTCAAAGAGAGTCTGCACTTCTTACCATATGCAAGTATCTGGTAGTGTATAGGAGAGGTGCCATGCATAAGCTCCTTGGCAGAGGGAAGTATAATTTGTTTTGAACCAATGTCTATATCAAGGCTCAGAACAAATGAATTAGTGTGCATAATTAATTAATTTTAAGCCCAGTAAGGCCTAAGCTTCACTAGAGCCAGTATCTAAATATAGACTGAAATGTTGCAAGCAGAATTGTAACATTAACAGAGGGCTGGAAATAGATTGCAATTGCTCTGAGCTACTAGAAGAAAGAAGGACTCAGTTGGTTATATGACTTCCCTGCTAAAGGGCTGCTCTGTTGTAATCTAGGGGAGGGGCTGGTAAACCTAGAAGGACAGATTTCCAGTCATTGTCCCCTCTGACTGACATAAGCAGGGCTGTGAAGAAAGGAGGAGTGAGGACACAAATTTGCCATGAGGGACTCAGTCCAAAAAGAAGATTAATAACACAGTCCAGACAATCTTAGCTGTGGAGCAGCCTGTTAAAGCCTGGAAAAATGGGGAGAGGAAGGACAGTAAAAAAGAACATTAGGTCCCCAGGCTCCTGTGCTGCTGGATTAGCCCTCTTTAAAGGTATATCAGGGGCAGATTAAGGTCTATGTTTGGGGACAGAATAGGGCAGCACTTTATTTCAAGATCCATTTCCTCCTGATCAAAAGGAAAGGGTCCCTTGCCCTTTTAAAGACATGTTTAAGGGCAGGTTTTGATTCTGCTTTGATTTAATTCTCATTTCAGAGATCCATCCATGGCTATTATCATTATTATGCACCAATATCAGCCAACATTTGCTTTCATACAGCAGAGTCTCATGTTTGGGTGAAGGCTGACACAGAGGTAACTAAGCCTCCCAGCCTGACCTCCACCCACCCACCCTCCAAGCCCACCTTAAAAGTCAGCAGGCAGATTAGATGAAGAAGATCTATTCAGCTTCTGAAAGGAGTACAAAGAGGACAATGTTTCCATCTCCTTCCTGCCAGCAAACGAGGCTGTAACTTGGACTTGGGACGGAGCCCTGCTTCTGATTGTTGTGGGCTCACTCACTGGTGGGAAGTGGGTGAAGATGTCTTCCTCCTTGCACCTCCTGCACTGAAAGCACCTTCTTCACCTGACCCAGTTGCTGACTCTTAAAGTAGGCTGAGTGGAATATAAGTAGGTTTACAGAAAGACTGTGTAGTCTTACTGAATACAGACCAGTTATAAAACATAACTCTAGGTTATGAATCCATAACTGCAATACTGAATGCCAACCATGGTTTTTATTGGCAATAGCAGCATCAATAACCACTGTTTCCAAATTATAAGCAAGCTGTACTTATATTTCCTTTCTGCTGATATATCAAAGCCTGAGCCAAAATAGATAACTGTTCTGCAAACCAAATAGTTTTTCCCAGAATAATTAAGGAGAATTTCTTCAAGAATGATATATTTAGTAGTTACTAAATAGCAATTATTTGCCGGTATTAGAAAAATAAATGATCACAACGTTGAGACTGGGGTACTTTTCTTTCCTTTCTCTTGGCCAGATAATGTAGCCATAGCCTAGCACCCGCAAAGCATCGTTTGTCCAATGTGGGGGTGATTTATTTTATCACTGCCTTCCTCCACAAATTCTTCTCCTAATCACACTACATGACATTGAGCAGTCTCAAGTCTGTATCTTTCAAGCAGGAGAGTCAAGTGATGATGCTGTCAATGAGTTAACAGTACTTCAGATTGCTGGTGGAGATCGGCACATTCTAAAGGCTTACCCACAAAATCACATTCTCACTGTATTTAAAAATCTAGCAGAGGAAGGAATGTTTCAATAATCCACTAGATTCGTATCCCCAACAAGAGTAAAAACATCAGGCTCAATCCCATTTAACAACTAGAGTAGACTTATTAAATATTGTATTTGCTGGTGTATATGACTCACTTTTTCCCCTGAAAAATACTGTTTGAAAATGGAGTGTGTCTTATATGTTGGGGTGTCTTATACACCAGCAAATAGGATTTGCCGGTGTATAAATGGGGGTATGACTTATACACAGGTGTGTCTTACACAGCAGCATATACAGTATGTCATACATCTGCATTAGCTATGGGGGAGTAAAATAAGGGCATTGCTCCCTCAGTAAGAATTCTGTCTCCACCGGGACATTTCCTTCAGTGCCCAAATGTATAGCATTACAGTAATTTAAAACTTAAATTGAGCAGTTAGAAATATATGCTGGAATCCTATATGACCTGTGATATTACATAACTTTGCATATGCTTATCTAGATATACCCATCTACTGATGCACGTTGGCTCCATTGTGCATTGGACACCAATGTACATCAGGCACTTTTCTGGCTCTGCTATGTAGGACCATAACAGCAGCCATCTGCTGGATGTAGACATTACACAACTGCCCAGTTCCAATTCTCACATAGGCCATTTTCGCACTAGACTGTTATAGCGCTATGATTCCACTTGCAACATCCTATGGAATCCTGGGGTTTGCAGTTTCGGGAGGAGCCAGCCGGCCTCTCCTAAAACTGCAAACCCCAGGATTCTATAGGATTTTGCAAGTGGAATCATAGCGCTATAACAGTCTAGTGCGGAAATGGCCATAGATAAGTTCACTTACAAAAGCATAAGTCCCCAGCAGGATTTCAGCGATAGTTTATGCATCCAAGAAAAGGAGAAGGCAAAATTATTGAGGGATTTCTAGGTGTGAATGGTTTTTAATGCCACATACTTTGATACTAGAAATTTGGGAACCGAAGGGAAATTTCATTTGGTGGGGTAGAATTCTTATTTGGGGGAGGCAATGCCCTCATTTTGGCACCCTGTAGCTACGTCTCTGCCAGATCTCATACATTTATTGTGCCTCCTTTGTTTGGGACTGGTAATTGGTTTTAGCTCTTAATTCCTTAATAATCTTCTTTAATCCAGGAAAACAATACACACTGGGTGAGAGACTAACATATTTGTTGAGGTGTAGGCTGTGGAAAGAAAGAAGCAGATTTGTGGTAAAACACTTAACACCTTGTTAGATGCCATGCTTTATTTCAATCTTCTCCAACCTGCATCCAGATGTTTAGTATTAGAAATGCCATCATTTCCAGAGAGCAACTGAATTGTGGGATTTGTAATTCAAGGTAATTGGAAACTACCAGACTGAGAAAGGGAGGTTGATGTACAAAAAGAAGATTAAACAAGAAAACAACCAATTGCAGCAGTAAAGGCCAATAGTGTTAACCATAGTAGTTTATATGCCATCTTCCCCTTGATTTTTTTTTCAAAACAAATGTGACTTGACCAATTAATGCATTAGAAAAATTTTCCACTAATGATAATGTAAACTGAATAAAGTCTGGGGGCCCTCTAATTCAAAACAAATCAGGCTTTTTGCACCATTGTTCTGAGCTCTGATACAGATTAAAGAGCTCTAAATTAGATTAATCTGTTTTCACTGAGCTGCTGGTTGAAGTCAAGCATATATATCCATTCAGCTTTTTATCTCTGGGAGTATCAACAGGAATTTAACTATCCAAAGATTTGGGGAGCACATGCTCAGAAGAGACTTCATTTCTCTCCTTGGTTTCACAGAAAACAGACAATAAATAAATAAACAATTCTGTCATTATTCTGCCAATAATGCTGTAGTTAAAGCAGTACTCCCTTTAGTGGTAAAAGATGTCTGTGTCCTAGCATATACTTTCATCTTCATATAATGTGTCCCATTATGCTTGGTATTGTGATTTGTCATCAGAAAGTAAACACAGGATTAATTTGCAAATTTGCCAAGGTATACTCCTGTCAGAATATTTTGTTTGGGGGGGCATATTAATTGTTGGTGATATACCCTTAACTTTTTATTTTACCTTTTGCATCTTTAACTGTGACATTTGAACTGTGACCACTGTATTTCTGTATTAGAACTGCTAATATCATTTGTGGTTGTGATTCCAGTGGTAAGAGTGGCAAAGGGCCCGAACAGGGAATTATCTTAGCAGAAAGAACACGTGAGGAGTTAACCAAAAGAGAAGGTTGTCAGGGCATATGTCAAGTGGTAACAAATGTGGATGGTTGGAAACAATGCCATGGCAGTGTTCTGAACACAGCGGTAAGCTCCCACCTTCCAGAGCATGGGTGGGAAACCCTTGGCCCTCCAGGCATTTTGGTTTATCATAATCTTTTGCATAGGCTATATCTGTTAGTGCAGATGGGCACTGAAGTTCAAAATATCTAGAGGCCAAAGATTCCTCAATCCTGTTCCGAAAGCTAGTACAATTCCAAGAATCTAGATCTGAAGACACAGATTCACTTATATCCTTTGTAACTTAACTGCCTTTAGCTATATTTGGTATCATACCATAGGCTCAAAATATATTCCAGGGATACAGTCACACATCTGCTTCCCCCACAAAGAGGTTTTGTAACCTTGAGGATGGAATGGAAAGTCAGAACTATGTTAAAGCAATTTGTCTGGCTGAGTAAAGTTGCTCTCATATTTTTAAAATTTTTGTCTTTGACTCAATACTGTTTACCCATGAAGTAGTGCATTGAGCACTTAGCATTAACTCCTGAGTCGAGGCTTCAAAACATAAAAAGCTGGAGAGCAAGTCTTATTGATGGCAGTGGATCTTTCATCTCAGTAAGTACCAATAGGTAGGGTTGTGTATCTTCTATAGAATAATAATTATTGGAAAGTGTTTTTAGACTACAATTCCCAGAATCACCCACCCAACATAGCCACTTGGGAGTTTTGGTCCAAAAAGTCACTTTTCCAAACTCAGAGAATAATTCACCACTTCAATCAAAACCCAAGTTCCACTTGAGTACTATCACTGGCCACTCCCTTTGGTAGCTTTTCAAATTTCCCCCAAATCAGAAATGATAGTCATTTCCTTCCTTATCAAGGGGAGCAGCAGCTGGCTTTCCAGATCTGCTTGAATCAGAAGAAGGAGAATGCTTTCCATAATAAAGATGTTTTCAGAAGAGAGAGAATGTGCTCTGTTTCTCATGAGATCAGGCTAAGAGTGGCACCTATGTATGTAGGGTATAGGACTCCAAACATGATTCATATGAGCTACTGACTCCACTATCCACATATAACCTTATTTCCTCCATCCTATAGTATCTGGTGCCATTTCTGTCTGGTTTCACACGGTGACCAGGTCCAGTACTGTGGATAGAGTCTACTATGCCATATGTAATTCCCACATGAAATTATCTCTTATGAAATGATCTTTTTGCCTGCTCACATGTTAATGTAGCAGATTTCAAGGCCTGCTTTCATAGTTGCTTCTGCTTCAGGGAGGCAAAGTTCCACTGAGTGGGTCTGGTGTCTTTGGGAAGTTCTGGTTGCTTGTCTTTCCCTTGGCTGTTGCCCTATAAGAATGTGCCAGAGTTCTGTACCTACTTGTTCTCTTTACTGCTATGACTGTGCCTTGAATAAATTTACTTCACCCAGCTGGCGCCTGGGGTTGAGCTCCACATGTTTACACAGCGTGATGCTAACTCAAGCAAGGTGAAGGAAACCCTTACACAGCCTCTTGGGATTATTTGGACTTCTTCACTGACAGTTGTTGAAGCATAGCAACCATTTGGTGGTACTGAGAATAAAGCATAGTAAAATCCATTTGATTGAAAACAGTATTCAAAACAAGCCATTACTGAGCCTAGTCTCATCTTCTCAAAGAAGGGAGAGCTTTTGCAGGTCTGCTCCACAAATTGATTGAGCTAGAAGACATGGATGGAGCAGTAGAAAGCAGCAGTCATTCTACTTAAATCATAACAAGCAACCAAGGTTGATATTCAGTCCTATGAATTCTAACAGGTAACCAAAGTTTACATTGAGTCCTGTGAATTCACATATGCGGCCAGGATTCACACTGAGCCCTTCATCACTTCATTCAATAGGAAATTGCACAGCCATATAAATATGGCCATACAACCCTGTCTGTTCCTTACCTACCAAATTCTAGCAGTAGCAAAAACCTGAAGGGCAATCATATAAACTCTCCCTTCCTTTTTCTTGGAAGTGTCTAGACCCAACAACACTTCTCAATGATTTAATTAATCTAGCTATAGCTATCACCCACCTAATGAACGGCATTACTTTTTACACTCCAGTGCTCCCAAGAGAAAGCAGCACTTTCCTGACATTGTTCTGTCTGAAGAGATCATAGCAAAACCAGAGGGTTTCCAAGCTGACCCACCTAACCTCTTTTTCCTCATAATACTGTGGCAGGGGAAACATTTCCAGGAGAGAACTGGTAAGTAGAAGGGGGTGCTTAACTCCTCTGCCCATTAGCAGCTCTTTCTTTGTTGATTTTTCTTCAGTTCTGATTGGTTTTTACAGCAAGTCACATTGTATAATAAACCACACAGACAGTGCTGAAGAAGCACAATACAGCAAAGGGCTCCATGCTCAGGCATTCACTTCCAGGAATGTGGAAGATTACACCACAGATGGAATCCTGTTGATGTCTTACACATGCATAACTTCCCCCCTGGTATCAGTTGGCCATTGAAATGAACCTGTGGATTCCAGTTACAAGAAAAGGGATCACAACTAAATGTTAAGAATTTCCTGATAGTAAGAGCTGCATAGCAGACCAGACTGCCTTGGAATCTGTGGACTCTGCTTTCTTGAAGATCTTTGAACAAAGGTTGGATGGTGACCTGTCAGAAGCACTTTAGCTGTGTATTCTTGCATTGCAGAGGGTTGGACAAGATGACCCTTGCAGTCCCCTTCCAACTCTAGGGTTCAAATATTATTATTTTTTCTAGTGCACAATGGCCTCTTTCAGTTCAAGGTCATGGATGCAGAGTTGCACATGTGATGCTGTTGTTCGTATGGAAGCACATTCTGGATTCATGTATATCCATCCATTCTGCTAAAACTGGTAGCTATGCATCCAGGTCTGCATTCAGTTGAGCAACGCTGGCATTCAATAGACAGGTTGTGTGGTACAAACAACACTTAACTCCATACATGGAGAGTTATGCTATGAAACCCCAACATTCCTTATCCTTTGTTCTCAGCATATTTTCTGATCAGGATAATCCTTTGGTTTCACAAATAGCTCCTAGAGCCACATAATAATTGATATCTATCTCCTCATCTGCCTTGCTCCCACCTAGAAATCTAGTCGATGTCACTCTCAGGCAGTGCAGAAGGACTACCTGCTGCTCCTGCTGTAGGTAACTGTCTGCTTTGGCACAACCTGTTTCAGTTACTATGGAAATCAGAGCTCCCACAAAGCTAGCTTGCTTTTACAACAATTATTTCTGTAATGCAAGACCATAGGAATGGGCTAATGAACACACACATTCTAGGACAGACGCTCTTGACGGAACCAAGGATTGATGGGAGGAATGCAGGAAAGGACCAAAACCTACATAATAATAAGGCAAATTAAAATCTATTCAAGTCACTCTCATCCAGGACAAAGTAGAATCTACCTCCTCAAAATGTGGTAGAACAGTTCCATGTGTTTCTGCAACCAAATCTCCACAGAAGCTACTAAGCACTTCCTATACTTAGGACCCATTTACCACACTACCACACAAAATTTTGATCAGTACTTCAACCCAGTTCTCCTTGCCTTTTTGCAGTTTAGAAACTGCATTTTTCTCCTCTGTCCTTTAGAAATGTGTGAGAATGGCCTTCTGTTCTGTATATACATAAATTGCTTTGTAAAGATTCTCCTCTCCAGCTTTGGGTTTTCTTTACTCCCTTGGCCTAGCCACTTTACAGTTTCTCACAGGCATGGTACAGCCTAGAAAATACAACACTGTACAGGAAATACAGTCTACATCCCTGGAAGGTGGCCCTAAAAGGACTTTCATGCCTTTATTTCTTGCACTGAATTGAAAAACAGCTGTAGTTATTTTGCCAATAGGCACTGCAATAATGGTAACACTCTTGCAGGGAGGACAGTAGAGCAGAAAAGAGTACATACTTTGCCAGAAGGAGGACTTTGACATTTCCAGTAACAGGTGTATTGTCACTTGGCTCTGACCACTGGAAAGTGATGCCTCCACCTGTCTGAAGGGCACAGAGAATGTTAGGAAGGGGAGAAGCTTACCTAGGCTGAAGAACAAGTCACAGCTAAATCCAGTTATATGAGGAAATGTAGCCATGGACAGAAAATAATGCTTGAGTGTATGGGTGTGCAGCAAAGAGTTGATATTGTTGCATTGCTCTCACACTGCTACATTCCCAGCAGAAGAAATACAACAACAACAACAACAACAACAACAATGAGACTCAACATGCAAAAAGGACGCACCCAGAGCAGACTTTTTAAAAAAATTCTTTTAGGAGTCAACCAAATATGGCACAGACAAAAACAATAAGAAAGAACTATGAAAAGCAGAAGACATCCCTCACATTTTGGGTTCTGTGTGGAACAATTATTTTTTTAATGGAGGAGGATTCCATCTTGTGAGCTGCCATCTGCAGTCTCAAGCAGTACAACTGAAAAGAAATGGATTTATCTTCTCCCCTGCTGCTCCAGGAACTAGACCTCAATCACAAAAGTGTGTACCACTGTACTGCTATTGTACAAGGTCATGAAATACATGCCAAGTAAGCATAAGCACAATTCAAGCCCTGAAAAAAATAAAACTGTAGCAAGGATTCAATGGGGAGTTGCCCTTTTTTCCAGACAGTAGCAATTCAGTGCACCTAATACAGTTGTTATGATTGTGTAAGAAAGGTGGAATGCTCTTGGTGACATACATACGCATAAGTTGGGGTTCGATAAGCATGCATCTCATTTTGGATGCTGAGCAAGAAGATATTTACTACCTCTTTGTGCAAGGCCCAAACAACTTTCAAAGGCAGCTTTCAAGCCCTGGGGGCACTGCCACAGTATGTACTGGCTGGGGATAAGGTAGAGGGGGAGGCAACAAGGCAGTACCTGTGAGTTGCTAGAAATCCAGGAGGACAACATCAGTTCTCTTCCCCCAGCTGCAAAACTGCAACCAGATGCTGACTGGTTATGTCTCCCCACAAGAAGTCAGCATATGTCTTCAGTGATTGCAGCTAGTGAGTAGAGCCTCTGCAGTGGCTTTGGTTTGTTTGTTTGTTTTGCTTTAGTGGCACCCTACTAACAGATTCAGTTCATGTTCACGCTTAACTTGTAGGAAAGATCATCACTGGAAATGTTACTTTTTAAAAATTATATCTCTCAAAATATCTCAGCCAACATGGTTGCGGGGGATAGTCCAAAAATCATTTTTCCAGACTGTTCCTGCACAGCAGGGGTTGGACTCGATGGCCCTGGGGTCTCTTCCAACTCTATGATTCTATGATTCTATAATCATCACCAAGTGTCTACATTGCCATGATGAGCAGGTGCCAAGGATATTGACCTCTGAAGACTCTTCTACATTCTGAACACTCTGTCAACTAGATTTACATCCAATTTCTTCAATAAAAGGAAAATTCTGTAGTAGGGCTATATCAGAAAGCAAGCCAAAACAGAGGGCTGGACCATGATTTGAAGCCTTTAATATAAAACCAGCATCATAAATCCAATCTGTGTTAAAACTGGAGACACCCATGCAATGCCAGTGGATATGTTTTTCCCCTAGCATTATATTATTTTGTGGAATCTCTGACATATTTCAAAGTACCTGTCCCTAAGCCATCTGGAGTTTACAGACATGAAAAAATCTCAACAAGAAACAATTTCCTTGATGGGAAAAAGGTGTATTATCTCCCACACAATGACAGTTTAACACAACACTAAATAGACCAAAACATGAAAAGATTGTTGAACTGATTTTCTTTTGAGAGACAAAAAACAACTGTCCTTTACATGTAAAAGAAATGTATGATTCTGAATCAGCAACTGGTTTTACTTTGTCTAGAAGTTCACTCCCACTTAGTCCACAAGACTGAATAATTTCACACAGTATACATAACCACAGGACATCATCCTGCAGGACTGATTGATCAGCCTATTAATAATGCATTAAAGCATACGCACAAATGATGGTCCAAAAAAGAATTTGGTCACTAGCTGTACCAGTTTTTATCATGGACACGTCTTAAACCAGCAAGCTTTCCAAGGTTACCCATATGAGCTAATGATGGAAGGACTGAAAAACCCTTCTCACCTCATCATCATAGTCAATATTATATCTACCCACCACCACCCGGCCTTAGGACATACCCTTTGCCTCCTTATATAGTCATACCCAGAATCTCAGATTTGATCCACACAGAATTTTCCTGGGGGGGGGTCTGGTTTTGCAATGAAAACAAGTAAAAGGGGGGGATTTCAAATCAACCCTGTCAATCATGGCACCATGCAGATATGTCAGGCTGCGAATCACATCAACCAGCATGGCTGGGTAGGGTTGGCAGAAATTGTAGTCCAATGCATTTGGCAGATGCCAGGGTAAGGAAGCTGATTGAATTAGCTTGTTTATGGCATCAAAAGTTAAGCAAATGTCTTAAGTTCCCAGATTTCCAAGATGGGCTTTACAAATGGAATGGGAATTTTGTGGCCCACTAGATGATGTTGAAATGCAGTTCCCAGCATCCCCCCACAATGCTAGGTCAGCCTACTGGGAGCTGCAGTTCAACATCTAGAGTCCTTCACAATTCCTGCCTCTGTTCTACAACAACCAGAGCTAGAAAGTTTACTTTTGATTAAAACTGCAAAAAAGAGAGAGAGAGAGAGAGCGCTAAGAGGATTCTGCTGAAATCCAGCAGGCTGTTGTAAAATATTTCAAGAGGAAGAAGAAGAATGGCAGCTTCCCAGAAATAGATTTGATGCTAACAACTCTCTTTGGCTTGAAACCAGGATGAATTCTGGAAGCTTCTTCCAGGACCAAAGCTACATCTGTCACAAATTTCACAACAAGATTTTATTTTCACACACAAGGAAGTGACATCTCTACTGGCTTTCCAAGTTGTAATTTGTGGTGAAGCTTATTAAAAACTTGGCCACCCTACAACTCAATTATACTTGGAGAAGGCTAAGGCAGAATCAACCCACTTTTAGAAAGAAAAAGAAAGAAAGAAAGAAAGAAAGAAAGAAAGAAAGAAAGAAAGAAAGAAAGAAAGAAAGAAAGAAAGAAAGAAAGAAAGAAAGAAAGAAAGCAAGCAAGCAAGCAAGCAAGCAAGCAAGCTAGCTAGCTAGCTAGCTAGCTAGCTAGCTGTACTGCTCAGATAATCCCAAGGAAATGCACACTCCATTGGTTCACTTCACTGTTACAACCTCAGGTTTTCTTCCTTCAGGAATGACTGGTGCAATAACTTTTCTGTCCTAGGAGATCCTTTCAATTACTTTGTAAAGAGATGGGGAATAAAGACCTATAATAAGCCTTTTTGTAGGGGAAGCTGCATCACTCTCCACTTCTCCTCTAAATGGAATTCCAGGCTGGCTCTCTCCTGCCCCCTGCAAATATGTAGAACTGCTGCTACAAAGGAATTTGAGAGCATTGTCATGTTTTTCACAAGAGACATGGGAAATGCAAAAGAAAACAAGAGAGATATAAGCTGTTGAGAGAAAGAGATTACTCTGGAAAGGCAAGTGTGCTCTCTCTTCAGAGCTGTTCCTGATCAAGAACAGCCAGAGCCTTCAAGCATCTCAGCCGCTGTTTTCTTCCACCTTTCCAGGAACATTCCAGCCATAACTCATGGCTTTCACCACAGTACTATACAGCTTGGTCCAGGCCACACGTACATTCATGTTGAAATCTGAGCCATGGCATTTTTCCAGCATGTAAAGCAAAGACTCTCCCACAGTCTGGAAATAAAAAGGGAGACAGCAAAATCAGTATTCAACAAGCAGAAGCAAGGCTCATTTATTCATCCTGCTTTGAATTCCATCCAGGGATATAAATCTAATAAATAAATAAAATTTATCTCCCCTTGTAATCTAAACCAGGGGGGAGATTAGTTTTCTACCATCTGAAGACAGGGCCATAACTAGGGTTAGCTGGTGTCTCAAATGTCAGTAGGGCTACAAACTATTTCTAAGTTTGAATCTGAGAGAGCTCTCCAAGGTGCTGAACTCCTTGTGGCAACAGGGTTCACGCTCTGGACAGCTCTTTAAAGTTAGACTAAACATACCATGGTCCCAATCCAACTTTACTTACCACCAACACACTCAAGGTGGTTTACTAATTAAAATGCTAAAATAACATAAAAAGATACAGAAGACAAAATAATGGCAACTGAATTTTCAGTGAAGGTTGTTTCTGAAGCTGATGAAACAAGCCGCTTGGTCTTGTCCGGCCTGGCCTCTCTTGCTTTCTCCTTGTTTGCTGGTTAGTTGGTTTTGTTTTTTAAAGAGATGTGAGCAAGGAGCTGTTCCAGTTGGACTCTTTTGGGCAACTGGTAAGGACCAAGGGCATCATTAATCAACATATTAACCATGGAAAATAATTACTGCTATTTCATATCTTAGGGTGATGAAAGAAATTTGTAAAACTTAATTCCTGCTTCAAAATGCAAGGCTACTCTCCTGTTTAGTGATAAAAATTTCCTGCCTTGTGGCATCCTTTAGAAACTGTGTGAAGAGCTCAAGGACCAACAGAGACTGCTATGGTATTTTTCAAATCAGAGCCAAATTACATGCTATTTCAAGTGGGTACTTACATTTGCACATTTTAAAAACTAGCAGCAAAAAAGCAGAGTAACATGATGAAGTGATCACACTGTAATGTACACAACATGCACACTGGTCAGCATCCCATTAGTGACATACACAGGCATAAGATGCACTACACATGTGGGGTGACTTTTTGGATGATGCACAACAGTCATATCCGGTTGACGGTGACATAAGTAGAGTTGCACATGTGGGACTATCATGCTTGGTTTAATGCATTAAAGCACACAGAGTAGCACATGAATGTATACTGCCTCTTTGTATTGCCTTTGTGCTGCAATTTCACAATGGGCTGCCAACCATGGGCATTGACCATTGACCCACATACGTTGTGCTACATTGGTTTTCAGAATAGGGGTTGTAACATAGTTATACCGGCAGGTATTAACACTGTGCTGAAGCAATGTAGGATCTCATCCAACAGCCCCAACAAAATCGTCTCCCCATACTGTGTGCCACAAGTGAGAAGCCATTCTTTACCCATACATCAGGGTCCAGATCCAGCTTGCTATCCCCTTTTTATGGCTGCTGTCTTAACCATACAGACACACTTTCCAAACACACATTTAATATGAAGTTTGCTTGACCTTTTGGAACCACAAGCTACACAGATTTTTTTCTATTCCCCCAAGAACCATCCCTTTCAAAATCTACTCCCTTCCAGACACGTTGGGCTACATTTCCTATTGGCTTCAATCATCATAGTCAGTGGCCAGGGATGATGGAAGCTATAGATCTGAATTCTAAACAAGAACCAGTTAGGGAAGGCTTCTCAGTTTGAGTGGGTTTTTGTTTGATAGTAACCAGAATAGGGATACTTTGGCTGAACATCCAAAGGGCAATGAATGCTGACTTTCAGATAGGAATGTAAATATCCAGATATCCAAAGGATTATGAACACTGACATTAACATATGAAAATCAACAATGCCAGGTGAATTAGGGGAATCTCCAAAAATAAATATGTATTTTTCCAATTTTCAGACAATCGACATTTAACTGATTGTCAACATTCAGTAGGCTCTTGGGAAAATTAGCTTTTTAAAATTCCCTCAGTTCCCTACCAAACATTACCATGAACCATGCTGGCCAGGTATTTGGGGAACTTTTGTTTCAAAAAGTAATGTTGTAAAGCTTTGGGTTTGGTATATTCACACATTCTATCTGTGGTTGTCAGAATGAACACACAGATGTGGGCATTTCCTCAAGCCTAGGCAATCCATTGCATATACATAAGCACCCTTTACAGATACAATCAATTATCACAAACCTCCATTTACACAGGATGTGTAAAAGACAGTCATGCAAACTGAAGATTTAAGGAAAGAATTAAGGCAAAGAAAACAAGAATGTGGCAGATATACCTTCAAATAGAGGGACTGCTTACCGAAAAAGACTCCAGCTTCACACCAACTGCCTGATGTTTCCTACCCAGGTTGGCAAGGTATTCTGCCAGACAGTGCAAATTTTCCAAATGGGTTACAGCTGCATCTATTACCGACATTACCTAATAAAAAGTAAAACAGAACAAAAGAATCTCACATTCCTCATTCAAAAAGAAAAAAATGCCTTTTTCTAAAAAGCTTCTGCAAATAACCACTGCAGACTTTGGAAGGTTTGTACCATATATCTCCTTAAGCCCAAAAAACTCAGTGGGAGGAAAAGCAAGTTTGAAAGAAATCATATTTAAAAGTTTACTAATTACCACAGTTCTGCCTTCTAGAGCTTCCCTCAATTGTAAAGCAATCTCAATGTAGAAAGCCTCTGCGAGTCAGGAAAAGCCTGAAGCCCATATATAGGTCACTGTGCACACTGATGAGGAATGCATTTATTTGCAACATTTAGATATGTTGGGAAACTACATCTGGCTGGGTCTTGCCAATGCATGTGCAAGCTATTACCCATACAAGATGCATGTATGACTCCCACGTAATTATCACAGCCACACATTATCTTGTAGGTCAATATTACAAGAAACTTTAGAGGAGTTTGTCAGCAAATTCAATAGGAGAAGGTCTATCACTGCCTCTGAGCCATGGCAGCTAGAAACAAACCTCCATGTTCATAATTATTTTGGAATTATCCCACCTTTTCCCAGTCTGAGACTCAAGGCAGCTGACAACAGTTAAAGCAAATTTTAATTGTACAAGAAAAAATACAATTAAATCGTCAATAAAATTAAAAGCCGTTAAAAACAGATCATTAAAAAGAACAACAAGTATGAACACAGCACATGATAAGCCCTTTCCTCTGAGCAATCAGCCTTCGAAGGCTTGCTGAAACAAAAAGATCTTTGCCTGCCTAGGAAGGAAATGGTAGCAAGGAGGGTGCCAATCTAACCTCTCTAGGAAGGGAGTTCCAGAGCCTGGGAACAGCCACAGATGTACCTGTGATGGTAGTGGGACAGAGAGAGGGACCTTCCCAGAAGATCTCAAGACACTGGCAGGTAAACGTAAGGAGATATAGTTCTTCAGATACTGGAACAAGCAAGAAGGGATAGCTCCATCATGTTTTGCCCCAGAGCCTAATGGCCCCAGGCTCCCCAAAAGCATATTTTGGAGTGAGTGAGGATGAACAGCAATAGTAGAGCCGCCCCACTATTTAGCACAGGGATGTGGCAGATGCTGTCAGTCAGCAGTGATAGACCCATCCAACAATCCTGAACCCACCCCTCCAGCCACTGCCCCATTGTAAGACGTAGCTGTGGGTGCAATGTCTCATACTCCCTAAAATACCTGGCAGACCTCAGAAATGGTGGAGGAGACCATCAAGTTGCTTCTCTTGAAATAAAATCCAAATTCCAGTCCAGTATATTTTAGAACATAGAATGAGGACCTCTTTATACTGTGCCCCACTAGCAAAAAAATTTTAAAAATTAAAAAAAAGTCCTGTGCAGATATTGTAAGATACTTTGAGTCCCATTTTGGAGGAAAAGGTGGGATATCAATCAAATAAATAAATAAATACACTTGATATGAAGCATTCATAAGTAACCTGCTAGGTTTTTAAAAAGACTTTAATTAACCCCTTTAACTACTCATTACTTTTTTTGTTATTTTCATTCCTTTTGAGAAAAAGAAAATACATTAAAAAAAGAGAAGAAAATGATCTAAAGTTGGGGAGATCCCCTCAAAATACCTCTCATAAGTATGCTTGTCCCCAAAGATATCAAGAAAAATACAGGTACCAAGAGGAGCTGATAGCTTCCACATCAATCTCCTCTGAGTTTTATTTCAGACTTTAAGGGAGTTGTCCAAGGTTCTGAACTTATTCAGGGTATAAAATCCAGCACCTTGAACAGAGCCCTTTTAAACTGTAATAAAATCAAAATCAGATTAACCCCATACCCAACATGGAAGCCATCAGCTGCCACAATTAAACATTACTCATTACATGTGGAGAATAAAAATTATTTTGTAAAAATACCACCATTATGTTCTCATTACGCTGAAGAGTAATGCATTAAAGGCAACAGTGTTACTCGTACCATGTTACTTTCAAATTATGCCATGGACCATCCTGTTTTGCCAGGGAGCAAAACGATAGTTCCATATCACAATAATATCTCCTGGAAGCATGGATTAGGGTTGCCCTCTAACTCATTTATTTATTAAATATATCTCTCACTACTCTCTCATTCTTGCCTTGGAAAGATTTAAGGTGGCCTACAACAAGATTAAAAGAAAATGATGCAGATTCTAAAATTCTCCAGCACGACATAGCTCAAAAAGATATTCAACAAAATTCAAATGTAATTTAAAAATTCGGGACCAGAAAAATAAACATCACTAAACCCAAAGACAGCACTAACCATAAGCAAGAAAAGGCATCAAATTAAAATCAGCCAATTGATAGACTAAAATCCAGCCAAAAAAGAAAGATTTCCAATAACACTGCAGGCTCTCCAAGGTTGAACCATTCTTAACTCATCCCCAGAAAAAGCTTCCAGTTGTCTTTCCCTGCTTGCTTCCGTCAAGCTGTGGCATGGATTTAATTATTTAAATAAGATTAAACCTGTTTCTGTTCACAAAATAGATGAGACACGGACAGACAGACAGACTGACTGAAAAATGCATTATCTGCACACAAAAATGACCAAGATATATTCACACACAAATATCCATAAGGAATTTTTGAACCCTTTAGACAAAAGCAGTTGTACAAGTAATTCAAGTGATCAGAACATGTGGTAGCCAACACCACATGATCACCAACCACGCTTAATTGAGTCATTATTTGCTGTAATTTTACTGTGAATTCAGATCTTGTATTAAAATGACTTTTCTTGATGAACAGAACCCACAAAGGGTAGGGCAAGACTGAGATTCAGGTTGAAACTGTTGTTGTTATTTGTTGTTGTTGCTGCTGCTGCTGCTGTTGTTTGCCATCAAGCTGGTTTCAACTTACGGTGATCCTACGTATGAGAGGCCTCTAAGATACCTTGTTATTAATAGCCAAGCTCAGGTCCTGCAAACACAGAGTTGTGGTTTCTTTGATTGAGTCTTGTTCTTGTTGTGTACCTTCAAGTCATCTCCAGCTTATGGCAACCCCCAAGGCAAACCTAACACAGGGGTTTCTGGGGCTGTGTGATGTACCCAAGGTCATGCAGTGTGTTTCTATGGATGAGCAGGAAACTGAACCCTGGTTTCCAGGATTGTTGTCCAACCACTATACCACACTGGCTCTGATTGAGTCTATATTAAAGTCTTCCTCTTTTTCTACTGCCTTCAACATTAAAGAGCACTGTCATCTTTTCCAACGCATTATGTCATCTTATGGTAAATCCAAAGTATGATAGCTTCAGTTTGTCATTTTACATTTTAATGGAAGTTCAGGCTTAATTTGGTCTTGAGCTATTTATTATTGCCTTTTTAAAATTTCATACATCCTTCAAGCAGTTCAGATGGTGCACATCAGGGTATGACAGTGGTTCTCAACCTGTGGGTCCCCAGATGTTCGTGGACTTCAGCTCCTAGAAGCCCTGAGCATTGACCATAGTGGCTGGGGCTTCTGGGAGCTGAAGTCCACGAACATCTGGGGACCCACAGGTTGAGAACCACTGGGGTATGAGGATTTCAGGTTTGTGCAGTCTACTCTGTATTTGCACCAGAATGTGATACAAAGCACATACCCATAAGATTCTAAAAAATCTGAGCCCAGGATTTTGTTTTCCATACTAGCTCTGAACAGAATCACAGTCCCTCCAACACAAAAATCCACTACAAATTTCCCAGCCTCTTTTCATTTCTGAAGTGTAATTTAGGACTGTGGGAGTAATCTTATTGCAATTGTTGTTCAACAGCTGGGATTTATGTGCATCAGATTCCGATGAAGCCTTAGATCCAAGACAAAGCAGATCCTGTTAGACCAGTTCATGTGCTTCCTGAAATGAAGCCAGCTTCCTTGCCAAACTGAACCCCACTTGGAACTCCACCCAGCCTTTAGGAAGATGGAACACCCCAACCTCACACAAATAGCATCATTTATATTTCATTAATGTGAAAATTCCCAGAGTAGGGTGAGGAGAGAGGTTGTATGAGTGTCTTACAAGCCCATTTTGGGGCACATTCTTGGGCAGAAGGGCCTATCTAATTGCTAGATTTTGTGGGAGAGATTGTGATTTCAGTTTCTTGCCTGTTTGTTGAGTAGAGAGATGTTGGAGGATAGAGAGAGATTTTGTGAGAGTGACTTGCTTGAGTTGCTTTAATTTTAAGATGAGATGAAACAAAAAAAGGGTCCATGAGATGACTTTCCTTCCACTGCCAATATGCTTTGCTATTTTTTAAAAAAAATCTGAAACTCATTTTAAGCATTGTAACTCACCACTCACTACACCTATTCTCCTGTCACTTGGCCAGTTCTATGCCTAAGGGAAGTTATGCAGTATGTATCCATTCTCATACACATTGCTCTCAAAAAACACAGGAGAGGAAGTAGGAAAGTCTCAGCACCTCTGCCAAAATTCAGGACTTTCCTTGCCCATAAACTGTTGCACTCATCTTTCTGAAACTTTGTAGGTTTCTTTCTTAATGGCACCTTTGGGCCGTCTATCATTTTCAGAACAATAGTCCACAGGGATAAACACACCCTTTTTTTGGATACTCTCCAAATAAAAAGTCTGTTCTTGTACAAAAAATCTCTCCACCTATTCATCTGAAACTTGGCAACCATGCTTCCCTACGATGAGGCAACTATTCCTACAAATTTCTTCCCATTCTGCCAAGAAAAAAAGTTCTTGGTAATTCCTTTTTCAAAACATGGAACTTTAAAAGCAAGTACCACAAAAAATAAATGTTTCCTCAGGCATAATTCTGTCCCACGGAGCACTGATAATGCTTCAAAAAAAAAATTAGAGCTTTTTTGGTATTTCCAATTATTATCTATGGGAAGCACAACCCTTAAAATTTTTGAATCTTGATTTCGTCTTGAGATCTGAGTTGTAGCAGATTGGCTCCAAATTTATTAATTTAATTATTTATTATGTATTAATTAAAATATTTATATCCTATCCATTGTAAGATATCAAGCAAGAACACTAATAAAAAAATAGAACTAACTTAAAACAATTCTTGATTAAACAGGATAAAAACATATTAAACATGACAATATATTACAACAGCTTAAAAGGCTACAGCAATTTAAAACCATGCACATGTTTTAATGAGGCTTTAATGAGGTTTAAATGAGGCCCCAAAATTTTTAATATAGTCAAATCAGACTATTTTTAAAGTACCAGACCGGATTCCAGGCTTCAAACTAATCAGCACAAACATTTCTGGCCCAAGGCAAGTCACCCAGAGAACTACCAGACTGCCCTGCTCTACCATCTGTTCACTGAGCATACTTTGTCCTTACAACAACCCTGTTAGGTACACCAGTTTGAAATAGAATGGCTGGCTTAAAGCCTCTCATTCAGCATCACGACAGTACAGGAATTTGAATCCTGGTCTCCAAGTCAACAGCCCAAATATCCCACACTAGCATCTGCTAGTGTGGGATATTTGGGCTGTTGACTTGGAGACCAGGATTCAAATTTAGCATCTGCTAAAGCAGACTTCATCTGTTGGGAGTAATTCTTTGTATAACTCCATACAATTATCAGACAAGTTTCTTTGCATCTCTCACCTTTCTAATGTGCTCCAAAAACTCAGGTGATGAGAGGCACTCCTCAGGAGTAGAGAACTTCTTGCAGTTGTATTGGAAAAGGGGCAAGAGATCAGGGTCCAGATCAAAAAGCCTGAAACAGAAAATATCAGCTCATCACTTCATTTGGTTTTCATGTGTTCCATAAGGCATCATTTCCTTTTACCTGGATAACTACTCTTCTTTTATTCTATGGACCATCCCAGCTTCTTCTGGAGAAGCCCCACCTACTGGATCCACGAAATCCAGCCAGCCAATCAAAAAGGAAACAAGAACCATCAGCTTCTTTCCCTTTGATAGATCTGTGTTGGTCTCCCTTCTTGCTCACCCTTGCTTCAGAAAGAGAACTCAGGAACAACAGAAAGCAAGGTGTCCTTCTCAGCCTGTTCGTTCACAACTGTCATCTCCAAAGGAATGTGTCAAGAATAAATGGAGCTATCCATGCTTTTCCTTCATGTTCAAGTAGTGCATCTTGGTATACTTCCCTAACATTCAACCTGAATAGGAGACCATTGCACAAGAAACCCGTGTGACGAAACGTGGCAGCCAATAAATAACATCAGCAATTGGACATTCACATTTAGTAGGAAAAGAGAAAAGTATTAGACAGAGCTGGGGGAAAAATACTTCTTTGGACTACAATACCTAGGTTTGGAGGGACATAAACAAGAGGAACCAAGTGGGGCTGCCTCCTTGACTCTCCATCCCATTTGACCAACCTGACCCAAAGGAGGGCAAGTAGGAGGCTGCTGTTCCTTCCTCTTGTTCTCATCACTGTTCATATATCTGAAACGAGAGTATGTAACTGCACTCATCTCCCTCTGGCAAGCTTCCCATAGGCAGCTTGTTGATCCATTGTAGGAACAGAAAACAGCTCTCGTCCAGCATGGTTCTTATGCTCTGATGAGGGAGCAGTGAGCAGGCAACATCAGTAACAAGAAAGAACAAAGCCGGACAGGGGCTCTAGGGTTTTCAGGGATACATCACACTATAAATGCCCCAAAATGCCCCACTGCTCCCATCTCAAGAACTGTAGTCAAGAAAAAAAAGGCAATGTATTTTTTGATGAAGCATACTCTTCCTGCCACCTGAATCAAAGTTTTGCTACTGGTTGTCATCATGCTCTACTACCAACAGAGGCAAAGGCAGTCCTCTGAATGGTGTTGAACTGGAATTCCCAGTCCAAGCTAGGAATGCCCAGCAACACTGGGAATATCTCAAAGCAGATCCTGGTGTGGTCCTGCAAGATTTTTCTCATGTTCTAAGAAAAAATGTAGCAATAGCAATAGCATGTGTTTTTCTATACCACTTATCAGCTAAGTGCTCTCTAAGTGGTTTACAATGTGTTAGCTAATTTCCCCCAACAAGCTGGGTACTCATTTTACCGACCTGCAGAAGGATGGAAGGCTGAGTCAACCTGGAGCCTGGGAGGATCAAACTCACAACCTTGTGGCTGCAGTACCGGTATTTAACCACTGTGCCACCAGGGCTACCAAGTCTGCATGTAAAGTTTGCATCATGTAATATTGATTAACAATGTGTTGGGTACATACTCTGTTTTGTAAATTTCGGACACTTAAGTATAGATTGCAGGAGTTAGAAGAGACAATGATGGTGATCATCACCATTAGTCAGCCCATTCTGGCTATCTATTTAAGGAGAGGAACCATGTTTTTTTTTTCTCCATTCAAGAGTCTGAGTAGTTTGGAACAAGAAAAGTGAATTCAGCAACCTGCAATAAAACAGTCTGCCACAGTGTAATTAAAATAATAACAGCAGTAAAAAGGTTGTAGCACTAATTTCTCTGCAAAAGTTTCCAAAAGGATCATGTTATAACCACCCAAACATATAGATAATAATGGGAAGACTGGTGAGGTCCCTTAGAGGTCTTTATTTTGTCCATCCATCTTACTGCTAAAACATAACAAGGACCAGGTATTGAAAAATAGTTATGGGCGGAATTGGGGGGTGGATGAACACTAGCTCATCAAAAGATGAAGACCTGAAGAGAAAGAACTATGGCCATCATAATGCTCTGCATATATGAACATTAATAAGCAGCAAGATTTCTTCCAAAAACATTGAGAGCACAGTTTAGCACATTTCTTTTACTTCACCATAGGTCCTATACTTTACTTTGCAAGGCAGAGTATAAAATGTATATTCCTAAGTGTTAACATCCTCAAAATATTCCACAGCTGCAAATTGTTTTTGTTACTCTGTCAGAGCATTATATCCAAGCTGTCAGTCTACCAGGAGAAACAAGCCCAACGGCAGAACAGATTCCTCTTATCCAAGTAGCCTCACCCTCCATGTACAGTCATCCCTCCACATTTGCTAGGGTAAGGGCACAGGACCCCTGTGAAAGTGGAAAAACTGTGCATAACTCTAGGCCCTCCCAAACCATATTTAACACACAAAAAAGTATGATCACCATACTTTTCAACCCACCATGGATTCCTTTGAGGCATCAGGGTTCCTTCACAAGGCAGAAGTGAGTGGCTGGTGGGGCTTACTGCCACCTCCACTGTTGCCCCACACAATTTTTAATAGGGACTTATAAGCCTCGTTTGCAATTTCTCAGTCTCATGAGGCTTGCAATCCCTATTAAAAATGGCATAGGGAGGCAATAGAGGTGACGGCAAATAATCCATGAATAATAAAATCCACAAAAGTGAAACCTGCAAATGTGGAGGGCTGACTGTACTCTCAAATCTGTTGTGGATGGCTGGGGAACACTCAAGAGCAGATGCAAGGTGGAGGAAGTGCAGAAGGGTGGAGAACAAGAGGAAGTCCTGCTGCAGCTACCTATTGAATGATGTTCAAAGAAACGCTAAATTCCACCACCATCCCCGTAAGGCTTATGCTTCTCACCACAATATTCACTATCCAAGAGTATCAACACAACAGTAAAGGCAGGGTTAGGCAACAAATGGCCCATGGGGTACTTGTAGCTCCCACCTATTTTTGCAGCCCCTGGAGTCCTCCACCCACCTCTCTCTATGAATGCCTGTGGGATATAAATGGTGCATAACAGGGATCACATTCCTGAAAGATTACGTTCCTGAAAACTTCCAGGAAGCATGATTCTCAGAACATATGTGCTTTGATTGATGCATTGTAGCAACGAAAGGAAATCAGGGAGAAAACACAGGGGTGTTGCAGCCCACAATGAGTTTTGGGAGAGGGGTGAAAACGGGTGCCTGGATCCACCAGAGTTGCCTATCTCTGTTTTCAAATCTCTTCACCTTCAGAAAGTATTGAGGGGGTTTTTCCCCCTTCATTCTATGTGTGTGTGTACCTCCAAGTCACCCATCAATTTCATAGAGTTTTCTTATGTGTCTGTGTGCCTTCAAGTCACCTCTTAACTTATGGTGACCCCATGAATTCCACAGGGTTTCCTCAGGTAAGGAATACTCACAGATGGTTTTGCCAGTTCTTTTCCCTGAAACATAGCCTACAGCATTCAGCATTCATTGGCAGTCTCCCTTCAAAGTACTAACCAGGGCTGACCTTGCTTATCTTTCAAGGTCAGATGGGATCTGGTACCTTTAGTGTATTATTTAGGCCCTATAGGGTTTCCATAGGCAAAGAATAATCAAAGGTGGTTTAGCCAGTTCCTCCCTCTTTCTGTGACAGTGTTTTAAATCCATATTAGATCCATATCCATATTCCATATCCACAAATCCATATCCATTTCACACATCCATGTCAGCCACGGTGCTCTCTCAACCCTGTCTCCTTGAGCATCACTCTGGCTATCAGTGCCTAGGCTGATAGCTCAAACTTTCTCCAGATAATTCTTTTTCTGACTGTAATGCATTCATCTCTCCTGGCTAGTAGATGTGCTTGAAAATCTACACAACTGGCACTACATTACTTTCAGGTGAGCATTGTACAATCCCACTGAGGTTCACATACCTCATCCAAAGCTATGTAAAGGAAATATCTGGTCCATGAAGGATCGCCAACTAACATTCTAAGTTGGAGTAACAAGGTAAACTCATAGAATCACAGAGTAGGAAGAGGCCACAAGGGACATTGAGTCCAACCTGCTGCATGTCCCAGACATACACTGTAAAACACACAAGAAAAGCTTTATGAAAAGATAAATCAAATATGATTTCCTTGAGATGTCCAACAAAATTAATTTGCCACCTAGTGCTCTATCACAGCACACTGTTATAGCGCTATATTCCATTTTAACTACTATGGCAACATTGTATGGAATCATGGGATTTGCAGTTTAGGGAAGGGCATTTGGAATTCTTAGCAATAGAGCTCTTGGGCCTCACTAAACTACAAAGCCTAGAATTCCATGGGCTGATGCCATGGCAGTTAAAGTGGAATTAAGGGCTACAACAATGCAGTGTGACAGGGCACAGAGTCTACTGTACCAGTTAGCCTAAAAGGAGACTGTTTTGTAAGAACTCCCTAACTAGATGAGACAAAATATCCTTCTGGTTCATAGCAAGATAAAGTTAGCCATCTCTTAATTTTGTTTCAGTACAATCCCCATAGTCCAAAGGATACTTAATACCACTACTTGGTATTTATATTTCACTTTGAGCACTAATAAGCACTTAAACAACGCTGGTGTCAAATATTTTGCTCCTTCAGACAGAGCTGCAGAAGGTGCTCCCCTTTCACCCATGTCAAAGTGTGTAAGTACCCAAAGCAGCCAAGAGATTATGATACAGGAGGTAGAAAATCCCACAAGCACCTATCCTCACCTCTGCCAGTAAAATAACTAATTAAATAAGTAGCATTTTGCTACCCATCAGAGTACCTTTCAAATCTGCTGCCTAACTGACAGTGCAGCCCTAATGGTAGGGCCAGCTCTGAATTTAAAATAATGATCTCAGTAATATTTACAACAACCACTGTAAAGTATTGCTCATACAGTGCAGAGAGGGAATTGGGCATTAATCACACTCCTAGAATTACCTAGGAAATTCATGAAAGGGATGATATTTGAATGAATACTTCCCAACCACTAAAATCTACTTGACTCAGAAACCCAACTCTTGATGGGATGCCTCTCCTGCTCACTTCCTAAAATAAACTTCTGAGGTCTTTTACCAAGTACTTCTCCTCCAAGAGATTTGCATGGTGGTAAAATTGGAGAGACAG
This sequence comes from Iguana delicatissima, assembly GCA_948472985.1. Classification (NCBI taxonomy): domain Eukaryota; kingdom Metazoa; phylum Chordata; class Lepidosauria; order Squamata; family Iguanidae; genus Iguana; species Iguana delicatissima. The sequence goes on from CAOKZL010000022.1 coordinate 441,864, forward strand.
CCACAGCAGTGTAAGCGGTTTGAGTGTTGGATTACAACTATGCAGACCAGGGTTCAAATCCCTGCTCTGCTGTGGAAATCCAGTGGATAACTTTAGGTAAATCAGTGGTTTTGGAGGATCATTGGTGCAGCCCCATTTGGGGCAAATTTTAAAATGTGTAAGTGTAGTCAGCCCGCCACATTCACTAGGGTTAGGAGCACAGGACCCCCGCAAAAGTGGAAAAATAACAAATATCAAAAATTGTGTGTGTGTGTGTGTGTGAAGGGGGGTGACGTATGGTGGAGAGAATGAACACCAGAGTCCAAATCATGTCAGGGAAAGGAGAAGGAAAGGAGGTGGGCCGGCACAGTGGCCCTATACTTCTTCTCTCATACCCATCTCCTTCCTTGATGGGGGAGGCATCAGGAGAGGGTTTGTGGTGCTGAGAAATTGGGCTGCAAGCCACCCTTAACTGGCTAGGCAGCAGCTGATGGAGGAGAAGAAGGACCAGAGGCAGGTTTTTAAAGGGCTAAGCGACCTGAACAGAGCCACTGAGAGGTCAGGTTCCCCTGGAAAAGAAGTGCCTGGAGGAGGCAGGGGCTAAAGAAACTTGCAAATAATCAAACCTGGGAAAGTTAAACCTGAACTGTGGAAGGCCAACTGTATATTCTTCTAAAGAACAAAAGAAACCCTCATGAAGTAACATCTCATCACACTCTACTGTTAAAAAGCAAGCAGTAACACAACTCCCCACAAGTAACAGTTACCCAACTGCTTTTTTAAAAGTAGCATTCATAGCTGTGGGTTGGATTAGAATAAAATAGAACACAGAGCCTACCAAGACTTGCAAAGAGAGGATTGGCATGGAGTCCTTAAATGCCTTGCTTCGGTAACCTTTTAAAATGTGCTGAGAGTGTCAACAAACACGTTGAGAAAAATTATCAGGTGGATAATGTACACATATATTTTATATTTCTTCATAAGAAAACCTTTGGAAATCTCCCCACCTTAAGAACAATTTGCAATCAAATATGATGTTTATGCATTGTTCAAAAACCAGAAAATTGCAGTTAGGAATATAAATGGGTATTTGTCACACTGGAGTACCCACTCTGTATACAGAAAGCACAGGTTCAGTTCTTTGCATATCTAGTTAACAGGATCAAGTAGCAAATAAGAATTAAGACCTCAGAATGAGACCCTGGAGAGTCCTTGCCACTCACCAAGCTAAGTCATGGTGTGAATTGAGCACTTGTAACCTGTGGGAATTTTGTGCAGCGCCCAGAGCTAGATGCCCTGAGTCCTTCCATCAATTGAATGGGGCTCAAGAATCTAAAGACTATCAGGGAACACAAGGCAATCAGATGTCCCCAAACGGCAGTTTTTCAAACCAAAAAGAAATCATCTGGTCACTTCCAGTTTCAGGGACATGGTTGGGTGAAGACCACAGGGGGCTATGGAGGTTGAAAATGGAGGTGTGCAGCTCCCAGGCCCTTTAGAGATGTCCTAGGCCAGTGGTTCTCAACCTGTGGGTCCCCAGATGTTCGTGGACTTCAGCTCCCAGAAACCCCAGCCACTATGGCCAATGCTCAGGGCTTCTGGGAGCTGAAGTCCACAAACATCTGGGGACCCACAGGTTGAGAACCACTGTCCTAGGCTAAGCAGGCCTTGGGGAACGGCAGCTTGTACACCTCTGTTTGTGGCCTCCACACTACACTAACCTGTAAAACTACAACCTGTTCTTATGAATCCATTATCAGACAAATCACTCTAACTTGCCTCAGTTTTTTCATCTATACAATGGAAACCCAGGGAATGGAAATGCAGGGTTGTTGTTGTTATGTGCCCTGAAGTTGATTGACCCAATCATAATGTTTACTTGGCAAGATTAATGCAGAGGAGATCTGCCATTGCCTTCCCCTTAACTAAACCTACAGCCCCTGGTTTTTCCTGGAAAGTTCCCTGCCACGTACCAACCAGTCCAGATCTTGCTTCCACAATCAGAGAGGACCTGGTGCGTTCGGGTTATTTAGCCATGCATTGTTGCATACCCTGAAAGGCAGGGTTTTAAAAATCTATGAAATAATAATAAACTATAATAAGGACTGAAAACTATCTCTGCTCATTTAAAACTGCTTTACTGAATGGGGAATTCAAAGTTCGCAATTAAAAGTAATTTACAGCTTTCTAGGGACTCTTGAGACCCTGTCCTATCTGCAGCTCTCAACAGTCTCCTCCCTAGCTCAAGAGTTAATGCAATGCACTGGACATGTAGCTGTTCTCTCACATGCACCATTTCCTCTGCCCTGGGACTGATCCCGGAATTAATTTTGCCTCTCCCTCAGGGCCAGGCCTGGCCCCAGCTCTGGCAATGGCTATGTCACAAGCAATTAGGAAGCTGCTCTGATACACTGCAGAGCTGAGCGCACACAAGAGGACTGTGGAACTGCTTCCGGAATGAAAGAAAGACATATGTTCACAAAAAGAAGGATGAGAGGAAAAATAGAGCCTGGAAAAGTTACCTTTTCAAACTACAACTCCCCAATATCCCAGATGGCATGGCTGGGAGGTTCTGGATTTTCTACACTAACAACGTAACTTTTACAAGCTCTGAGACAGAAGCCACACAACTCTCCTTGCTCTGTGTTTGAACATCTCCTTTTTAAAATCAGATTCCTACATCCAGAGCTTCACATAGAAGTTCATCAAGATATTGCCTTGGAAGAGCATATCAAAAGGAAAGGAACAAATGCTCAGCTTGCATCTGTAGAAGCAGGCTACAGACCGAAATAAAAGCTTAGACCAAAATAAATGGATTACCCAAGAAGGTGCCAAAAGCCTACTATACTCACTTCTCTCTCTCTTTTTCTCTCCTTTCTCCTATTTCCCCCCACCCCACATATCGCTCTCTCACACACACACGCACACTGAAATAGCCTTAATATGAGTAACTCCTTCAGAAGCAAGCACTGACCTCCCTGGGGCTTACTCTCAAGAACTGTGTGTAAGACTGCAGCCTCACAAGGTCTTCCCACTGCTCAGACCTCACTCAGCACTCAAGCTTCAAAACTGAAAAAGAGGTTCAGGAGTCCATGTTTATTTCTAAGCCCATTCCTTTATCACAGGTAAAAACCAGGCAGTATTTTAAAACTGCAGCTAGCAACTATGTCTCCTTCCTTTCTCTAGACGAGACGTGAGACCTGCTGCACTCTCCAGATGTTGTCAAACTGCAAATCCCTCAGCACACCTAGTGGTGAGGAATGCTGGGAATTCTGATACAATGGCCATTTCCACACTACACTGTTATAGTGCTATTATTTCATTTTCACCATCCTGTGGAATTCTGGGGTTTGTAGTTTATTGAGGCCAAAGAGCTCTCTGGCTGAGAATTCTAAATGCCCCTCCCTAAACTGCGAACCCCAAGATTCCATAGGATGTTGAAAGTTGAGTAACAGCACTTTAACAACATCTGGGAGAGGATACAACTCTGCTCTAGAATAAGCACATCATACTCAGTTTGAATTTGGATACTATTACGGGGAGATGTAAGGAGAGCTTTCAATTTTTTCCGTTTTCTTACTCTGGATCATGGCCTTTACATGTGCAATCTTTACTGCCTAATCTCACCTTCAAAAGCCTTAACTGCTTCCCTTGGAGCTAAATGAGATGGATGTAACTCCTTAATATTAAGCAATTGCTTTCTATATAAGCTCAATGGCAGTCTCATTATTTCTTATATTTCCAGGGATACCTTACAGCACTAAAAACTAGTGCCAAGATGCCCTTATTCTTAAAGAAATGTCCCCATTTCAATGTCTACGACAAACACCTTGTTTTACTTCCAGGATGGAGAACTTTTGACCTTCTCATGCCATTGGATTGCAACTCCAACCATCCCTCACAATAGGCTATAGCAGCTGAGTATGCGGCAATTTGCAGTCCAACAACATCTGTGGAGGGGCACTCCAGTTTTGTGTGGGTTCTCCTCCCAGGTCAGTGTTTCCTGCCTTTTATTTCTAAAAGAATTCTTATTCCTGTGGAACAAATTCAAAGCAGTACTTTTAACCAAGCAAAGAAGCACTCCTGATTTTTTTTTTGTAAAAATGAAGTTGGTGTAATCAAGCAATACAATAATTGTGTTTTAATACTGTGATTTAAAGAAATTGACCACTTACATTGAAATATAAAGCATCCAGATTTCTTAAAGAGTAATTCTATGCCTCTTATTCCAAAACTACAAAAAAATTGAAGAAATCTGAAGCACATTCAGTCATGTCCGCTTATTACTATTTTTTCCCCCACTGCAACATGATTCCCTGTTGAACTCTTACAGCTTAGGAACTTCGGATTTAAAGGGGTTAAGGTTGACAAGACCAAACGTGTATAGACAAGGGTGGCCAAGAGGTTCAAAGGTCTGGAAACCAAGCCTTATGGGGAACAATTTAGGCAGCTGGTAGCTTGGAGATGACTGAGAGGTGACAAGATAGCCATCCTTAAACATCTAAAGGGATGTCATGATGGAGCAAGCCAGTTTTCTGCTGCTCGAGAGGCTGGAAGATAAACCAATAGATTCAAATTACAGGAAAAGAGATTCCATCTAAAGATTAGGAAGAAGTTCTTGACTGAAGAGTTGTTCAATAGTGGAATAAACTGCCTCAGAAGGTGGTAGACTCAGAGGTTTTTAAACAGAGGTTGGATGGCCATGTTTCCAGAGTGCTTTAGTTATATATTTCTACATACCAGGGGTTCGACAAGATAGTTGTGGCCTCTTCCAGTTCTAAGATTCTATGGCCAGAATCCTGTTGGTGACCTATTTCTTTGTCAATGGACTTTCATATGCAAGAATTAAAATTGGGCAGTTCCATAATATCCATATCCAGTAGAGGGCTGCTGTTATGCTACTAGGTAGCAGAGATGGCAAAGTGACCGTTACACAACTGGACCAAGGCACAACAGGACTGATGTGTATTGCATAGTCCTACTGAACATCATGTCAATTCCCATGAGCATTGGCCACCAATGCACATTAGACACTCTTGCTGGCATCCTGTTATGCATCTTCACAATTCACTAACAGAGTTTTTTTAATATCTCTGCCACTTAGCTAAGTATACATAACATTATATAACACAGATGGTAATATGGGATTCCAGGGAATGATTCTAAGTTTTTGTTTTTTGCAAAAAAGCTGTCTACTCCATCAGCTGTTATATCAATAACCACTGGAATAGTCCGGTGCCTTTTTCTCCTTCTTGTATTGTAAACACACTGTGTTTTCCTGTTTTTAACAGCCTCAAATAATTCCAGTTCCATTTTTTAGTATACCTTGCATTGAACATTATATTTTGATAAGTGATAACTTTTAATTGGTTTCTACTTATCTGCAGCACTGTGGGCCAGTTTTTGGCTATCTTTCTTCTGATACTCTAATTCTAGCTTTTCTGAGGTGTGGTTTTTCATCATTTTGTTCATGTAATCACTACTCTGCTTGAGACGTTTTGGTCCTCTTTAATTTCCAAGTGCCCTTCTTTGAAACAATGTTTGTAGCAATAGCCACTGCTGAAGAGTGCTACGGCAAAAAGGCATGTTAATTCAAGACATTTTGCAGCCGTGTTGAATTTCTCTGTCCTTCATGTTTGCCTTTCTCTTCACATTTGGCATTGTATACACATTTCACCTGAGTCTCCTAGACTGCTTGGCTACAAACCTAATAAGTTGGTTCACAAGACGCAGTAAGACAGAGAACTGTTGGAAACCCTGGTTTATCAGCTAATAGCAATCACTCCTGCTTGCAACACAGGTGACAAGGAATTTTGCCATGGGGCTTGTTTACTGTGTTGTGTGAACAGGGCACATCTACTGTTCTTGTTTGTTTCCTAACAATAAACCAGAGATGGAAGCCATCATTTACTTTAAGTTTATTTGTGGATTCCATCTTGAGTTTGCTAGGAGAAACGCAACAGCTAAACTTTGGCTTGCATGAAACAATAAACGAAGTAGATGTAATCAAGCAGCATCTACCAGCACACTGCTTATCCATGGGCAACTAGATATCCTAGCTTACCGAGTCAAGCAAAGGCACCAAGTCCCCTACTCAAACCCAAATGCAACATGCAGTGTAGTGGAGTCAGAGCAATCAGGGTGGAGGCAACAGGACTTCTTGATTGGCAGGGATGATCTGCCATCCCTCAAACATCCCTGTTCCATCTAAGATCAGTGGTGATCCCCACAGTGGCCAAAAGAAAAAAAAATCTCATTATTGAGCTAACCCTGCTGTAATGCAAAAGCATTTTGGAGCAGTTTGGTCTTGGGTGGGAGATTAAGACTCCTATGTTCTACAGGAAACATTCTACTCCTGGTAAATATGAAAACTGCTAGACCTGGGCAGTTGATATGAAACAACACAGCTATCTTCATTTTGGACTCTCCATGGCTGCAGGAGCTGACATGATGAGTACCTTCACTTCAAATATTACCACATCATTGCTCAAACGGGGCCACAGGCTCAAGCCTACACCTTCCTGCTGGGAGTTATAACATTGAGTCCAAGTCCATCCAACATTAGCCTTTAGGGCTACCAATGTATTAAAGGAAGTACAGAAAGAGCAACTTGTAGTGGAATAAAGGGTTACATACATACTTGTTCATAATTTGTGTTCTAAGGAAGAGAAAGGATATTGGAAAAGGTTCAAATGATGCAATATGTGAGAATCCCCTTAGTTGGTTAAAGCAAGCAACGCTCTGCTTTTCCCCTTGAGCTCCAAGATGTTCTGCTATTTATTATGTATTTGTTGTTGTTGTGTACTTTCAAGTTTCAAATTTGTGACTTATCGTGACCCTAATGTGAACCTATCACAGGGTTTTGTTGGCAAGATTTGTTCAGAGGGGATGTGCCATTGTCCTATGAGGCTGAGAGCATGCAACTTATCTAAAGTCACCCGGGGGTTTGCACCCTGGTCTCTGAGAATCCTAGTCTAACACTCAAAACACCACATCAGGCTGAATGTCTTTATATATTTATCAGGTGAGATTCAGGCTCTTCTTTCTACATACCACCCACACCCACTTCCCTCCAGCACCAGGAGACAAAGCACTAGAGAACCATGAATTTAAGAAGAACCTAGGAAGATGTTTAATGACTGTGTTCTAACCATTTCCTTTTCTACAATGTCTTTATTTATTAAAAATTAGTCCAAGCCAAACTGGGGAGGGGGGAGACCTCATCCTGAAATGCCCCTAATACCCACAGAGGGGCCACAAGACAGATTGAAGAGGAAGTAGACTGCCACGTTTTCATCATCTCTGATATTAAAGAATCAAAACAGGCAGAGGGAAAAGAGGGGCTTGCTCGTAGCTAGGTGAGAGACCAGAACAGCCAAGGCCCAGCTATGCCACCCGCACCCCTGAGGTGCTTTCAATGTTACCTTTCGGAGGAGAGGGTGTGTGTGTGTGAGAGAGAGAGAGAGAGAGAGAAAGGCGCACGGCGCACAGGTTTTGTTTTTTGTTTTGTTTTCCCTGACAGAAAAGAGGCACAGATATGTGGTTAAGATGGACAGAAGCGCAATGGCCGGAGAAAGAAGGGTGAGGGACTTGCCCTCGGATCACCGCTGAGGGGACTGAACAGCGTTCCTGACTGGCGGGGCACTGCTGAGTTCTCCGCTTTTGGGGAGGGGGTGCTGGAGCGAGACACAGCCCTAGCTACTGGCTGTGTTCAAACATGCCCTGTCCCAAGGGAGTCCACGACAGCTCCCGCGACAGCCCGCCCCGGAAAAGGGACGCACAGCCCACAGGCCAGCAGCTCCAGGGGGTCTTGGAGAGCTTGTCGGGGCCCTTCGAGTTCGCCTTCGCCTCCCTCACACGTGCGTCCCCTTCTTTTCCTCCTCTGCCTCCTCCGCCACCCGGCCCGGCTGTCCGTCCTTCCGTCGCTCCCTCCCTCCCATCCTCTCGGCTTCCCTACCTGGTAAAGAGGACCGTGCCGTGCTCCAGGGGGCTGGCGCTCACTTTTTGCCAGCTCTCTCGGATCAGCTGCTGCTCCGCGCTGGAAAGTCCGTCGCTCTCCATTTTATTCCCCGGGAAAAAGGAGGGAGGCAACTGCGGAGCGGGCAGCGGCGCCGCTTGGCGGGCAGAGAGCGGGGCCACCTCAGCCCGCGCGCTCCGCGGGAGAGTCACGGCGAGGCTCGAGCGGCGCTCGCGGGAGTAGCGGACGGACCCGATCCCGGGACACCCCAGGCCGGGCTTGGCGGAGGGCGAGGGCGGCGGCGGCGCTGCTGCTTTCGGGGTCCCGCCTCCCCTTCTCCCTCGCCGCGCGCTCGGGACTTTCGCGCTCACATCCCTGGCCGGCGGCTGCGCGCCAAGGAGCCCCGTCGATTTGCCTCCGCTTGGCTTCTTTTATGGAGGGAGGCGCTCGGGTACGGAGCGGACGCTCTCCTACTCAGCGCCCCGAGAAGGAGCCCCGGTGCCCTGGGGGAGCGCCATATTGTTCTTCGGAGCCAGGAAGGAAAAAAAGAAACTCGTTTCTCTTTCCCGCCTCCCCCCCCCGCCTCGATCCGGGTGGGATCTCCGAGTGGCAACTCCGGGTCTGCCCTCGTCAAGCCTGGGTAGGCGCAAGAATCCCAGCGCCTCTGCCCTCTCTGAACGGCGGCACCTTCGCAGCAGCAAGCGAGACCTCGGCCCCGGGAACTCTTAAAGGGACAGCCCCTTCCTTTCCAACCCCCTTCCCTAATCTTACCGCAGGAAGGATTCACACAATCCCGAGTTCTGAGAGTTTACCTAGGCGCATGAGGTTGGCTTAGACCAATTGCGCACCAGTCTGTCATTGTGCTATTATTCCACTTTCAACATCCTGTGGAATCCTGGAGTTTCAGTATAGGAGGCTCCTTCCTAAACTGCAAACCCCAGGATTCCATAGGATGTTGAAAGTAGAATAATAGCACTCTTAACAGTCTAGTGCGCAAATGGCCTTAGAATGTCCCACAGCCACCCAACACAACTGTGTAACAGATAGGTGAAGATTTCAACACAGCAGTCTGTGTGGATAAAGGAAAGTTTCTTGTTTCAGGGATCTCTCCTATGGGCATGCTCAGAGGTTAAGCTTTCAGTGAGGCCCAGCTCATACTATTTCATGTATGAGATCGCTGAAAATAAGGCTGAAATCCTGGGCACATACGTGGGAGTAAGCCCCGTCGGCCCCAAGGAGGAATCTGTTTCTTCTGAGTAAACAAGATCAGGCTGTATATCTCACACATCTTGAGATATGGCAAATTTTGTAGACTTAAAAACTGAAATGAAATCTGTCCTACCCAACTTCCACACCATAACATCACATGTCATGTTGTCACAAGCTACCTCGAAGAATTTCCTTCTGAGAGGCTCAATCCAATAATCAGTCCACTAAATCAATGGTACTTTGATTGTGGGTCTACTTCAGTGCTGATCTCTGAAGCTCCCCTTGATTGTTGTTGTTTCCAACTTAGGGTGACTCTTAAGATGAACCTATCACTGGGGTTTCTTGGCGAGATTTGTTCAGAAAGGCTTACCGTTGCCTTCGTCTGAGACAAAGAAGTGTGACTTGCCCAGGGTCACTCAGTGGGTTTCCATGCCTGATCAGGGATTCAAACTCAACTCTCCCAGAGTCATCATACAGCACTCAAACCACTACACCACATTGGTTGTCTATGCAGTATCTTGATGCAGTAGTTCTATTCTTGTTGGAACTAACAATGGGATTTACCAGAGCATCTCTTGCAGTCAAGAATCTCTCAAAATATCACATTTCATAATTTCCTTCCAGTATCTAGGTGTGAGATTTGATGGGCAAACTCTAAACTTCCAAGTGAAAATACAGACTTCAGCATCCTTAAAAGCTCAACTTAACTCCAAAGTACTGACAGCTCACACAAAATGACTTTTGTTAGTACATCATAGTGAATCCACAGATTTAGAAACTGAGAGTACTAGAAGAGCCAACCAAATTCCTGCAGGAAGCCCCTAGAATCTGGAGATCAGAGTCACATCATGCCATTGCTCCTCAACAGGGCATCTGACCATGAAAACTTTAGAAATAACTGAATATTTCTCTTTTGAAATTAATGTTGGTTCCAGAAAGCTCGCACTGCTTTCAGAAATGATTATTTTTCCACAAGTCCCTATATAATTAGAAAGATATTTGAGCCACAGGCCCTGCCAAACACATTGCTGTGAAGTAAATGTGTAAACTTTGAGATGAATCATGAGATTTCTTTGGTTGTAATTAAAATGGTTGAGATCACATGTGCCTTATGGGAGAGAACATCTGGATGTTGTTGTTTTGCATGTGTATTTGTTGTTCTCCATGAAAGATGGAGAAAACATGTTGAAAGTTAACATAATTTTTTAAGTAAAGAAAGAAAAACATAAAACTCAGAAATGGCAATACCTTTATTAGGACCAATCCAAGTGCCACGAATATTGTATTGCTGAACCACAAATGTTGACATTTCCCCTCCTCAGAGACTAATGCATTTGTCTTTGATATTTTTCTGCTTACAGTGCATAACGGCACTCAAATAGCCTCTCAGATTCTGTTGACTTTCCCAGATCACATTCCACTGATTGACGGTACAACCTTGTGATTTAAATTATTGCTTCTATTTTCTATTTTAATCCAACCCTTCAAATCCTAAATATATTTATCTATTGTAATGTACATAGACAGACACACCTCCTCCTAATTAACAAGAGATTTACAGTGGCTACTTTTGTTGAGAATCAACCTGATCCACTTAGAATTCACTGCACTGTCCTAGAGGAGACCCTTTCTGGGCAAAAGAATGCTGTTTCTGCCATTTGTTACAGCAGCTGGATACTCAAGAAAGTATTCTCTCTCCCATTCTCTCTCTGTCTCTCTCCAGCTTTTTGTAGAACCTGGCACTGATGGTAAACAAATAAGAGTCGTGGAGGATAAAACACTCTTGTATCTGGTAGCTACCTGGAAGATGTAAACAGAGGTGAATGAAGAAAATTTGGAGATTACAGAACAATGCAAATGTGGTTTCTGGCAGAAGAAGCAGCTTGTCATAGTTTTAAGAAGACAGCTTTGGCTTTGGACAATAATAATTGCTTTGAGACCAACAGAGCTTACCTGCTTGTATGCCTTGATTGCTAGCTTGTTTGCTACCTGCCCTGTATGTACATCTGAAAATCAGCACATATTACAAGACATCACTGAAACCCAGTATTTTTGTTTTTCCAAAACAAATGAACCCTGCAAATTAGTGCTGAAATTTTGTACTACAGTGGAAAATAGGAAATACATCACCATATATAGAATCTAGGATGCATTTCTCATCTCTCCAACTGGCTGCTTACAGAAACCAGTGGTAGAAAACAACAACATTTCCAGCTGGTAGAGGCCAGACTCCTCTTTGCTGTTGACAGGAAGAGAGAAAAATCCAAATAATTCAAGCTGGAGAAAACACACAACAGAGAACTGAAATGCTTAGCAACAGAACAAATGCATGAAACCAGTTTTCCCAGTACCCAGACCGCCTTTCTTAATACTAGACAATGCTTTTTCAGTGTTGTCCACTCCCTCCGGTATTTTCAGCATTGCTCTTAAAGCTAAAGTGTCTATTTGCCACCTATCAACCATTGGAAGGCATTTTATACACTAATCCTGCACACGTGCACTCCTGAGACCTCAAAGCACAAATCCTTCAGCCTTGAATAGGACCCCTAATTTCACCCCCTTCATCTCAAGAATCTCAGGCAGGTCACATAAATGACAAACTGTCTGAAATGCCTATTTGTGCTGAGGGACAAAGATAGAGTATTTGTAACTTTGCATAGTAATTTTTAGTAATCTCCTTGAATACTCTTAATTTTGTTTCTAAGAAAAAAAAATGTAAAATGTCAGATCTGCCAGAAGTCTACTTCTGTATGTACTACTAGCATTGCCCAGGATTTTATTTTCTCATAGGTAATACTTGTTAGAAAGATTTGAGATCCTGTGTCTCTAATTCCTCAAACTGTCTTGTCCAGTACCTGTAACTTTTCCTCATATTCCCCAATCCAATCTGTATTCAGAGTTATTAACATACAGAGGTTGGGTTCCTGAGGGAATGCACTGTCCTCCTCCTCGCTGCTAGGCCTCATCTCCATAGCAATTGGCCAAGCCCAAGAGCTCTCTGGTTGAGAATTCTAAAGGCCCCTCCCTAAACTAGAAAAACCTAGGATTCCATAGAATCTTCACAGGCAGCCAATCATATGGGGTCTTCGCCTCACACAGCCAATCATATGAGGTCTTCTTGCCTGACACAGACAAACAAACTTTGACTTTTATATATCACTAGATGCTAGCGTATGTACCCGGTGTTGCCTGGGATTTTATTTTCTCATAGGCATAATTCTTGTTAGAAACACCTAAGGCATTATCTTGCCTTACCTTAGAGATTATATGCAGTTTAAATACACAGATTTGAGATCTTGTGTCTCTAATTCCCAAAACCGTCTTGTCGAGTACCTGTAACTTTTCCCCATATTCCCCAATCCAATCTGTATTCAGAGTTATTAACATACAGAGGTTAGGTTCCTGAGGGAATACACTGCTCTTCTCCTTCCTGCTGCTAGGCCTCATCTCCATAGCAACCAGCCCGAGCTCTCTGGCTGAGAACTCTAAAGGCCCCTCCCTGAACTGCCAAATCCAGGATTTGATAGAATCTTCACAGCCAGCCAATCATATAAGGTCGTATCACCTCAGACAGTCAATTGTATGAGGTCTTCGCCTGCCTGAGGCACACAAACGGACAAACTCTCACACTTTGACTTTTATATAATAGATAGATCCACATCTGTTCTTCTGGAGATGGTTAAAGTGTGACCCTCCAGATGTTGTTAGACTGCAGCTCCCATCAGCCTTGGTCAGCCTAGCCAATAGTGAGAGATTATTGGAGTGCTAACAACATCTGAAGGGGAATACAGTTCTCCATCTCTGTATTATTTGAATAGATATTTGTTACCAGGTATACTCTTAGAGGCTCCCTGGACTAATGTAGGCCCTGGAGAAGCCTTTTTTTTGGGGGGGGAGAATAGGAAGTGATTTCTTCTCATTTCCTGTAGTTAAAAATGCCTTTCTTGGATTTAAAATGGCCCAGAAAAGCTCAAAAATATGGTAGGAATGCCCCCATGCCCACTAGAGGGAGTCTGGGGGCATTTGTGTGTAAAAAGAACCTCTATTTTATTCTATTCTATTTTATGTTGAGGGATGTTAGTGTGATAAGGGGTCTTGCCCTCCAAAATCTCCTCAGGGACCAAAGCTGACTCCTGCCCTTGAACAGTTGCCCACCCAGGGCCTAGGGGCAAAATGTCCAGCTGTAGGTAAAACTGTTTGACTGAAAGCACCTACTCATCTAATATATATAAAAGTCTGTCTGTCTGTCTGTCTGTCTGTCTGGCGAAAACCTCATATGACTGGCTGCCTAAGAAGATTCTATGGAATCCTGGGGTTTGCATTTTAGGGAGAGGCCTTTAGAATTCTCAGCCAGAGAACTGTGTCTGTCTTGAATAGGCTGGTTGCTACGGAAACAAGGCCTAGCAGCAAAGAGGACGACAGTGTATTCTCTCAGGAACCTAACCTCTGTATATTAATAACTCTGAATACAGATTGGATTGGGGAATATGGGGAAAAGTTATAGGTACTGGATAAGATAGTTTGGGGAATTAGAGACACAGGATCTCAAAACTTTCCAACAAGTATTACTCATAAGAAAATAAAATCCCCGGCAACTTCGGGTATATAAACTAGTTTCCAATAATTTAAGAAGTATTCCTCACATCCCTGTGGTTGTAGTTAGGCACATTTCCCATTTCTTTACACTATGGGTGTTGGCTCAGTGAATGAACTAGAAAAGCTTCCCTGGCTACTCCTTCTCTGTCCTGGAGCAGACAGAGTCAAGTGCTTGCATGTTATGTACCTACACATACAAATACACACATGTACCTCTTGGCAAGGAGGTTGCACAAACAGGTTGATAAGACTTCATCTAGTGACACTCCTATTGGGGAGCAGGGCTCCACACATAGACGTCACTTTTACCCATTTGTCCAACATGAAATGTAATAGAAATGTTTTTGATCTGGTTCAAATTACCCCTGAATAATATATAAAGTCACTCATGGCAACTGAAAAGAGAAGCTTTTCCCCTCTGAAAGAGGCTGTGAGGATTTACTTGCTCTGAGAAGCAAAAGGCTGGATGCTGATTTAGAATCCACATTGCCAGATAGTGTTGTGAAAGAGATCCTCTTTGTACAAGAAAATTGCTTTATTCCCTGGCTGAGAAGAACAGCATGTACTGCCAATGTAGTAGTAGTAACATCTTTAAAAATGATGACGATTTGTACTGTCTTGCTGTAACAGGGCTTATTTCCAGCTGTGGCTAAGTCGGCATGCTATTTCTGTGTTTTATTTTTATATGTTTGATTTGACATTCCCTTCTTTTCTCTTCCTTACCACTATATAAATCTTTACTTCATGGTTTGAGATTCCTGTTTTGCCAGATTTACTAAATAGTCCTAGGTCTGCCAGTGAACCGTATTGCCTCTGGGGGTTTACAAGCAGAACAAACTTATGAACAGTGATGGGATATGATATTCCTTAGAAGGATACTGTGAGATTGGGAAAGGTCCACTGTATTCCATCTTTTAAATAGGTAAGCAGAAGCTATCATGCCAATTTTGGTACTCTTGTTCAGGGAGTTATCCTATCTGGGCCAGCCTACGGTGTTTCTCTCTCTGAAGTGAAGCAAGAAATGATACTCCACCCACCAGAGTCAAGGTGCACCATACCCAACGCCAGACAAGTTATTTTGGCCCATGAAGTAGAAAAGCCAGTAAGTTGGCTCCCTAGCAGTAAAAATATAATAACAACCAAATAAGAAGTGTAGCAGTTTGAGTGTTGGACTATGTCTCTGGAGACCAAGGTTAAAATCCCTGCACAGATATGGAACCCACTGCGTGGCCTTGGGAAAGTTACATTCTGTCAGTCTCAGAGGAGGCAAAGCCAAATCTCCTCTAAACAAATCTTGCCAAGAAAAGCCCATGATAGGGTCACCTTAGAGTCTGCATAAGTAAAAAACATCTTTTTTTTAAATTAATTTTTATTAAAATTTTTAATGAAAAAACAATAAAAAAACCCTCCCCGCTTCCAGACATCAATTTTCCCAGTTGAATCTGAGTTTAACATTCCATTCCATATAAACATTCCGTTCCGTACATTATCTCCATTTTATAACAATCGTATACTATTACTTTTAGCTTATATTAACTATTTACAATTTATCTGGTAAAAAATATCTTGAAGATATAAGGCAACAAGTAATGATTTACCGTTTGCTGCTCTTATATGACTACCTAAATCTGTTTGTTGTCTGACAGTCTAACGGTAGGGCTGGCACTGAATATGTAGTACAGTGATAATAGCAAACAATAGATTAGGTAGCAACATGACACCTGATTAGCATTCTGTTTTTATGTCTTAAAATCTGCCCCATCCTTGCTCTGTGGAAGAAGAGTGTTGGTTCACACAAATCAGGCCTTTGTGTTTTAACAAGCCAGGTCATTATCGTGATCTAGCGGTAGGAGAACACACTTCCACACTAAGATTCAGAACTGGTCATGACTGGCTAAACACACCAGCAAGAAAAGCACCTTTCTGAACATGGCACCATTATCTGGAGAACTGTGTGTTTCCTGGGAATACAGAGGTTGGTCATGCCTGACCAAGACATAGCAACAGTCACAACATATTCATATGAGCATGACTGCTGACAAAAACTAAATATAAAATACTTCAGTTGCTTCTCAGTTGCTTTAGAAGACAAAATGCAATTTTTTCTTCTTAAAGGATATCAGATTATGCCGAACAGGTACTTTCCCAAATACCTGGAATGTTTCCACAGATTAAGTGGAATAATAACAGTGCAATCCTATATTTCTCTGCTCAGAAGCAAGCCCTAGTGAGTCCAGTAAGAACAAGTACAAAATAGGTTTGCAGCATACATTTTCTGGCTATCAAGTAGCTCAAAAACATTCCTTCATGGGATCAAGTCTTTCTTCCATATCCAAAGAAGTGTTTAACAATACGAATGTGAATGACTGAGCAAGGTGTGTGTGTGCATGTGTAAGAGAGGGAGGTTGTTGTTACTGTGTGTCTTGAAGTCATTTCTGACATATGGCAACCCTAATGCAAACCCATCACAGGGTTTTGGGGGGCTGTGTGTCACAAGAGCACTGAGTGGGTTTCCATGGCCAGGCTGGTGTCCAAGGTTGTAGTCTAACATTCAAACCACTACACCACTCTGGCTCTCAGTCACTAGGGTATGGGTGGGTAATTGCACTGGTTCCGGTGGTCTATTTTTGTCTCTTGGATGCTACAGAGGTTTCACAAACTGTCAAAAATACCAATATATGAAAACCAAAACAAAACAAATGGCTGGAAATCCATTTGTGGTTTCGAACGTGTATACATGTGTGTGTATATATAACAATTTGGGGGGATGCAATCTATTTAATTGGTTGATGGCTGCTTGTGGTAGTGGTGGTAGTTGTTAACTTTATATTTCTTCGAAACTGGGAGCCAAGGCAGCTTACAAATTAAAATGATCACAGTATAGTTAAAAACATACAAAGGCCAACTGTAAAGCAGAACTATCAACAATATTGAAACAATTAAAACATACACAGGTTTCAAGGAGCTGCACTTTTCCCCTTTTTGCAGAGGACAGAGAAAAAGCAATCTTGGGATCAGAATGGATTGAAGACTGGAGAAATAGCCTGGGGCTGCATGAGGCTCCAAGGGCACGCTTTTTCCACCCTGCACAAAGACATCTACGCTATGGAAGATGTCCTTCAGTGATCACTAAGTCAAAGAGACATTGCATTCTCTCAATACAACCCCTCTTTAAAAGTAACAGAAATGAACCATACAGGAGTTTAAAAAAAAGTTCACTTGCAAAAGGGTTTATTTCTAATGCTGGCAGCTTAAAAATTGCTTACAGGATTGGAAGGCATAATATTAATAGAATCACAACTGATAAGTCCCTGCTAAATCAACAGGAAACTGGAAGTGGCTTATCATCAGACACTGCAGCCGTCAACATGACTATGACAGCAAACAGAAGATCTGTCTGGTTTTGCCACATCAAGGAACATGGGGAGGCTGAACTTTTCACTGCTCACGAAGAACATCATGACAAGACCTAACCCCCCCCCAAAAAACCCCACCCTGCCTCTCCCTTCATCCAGAGAAGTCACAGCTGGAGAGAGCTCACTTTGTCCTCCCTTCCCAGAAAGAATGCTCAGTTCCAAATGCCAATTGCAAAGGAAAGTTAATCTGGACTCAGTCATTGGCTAGAAAACCAAGGCTTACTGAACAATTATAATGCCAGCAAGACTAGGGAAGGCTGTGTGGTTCAGTGGCAGTAGACATGCTCTGTATAGCCCCAGCTTCAATCCCCACATCTTCAGGTAACAGGGAAAGACTCATATCTACAGTCTTAGAAAACAGCTGCCAGGGTGGGGAACATACGGTCCTCAAGTTGTTCTTCAACCATACCTTCCAATATCCCTTGTCACTGCTGACCAAGGCTAAAGGGAGTTGTAGTACAACAGCATATGGAAGGCTATTTGTTCCCCAGCCCTGATACAGTCAAGCATGAGTTAGGTATACTGCATTTCTAAAAAAAAGTGTCTCAATAACTGTAAGTCATGATGCCAGTATTTTATCTCCAGTATCATAAACAGTATGGAGAATACAAGCAGGAGAACACTCTTGCACTTGTATCTTGCTTATGAGTTTCCCATAGGCAACCTCATTTGGCTGCTTTGGAAGAGTTCTGGACTAGATAGGCTTTTTGTCTGAACTTGCATGGCTGTTCTTCAGTTATAAAGACCATTATGGAAAGGACAGGCTGTCCCAAACTGAAGAAAAATGCCCGTTTCAAAACTTACCACTCCACTCTGGCATTCTCATACTGGCCTCTTTCCTCTTGTTCCCTTCCTTTTATGTCTTGTCTTTTAATCTACAGGCCTAAAGGGACAGTGAGGGGGCTGTGTCATATTTTCATTAGTGTAATGAAGTTTAATCTCCTTTAAAAGTCTGAGAATTCAGATAAAAAATATAATAAATAAATATATCTGACTGGAGTCATTGTATGGGTACTCAAAATGCCTTGAAGATATAAGTAAGAACATTACCACACATTTAATTTAAGGCAAACAGAACCCATTGTACAAGGCAAAGCAAGCATTTAATAATGGCTTTTAAACTACATCAAATCTATTCAGTGTCTTCAAGCTTCAATCGTTAAGATTAAGTGAAAGCTCTTCCTTTAAAATGTTCTTTTGCTTCAGGCACTAGTAATGAAGTTTTAGAAAGGAATAGGAATCAGACAAAAATCTCTAACACACACGAAAACATTCCAGCTAGAAGAGAATCATAATTGGAAAAACGATTTGGAAGACTTGCTAATTCCTGCAAGAGAGAGTTTTGCTTTCACATTATATCTGTTATTTTATAACTGAAAGCAGAGTTAGAGAGAAATTTCATATAACTAGTTGTTCTAAAATGAAGCATTATTCTTAAATGGTGCAAACCAAAAAACTATAGTCTTCTTAAGCCTGTCCACTAGAAATGAACAGCATATTCCAAAAATGATAAAAAATGAGACTCTTGAATGTCAGGAAACCCTGATGAGGAGAATTCCCATTACTGTTTATTTTATTTGCACAATCTGGATTCCAAGTCCTAATCCTTTTTGCACGAAAAAATCAGGTGAGAATCTTCACCTTTTGGGACTTCCTCTGAATGAAAAATACATGTGGTATTTTTACACAGAATATTTCTGTTCAGAAAAAGCTGTGTTTTTTGTGCAGAAAATGTTGTTTTTCTGTACACAAAAATACCATGTGCTGCTTTCTTTTTTCCTTTGCACTGAATATGCCCTGAAACTACAGTTTTCAATGACTTTCCTTCTGAAAGGAGAAAAATGGTAAAATCATTTAATGTTATCTGAGATGACAAATGTACAAAGATTTACATCCTTAATAGCCCACATCTAATGTGCAGATACTACGTAGAATAAGCATAATGTAGGGGGTCTTTACCTTTTCTGGATCAGATTCTGATGAAATATATGATTTCCTCTTCCCAGAAAAAGTACATAAAAACAGACACACAAAATTTTGCATACAATTTATTCTATCACATTGTAAACTGGGGAAATTTATTTCACACAGGCAGAATATTAAAAACAATATTTACAAAAAATTATGCCTCTCTTGGGTATTTTCATGCAAAAATGATCAGGACTTGGAATCCAGATTATGCAAATATAATAAACAGTAGATATTAATTCTGCTCAAAAGTGTATTTTGTTAGGAAAACCAGTTTTTTGGCTTGAATGGGAAGCTGAAACTGTATAGCAGCCTCTGACATGGCGATGTCAATATCATCTTTTGATCCTATTGATTTTAACTTTTTGTTCTGATGGCAGCAAGTGCTGAAAAACTTAGTCACAAACAAAAGTGTAGAAGCAAATTGAATCAGAGCATAATTTAACTTTTCTTCACCCACAAAGACAATTCTCTTTTTGAAAAATATTTTTATTAAACACAGAATTTTAATACATTAAACAACATATAGGGGGAATAAAAGACACACAAAATACACAACAAAAACAAACAGAATACCTAACAACTACTAAAGCTGTACAACACACTGAAACTACTTAATTAAAAAAAAGGGAGAAAAAAAACTAAACGAAAACAGGAGCAGAACAGTAAACACATGACTTCAAGCCTCTCTCTCAGCTGATGGTTATAACACAATATAATAATCTACTTCTTCAAGTTTATATAACTAAGATAATTCTACATATTAGCAAAAGCTACTAATGATCAAAACGCCAAACTGAAGTTTTTCCCTAAAGCCCTCTCTAATGTGCCAAGATCATGTCCCAAATAGGGATAGGGCAACCAAATCCTTGAATCCTCGCGAAGAATTCAAGATTTGTGAATCTGAAACCCTGTGCCAAAATAGGCAAACTGAATCTTTCGAATCTACCATCCAAATAGTTTGTTGGAGACCGGGACGCCTGGAAACTTGGGAGACCAGGACACCTGAAAACTTGGGAGACCAGGATGCCTGAAAATTTGGGAGATTAGATACACAAGGGAAGATGGCAAGTAGGTGAATTTTTCCCTTGGAGTACTAATGCCCTTTGCTAACAATTTAACAAATTACATCTGGGCTTGTATTCTAAGATATTTAAATTGAACATTTAATATTGAAGTTCAGCACTTGACTGGAAGGTACAGGCTTGAGATTTCAAGGACAGCTGAAACATTCCTTTGCATAGCTCTTTTGCAAACCTCTTTCAGACACAATTCTGGGGTTTCTAGTTTTACAAGGTCTCACAGTCTTTTCTGCCAAAGTGTGCTGGTGCATCATTAAACTACAAACTCCAGGATGCCATAAGGAGCTATGCAAAGAAAATCCAGTTTTGACGTGGATTATCTCTGTACTGTAATATGTGATCCTGTTTACACAGGTAGGAAAATGTGGGATTAATCCATATTTTCCTGCCTGTGTAAAAAGGGCCTTCATGTCATTTTCAATCTGGGGAGATCCTGTGGCAAAACTAGGACAATTGTCCTGGCCACATTTCTTCAGAGGGAGGTTTGCCTTTGCCTTTTGCTAAGGCTGAAAGAGTGTGTCTCGCCCAAGATTATCCTCCTTTCCCTTGCTTTTTAAACCCCTTTTTTAAAAAAGGATTTGAAAGATTTGAGATTCATGGATTCCCAGAACCTTCCAGGGATTCAGATCTGGATTCAGATTCGGAAAATTTTGGATTTGTCCCATCCCTAGCTCCGAACTTTCTTAAAGTTACTCAATACTTTTTCTTTAATCAGAATAGTAATTTATACATTTCTGCCAGATCATATAGCTTTAAAGACAATTTCCAAGGTAACAAATATCCTCCAACTATTCTGGTTTAGGACAGTGGGACTTTGCTGCCCCACTTTAGCAGCTGCTTTTTAAACATCCCAGTTTCTCTCTCCTCCTCTCACTTTCCCTGTTCTGTCCTCATCTTGCTTCAGTTGTTGCAACTGAGTTTAAAATGCAAAAGTTCAAAATGCAAAATTACACTCAATTAACTCAGCAGGAGAGTGGGTAGAGGAAGGGAAGTAGTCTTGTCCTTCTCTGTAAACTCAGGCAAAATCAAATCCTAGCTTTGGAACAGAATATCTTGTGCTCTTTAACTCCAAACTGCATCTTGAGGCAAACCTACGGAATAAAGATGTTTGTAAAAAGCTAGAGAAGGGGAAAGCCCTTCCAATTAAGAGGGTTTCCTTAATTAGATCCCCTTGAATAACAGTACCCCAAAATTAGAATTCCAGTACTCTTTCAATTTTACTTTCTCACAGACACAGAGATTTCCCCTACCTCTCATTACCCTCAAGTAAGAACAATACTGTAGAGGCACATTCCTGATCTGAATTTTTTCTTCTCGTATCAGTTCTGATTTTTACGTTTGAGATGTGCATAAATCTTGTATTTTAAAGTTTAGTTTTACTTGTCTTCTTCTCTCTCCTCTCTTCTTTTGATGTACTAATAATCTATGCGTGTCAGGGACACCCAGTGCAACAGGAAAAAAAACTAATTTGTAAGAAATTATATTGTCTACTTTGAGGAGTTTTTTTCTGAAGCACAATATTCTGTTGACATTAACAATACAATTGTACACATATCTACTCAGAAGTAAGTTCTATGAGTTCAGTGGAACTTAAATGTGTACATGTTTGTCAGCTGAGGCATTCTAAAAGGCCACTGGCATGCATGTATTTTTATGACAAGCATATTTTTAACAACACTCTTTTTCTTAATTTTATTTATTTATTTACTATATTTCTGTATCGTCTCCCAGTCCACAGAGGCTCCTGAGGCGATGAACAAATAAAAAATTAAAACAATATAAAGATAATAACATTTAAAAACACATGGAAATACTCTTCAAAAACTCCTAAAACCAGTCTAAAAACAATCCTAGAATCCAGTTTTAAAACAGCACTGTTTTAAGCAGCACTGCTTTGGCTGCCCCTGGAAGCACTATTTAACTGACCTCTAAATCTGCAATGTATTTCCTCAAAGTGATTAGAGAAAGAAGGAGGGCACCCAACCACACCAAGGAGAGTGATATTATGGGGGTATGTAGAGGTAAGGAGAGATTTGCAGCAAGCAAGTGAATCACTGAACACCACCAACCAATGAACAGGAGGAAGGGCAGATCAGTGATTGAAAGGGATGCCTGATGCTCCCACTACCGTTCATAGAACCACAGAATGATAAATTTGGAAGGGATCCTAAGGGCCATCTAATCCAGTTCCCTGCTAATCCAGGAAATCCACAGTCAAGAGGTGGGTCCAACCCCCTGGAGGTAAAAAGTATTGCACATTATTTCCCCCACCTCCACCCCACTTTTATGCTAAGCACAACCCGGTGAAGCAGGTTAGTCTGAGAATCTACAATTGGCTCAAGGTGATCACATGCATGTTATGGGGAAACTGAGATTTGACCTGATAATGTGAATTTCATACAGTGGATCTGAGAGTTGCAATTTTGAACAGGTCTTATTTAAAAAACATTTTTGTTTTAGAATACTAGATTACATAAAATTATATTTATTGTTAATACATGTGCATATACAGGGTGCTCTATTGATTTCCAGATTTCCTTTTTCTACGCATTCCTGAACTCAACATATACATTCCGGGGTTTTCTCCTTAAAATATTGCTTTTGTGTTTTTCCTCATTAGTAAGTTTTGCCTTCTTGTTACCTGACCACAACCTTTTGACCATATACTGATGTTGCTCAGCCATTTACATCCTGGTTTTTGTCTGCGAAATGTTGGAGGGTATGACTAGCTGGTAAATGAAGCCCAATCTCTCCCTAGAAGCCATCATTGACTAAACTAAAGCTATTAAATTTTGGACATATCATCAGACAACATGACTCGTTAGAAAAGACAATAATGCTTGTTAAAGTGGAAAGCATGAAAAAAATGAAGATTCCATTGCAGATGGATTGATTCAATAAAGGAAGCCATAGCTCTGAGTATGCAAGACCTGATCATGACCGGAGCTCATGGAGGTCTCTGATTCATATGATCGCCACAAAGCAAACCCAACTTGATTGCAGTTTACAACAACAATAAGTAACAGGAAGGAAATTAGTTCATGGACATCCTTAAGCCTGGCTTCAGTGTTTCAAGAACATGTCTTAGTTTTTCAGTAACCAATCCACAAGTACCACCTCCCTCTCTCCTCTCTCTCTCTCTCTCTCTCTCTCTCACTCTCACACACGCACACACACACACTTACTTTCCCTCCCTCTCCCCTTCCTTAATTTTGAAGCCAAATCATATTCATTCCTGACAATGAAGAATTGTCCTTTCTTTCAAGCTTGACCAAACTCCCCTTAAAGAGCACAGGTACATAATTTGTAGCCCTCTTGATGCTGTTGGACTGCAGCTCCCACTAGCTCGTACCAGCAGAAAGAATGTGCATTGCAGTCTAACAGTGTCTGCAAGGTAGATAATGACAGCAATAAAAAGCAAAGTCTCTATAAAAACAAAATGCTCAGTTAAATGAACTGACTTATCAGAAGGAAAGTTGATACTGTATAAATCTTAAGGGAGGCATGCTGGGTGTCATGACCTCATAGATATTCTCAGGAGCCACTCAGATAAAGTGCTTCACCATTTTTTTACTGAAGATGCAAGTACATAGCTACACCAAACAGGGGGAGGGGGGTCAAGGCTCCAGAGCCACCAGGCAATCAAGGCTGCCAGGTGCTGCCTACCCCACCTTCAATCCCTGCCCTGGAAGAAGGAAGAAGGAAGGACATGGAAGGAACAGTTCTAGTGGCTCTCACAAGAAAGAAGGACGTAAGAAGGTCTGCAAACTGGCTAATCTTTAAATGTATGCAGGGAAAAGAAGGCACTTGGGTAGAATCATAGAATCATAGAAATGTTGAGTTGGAAGAGACCACAAGGGCCATCCAGTCCAACCCCCTGCCATGCAGGAAAACCCTCAAAGCACTCCCGACAAGTGGCCATCCAGCCTCCGCTTAAAAACCTCCAAAGAAGGAGACTCCACCACACTCCGTGACAGCACATTCCACTGCCGGACAGCCCTGACCGTCAGGAAATTCTTCCTGAGGTTCAGGTGGAATCTCCCCTCCTGCAGCTTGTATCCATTGCTCCTTGTCCTGATCTCAAGAGCAGGAGAAAACAAGCCCACTCCCTCCTCGACATGACATCCCTTCAAATATTTAAACATGGCTATCATGTCCCCTCTCAACCTTCTCTTCTGCAGACTAAACATACCCAGCTCTCTAAGTCTGTCCTCATAGGGCATGGCTTCCAGGCCCCTCACCATTTTGGTTGCCCTCCTCTGGACCTGCTCCAGCTTATCCATATCCTTCTTGAATTGGGGTGCCCAGAATTGGACGCAGAATTGGTCTAACCAAAGCAGAATAAAGTGGTACCAATACCTCCCTCGATCTAGACACCATACTCCTATTGATGCAACCAAGAATTGCGTTGGCTTCCTTGGCTGCCGCATCACACTGCTAACTCATGTTCAGCTTGTAGTCTATTAAGACTCCTAGATCCCTTTCACACGTACTGTTAGCCAGCCACGTGTCCCCCATCCTATATTTCTGCATACCATTTTTTCTGCCCAAGTGTAGGAATTTACATTTCTCTCTGTTGAAATTCATTTTGTTAGCCTTAGCCCAGCTCTCCAATCTGTCCAGGTCCTTTTGAATTTTGATCCTGTCCTCTGGCGTATTAGCAACTCCTCCCAATTTGGTGTCATCTGCAAATTCGATCAGCGTGCCCTCTATTCCTTCATCCAAGTCATTAATGAAAATATTGAACAGCACCGGGCCCAGGACAGAACCCTGTGGCACCCCGCTAGTCACTTCTCTCCAGGATGAGAATCTGCCATTGGTGACCACCCTTTGGGTACGGTCAGTCAACCAGTTACAAATCCACCTGACAGTAGCCCTGTCCAGCCCACATCTTACTAGCTTCTTTGCAAGAATGTCATGGGGAACTTTGTCAAAGGCCTTACTGAAATCAAGATATACTATGTCCACAGCATTCCCTTCATCTATCAAGCAAGTAACTCTATCATAAAAAGAGATAAGATTAGTCTGGCATGACTTATTTTTGAGAAATCCATGTTGACTTTTCATAATTATGACATTGTTTTCTAAGTGATTAGAAACTGACTGTTTGATGATCCGCTCCAGGATCTTTCCAGGTACTGATGTCAGGCTGACTGGGCGATAATTATTTGGGTCCTCTTTTTTTCCCTTCTTGAAGATGGGGACAACATTTGCCCTCCTCCAGTCTGCAGGAACTTCTCCTGTCCGCCAAGAGTTTTCAAAGATTATAGCAAGAGGTTCCTCAATGACCTCTGCTAGTTCTTTTAAAATCCTAGGATGCAATTCATCTGGCCCTGGAGACTTGAATTCATCCAGAGTAGCCAGGTATTCCTGTACTACCTCTCTACCTATTCTGTGCTGCATTTCCCCCGCTTCCTCACCTGCTCCCCAGCCACAAGGTTGAGTGCTTTTATCCTTTTGGGAAAAAGCCCTTTTTATTGTTTTTAATGTCTTTGGCCAGCCTAAGTTTGTTCTGTGCTTTAGCCTTTCTGACCTTTCCCTACATCTCCTGGCTACTTGCTTATAATCTTCTTTGGTGATTTCCCCCTTCTTCCATTTCCTGTACATGTTTTTCTTAACACTTAGCTCGGCTGAGAGTTCTTTAGTCAACCATTCCGGTTTCTTCAGATGTCTTCCATTTTTCCTTCTTAATGGCACTTTTTTAGCCTGTGCCTTCAGTATCTCCCTTTTAAAGAACTCCCATGCCTCCTGAACTCCTTTCTCATTGACTATTCTTGACCACAGGATTTCAGCCAGCAGCTCCTTCAGTTTACAGAAGTCTGCTTTTTTAAAATCTAAGGCGAGTGCCTGGCTACCCTTGTCCTCTCCTCCCCACTGAATGCCAAATTCTAATAGGGCATGGTCACTCTCCTGAAGATCCAACCAGTTCTACGTCATTAACAAGGTCTTCCCTGTTGGTCAGGATCAGATCCAGAATATTTGATCCCCTTGTCGCCTCTTCCACCTTCTGGACCGTGAAATTATCTGCAAGACAAGCAAGAAACTTGCTGGACCTTGCCCTCTTTGCAGAGTTTGACTGCCAACATATATCCGGGTAGTTGAAATCTCCCATTATTACTGTATCTCTCCTTTTTGAATGTGCAGTCATTTGGTCTATGAAAGCACCATCGAGGTCCTCAGTCTGGCTTGGAGGCCTGTAGTAAACCCCCACTATAATATCCCTATTGTTTCTCGCTCCCTTAATTCTTACCCAGATGCTCTCGACCTGGCTTCCGGTGTTCAAGTCATGGATCTCTTCACAGGTGAAAACATCTTTGACATATAAGGCTACTCCTCCTCCTTTCTTATTTGGTCTATTTCTACAAAATAGGCTACACCCCTCTATTCCTACATTCCAATCGTGAGACTCATCCCACCAGGTCTCAGTGATGCCTATCAAATCGTATTTATTTTGTTGTACTAGGAGTTCAAATTCATCTTGTTTGTTTCCCATACTCCGTGCATTAGTGTAGAGACACTTAAGTCCCCGAGCCCTTCCTGCAAGTCCCATAGCATTGTTTCCACCCCTCCCACCATTGGATGCTATTCCTACTTGGCCAATATCATTTGGGCCTTTTTCCCCTGCACTTGCCGAGTCCTTGTCCTGAATAATCTCGTCTCCCTCCCCAACTGCACTTAGTTTAAAGACCTCCTAATCCTCCTTGTGAGACAGTTTGTAAAAACGTCCCTGCCAAGTTTCGTGAGGTGCAGCCCATCCCTTGCCAGAAGCCCATGTTCATGCAATTTCAAGCCATGATCCAAAATCCTAACTGTTGTCGGTGGCAAATATGCGGAGCCAGCTGTTGACCTCTACTATTGTCCTTTCCCTTCGTGCACCATATCCTTGAACAGGGAGGATTGATGAAATGACCACCTGTGCACCAAGGTCCTTAAGCTTTCTCCCCATAAGCTTGTAGTCCTTTGTGATGTGGTGAAAGCTGCGCCTCACCGTGTCGTTGGTTCCAACATGAACCAAAATGAGGGGCTTACGGTCAGTGGGCTTGGCCAGCCTGGCTAGCCTCTCTGTTACGTGGTTTATCTTGGCCCCAGGAAGACAGCAGACCTCTCGATTGAGCTTGTCCGGTTTGCAAACTGCCGGTTCGGTTCCTCTGAGCAAGGAGTCCCCAACCACCAGAACTCGCCTCTTCTGAGGCCTGTCTGGGGTTCTTCGACAAGCAGATTCTTCCAGGATTGCCTGCGCATTGTGTTGAGGCTGGGAGTGCTGTTCTTCCCGATGTTGGATGCTGTCCTGTTGGTGTTCAAGTTCCAGTTGCCGAGGTTGGATTCCTTCTTCCTGATGTTCTGTTCCCTCCTTCTGGTGTTCCTCATCTTTCATAGCACCAAGAATGTTGAAGCGATTCTGTAGTTTGAGAGTCTCTGTTTCCTTCCTGGCCCTTCTACTTCTCCGTGTGACATAACTCCAAGCATCGCTTTCCTGGCTCACGGAACTGATTTCCTCATCTGGCAGCTCCTCCGCATATCCGGTCTTCAGGAAGGTCCTCTCTGCCCTATCCAAGAACTCCTCACCTTCCCTAATAAGACGAAGATTAGAAACCTGTGCCTCCAGCTGCCGAACCTTGTCCTCCAAGAAGGTCACCAGCTTGCACTTGCTGCAGGTGTACCGGACAACATCTTGTGGCAAGAAAAGGAACATGCCACAAGTGCTACAGGTGACAGCAGCAGCTCCCTCACCTTCCATACTTGATAATACAGAGAATAGTTGTTAAAAAAAAACACACTGGGCGTTCTTTCTCAAATTGAGCTGTATAAGCTATGTCTGCTCAGCTAACTGCGAAGCTCGGTTGAACTCTTATTAAATTTGTTCAGTCGCTATAAGGATTGGTTGTTCCTAAACTTGAATGGTTGAACTTGAAGGAGTGAAGTAGACGAATGAAACTGCGGCGCGTGCCACTGGGAGTTCCTAATAAAGCCTCTTTCCCCTAGCTGGCTCCTCCCCCTAGCTTGATTAACTCTCCCTAGTTTGATTGACAGTTAACTGACTAACTAACAAACAATTAGCTGACAATTAGGCTGTGAGCTCAGGGAGAAGAAACTGGAAAAAAATCATTGCTGTAACAGACAATTTTCCAGTTTCCCTCTCTCACAGTTGATGTCCATAGCCCCTGCCCTCTTTCCAGCAGGGAGGGTGCAGGCAGAGGAGTGTGTGTGCCTGTGTGTGCATGTTCACAAGTGGGCACCAGCCCTGAAGAACGGTCATAACAGCTGCTCTTAAACAGTGGGCCCCTCTGGGGCCAACAGGAGGCACTAGGTGGCACATTTTTATATCTCGCCTTTGGAATACCATCTCTTAACGCTTATGACACTGTTAGGTTGCAGTCCTATACAGTGGTGCTTCCTAACCTTTTTTACATTTGAATACCCCTTGGCAGCCCATTTCCATAAATTGTACCTTAAGATGCAGGTACATAACAACACCAGACAGTGGGAGAGGGGTCAAGGTTCCAGAGCCACCAGGCAATCAAGGCTGCCAAGTGCTGGCCATCCCACCCTCAGTCCCTGCCATAGAATAAGGAGGAAGGAAGAAGGAGAGACACGGCAGGAACAGTTCTAGTGGGAAACTTCCATGGTGTCCTTTCCTTAAGAAAAAAAACCCATCAAAAAACTCCTGTGAGCTCTGAGGAGACATTCCCACACCCACAGAAGGAAAGGCAAGGTGTCAGGTCAACCACCCTGCCCAGACCTCTCTATCCCATTGTGCACCATTACTCACCTAGGTGCTCTCTGCTGTCTCATGATCTGGTTTGCTCCCAGCTGAAGGCATGGGGAGCAACAACTGGTGCTGTGCACCCCTCCCTCAGATGGATTCAGGGTGGAACTGAATGTCTCCACTAGGCACACTCTTTCCTCATTGAGAGGGACACAAGGAATAGTCAAGAGAAGAATGCATTTGTGCAAGGTTCAAGAGCCACCTAGTATGGGCAGGACTAGGGTTGCAGCAACTTGAATAGAAGGTTGTGCGTGCATATGTGTGAGAGAAAAATTCTTTTTCAAAAATGTTTGTGGGCCAATGAAAACCAGAAGTTTAACTTATATGTCACTCTTCTCTTTATCTCTGTGATTCCACCCCACCCCACCCCACCCTGTCCCTTAAGCTTCGAGGACAGGGATAGTAACACCATGGACAATCGAGGACCACACTGAGTTGTGACATCCTCCAAGAATGGCTTTTTTATATATACTTTTCCACCATTATTCAAGTTTTTTCATCTATCCCAGGTTCAGAATCACTGCATTACACCCATACTTGTATTAGGAAGCCTAACTGAAATCAGTGGGCTTACTTCTGAGTAGATATGCCTAGTATTGTACTGTTGTTGTGCACCTTCAAGTCATTTTTGATGTACGGTGACCCTATCATGGGGTTTTCTTGGCAAAGTTTCCTCAGAGTAGGTTAGCCATTGCCCTCCTCTAAGGCTGAAAAAGTATGAATTGCCCACAATCACCCAGTGGGTTTGCATGTCTGAGTGAAGATTTGAATTGTTGTCTCCAGAGTCATAGCCCAATATTCAAATCACTGCACTAAGCTAGCTCTCTGATTTGCTCTAGGACCCATTTATTTTGCCTTTTCAGTGGTTCATGGCATCAAGATTTCAACTGAACAATAGGAAAAGCATCTTTGATTCTATTGCTGAAATGTTCATCATTTTTGTAGAGATGCAGCGAGTTCTCCCTTGCTGGAAATTTACAAGCAAAAGTTAGATGACATTTTTTGGGAATAGAGATGCTCTAGCTCTAGGTTTTCTGCATCAGGCAGAAGTTTGGACCACACGATTTCTGTGATGTGCAAGGCCCACTGTGAAGCAAGAATTTATACATTCCTGACAGACTGCAACTTGGAATAGATGATGTTATGCAGGAGAGGAAGGGCCAATATCTTTGACAGAGACAGGCTTCAGTTTCTCCATTCCAAGAACTGTAACTAAGGACTCTTTCACATTACATATTTACAGCACTTTTATCCTACTCTAACTGTTGTGATTCCATCCTATGAAATCCTGAGATTTGTCATTTCATGAGGTGTTTGAGCTTCCCTGCCAGAGTTCTAGCCTTGGGTTGCCATATACCTGGTTGAGCCAGGTTTACCCAGATGTTAGGCATGCCCATCTGAGCCCATTTGGATCAGCATCTGGCCCAGAGTTCAAGCTTTCATATTTTTTAAGAAAGCAAGTTGCTAGCCCCAATCAACATGTGGGGCAAAATGTGTAGACACTCTTCTGTCCAACAGGGAGAGTGAGCAGTGGGAGTGAAATAGTACAAGAAGCAAGGGCTAATTTCTGGAGGAAGAGACAAAGGAGGTGAAATACAGTGAAGAAATTTCCTCACCCTTGCTCAACTTCAGAAGTGGGAGCTCCTCCAGATGTTGTTGGACTGCAGTTCCCAGCAGCCCTATACACCATAACCAATAGTGAGGAATACTGGGAATCACAGTCTACAACACCAGAAGGGTGCATTATTCCCACCCCTGTTCTACATGAATGTAGTAGATTTCACAGTGCTAAGCCCACACCTTGTAGCCCTGGCCATCAGCCCCTGAGCCATCCACCATCCAATTACTATACAGTTTGTAATTACAAATTACTGGGGCATTAAATTAAAACTCCTCATGCAGAACAGCAGCCTTACAAATCTGATCAAGCTTATTTTCTAACCTTACAAAGGCTTTCATCTCCTTTCTCTCTGTTTTGTGTTCATTTGTGGGGGAGGAGAGATATTGCCAAATTTAATGTTATTAAGAAGGCAGAACTTGCAAGTAGAACAGATGCTGGCTTGTGAGCTGGCCAGAGAATGTGTGTGTGTACATGTGCTAGTCCAAACTAAAGGGGACCAAGTCAACACTTGCCTGCCTGCCCGCCCGCCCGCCCTGGGACTCAAAGTGGTTTACAAAAGTTGTAACTGATACAGCTAATAGTACAAAAAGTTAAAATAGAATTAAACTATCAATAGAATTAAAAGTAATCCAAAGCATGCCCATTAAAAAGAAAAATAATATAGACAGTACAGCATATTATTAAAGGCCATTTCCTCTTTAACAATCTGTCTTCAAAGGCCTGCCAAGAGAAAAAAGTCCTCACTTGCCTATGGAAGGACCACAAAGAGGATGCCATTCTTACCTCTCCAGGAAGGGCATTCCAGAGAGACTTGTTATCTAAGTGGCATTGATTCAATAGATCTTCTCCACCTGGGACTAACAATTAGATTTAGTTCATAGAAAATGTACAAGGGCACACATGCATGTGCACTTCTTCTACCTGAAGGAAATAACACAAATTAGGACCAAGCAGGTTGAAACAAGCCACTGAGAAAAATTGCATAAGAGAAGCAGCAGGCTGAAGATGCTATCATACTTTCTTATCCCTGTAGGGTACCTGCACATGCCAAGACAGAAGGAGCACTTTATCCTCTTTCTGCCAATGCCAAAGAAGGTGCTATTACTTCTGACTTGGGAACTATCCCATACAAATCAACAGGGCTTCAAGCAGACACTTCCCCATGCTGGAGGTGGAGTTGCTACGGCCTCAAAATAGAAGAGCAGAGGCTAAAATTCAATGCCTAGCCCAACCAGTTGTCCACCCCTGATTTAAAGGGACAGGTCATATATGAATGACGGCTGGGTCCAGAAACAGGACTGCATAGGTGCTGTACACTGGAATAAAGGCAAACAGACAGCATGCTGTAGTGGTTTGACCATTAGACTATGACTCTGGAGAGTGAAGCTCGAATCCCTGCTCAGTTACAGCAACCTGCTGGGTAACCTTGGGCAAGTTGCACTTTCTCAGCCTCAGAGGAAGGCCAAGGCAACCCCCTCTGAACAAATCTTGCCAAGAAACCTCTGTGATAGGTTCACTTTAGGGCAGTGGTTCTCAACCTGTGGGTCCCCAGATGTTAGTGGACTTCAGCTCCCAGAAGCCCCAGCCACTATGGTCAATGCTCAGGGCTTCTGGGAGCTGAAGTCTAGAAACATCTGGGGACCCATAGGTTGAGAACCACTGTTTTAGGGTCACCGTAAGTCAGAAATGACTTGACAGCACACAACAACAAAGAGTTTGCTGATCGGCCCTTTCTCTAGAGCAAGAGGCTGAGAAACCCTATAATTTAATCATAACTATTTAGTTTTCATTGAGATCAAGATAAAGAAACTGGCAAAATTACTATTCTAATATATTAGCTGCTTCCCCTCTGTTCTGAAAACTCCGTAGAAGAACTTCAATGTTACATTCAAATTAGGTGTCTTTACTATCTGGCACACTATCTGCTCCTTACACATCCATGACTGGGAGTTTATTTGCAATAAAAGTTAGAAATGAAAGAGGGAAAGATAGGAAGAGGTATCTATCAAATACCAGTACATTATACTGTGTCTGATCTTGCTGCCCCAAACGTTTGCTTTTGTTCTGCAAAAGCTCATGGCTTTAATAAAAAAAAAAACTTTATTAGCTTCCAGTCTATAATCTTATTTTTTACTTCCACCTTTAATTTCTCTCAAATATCTGCAGAAAGAAGATAGTATCAAGTGCAGGTTTAAGAATACAGATATCCTGTTTTAGAAGGAGAATGAACAATTCTAGCCTCCAGTCATTTTTGGACTGAAACTTCCATAATACCTCACCATTGGCTACTGGAGTCATAGGCAAAAGCTATAGGCATAGCCCCATATCTAGAGGGTCACCATTCCCCATCCCTGCTCTAGAGAGTGCTAGGGAAGCTGCGTAGGAAAAAAACAGTTTGTTGGACTAGAACTCTTGAGACCAAAAAAAACCCACTGGGACAACTTGACCAACACTCTCTCTCAGTCTCAGAGGAAGGCAAACAAAACCCCCCTTTGAACAAATCTTGCCGAGAAAACCCTATGATAGGTTCACCTTAGGATTGCTGTAAGTTGGAAACAACTTGAAGGCGCACAACAACAAACTGCCAGCAGACATGGGGCTTATAAAGAATAAATTTTACAATTTAAAACAAGCTAGTACAAGCTCTCAATCACCTCACTTCACCAAGTTAATTACAGAATATAAATCTTCTCCCACCTCCAGATCTCCTCCTGTAACTCTAGCACTGAGAAGAGCCATGCAGCCTTGGGAATTTCCCCGGTCCATTTCTATCCACCATTCGTTTCCTCTTTCTGCCCTTCTTTCCTGTTCTTTATTCTGTTCAGAACAACTCTTGGGTAACACTCCAGAGGAAGGCAGCAGACAAGACACTTAATTTTTTTTCCTGTTTCAACTTGTTGGGGAAAGAGGGTTCACATGATTGCACAGGAAATCTTGGGCTACTCTTCCTCCTCCTCCTCCCATTTAAAAAAATTATTTCTCATTGAGTTATGACCATTGCTTTTGGAATTTCAATTTTTTTACTTGAAACTGGCCACTGGGACATCATTGGCAATCAAAACCACTCTGACTTTAAGCCATCTATCACGATTTACTGGTGAGATTCAGTTATTCACCTTTTTATGCTTCTAGAAAGCCCTTATTTGGAACTTCAGTTTAAAACTGGGCACTGCCACTTGGATGACAACCAAAAACACTGCCAATTTTTGACGCATCTGCAACAGTTTCCCAATGAGTTAATGTTGTCACAGACATCCTATTCTATTATTATATGACTCACCACTTGCTGAGTCCATGGTTCTCAATAGTAGCCTACAAAGACTTTAAGCAAACGAGACATACCTATACATGAAATCCTTATGCCAAAGATTATGTGCAATGGACAGAACAGACATTGTTCCACCAATATTCAAAGAGCCCCCAAAACCCAAGTAAGTGCAAGAAGATGATTTTAGGACAGAATTAGATATTTCAATAGATATGTTGCCACCCTGTATCACTCTTTCATTACTCCCATCTCTTCTCTATAAGGCACAGAGCTTGGAAAGATGGCTTTAAAAAAAAAAAAGACTACTCCCAGAATTCTGAGCTAGCATGCCCAATGCTGCAACTTTGCACTGTGTTTTTCTGTAACACCAATCACAGAGATGCACTGGGCCACAGCATTAGACACAAACTGTGAAATGTATGTAGCCAGAAGCTCTTTATTTCTTCTGAACGCACCCTCTTAGGGGACTTCAGGCTCTCAGACAGGACTATACCATTGTGAGAGATGTACATTGACTGTCATGCTTCACCTTTCTTTGTAAGAGGTGGGTGGGGAGCAAGACCCAACTAGATTTCAGAGCTGTCACTCAGCAACACCTTGCAGTAGCATGACGGGGCATTTCAATTTCATACAAAAATATTGGAAGGAGTGATACTTTTATTTGTTGTTGTTTATAAATTAGACTCCCAAGTTCCAGATAAAAACAAAAACAGACAGATAGAACCAAAGCCACATGGGAGTGGGGGCAGTCAAGCCTGAGAGCCAATGAGATCTTCAGGGCACCATGTAGCATAACCCTGGAGGTGACAGATGAGCGTTCTACCAGGCGCAAGAGCTCCTCAGGCGTTTGACAGCCCCTGCGTTGCTCTCCCTTGCATATAGAACAGCTTTGCTCCCTGTTAGCCTGGTGTCAGAGGAGTTTCTACGGCTGCCATTGTGTTGACAGGATGAGGATGACCTAAGGGGAATTGTCATAAACAAAACAAACCTCTCTCTTGCCTCAGCTTTTAGTGAGCTTTCACAAAGTAATACAACTTGAAGGGAAGGTGAATGGGGCTAAGGAAAACTACACGCTCCAGAAATCTTCCACTCCTTTGGCAGGGCTGGCTCTACTGTTAAGCAGAGTGAGGCAGTTACCTCTGGCAGAAGATGCTCGGGAAGCAGGCAGAGAAGGGTATTCAAGTGTTGAGAAGAGTGAGCTTAGAATACCAAGTGACTTTCCCCATATCCCCTAAGGTAGCCTCATGCTTTCAGGTATAGTGAACCCTGTCCTCTCCCCATTATCTTCTTTTTCTGTTCATGAAAAAGGAGGGCGGCATTCTCTTGTCTTTTTATTTCCAGCAGCAAAATATCTTAGGCTAGCCTTTGCCTGAGGGCCTATGAGACCATCAAGAGCTAGCATAGTATAGTGATTTGGGCAGTTGACTATGAAAAATGTTCAATCTCACTTGGCCATGGAAACCCACTGGGTGGCCTTGCACACATCACACACTCTCAGTCCCAGAAAACCCCTGTGATAGGTTTGCCATAAGTCAGAAACAACTCGAGCCTTCAGCAACTAAGACCATCACCCCCAAGCTGTTCACTCATTTATAACCTGAACTTTGTGATGTCCATCAGACATACATTTTGCACATGAAAATATATGAAAAGGCGGTGGTTCTTAACCTGGGGGTCTGTGAAGCCCTTACAGGAGGACCACAAAGCCCCCCTACTGCTGGATACCAACAGCAGCAGCAGCAGCAGCAGCAGCAGCAACAGGGAGATGGTAGTCAGGGGGGAGTTGCAAGTGCTGAAATTTCTTCATTTGCAAAGAAGGGAGCAGTTTGGGTACGAACACATTCCCCTGCTGCCATGTCCCTGATGAAAGGGACACTGCGGCAGGCACGTGCACATGCCCACACTATGACTCTGGAGACCAGGGTTTGAATCCCCACCTGGCCATGGAAGTCCACTGGGTTACCTCAGGTAAGTCACATTCTCTCAGCCTTACGGAAAGGCAACAGTAACAAATCTTGCCAAGAAAACCCTCATGATAGGTTTGCCTTAGGGTTGCCATAAATCATTTTTCAAAGGGGAGAGACATGATGGTTAGAAAGGACTCCCCCCTGTGAGTGGCACTTTGATGTTGTGTGTCTTCAAGTTGTCCGTGATTCACGGCAATCCTAAAGTGAACCTATCACAAGGTTTGGCAAGATTTGTTCAGAGGGATTTGCCTTTGTCTCCCTCAGAAGGTGAGAAAATGGGACTTGCCTAGGGGCACCGAGTGTCTGAGCAAAGATTTGAATCCTAGACTCCATAAGCCTTTAATAAACAAATAAATAAATATTTGAAAATTTAAATATATTGAATATGTAAATCTAAATAAGTCATGGGAGTCCCCACCTAAAAATTGTATTTGGAGGGGTCCCTGGTAAAGAAAAGGTTAAGAACCACGGAAGGAGGGCATGCATGTATTAGGATTCTGTAGGCGGAGAGAGAAACGCTCACACTCCAAGAATAATGTCAGATCTTGGAATGCGATCCTTCTGTACAGTAGCTCTGATATGTTAATGGTCCTGAAAAATGGCTGGAAATAGGCATGCTTCTGAGCAGTTTACATCACCAGTACCTCCTCCTGGAATATCACAGCCAATTCACACAGAGTAATGCCTGACTAAAGGGCTCTTGTAGAGACACACTTGCAAAGTGGGCCCATCTCCACTCTGTGTTGAAAGGG
This sequence comes from Iguana delicatissima, assembly GCA_948472985.1. NCBI lineage: Eukaryota > Metazoa > Chordata > Lepidosauria > Squamata > Iguanidae > Iguana > Iguana delicatissima. The sequence continues at coordinate 478,446 of CAOKZL010000022.1, forward strand.
AAGAATCACACAAATTAGATTTAAACCTTGAAAACCTGTTTTGTTCAATGGTGCTTTCTCCTAAGTAACTGGCTTTTGTTTTTAATTTGGAGTGACCTTCGAATATCCGTGCTTGTCTGATTGACAATTTTCACAAGCTTTTAAGAATTTTAGAGCCACCTGCAATGGTTCTCAGCACAATGCTATGGTGCTTTCAGAACCCCTGGCTAGTCTTCAGTGCCTCCTCCTGACAACTGCACAATGAACTATTAGCCAACTGCAGAGCAGGGGAAAGTGGATAAAGTTACTGATAGATGGATTCTTGCTTCTGTGAAAATGGGCAAATCTAACTCTATAGGCTTTGCTTTTACACTCAGCAGCCTTTTTTCCTTCTCAAAGCTCTGGATAGAGAAAGTGGCTCCTCCTGACCTCACTGCATCATGACGATTTCTGTTTTTCATCTCTGTAACTGCATACAGAGTAATTAAAACAAAACCCCTCCAGACTAGTTTCCATTTCAGAAATTCAACCCCTGAATGTCATGGATAACACAGATCTGATCGAACTCACTTAGCCTTTTGCTCACCTGTGACCACTGTGCTCCCACATCTCACCCCTTCTCTGAACCCACACCCAGTCTACAAATGAAAAAGTGAAACTTCTCTCCTGCTTATCCTTTGCAGGCTACAACACAGCAAAGCAACACTCAAATGCAGTTGCTTAACAACCAGCAGAAAGGCTCCTTAAAGTTAACTATGTTGTACATAAGTGATAAGGGTAACAGCTGGACCATTTTCCTCTTGTGATCAGGCCAAAAAGGAAAGCAGTGGGGCAGTGAAAATTACCTTGAAGGAAGGAAATTGCCATCAGGAACATGTTCCACTTTCTTTTGCAGAGATATACCCAAAGGCAGAACCTAATATCACACAATACACTGGCAACTAGGGACTGCTGTAGAAAACGGAAAATCAAAAGGGCAACCGTGCATGTTTAGCTGAGGAAACCAAGAGGAACCAAATGCAGAGCTGTGGAGATTAGTCGAGGCATATTTCAGCCATTTCATTACTTCTAACTTGGTTCAATTTTCTGTAATATATATTCTTAATCAACTATATTAACAATGTCATGTAAAAAAAAATTCAGATGAGAACACCTGAAGAGAAGTCACTTCCTGAGGGTTTGACACTACTAACAAGGTGCATCTCAATCACACAGCAGGAAGCTGTGGCATTTCAGCAACACGGCTCAACCACCACACTCTCTTTGGATTGAGTATGCTTCTCAAGTCTAACCTTGGTGGTACAACCTCACTGGAAGTTGTCTGTGGAGGGATACACACACACACACACACACACACATATACACACACACACCTTGAATTCCCATATTTTTCAAATGGAAATTTGATTCTGTGAAAAGGTGACCTATTCTAAAAAAAAGTAAGCATTCTACTAAATCCAGAGTAAGGAGTGTGTAATCCAATGCAGAGAGGCTGTAGAACAGCAGTCCAGCATTTTGATGGCTACAATAGCCCAGCCCACACAATGCAACTGGGCAGCAACTCATTTTCAATTCAACTATAGGGGCTGATTTATCTTCAGACCATCTCTTGATGGCAGCACTATGAAGTCTTGCTGGTTGCTGTGAGAAAATGAACAGTTCTTTACTCTACCCTTTGCTTTTTGTTCCAAAGCTTCTTCAATGTGCTTTTGCATTAGTGGCAAAATATGCCACTTAGTCTTCTGATATCATGTTCTTCTTTCTGGCTAACTAGCCCAAAAGTTTATTCATTCCTGTCTTCTCTCACTATACAACTTCCCAGGATGTTTGTTGCTGTTGTTATTGTGACAATAATAATCATTGAATAACTTTGAATAAAAACAAGCAAGTTCAATGCCATAATCTGTTTTCAGCTACCAGCAATTCATCACGACATCTTTTTGTTATGTTTGTCTGTCCTCCTATTAATCTCACTGCAGTTCCTTCACCATTTCGACAAGAAGCTAGATGATGCTGTAGGCATTCTTGAGGAAACTGTCAACAGCCAATTTGCTGGTGATTTCTTGTAGCATTTGGATAGAATATGGATGAGATTAGAATCTGGATGAGATTTATTTCACATAAACCATTAGATGCTTTTCAGCTCTAGACGCTTCAAATTAGAATCTGGATGAGATTTATCTCACATAAACCATTAGACGCTTTTCAGCTCTAAAGCTTCGAATTAGAATTTGGATGAGATTTATTTCACATAAACCATTAGATGCTTTTCAGCTCTAGAAGCTGACTCTTTCTCACACAGCCATCCAAGATAGTTCAAGTTGCTCCATTTCTCAATTGCTCGCCAACCCCACTTCAAAATCTATATTTCTTCCCACTGAAAACTGATTTTTTTTCTTGGCAGCTTTGTCAGCTGTGTGTGGATGGAATAAAGAAATGCTACCACAGAGTTTAGTAATACATAGCACATTTTTAAAAAGGGATCAAGTTAGTTTTCCTTTGGGATGACTATTTAAAGTCCTATCAGCATAATCCTACACTGCTGTCACCCTCTTTATATATGGAACATTCATCTGCCAACATCTAAGCTTTTAGCCTGGTCTCTCTTCTGGACACACACTCAATGTTATTCCGAACTTTACATTCCAAAAAAAATTGTCCCAGTTGCATGCAACTGCATTTTCTAATTAGAGTATCTGTTTGATTTTGATTGTTCATCTGATTGTGTAATATGGGTAGTATCTAATAGCAAAAAGAGAAGATAAATAAGGAGATGATTGCCCCCACCCCCAAATGGATTAGACGATCAAGTTACATCTCAAAAATGCTCCTGTTACCTTTTACCACCAATCTCTGGCTAAGAAGTCAAGTATAAAGTCTAGCAGTGACTCTTGAAATCCCTCAAAACTGACAAACCACTGCTGTCCTCATACACCCCTTGATCTTCTGTTGGTGGCAATCAGGAAAATCAGGGGTGTTTGGGAGGTATGATGATACCCCTATACTCATACATATCTTATCATCATACTGATGCCATGAGCAAGAAAGGGGAAACATTTAGAAATCAAGAAGACATTGAAAAAAAAGCCTATTTTTTTTTAAATGAAAGGTAAATTCTATCTTGTTTTGTTAATTGCTTTACAAAAAGCTGTGCCAATCCAAAGCCAATTTTCTTTTTATATAGTACCATCTACACTGCATTACAATGAAATACGTTCACTTAAAAATACAGACAGTGGTCATGAACAAAGACATATACACACATTCAAAATTAGCAGCATTAGTACGAACAATTCACAATGCAGAGGGTTGCCAACAATTAGTAGACAGCTATCATATTGGCTCTTGACTCACTGTCACCTAAGTCAGAGTAGAAATCAGTACTCTGAAATAATCAAGTTACAAATGAAGTACACAGCTGAAAATAATTTAGGACATACCCCTTATTTCAGAACAGGTGGAGATTGTTTAAATGTTTCTCTACTTCACCAGCAATCTGCCTGTGAAAAGCTACCATATCAGGGAGAAAAGGTTTAACCAAGCCAACCTGACAGGCTAGTTGTGCATAAGGACACTTGTTTGTTATTTATTTGAAAAAAATTGTTGAATTTGCTTTTCCACTTCCAGTCTACAATTCAGAAAGGTCTGTATCATGGGTGTTTCCAGCGAGTAGTTTGCCCCGCCAACCTACCAGTTAAGGCTCTGTATAAATATACAAGCACAAGGGTTTCTGACAATCATCTGTGTCATTCTGGATATGAAGCTCTATGCAACAACAACAAAGAATGAGAAAATCATATATGACATACTACTATCTAGTGCAAATAAGTTATACTCTCTTCCAGCCCAAATTCAATTTCAGAGGAAAAGAGTGGGAGAGAGAACAACTGACCAAAGGGCCAAAGTGAAAGACTTGGATCGGACATACCAGAATTGTTTTAGCTTAAATCTCTTATTACCAAGCAGGAGAGACATTTTAATCTTTTGCAATAGGAAAGACTGCACATACAGAACAGGGAAACCACTGGATGACTGTTGTGAAAAATGGGTGCAACAAATTTGGAGGACACCAGAGGGCTAGATTTGGCCCCCGAGTCTGAGGCTCCCACCTCAATGTAAAATGTGGACTGTGAAGAGGTCATCTCATGAGAAGCAGGTTAGGTTTTTATTTTTTCCTTTTATAATTTCTGACTTTACGTTCCTTATCTCCTAGAAGAAATGTTGTAGAATTGTTATAATTAAGTTTCACAGTAGAAGGGAAGCGAAGACTATGCAATTTTCTAAATTCCTCAAAACAGAAGTTTTATTTAGGAACACATTCCATCGTGACAGACTTCTCTGTGTTTCAGTAAGACTCCTGGAAAGGAAGGAAGCCATTCCAGAATGTATTTAAGTATGTAGTTCTGACTTTTGGATCCAGATTCTAGGCCACACAGATGAAGTCACTGGGAAGAAAGCAAATGATCTCATATGAAGCAAACTTTTGTAGCACCTTGTAAATACAACAACTGAAATGTACAGATTAAGAAAGAATTTACTTTGTACCCTCTTCTGAAGCAAAAACTTACGAGTTGTGAAAGAAAGGCATAAATGCTCCAAAACACTAGTTAATGTCATTGTTAGTTAATACTGTGTGACAAACACAAGTGAATTATGAAGCTAAGATTCAGGTAAGCCAGGAAGAGACTAAAAGGTACTAATGGAGCAGAAATGCCTACATCAATTAGCACTCTGTGCAAAGTGGAAGATCACTCCTCCCTAGCCATATTAAACTACCCAACTAAAGCACATTCTCTCAAAACAAGGCAGGTCCAAGGCTTTCTCCCACAGCATCCAATTAGTTGCTCTTTAACTGATACTGGAAGGTTTAAGAAACCCTTCAGTGGATTTTACTAAAACCCAGTATCACAAAGACAAGATGACAAACCAACTCTTCTAAGGCTAGAATGTCCAACATTCTGCTGTGAAAGACAGTGATTAGGAATGACAAATCTGAAGACTGTTGATTATTTTTTTTAACATCCTGATTCAATATTTACTGTTCAAGATCCCTTTCCATAGTGGTAGAGCAGTTCCATCAGACCCATTTCAAAAGGAGCTGGCTGCCCACAAATCCAGAGTCATAGCAGCAGAATCAGCATATTTCAGTTACAGGGAACTTTCATGAGAAATAATTACAAAACTTAAGGATGCAGTGACTACCAGATGGGGTCCTGCTCCTGGAGATTTTAGTCAAGAGTTACACTTGGGGACTTAATGGAAGAACAAAATCGCCTTCCTATGTTAATCAACCGTACTACTACTGCTTATAATCTACTGTACTCCAATCTGCTGTCTCATCCAGCATCAGAGATACAGAATAATGGGAAGTTTTTGCGACCTCCTTCTCCTTCCCACCTCATCCTCCTGTAAGATTTCTCCTGTCCTAGGCTAGGCAAAGGAGAATGTTTCCTGCCTCATGTAATGGAAAGTCTATCAAAACCAAAAGCTCACTGCAATGATTCTCTGCAGTTACTAAAAAGAAAAGGGCTGGGACCCTTAATCATTTATGCAACTACATAACTAAGAATCTACTGAACTTTTTTCTGCTTTCCCTCTTCCCAACCACCTTGTGTGCCACCCAAAACTTCCAGATGGTTTCCCAGTCCTCTAGAGCTCTTTGGGGGGTGGGGGCAGCAGCATCACTCAGTTCTGCTGTATTACCTTGTTCTGCAAGCAGAGGCCCACTCCTGAATACTGCCCATATTATTATAGAAAGAAAAACTAAACCTACTGTCACTAAAAAGTTGGTCATAATAGCATTCTTTAAATAGTTAAGTCAAACTAAGCACAGACTTGTCATTTTCCCCCTCAATGGATCTAGCAGCCTGCGTCTCCAGCAATCAACATGCTTCATAACCATTCAACCTCTCCTGGGGATGCTGGCATTTAGTCTCCATGCCAACAGAAACAGCCCTTTGATGATGGATGGTACAGGGGAATAGGAAGTGGCAGGTTTCAAGCTTTAATACAGATGCTAAAATGAATTATTGGATGGCCTCAATTTTCCTGACATTTATGCAAAGGAGGCTTCAAGGAAGCTGTGTAATTATAGCTGAAGCCAAATTTGCTCTGGAAAACTCTGGTATACGAGAATTCACTCAACACTTTTTTTTTCAGGACTTCTCTCACATCCTTGTTGATGAAGAAAATCTCTCTCCAGAAACCAAGTGAAGAGTTTACTTCTGCCTTCAAACTATCTCTTTCCTATAAACTTTTCTAGATGGTTTATTACAGCAAAGTGACTAGTTTCTTAAAAGCTATATGCATTTAACAAAGAAGCAGTGCTCCAATAGCCTACTGTTAACAGCCCATTCTGTATATGCCATTACTTAAAAAGACAGCAGCTTCTTCACAGAATGAACTGCTAGCAGGCAACAGGACTAACCAAATGAGTAATGGGTCCTAGTGTCACCTATAACCTACTGTATATCTTCTGCAGCCCCCTCAAAGCACTCTTCCTTGCCACCAGAGGAATTTAGGGTAGGAAAGCTAAAACAAAAGTAAGAATTTATCAGTTTTCTCTCATCTGGAGTTTTCTAAACAAAGGAGTGATGTGGCAACTAGAATGCCATGATTTCATTCCCACATGAGATCTTTATAGTTCTTTTAAATTGTTCTCTGTGCAATGAGAGCAAACGTGTTATTGAAAGGTAGCAGCAACTCATTACCTTTTGTCTGAGAGGTAAGCAAGGCACAGAGTCTCCAAAGGCTTCATGCTACTGTAATATTTAAGTCCAAAGTTTCTGAAGTCCAGAGGAGCAGCATTCTCATAGGAAGACATATATGAATCTGTGTGCACACACCCACTTACCCTCATGTCGATTTTAAAATATCATGATAAAAAATTACTGGATGTAAACTACCCTGATATCGAAGACTGTCCCCTTTCTAAGTATGTTTGCTACCTCTTGTGCTCTTATAAATCACACATGAGCACAGTCAGGTAGACATAAACTACACTCTTGCACAAACAAACATGCATCCTCAAACTCTTGTACAAATGACCCTGCTGTAGAGGCCAGACTGAAAACACATTGCTTAGATAGTTCAATCTTGACAGTAGTAACTGGGTCAATTAACTAGAGTCCTATGCCACATGGCCACAGTTCTCCTTCATGGCTGCCAGCTTTTCCAGAACTTTAAGCGCACAGTCTACTGACAGTATCAGCACAGAAACACTGTTGGGATTCTTCACAGCTCTTGTGGAGTGTGGGGGAAAGTTTCACCATTTCTGTTCTTGTGTTTTGCTCCCTTCTTCTTTCAGGCTGGATCTAGAACTCCCATGTTTCCAGCCACCTAAGCCCCGCCATTGGGCTGTTTGGATCAGAAGCCAGAGGTCCTACCATCCCATAGGCGAGAGGGTGGAAGAGGTAGAAGCTGTGGGAAAAGATCTATATGTGAATCAAATTCATTGATATCTCATGTCACAAACAGAGCACATCTCGGCATCCCACACAGCTGGGAAGAGATCTATGGCTCTCTAGATATCTTGGACTACAACTCCCATCATCCCCAAAGTTAGCTAAGCTGCCCAGGCTGAACAGAAAATGCAGTCCAGTGACATCAGCAGGCCATATGTTCCCCATCGCTACCACATTTCAAGCACCATTCATGATCAATGAATTATGTAACCATAGAAGTACTATGGAACCCTAAAAAGTAGCCCAGTGTCCATGCAGATGTATTGTCCACTGAACTCTGCAACTAAAGATAATGGGGAACCAAGAAAGAAAAGCTTCTTATATCATTATGTTGAAAGAGCACAAGGCTGTGTGAAGAGAAAGATGCACCTGAGTCTTTATAATTAGGATTGCTGCTGCCCAAGCAATTCAGAAGCAGTAGTTTCTGAAGAGTGAATGAAAATTAGTACCAGTCAATATCCACAGCTGTTTATGCAAAGGAAAAATGGGCCAGCTCCTATGAAAGCAACCCCATCCATTATGAAAACGTTACCCAATAGTTTCCTGCTATTTCTTGAATGTATTTTTCAGCATCTGGTTATTCTGCAAGGCCCTTCTCACAAGACTACTTGATAATTTATGATTATTGAGAAGAAGTCATGACACAGCTGCTTCTCCAACTAAAAAAACACTCTTACATTCATGTTAACAGCTCAAGAATCAATTCTCACCTGTACATACTAAGCAGGATTAACATCACTATCCCACATGGGTAAACTTTTCTCCTCTGGATGCTGCATGACAGGGGCCCAGCCAAGAATTTCAGGAACACATCCCATGTAATCCCTAAGGGAATAAGAGATTCAGGATGGTTGGGCAGGCACACTGGAACTTAAAAAGATCAACGCAAACTGTAATAACCATGTCAAGACAAGAAGCTGCATCCTATCATGCAGTCATTTTTTTCCTGATACTGTTAATATCAATTAAAAGGGTGAAAACCTAACTCTAAAGCAAATGGCAAACACAATTTTATTTCACTGTCTGCTAGAGATTTCTGATGGTGAATATTTTAAAAGGTTTCTAACGGCACAAAGCCAACCATCTCTTATTTTACTGGAAAACACACACTAGGTTCAGCAAAAAGAAGCATCCAGTACTAAAACTCTACGTATTTCATTACCATGCTGACACTAACGTCTTCTCCTGAAATTCTCTCACCCTCAAAAAAGAATTAGGCTAAAGTAAGGTTAAAGTAAATGAATTTTTCAAACTGTAATCCAATAATTTTTCCAACAAAAAAACTCTCAGTGATCTATTGTACCAATCCTTTTTAAGACTCTGTGATCTAGTCTACTGTAGCATTAAGTTGCTGCTGCTATGTAAAGATTTGTTAAACACACCTGTCAACATGGTGGAGAAAAGCATGGCAGGAAAATAATGATGAAAATAGAGTACTCGTCCCATCATGAAAAAAGGAAGATAATGAAGAAGCCATCCCAGCATAATTCTTCCTCCACCATGCAGCAGGACTTGAGAAAGCTCTGGAAAACAACATATATGTACACAGCTAAGGTCTTGTACACAAACCACATTTCTTGCATTCTTCTCAGACCAAAATGGTAAACATTTGTTTCTAGCTGCCTGCAGAGATCTAGTTTCATGGAGTGTATAAAATGCAATACTTTGTTTTAATGTCACTAGTTTATCAGTTCAGGGCTTGGGAGAGAAGAACATTGCTGACTTATGACCCAAGTAATGTATTCATAATACTCTGCCAAGTAAACATATCTGCTTCCAGTATGCATGTTAGCAATTGTTACAAATCCAAGCCAGTCCTGGTTACGATAGCCACTTGCATTCCACATTCATTTAAAGCTAAGGAATAGAGCTCTTTCTTCAGCTGATGATTCCATGCAAAAACAACAAGATAAGATCCACCAGAATGCAACTTTTCTTAAACCTTTCTAATTACTACTAACTAAATACCTAAGACTTGCAAGTTCTCAGCCTTTTAGTTTCTTGCTGCTGGATCTTAACATCAGAGCTAATCACTTCCTTTTTGATTCCTTTCCAAAATGTCTCTCCAAACGAAAGGTCACCTAACATTTATTATACAGAATTTTTCCTTTTACACATCGTTACCTCTTATAAAAGACTAGAAGCCTTCTTAAAATCCCAGGTTGAAAGCCAAAGAACCCTATGTGTGCATGTGAGTAAATACTGCCATATCCAAACTGGTCTCTTCTTCCAATTTGCACCTTCTTACTGAACTGAAGGTCACTACAGGGGATTGCTCAATGTTTTGAAGCAGTTTGGTGAAGCCCCAAAACATTCAGGAAAACTTCCTTTGTAATTTTAGGATTCCAGCCTTTTTTGTTATGCTTCCTTTGATAACATACTCAGTTTCCCTACCCCACTCCATGTGCCAAGGGACACAGCATGCGGGAAAATTTACATTACCTTTGTGCTTAGCTGTCAGCTGGACTGCTCTCTTTATGGCCACAGATACAATTATTGTCATTATGAGATATAATCCAATTGTGATTAAGTTCATCCACCAGATCACCTGTGAGGGAAAGCCTTGCAGGTAGACAAAGATGCAAAGAAGGTACCATAAAACTATACTGAAACTATTGAGAAGTGATAAAAAGACATGAAGGAATTCAGCCATACCTTTGAGACTAACTGGAAAGAAGACATTTCTCATTTAAGTTTTCTTTTTTTGCAATTAGCCTTGAAAAGTACTACTGGATTTCACTATCTCTTCTTATGGACAAACACAAATATTTCTCTGAATACTGAGAAGGGAATGAGAGGAAGAGTGGTGGAGAACCGAGAGAGCTACCTATTCAAGAAAGCCTAATAACCAACGCATCCAAATGGGGAAACCAAAAACAAATTTTACTTACCGGGTTTCCCAGCAAATAAACTCGATAGTCTGTTTCATTGACTCCAGAAAAACGGAGGCCCTATGAAGACAATGATGTCTTTGTCAGAGGCAACTGATAAAAATGTAAGTCATAGGACCTGGTTTTGTGCAAAAGACATTTAAAAAAATACATCCTGTAAAAAACAGATCTTCATCTCATAGTCTTAAAAATGAAGAGACAATCCCAAAATGACAACACTCAAGAGTCATTTTCGCCAATATACCTGATAATTGATGGGCCAATGCCAAGGCTTGGATGTGACTTCATTCTCCTTTGGCTTGAGGCCACTGTTACCCTACAAGAAAAAGGAAAGCTATGCTTATTTCTGTTTTGTAAGATTTTCATAAGTTCCCCTTAAATCAGATTTGGCAACTGTGGCCCTCGAGATGTAGCTAGACTGCAACATCCCCAATCCCTCTCCATTTGTTGTAATGACTAGGGCTGCCTGGGAGTTGCAGTCCAACATCTGGAAGCCCAGCACCCCATTCCTACCTTAAACATGTTCCCTGATATACTTCTATAGACAACTGCATATCTTGCACTTAGGAACGTAAGAGCAACAGTGTCGTATCAGACTACAATCCTGTCTAGTAAAACATCCTGTGTCATAGACATGTTATGAAACTCATCAGCCAGTACATGAAGACAACAGCCTTTTCCTGTTGTTTTCTCCAAGGAACTGGTTCTCAGTCTAAGGTTTGCCATCTTTAAACCAGAAGGTACCATGCAGTAACCATTGACAAACTTACCTGACAAACTTGTACTGGTATACATATTACAGGCCTCTCTTATTGCTAAAGTTTCACTTCTTAGATTAAATTCCTGAAGACAGATTCATACCCTTTTAAATTTTTAGACTAGGGCATGAACAGCTGTGGCTCTTCAAATGTTGCTGGGCTCCCAACTCCCAGGAGCCCCAACCAGCATGCCCAATGGTCAAGGATGATGGGAGCTGCAGATCAACAATCTGAAGGGCCTTATGTTTCAATATGAAGCATCTTCAAATAATTCTTAGTGCCACAAGCACTAAGTGATAAGTAAACGCCACAAGCATATGGAAAACAGCAACAGAAGAAGATGAAATGCATCCCACTCAGAATATGGAAGCCACAATGCTGGTTTAGACCTATGAGGTTTTCTGGCCAAACCAGAGACAGAGAAGCTTTAGATTCTCTGGTAAGGGAAGAGAGTATAAATTCCACAACAACCAAAGCTAAACATGTCATATCCCAACTTACTTTTATTTGTTATCTAGAGCCAGGGTGGGGAAAGTGCAACTTGTTGGTCACATGTAACCTGCAAGGCCCTCTTTTGCAGCTCCTGAAGCCCCAAGACCCACAACCATTTTTTAAAAATAAAATGTTGCTACCATTTTTTCCCCCAATGAAATGGCCAAAATATCTCAGGGCCATTGCAAAATACTGCAGTTTAGCTCCCACTATCCTGCAAGAATCCTACAATACTCACTTGCCTACCCAAAACTGGAAAAAAAATCACAAAAAATCCACAACCAAAATATAAACCAGACCCAACACGATATTAATTCCAGTTGCAGCACAAGTAACACCGCAGCCCCTTGAACGGAGTATAAAGGTGAAAGTATCTCCCAATTCCCTGCAGTTGTACCTGCTGGTTTACAGGAACGGTAACCATATCAGTATATCAAGAAAGCAGGGGGTCTATCATTTATTTCATCACAGTTTACAGGTATACCCATAACCCTCAACACTAGGAACACTAGACCATATGCATGACATACAGGGCCAAGATCTCTTCAATCTGGCAAACACCTGTTGGGCATAGCAGGTTTTTGGAATATGTAGCTCCTGAAAACCGAATTTTCCTTAAAAATCTTTTTTCCAAAACATTGTTTTCAAATGCATGTTCTCTCTCAGAGGAAATAAACAACAAGGCAAAAGATTGTTATCTATCTCATAAGCCTGCTTGTGAGCTTCCCAGAGAGGAACGCAGCCAGACCACCAGTGGAGATAGACTGCGCGTGTTTCTAGGGACATGTTGTGTGATCCAGGAAAGCAGTTTTCAGGTCATTAACTAGCACAAAAGATTACAGGTATAATTCATGTCTTACGAAATCCAAAGCCAGTATCAGTGTTACAGTTTGCAAAGACTTTTTGCTGCTTGTAAACTATTGTGGCCTACAGTAATATGGTGCTTGAGCTATATTATCTTCTTGTTATTGTGTGCCTTCAACCCAGGGCTTCCCAAATGGTGTGTGTGTGACCTGAAGTGTGTAGATGTATCACCTCCCTGGGCTGAGAAGGACCCCCCTACCTGAGCCTTGGAAATGTATGTTATTATTTATAAATCATACGTTTCTAAATATATAAAGTTGGGTTTCCATACATTTTGTTATTATAATTTATGAATGTCCCCGTATCTGTTATAAGGGGCTAGTTTAACTTCCAGTTTGCTAATAAAACTGAATTGCTGCCAAAATGACGCGTGTCTGAAAAGTATGTCACCAACATGAAAAGTTTGGAAAGCTCTGCTTAAGCATTATGACGAGCCTAAGACAAATCTATCATGGGGTTTTCTGGGGGCTGAGAGTGTATGACACACCCAAGGTCACCAGATGGGTGTCCATGGCCAAGTGGGAACCGAACCCTCATCTCCAGGGTCATAGTCTAATGTCCAAACTACTACACCACATTGGTTCTTTTACATTAACTTATTGGACTATAATAATTATAAAATTACCTGTTTGTCATGTTGACCATAGCAGATGGAATAATGTGATGGAATAATATGGAGAAAATGTGTTCTCACTTCCTACAGTGAGAACAGCCTAAATATCCTAACAGCACCAGATTTCGTCTGATCTTGGAAGCTAAGAAGGGCCAACTCTTGTCAGTAGTTGGATGGAAGACCGCCAATGAATACCAGGTGCTGTAGGCTGTATTTCAGAGGAAAGAGCTCACGTACTCCTCTTCCTTGCCAAATATATTCATATTGCCCTCTAGTGGAGGCAGCTTTAAAAACTGGATACCACAATCCATATGAAAATACTTCAGAGATATCCCCAAAGTGAAAACGCCTACAGACTTGACCCAATGGTTATTTTCAGTTCTTTATTGTCAATAATGTATATATTGTGGGGGATTTTAACACAACACAACACTTTTGGTTTCACTCTGGAAAGAAAACACTTTTAATTTAAAGTAGCAAAATTGCTTCCTCCCACATCCATGGAAGGACTGGTATAGGATGTTGAACTATAGCATATGAAGAAAAGAGCCCAAGTGAAGCATTGGCCTCTGAAGTCACCCCCTCCCTCTCTCTTGCAACGGGGAAAATAAACCAGAATTCTATTTCACATTAGCAAATTCTTGGCTTCTCATTACAGCAGTGGTTCTCAACCTGTGGGTCCCCAGATGTTCGTGGACTTCAGCTCCCAGAAGCCCTGAGCATTGACCATAGTGGCTGGGGCTTCTAGGAGCTGAAGTCCACGAACATCTGGGGACCCACAGGTTGAGAACCACTGCATTACAGCAAGGAATCCTGATTTAAATCTCTAGTCAGTAGCAAAGGAAGACAGTGAAAATGAAACAAAAGGAAAGAAGAGTACATGAGAGATGGATAGATTCAATCACGGAAGCCATAACCATGAATGGGCAAGACCTTAGCTAGGCCGTAATTACAAGATATCTTGGGGGTCTCACATCCATAGAGTTTCTATATGTGAAAGCCAACTTAACAGTAATTAACAACAGCAACAAAGCTGGGTTGGCCAATGAGAAATATTCCAACATCCACAGCAGGGCAATTCCTGCATTAAGCCAACCAAAGTAGAGTGCAACATTACAACTGCTTGCCACAAAAGAGAGTTAATACCAATTCGTACTCCTATATTTACTTGTTCCCCTATTTATCTTGCAAACATAGCATTGCCCCAGGGAAATCTGATACTCAGCCAAGCTGGCAGAAGTATGGAACAAAATGAAAACCTGCCCACAATGATCTTAATCAGGTAGCAGTATATACCTAGACATAAACCTTTTCTTTTCATCAGTGAGCATTCTCTTTCAAAAAAAAGAATCACAGAGAAGTGTTTGTTGAAATGTGTTCCTCCTCCTCGACCCCTCTTATTACTTTCTGGTTTAAACAGTAGAACCAGCCTAAAAAGTGTCTTCCTCTAATTTTAAAGAAATCCTTATAAGAAAATCATTGCAAACAGAAACAAGAGATTACAAATATCAAGTGACCCCTCCAGATTTTTGTTAAAAGGTCTTTAGAATTCCACCACTATGGACTGAATCCATATCTGAATAGAGAGCTCCTGGACTGCACTATGCTTCTCTTATTCCAAATATGAGCCAGGTTGGCACAGTTACCACATTTTAAGAATTATTTTCAATTATATTTTTCTGCAAAGAAAAAAAAATTAAATATAGAATCCAAGCCAGTCTACCTACTCGGATCATAACCATGTGAGACTCCAGCAGAATCTCTGGAAAGGAAGGTTTCAGAACATCCAAACTGATATTCGGCACTAAAGAAAAGAAAACAAATTGAAATAGAATTTCACAGGTTCTTTAGTTAGGCAGAATATTTCCATTTGCATTAAATTTAATTTAAACATAAATCAACGCAAGTGCCATAGTCCAGAGAGTGTAAAAAGACAAAACCCATGGAATACAGTACCTTCACAATCTTTTTGCCACCCCACCCTTTCCTTTAACAAACTAAATCACAAAATTTGAATCACATGATAATTTCCTGTGGGTAAGATCAAATGACACCGCATTCCAACCTTTGAGAAAATAATCTTCATGTATTTATTTATTTAGTCAGTTAGTATGCTGCTTCTCTCCAGCATGGCACCCAAGGCAGCTTACAACATCAAAATAGAATAGAGCTAAACCTGATTATAAAAAGTATACAAAATTTAGAAGTATAAAATCATTTTAAAACATTATAATAAAGGTAAACACAGAGAACACACAACCCTAAAAAGACCTCTCCACACAACCTGTTAATCATCACATGAAAAGGTCCTTCCTTACCAGGAAGCCAAAGAGAGGGTCAGCCTAGTTTTCCATGGAAGTGAACTCCACAGCATAGAAGCAGTCATTGAGAAGGTTCTTTTGTGTGTTTTCAACACACGGATCTGTGAGGGTGGTGGGACTAAGAGGAAACTCTCCTCAAAGAACTTAAGACTTGAACAACCAATCCTTATAGTGACTGAACAAATTTAATAAGAGTTCAACCGAGCTTCGCAGTTAGCTGAGCAGACATAGCTTATACAGCTCAATTTGAGAAAGAACGCCCAGGTTTTTTTTTTAAACAACTATTCTCTGTATTATCAAGTATGGAAGGTGAGGGAGCTGCTGCTGTCACCTGTAGCACTTGTGGCATGTTCCTTTTCTTGCCACAAGATGTTGTCCGGTACACCTGCAGCAAGTGCAAGCTGGTGACCTTCTTGGAGGACAAGGTTCGGCAGCTGGAGGCACAGGTTTCTAATCTTCGTCTTATTAGGGAAGGTGAGGAGTTCTTGGATAGGGCAGAGAGGACCTTCCTGAAGACCGGATATGCGGAGGAGCTGCCAGATGAGGAAATCAGTTCCGTGAGCCAGGAAAGCGATGCTTGGAGGTATCTCACACGGAGAAGTAGAAGGGCCAGGAAGGAAACAGAGACTCTCAAACTACAGAATCGCTTCAACGTTCTTGGTGCTATGAAAGATGAGGAACACCAGAAGGAGGGAACAGAACATCAGCAAGAAGGAATCCAACCTCGGCAACTGGAACTTGAACACCAACAGGACAGCATCCAACATTGGGAAGACCAGCACTCTCAGCCTCAACACAATGCCCAGGCAATCCTGGAAGAATCTGCTTGTCGAAGAACCCCAGACAGGCCTCAGAAGAGGCGAGTTCTGGTGGTTGGGGACTCCTTGCTCAGAGGAATCGAACCGGCAGTTTGCAAACCGGACAAGCTCAATCGAGAGGTCTGCTGTCTTCCTGGGGCCAAGATAAACCACGTAACAGAGAGGCTAGCCAGGCTGGCCAAGCCCACTGACCGTAAGCCCCTCCTTTTGGTTTACGCTGGAACCAACGACACGGTGAGGCGCAGGTTTCACCACATCACAAAGGACTACGAGCTTATGGAGAGAAAGCTTAAGGACCTTGGTGCGCAGGTGGTCATTTCATCAATCCTCCCTGTTCAAGGATATGGTGCACGAAGGGAAAGGACAATAGTAGAGGTCAACAGCTGGCTCCGCACATTTTGCCACCGACAACAGTTTGGATTTTGGATCATGGCTTGAAATTGCATGAACATGGGCTTCTGGCAAGGGATGGGCTGCACCTCACGAAACTTGGCAGGGACGTTTTTGCAAACTGTCTCACAAGGAGGATTAGGAGGTCTTTAAACTAAGTGCAGCTGGGGAGGGAGACAAGATTATTCAGGACAAGGACTCGGCAAGTGCAGGGGGAAAAGGCCCAAATGATATTGGCCAAGTAGGAATAGCATCCAATGGTGGGAGGGGTGGAAACAATGCTATGGGACTTGCAGGAAGGGCACGGGGACTTAAGTGTCTCTACACTAATGCACGGAGTATGGGAAACAAACAAGATGAATTTGAACTCCTAGTACAACAAAATAAATACGATTTGATAGACATCACTGAGACCTGGTGGGATGAGTCTCACGATTGGAATGTAGGAATAGAGGGGTGTAGCCTATTTTGTAGAAATAGACCAAATAAGAAAGGAGGAGGAGTAGCCTTATATGTCAAGGATGTTTTCATCTGTGAAGAGATCCATGACTTGAACACCAGAAGCCAGGTCGAGAGCATCTGGGTAAGAATTAAGGGAGCGAGAAACAATACGGATATTATAGTGGGGGTTTACTATAGACCTCCAAGCCAGACTGAGGACCTCGATGGCGCTTTCATAGACCAAATGACTGCACATTCAAAAAGGAGAGATACAGTAATAATGGGAGATTTCAACTACCCGAATATATGTTGGCAGTCAAACTCTGCAAAGAGGGCAAGGTCCAGCAAGTTTCTTGCTTGACTTGCAGATAATTTCACGGTCCAGAAGGTGGAAGAGGCGACAAGGGGATCAAATATTCTGGATCTGATCCTGACCAACAGGGAAGACCTTGTTAATGACGTAGAACTGGTTGGATCTTCAGGAGAGAGTGACCATGCCCTATTAGAATTTGGCATTCAGTGGGGAGGAGAAGACAAGTGTAGCCAGGCACTCGTCTTAGATTTTAAAAAAGCAGACTTCTGTAAACTGAAGGAGCTGCTGGCTGAAATCCTGTGGTCAAGAATAGTCAATTTGAAAGGAGTTCAGGATGCATGGGAGTTCTTTAAAAGGGAGATACTGAAGGCACAGGCTAAAAAAGTGCCATTAAGGAGGAAAAATGGAAGGCATCTGAAGAAACCAGAATGGTTGACTAAAGAACTCTCAGCCGAGCTAAGTGTTAAGAAAAACATGTACAGGAAATGGAAGAAGGGGAAATCACCAAAGAAGATTATAAGCAAGTAGCCAGGAGATGTAGGGAGAAGGTCAGAAAGGCTAAAGCACAGAACGAACTTAGGCTGGCCAGAGACATTAAAAACAATAAAAAGGGCTTTTTTAAATATGTCCGCAGCAAAAGGAAAAAGAAGGAGACGATAGGGTCACTGAGCAGGGAAAATGGTGAATTAATAACAGGAGGAAGAGAAAAGGCAGAACTCCTCAACACCTTCTTCGCCTCAGTTTTTTCCCAAAAAGATAAAAACACTCAGCCTGGCGGTTGGGGAGCAGGTGAGGAAGTGGGGGAAATGCAGCGCAGAATAGGTAGAGGTAGTACAGGAGTACCTGGCTACTCTGAATGAATTCAAATCTCCAGGGCCAGATGAATTGCATCCTAGGATTTTAAAAGAACTAGCAGAGGTCATTGTGGAACCTCTTCCTATAATCTTTGAAAACTCTTGGCGGACAGGAGAAGTTCCTGCAGACTGGAGGAGGGCAAATGTTGTCCCCATCTTCAAGAAGGGAAGAAAAGAGGACCCAAATAATTATTGCCCAGTCAGCCTGACATCAGTACCTGGAAAGATCCTGGAGCAGATCATCAAACAGTCAGTTTCTAATCACTTAGAAAACAATGCTGTAATTACGAAAAGTCAACATGGATTTCTCAAAAATAAGTCATGCCAAACTAATCTTATCTCTTTTTATGATAGAGTTACTTGCTTGATAGATGAAGGGAATGCTGTGGACGTAGTATATCTTGATTTCAGTAAGGCCTTTGACAAAGTTCCCCATGACATTCTTGCAAAGAAGCTAGTAAGATGTGGGCTGGACAGGGCTACTGTCAGGTGGATTTGTAACTGGTTGACTGACCGTACCCAAAGGGTGGTCACCAATGGCAGATTCTCATCCTGGAGAGAAGTGACTAGCGGGGTGCCACAGGGTTCTGTCCTGGGCCCGGTGCTGTTCAATATCTTCATTAATGACTTAGATGAAAGAATAGAGGGCACGCTGATCAAATTTGCAGATGACACCAAATTGGGAGGGGTTGCTAATACGCCAGAGGACAGGATCAAAATTCAAAAGGACCTGGACAGATTGGAGAGCTGGGCCAAGGCTAACAAAATGAATTTCAACAGAGAGAAATGTAAGGTCCTACACTTAGGCAAAAAAAATGGTATGCAGAAATATAGGATGGGGGACACGTGGCTGGCTAACAGTATGTGTGAAAGGGATCTAGGAGTCTTCATAGACTACAAGCTGAACATGAGTTAGCAGTGTGATGCGGCAGCCAAGAAAGCCAACACAATTCTTGGCTGCATCAATAGGAGTATGGTGTCTAGATCGAGGGAGGTATTGGTACCACTTTATTCTGCTTTGGTTAGACTTCATCTGGAATACTGCGTCCAGTTCTGGGCACCCCAATTCAAGAAGGATATGGATAAGCTGGAGCAGGCCCAGAGGAGGGCAACCAAAATGGTGAGGGGCCTGGAAGCCATGCCCTATGAGGACAGACTTAGAGAGCTGGGTATGTTTAGTCTGCAGAAGAGAAGGTTGAGAGGGGACATGATAGCCATGTTTAAATATTTGAAGGGATGTCATGTCGAGGAGGGAGTGGGCTTGTTTTCTCCTGCTCTTGAGACCAGGACAAGGACCAATAGATACAAGCTGCAGGAGGGGAGATTCCACCTGAACCTCAGGAAGAATTTCCTGACGGTCAGGGCTGTCCCACAGTGGAATGTGCTGCCATGGAGTGTGGTGGAGTCTCCTTCTTCGGAGGTTTTTAAGTGGAGGCTGGATGGCCACTTGTCGGGAGTGCTTTGAGGGTTTTCCTGCACGGCAGGGGGTTGGACTGGATGGCCCTTGTGGTCTCTTCCAACTCTACATTTCTATGACTCTATGAATAGATTCGTATAGAAAGATATAGTCTTTCAGACAGTTTGGACATAAACTATATAGATTCTCAGCTCTATCTCTTTTGACTTGACTGCTTTATAGTACCTCTATCTTTACAAGTGACAGGGAACATATGTTCAAAAAAGAAAAATCGAAATCCCTTCACAATAAAGAGATACATTCAGCCACTTACACCTGGGATTAATGTGATCTTCAACATTCCAGAGTGTATTAGGACTCTCCTTCTGATACGGAGTACAAGTAACTTCCACTTGCTCCCAGCCCCTACAAAAAAGGACACTATCAACAAATCTTCATCCCTGTGGGCATTTATATTCTATGATGTTACAGAACATACCTCTCTGTCAAATATACTTCCAAAAAACACTGGCCTTTCAGAATTCACAAAATGACATTTTAAAAAGAATCAGAAGATACATGTATAAGCTAAATAAGCACACAAGTTTCCATGACCAAACAAGGATTCGAACCCTGTTCTCTCAGAGTCCTAGTCCTACACACTCAAGCCACTAAACCATGCTCGCTCTTTTTTATGTTACCAATAAATGCATAAAGAGAAATTCATGAGAAAGCATTTCCACATGCTTTCACACACTTACCATTTTGGTAGCGTCTTTCCAGTTGAACCCAAGATGCAGCCTGTAGCCAGATGAATCAGCCGGATCTGACTACGTAGGACTTTGATACGTTTCCCAGCTTTTCTTCCTGCCACTTCAATTCGCCAGAAGTCATTGGAGTCTCCAGTTCCATTCTATGCAACAAATATTCCCCGTAAATATTCCAAGGAGAATTGGGGGGCAACCCTGTAGAACTTATTTAAACTGGAGAAATAAGGGCTTTCTGAAGATTCATGGCATTACTAGTACCAGAAAGGAATTAATAAGGCTCCTCAGCAATACTCTTAAAAAAAAAATTGTCTGGACACCAGAAATACATATTGTGTCTGTGTTCAGGATTTAGGAGGGTGGTGTGGTGAAAAGAGAAGAGCAGAAAAGAAGACATTTATTTTTCCACTCATCTACATAAGGGTCCGGGGGGGGGAATACAAGTTAGTATAAATGTGTGTGTGTGTGTGTGTGTCTCAATACCTGGCACCAAAAACCACCCAGACTGAGGTCTCAATATACACAAGGTTCACCTTGAGCAACATGCAGCTATTACAAGAACACATTTTCATAGCGCACAGTCTTTATTTTACCTGTACTAAAGCAATTAAAAAAAATAAGAATAGGTACAGAACCTATCTTTTGTTCTTTTTCGGCCACAGTTGGTATTCTTGTATCCAACCCCTACTCCACAGCTCATAAATCTATTTACTGCACTACAACACTATTCCCGCCTTTCTGGTGGCTGCTCCCAAGATACGGAACTCCCTGCCAAGGGAGGCCACTCTAGCTAATTTATTTGACTTTGGGCAGAAAAGCCTAATTTTTATTCAGAGAGACATTTGGCTTTCAAGATGAGGTTGAACTGGGTTTTAACTAGGGATGCTGTGTATTTCTCTTTTTTTTAATTGGTAAACAGATTTGCTTTAATCTTTTAGTTATAGTTTTATATTTCTCTTACATTTCATTGTTGTTTGCTGACTTGAAAATTACATGTAAAATTAAATGGAAAGGTGTATATATATATATTTTTTAATAAATTAATAAATCCACTTTTGCAATCAAAACTTACACACAGAATTCATGTTTTTGGCCTACATAGCTACAGCTAGCATAGTGAGGAATTATAGGAGTTACAGTCCAGAAATATCTGGAGCTGCCTTGGATCCTGCACAAGGAAAAAGGAAAAAGGAAAAAGGCAAGATATAAATGAAATTTAATTAATTAATTATTAAATACAGCACAGTTGTCCACCCTTAGTTGCCAACAGATTTTCAACTTATTAAAATGAAAGGAAAAGTGATTTCACAATGACTTTACATCTTCCAGCTTAGATCTGGCCACGTAATAAGTGCTGAAAAGAGTAAGAGCCAGTAAAATGGTTCAGAGCATCTTAAGTCCTTGAATGCCAGGGCTACTGTAGGTATGATTGCAATTAAGTTTTGCTTTGCATCTATGGTTTCTCATTGTGCTCCTCTCTGCATTTTCTTTCATTCTAAGAGAACATCACATAGCATTATTTCGTTAATCATCTAAAAATAGAAAAAATTGATCCAAGAGCCTGAAATCGCACTAGAAGCCACAATGAATAAATGGAGGCTATTTTGGACATACCATGGGATAATATGACTGACTAGAAAATATGATAATGAAGGTAGTAGGAAAAGAGGACCACCCCATTACAGTTTGTAAGACCCAAGCAGGATCTACTGGAAGTCTCTCATTCAAAGATTTCTGTAAGTTGTAGCCAACTTGAGGGCAAATAACAAGAAACCTGTAACTCTGCTACAGCCTCCCTGGTCTCAGAGGAAGAATTATAGATTTGGAAAGAAAATAAAAGGAAAAATAGACTTTTGCTTTTGTCAGACTCAAGTATCATCATCATTCACTTACTATGCCATACCCAGTGACCTGAAGATGTTTTCTTGTCAAGGGGGCTTCATGCTGATGACTGTGTAGGTTTCTAGAAGTCCTGAAGTTAAAATAAAATCTAGCTGTTTGATTTGATACTTTTGACTTGTTTGAGAATTCTCTTTAACTCAGCTGAATATGTTGGCAAGACAGTGAAAGGCAAAATGTTACAATTACCATTTTCAATGTGGTGCATATTTTCTTTTTTTCCATGGTTAAACACTTGCAGACTGGTATCTATGTTAGTCTTTTTTCACCAAAAACAGAATCCTGTGGCACTTTAAAAACTAATGGGAGGTACGATCATGAAATTTAATACTCTTCAAACATTCCAAAACTGTAAGTCTGAAGGGCAATAGGAACATGTGCCGCTGTCCTATCCCACTACCTGTGGACTCCCCACGTTTACAGGGGAGACCTGAGGCAGAAATGTAAGCATGTTCAGTCAAATACAATTACAACTATCAACCCCCACATTTCTACTTCCCACTTTCTCCACAAACACCAGGAAGTTGTGCCTGAAGGGAAAGGCCCTGAAAAGCACAGACTTATGACTTTGGAATGCTTGAAGAAGAATCCATGACTGGATCTCCCATAAGTTTTTAAAGTTTGGAATGTCCCAAGAAACCTAAAGTCTCATTTTTCCTTGGCCCCAGGAAAATTCTGAAGAATAAATGGGTGGACATGCAAATGGAAAGTGACCAAGAATACGTGTGAAGCACAAAGACAACGGCGATTAACAATGCATATCTGCACGGATACTTATCATAGACAAGATGTAGTTATAACCTGCAGAATGAGACAAAATGAGGGCACTGCCCTCCCCATAATAATTCTGTCTCCCAAATAAAATTTTCCTTCAGCCTCCAAATATCTAGTACTGTAGCAATGTCAAAAGTGTCAGTTGAACATCTGAAGTTACAGTTTAGGTATCCAAAGAAAAATGGTAGGCAAAGTTCCCAATGAAGTTCAGACACAGCAAAATGCAAGAGTTCTATGTATGAACAGTTTTCAAAATGTCTCACTCTCAGCAATGCTAGAAATTTTGGGAGACTGAAAGAAAATTTATTTGGGCGCAATGCCCTCATTCCCCCTCCCCAAAGCTGTTGATTAAAATCAGACCAGGACTCTATACAATTCAAGTCAAATCCAAGACTTGGAAGTTTTGAGGAAGGGAGAAGAGTAAAAACAGAATTCTAAGTGTTAAAGACTAAAAAAAATAGCTGTTCAACATTCTGGTCAAATTTAGGAAGTCTTCATTATCCCTTCCATTTCCTAAACAACTTACTCTTTATGTTCCAGGCGAATAACATCTCCATACCTCACAAACTCCACAGGGAGGGATGGGTCTAAATGATCTGGTGAAACAGAAGAGATCACAGCATGAGATCTAAAGAGGATGTAGAAGATTTAAGAAAGCTGACACTTAATAAACTAGGAATGTCTTATTAATGCATTAATATATGCATATACATACAATACATATATACAATGGGATACTTCCCTAGATCTACGATTTAGTTTAACTGTAGAAACACTACCTTGTAATTTCATAATTGTGATGAAAAGCTGTACCAACAGTGAAGAAAATTTTTTAAAACTAACATCAGTTTCAAAAAAACAACTGAGTTGGTAACTCAAACATGAAGCATGTAGAAGTCAAATGAAGAAGAATTTAACCAGTCTTTCACTCCAGCTGCTCCTTTCAGATCAGACTTTTATTACTGAATTGTGCTGCCTTGTTTCATGCAGTTTTATGTAATTTTATGTAATTTTATGGGGTGGCTGGACAGCGGGGAATATTACTGTTTTCCATTTTTAACTTCCCTGTATTTCCCCAACACTTCTTGAAACACTTCCTTCTCAAAAAAAAAAAAAGAACAAAAAACAACAACTTTTTATTCTTTTTATCTTATAGAAATCTTTTAAGGAAGGAAAGACAAAATGGATGCATAATGTATAAGTTTCACCCACTGATTCTTAGTTCTGTTCACTGGAGCAACAAATAAGTAAGTGATAACCTCTAAAATACTGGAAGCCTGTTGCCATCTCTTCCTTCGGTCTTCTCCTTCCCAAGTTGAACACACCCAGCTCTTTCAACCATTTCTCACAGGATTTGATTCTAGAACACCCATCGTACTGATTTTACCTTCCTTCTGACCAATTCTAGCTTGTAAATCTCCTTCCTAAAATATGACACCTAGTAACTGGGCATGCTATCAGAACATACAAGTATGGCTCACTTTATAGAACAGGAGAAAGAGAACCACGTGTACTGCTTTGGTTCTTTAGTGGAAAGATTTGATATAAATGTAACAAATAAATAAATAACCAGAGCATCATTATACAGACAGAAAGTAATCTAAATATCCTCAAGAAAGAGAGACAAATTCCTTGAAAAAAGAAGAAATGAATTACATGATTCACATGGCTGGTTCTCACTTTACCTGTGTTCACATTGTGTTTCTTTATAATCCATAAGTTATTCAAGTCCTTGTGTAAATATGCAGTGACCTAGGAACATATAGGAATCATTGCATTTCATCTCTTCAAGTGTCTCAGTGACTACTCATTAGCAAGCCACACATTCTACGTACAAATACAATCAACAGAAGAACAAACAAATACAACGCTATACACTGCTCAAGGAAGCAGTTTTGCAGCCACTGCTTATGAAAGATATTAAGCTTCAGTTTCTTGGGATAAACTGAAGCACAGTTGCTGCTCCAACGATTTATTTTAAAATGCTTTTCATAATTTTCAAGAAACTGTATATTCATGTTTTCCAAAGAAATCAGCCATACAAAAAATAATCAGTCTCAATACATGTTGTTGTTATCGTTGCTGTTGTTGTTGCTGTTGTTGTTATTATTTTCTTACCTGCCTCTCCCTATGGATCAAGGCAAGGAACAACAGATTAAAATACAGCAACAAACAAATACATAACACTGTTAAAAACATGAACACTAATTTAAAATACATAATCATTTAAAAGCGCACATCATCAGTTAAAAAAGCATACATATTAAAAACTATCAACACCTCATAACTTAAAAACCATCTGGGCAGGCTGGACAGAAGAGATTTCTTTCACGTTGTTTTAAATGCAGACAGTATATCCAGCTGTCAGCTCTCTTCCAGCAAGTTATTCCACAATTTGGGAGCAGCCAATGAAAAAGTCCCCTGGCTAACAGTTGCCAGCCTGCTCCTGGCTGACTGAAGTAAATGTCCCCCAGAAGACCTGACTATATTGGCTGGGTTATATGAGAGAAAGAAATCCTATCAGCAACCTAGACCCAAAACATGTAGGGCTTTAAAGGTAGCAACAAACACTCTGCACCTTGACAGGAGACTAATCAGCAGCCAGTGGAGTGGTTTTGATATATGGGTGACTGATTACTCCTAGATGCACCAGTGACCAATCTGGCTAACACGTTTTGCACTAATTGAATTTCCAAACTTGGCACAAAAGTAGCCCAATGTACAGAAGTCCATCCTTGAGGTCAGCAACACATGCACTACCATCTTGAGGTCCTCCAGCTCTAGGAAGGAGTGCAGCTAACGTATCCACTGAAACTGACAGTAAGCACTCCTGGCCATTGTATTTATCTGGGCTATCATTCACAGCAATGGAACCAGAAGCACCCCCAAGGTCAATAATATAAAATGCCACTTAGAGGTCCAAAGGCACCAACAGAGACACACTCCTCCTGCTGATGTTTAGATGAAGATAATCCACTAAGGCAACCACAGCAGTCTCAACTCTGTATCCTGCTCTGAAGCCAGTTTGAAATGGGTCTAGAAAACCTGTATTATCCAAGACTACCTGGAGATGGAAAGCAATTGCCCTCTCAGTCATCTTGCCCAAAAAAGGAAGATTCAATACTGCTCTATAGTTAAAGTCCAGAGGATCCAGGGAGAGCTTTTTTGTAAGAGGTTGTACCACTGCTTCTTTTAAACAAGATGGAAAAATTCCCTCCCTGAAAGATGCATTAATATGTTACAGCTGAACTCTAACTGCATCACTGCATCCTAGATGACCAGCCAAGGACAGGAACTGAGGAGACAGGCCATCCTCCTTATTTGTTCTAGCAGTTTGTCCACATCTGCAGTGCTTACCAACTGAAATTGATCCAGTATAATCACACCCATGGAGTTGCTTGATATTCCATTGTCAGTGTTACCACCGCATTCTGGCCTGACCTTTGGTGAACCAAAGATATCATTTTGATATCATAATTCGGCCCTACTCTGCCACCAGCCAAGTGTTTGTGAGGCCTGCCGAACAAGCGCGAAGCTAGGCATGGCTACTACTTGCTGCTCCCACCAAATCAAGCCAGATATTGCCAGATCTTGTTGGGGGAGCTCCCGAAACAAACACCTTCATTACATATGCACGCTGCTACAAAGAGATCCTCTGCCCCGAGAGGACATCCTGGCAAGCTAGGTACTTAACTGGCAAGCTACCTGCATTTACAGATACTATTGTCAATTCGGACTTTAACTTAATCATGCAAATTCCGACCTTCGGAGGCTTTGTCTCCAATCCAAAACCTATTGTTTTTGCCCAAGACCAGACTAGCCTGAGGTTGTTCTTTCCCCTATAAAAATCCCCCGCTTTTGAGAGCTCTTTGGAACTCTCGCTGGAACTTCTCCGGAACTTTCGCCGGATCGCCCAAACTTCACTTTGCCTTGCTGCCGCTCGGTTCAGCAGATTCCCCTTGGCCGCCACGTTGGGTTTCCACTTCTTCAATCAGGTTTCTTCAGGACTGCAGGACAGGTGGCGTATCACCCATTCCCCTTGAACTCCATTTTCCTTTTCTAGTTAGGAGTGTGTTTGTGCTTTTCTTTAATAACTGTTCAATAAATCTTAACTATTGTTTGAACCATTTGCCTGCTCACTGACCTGACGCTGTATACATAGGGTGAAAGATTCTGCTGCATTGCCCTGCCTCTCGTTAGCCAAGAGAGTGCTCCAGCTAATTTCCCCATCTTTGCTTAGTTTGTTTTGGTTATTTGGGCATCCCTCCCGGGACCCCCAATTCACAGGGTAACATCAGCTTCTGCTAAATGATGGCATCTAAATCAAATCTTATCCTAGAGCTTTCATCTGTGAAATGACTGTAAAAGCATCACAGCAAACTGCAGAAGGCTCTACAAGAGGATTCAGTGGGGAAGGTGCCTGAGTTAGGTCTCTCACCGCTCTTAATAGTTTAGCTGGATCTGAATTTGCAGACATGACGCATGCAGAGAGCAAGGGTTTCTTTGCTGCACATATTGCCACCTTATAGGAACAAAGATTTCATCCTGAAATCTAGCACCTCTTGGATTTGAGACCACTAACATCCATAAGAACTACTTCCCCAGCAGATTTACAGTATTACAACTGCACGAATTTCAGCAGTACTGCATACAAGCAAGCGGTACTAACCAAAGGCCTTTTTAATCCAACACTTGTTCTCCATAGGGACCGACTTAGAAACCTATGGGAAGCTATGGGACAGGATATTTGTGTCATAGCCCTTTCCCCCTATTGTTCCTCAACCACTGATATTCAGAGGTATGCCTCCTCTGATTCTTAAGGCAGTATATAATCACCACAACATTTACAGCACTGTTACACCTCTTAAACTATCACCCCAGTTTTCAGGTTGCAAAGTCTCAGGAAATATTGACAGCAATGAAAAACTAATGGGTGAAGCTAGAACAGCTGTTGTTCCTACTGGAGAATATCTGGCAAATTAAAACTGACTAGGTCTCAGACAGGTTTTGTCCCAGGTTTCCTAGGAGTGATTCTGCAAGTCACTCCTGTGTCCAAAAAATCTAACACAGAAGATTTTACACACCTGACAACCCCACAAAAAGAAGTACGTACAAATCATTCCCATTTGCCACTCACATAAATTACTTATGAAATCTCATGAAGACATGGCAGTCTAACAGTTCACTAACCTGCTGCTGCCGGGCTCCAACTCCTTCAGGGTACAAATGCCAATGTGAGTGAAGATATCCTCCTGCCATACGAAGGTTCTTTATTGTAACTACTGAGCCATATGCCAAGTCTTAAGGAAAAGAACAACAGCTTGAAATAGCTAATTTGTTAACCCACAACTTAGCCTAACAGCACTGCAACCTGAACACAAACCTACACTTGTACACAAAGCCAGCCCACAAAGAAACCCCCTGTGCATGCAATGGTCAGTCCTCATCATGACTAACATGCTATTGCGGTCTGAAACTGGTGCTAGATGGTTAGACCAAGCTATCATGATGTAGCAGCTACAGCTACTTCTAACTCAGAATTATGAAAATGTGGTAGAGATTTAAAGAAGGAGAGGGAGTTAGAAAAAATACAACAACTAGTTGTTTTGTAATACCCCACTATTTAGGTTTAGACTGGTAAAAATATATACCTCTGCATTTACTAGGTGAAATAGGTGAAATAATACCAGCATGTGTTTTAATATATGTGGCCAAACGTTCTTGGAAAAAACATCAGAAACCCACACACTGCACCTGTCCTTGAATACTCCTGTTGATTGCTACAGATTTCAAATCACATTTCTTATTCGTTTTAGATGTTTTGCTTTTCCTTCCTGCTGTGAGAAAGAATCAGATAACTACAGAACACTCTGACCGCACATCCTCTGGTCACAGACTGAAGCGTAGGAGGTACAGCAACAACATGCTATTTCCTCCAAGCATCAGTACTGCTTCTCTGCATTCCCACGTCTACTTCCTGAGTACAGTAAGGATCGCTGTTTTCTCAGCACTCTGTTAAGTGTGTTGTGACATAAGAATCCCAAGCTGCGTCTAGTTAAAAAACCAAGCGTTACTTCAACATGATCAGATGCTGAAGAGGATTCAGTGAGCAGAACAACTGTTAGCAAAAGCCTTGTGAGAACAAATTCTCTCTCAGTGTTTCCCTCTTCTACACCGTAGTAGAAGGCGGGAGGTTGCTAGGTTGCTGCTGCAAAATTGTAGTCTTATATATTTGCACAATGAATGATTTCACACCCGTTTTCCAAGAATCATGGTTAAGGATTTTCTCCATGATGGTATAGAAGCATGTAATTCAAACTCATCAGTTTGGATCTGTTTTCTGACTATAACCACACAATTTTACATATATGTGAGGAATGCTATCTGTCTCCATCACAGATTTGCACTGCACACTCTCTATCCAAAAGTGAAAAAGATCAAAATTTTCAGGAATAAATCTGAGGCAATTCCTGTCAACATTCCAAACATACCGAATAGCACCCCCCCAAAAAATAAAAAAAAACACCCAATCTCCTACCAAAAGTCCAAACAAAACACATAAATAAAGCTATATTTTTATAAGCTTCCACTCTTTCAGTTGTTCTTAAATACAAGGGAACTTTGTTTGTCTACACACAGAGATGTGCTGACACTCTTCACTGTTGCTTTTGTTCCTAGAAGGACCTAGATACTCACATTCTGGAACAGATACATTATGAAGATTGTTCCCAATCAGCCGAGACTGAAATCCAGAGCTGAAAAAGCCATCGCCAGGCCCGCTGACAAAGAGGAAAATATATGTAAATTATGTGTATATGGAGACAAATGGGCAGGGGTTTAA
Source organism: Iguana delicatissima (assembly GCA_948472985.1). Lineage (NCBI taxonomy): Eukaryota > Metazoa > Chordata > Lepidosauria > Squamata > Iguanidae > Iguana > Iguana delicatissima. The sequence continues at coordinate 508,320 of CAOKZL010000022.1, forward strand.
AGTCTTAATTTAATTAAGAGAAACATAATAGCACTGGCCTGCTCACATACAGGAAGGATGCTCTCAATTTCCTCAGATGCCTACAAGGATCTGGGTTGCTTGACGCACACAAACAATCTTTAGAAGTCCTTAGATTTATATCAGCTAAGTGATCATTTCTGCCCAAGCAGAAGACAAGTGAACAGTCCAGGCAAAAGCCCTGACTGCACTGATATTCAGCCTTTCATTTGAAATCTCCTAAGAAATCCCTTATGTGGATACCTGCACTATAAGCCTGGCTGCTGACTTCTACAGGATTAGAACCTAACTGGGAGTTATTTTTCTTCACTTCTGCACTAAATAGCTGAATTTTAACATAACATACAGGTCTAAGTAATAACAAAGAATACTGTACAAATCAGAAACACATACTGACATTTGTGAGTGTTAATTTTTAGGACGTCAGTGGTCTTCCTTCTTAAAACAAAAATAAAACATTCTAGTACAGAACGTAATATAGTAACCAAATGGGAATCTGAAAGGTGAACAAATTGAAATAAAATAAAAAACAAGAGGACAAAGGTACAAAACGAAATCTTCACACAGTCAGGCCCAATATCTACTGTCCAATTTCAAGGCCAACGAGGTGTTTTTTTCAGCACTAATGGAAAACGATTGTATATGAATAGAAAGAATTAAGTCCAATGTCACAACAGAGGTTGTGATGGAGCTTTCTTTCCCTCTCCAACCGCCACAGCCCTCCAGCTACCTAAAAGCCAGCTACTGAGGGTTCCTCAGCCCCTCCAACCTAGTTTTAGGAATTCATGGAGGGAGAATTGCCCCCAAATAATGCACTGGTTTCTGCCATTTTGTCAGTCAGTCTACTGCTGGCTCCTATCCAAGGATCTAGAGAAATTGCTAAGGACACTCATCAATTCCTATAATAAAGACTGCTTATATAGAACTGCTGAAAATAACGTCCCTAAACTGGTTGCTGCCATGACTTGCTTGCCTTGCCTAAATAGATTACCAATGAGATCTATGGCTCAATTTAGCCATCATGCCAAACATGCCATGGTTTACAGCTGATGGTCTGCTTTCATTTTCCCAAGGTAACTCAGTGCCATAATTAGGAATGACCATGAATGCACTAGTGTTTAAAAATTAGAGAATAAGAATTGCTCAAACACATATCCTTTTCTCAGAGTAAGTAGAGAGAAATACCTTCTATTTAAAACTGCAAAATGAACTGCGAACAGAGCTGTGTAGAGGGCAAGCGGCAGCAAAATGAGGCAGAGTACACGAGCCAGAAAGTGCTTCCCCAGATTTACCTGCAGCAAACAATTCAGAACAGTTGCAGCAACTTCTAAGAAGGATCTTTTCCATCAAGATAAATACTTTATAAGCGCCCCCAGAGCAAACACTCTATTAAGCAAGCATACACAATATATATACATTGCTTGTGTATTTAAGCAAGATTAGACAATAGTGGAACATTAAAAAAGCCAAAAAAACCTCCTCCTGAATCATAATCATCCAATTTCTTATATACTATCTTTCTATGGTAAACCATGTCCATACAACAGTATGAAAAGACAAAAAATATTTCAAAAACAATTTGAAGGATAAGCACAACATTTTTCAGGATGGATTCAGTGACAATGGCCCCAATCCAGCTGTTAATCCCAAACAAAAGATCAAGTGTACCAATGGAAATCACATACATCCTGATTTACTGAGTTCTCATAGTTTTAATGGATCTAATCTAGTTGGGACTAACAACTGGATTTAGGCTCTCACCTCCTCAAAGTCATGTTCATGATCCCTTAATCTAAGGTGTAATACAGTGTTCATCAAATCACTGCCAAAGATTTTAATTCTTCAGGTTGCAATCCTAAAATACACCCAAGCATCACTAAGCAGAAGAAATGAAAGTGGAATTGTATAAACATTTCTCTGGGAATAAGTCCCATTTGAACTCAACAGGAGGCATTTCTAAGCAGCCATACATACATTGCACTGTCACTGCTGAGTATAAGATCATGCTGTCAGGCTGCCATCCCATGTGGATTTCCCTTGGAGTAAACAGCATGGAACACACTGGGTTTATTTCTGAGGCTAAGATTTTAGAGCATACAGGAGGCTCGCAGCATTCACAAGTTCAGCATTTGCAAATTCAAGTGAAAAAATATTTTAAAATTACCTGATTTCCAGTGCAGAAGGGCAGTGGGGGAGAGGCAGCAAGGCCTGAGCACCAGATAAGGCTGCCATAGCTGTTGGCTGCCATGGGATTGCTGAGGGCTTTGTTCCCAATCCTGGTCACTCACCCACAAGCGAGTGACGAGGATCCACACCACTGCCACTGACAACAATTAAGGCATTTTGTCCAGGAGCTACTGGCTGCACTGGGGCTCTAGCGGGGACAGAGCAGCAGTAATAACTGCTGTCTTGCACATTTTTTTCCCCTTAGGGACTTCAATACATGCAACTGGAACCATTCCCTCACGAATACGGTAGACCCACTAAACACTAAGGAATTGGGTTCTGTTGCAGGAGTGGGCAACTGAGGGAGGTTAGGGGGCTGCATTAGCCCACCAAGTTGACCCTGGAGGGAAGCACTTCCCCCCACCACAAAAAAATTTAAAAGTTTGCCCCAAATTTCCCTGACATACCCTCTAGAAGATATTTGGGGTATTTTTACCATGATTACCAGGACAAAGAGCAACAGATTCAAACAACAGGAAAGGAGATTCTACCTGAACCTCAGGAGGAACTTCCTGATGGTCAGAGCTGTCTGGCAGTGGAATATGCTGCCTCGGGGTATGGTGGAGTCTCCTTCTCTGGAGATTTTTAAGCAGAGGCTGGATGGCCATCTGCTGGGAGTGCTTTGACGTGTGTTCCTGCATAGCAGGGAGTTGAACTGGATGCCCCTGTGCTCTCTTCCAACTCTATTATTCTATGATTTTATGATTCTATGATTTTGGGAGCCCTAGGGCTCTTTTCGGCCTTTTTTAATAATAGGAAGTTACTTTTTCCTGTTCACTTTCTGTTTTTAGGAAGGCCTCTCCTAGACCTAAAATAGCTTGGGGGGAATGTTGCAAAAATGCCCCCATGCCCCCTAGGGGGCATCAGGTGGGGAAAAGGTTATTTTAATTCATCACTAAAGATCACAAAAAAAGTCCCTTGGAGGCTTTACTTTGCCCACACTTGGAACCAACAGACCATTTTTCCAAGTAATTTTATGCAGAACAAATACAAGACAAGATAGGGAGGAAAACCAAATGCAACATATCATATAATGGTTCCAGTTTTACTCAAATATAAATGTGGCCTTCTGAATTTCCCCAGAAGTATTAGAAAAAGAGTAAGAAACTGTGGTTCTCATGTTTTTGGCTTATAGGTGCCATCTGCCCTAGTCAGCCCAGCCCATGAGAAATTAGGGTAGGTACAGACCAATCAAAGCTGAAGAGTCACAGTTGCTCACTCATATTCTGAAGAGTGACCGCAGGTTCTTGCAAATTCTACTATGTATCACATGGTGGAGATACATGGAGTACAGTCCTATCTTTGTTGACTTGAAAGTAAGCCCCATTGGGTGAGATCTTACTCAGTTCCAGAAAAGGCAATGCCCTGCAAGTGCTGCTCTACTAGATTGTCTGGTATACACCTTCCATTAGAGACTAGCTCTTTCTAGAGCTTCCTGTTTCTTCAATGTCTGTTCAGAAGGGCCCTTGAAGCCAAGGCACAGAGGGACCCTTGGAGGAGTGACTTCGTAAATTATTTAAGCCTTTTTAACAAAGAGTTTTTCAAACCATCCCTCCCACAGTACCTGGGATCTAAGGCACTGAATAAAGAAGTAGATTTAAAAAGACCTGGCCTTTGGTGGGTGGTGTGTGCCAAATGGTTTCCTACTTGGCATTGGCATGTGAATCCCATGGGTGCTGGGGCTGTATGCTGCTGTTCCTCACTGTGACTACTCTTGCGCTTTCACAGGGAAGTCTTGGATATTTCCCTAAATGAGCAGTGAAACTGTCAAACTGCTCATGCTATGGACCATTTACGAAGGATTTGATATCCTACTATTGTGTTCAGTAAGGCTTACTCTCAAAAAACTATGTGTAGTGTGCAGCCCCAGTCCTGCCTGCAGTTCATCTTTCAAATCTTCAAAACTGTGTTTTATTTTAAACATTCTTCCAGGGTTTATTCATCAAAAAACAACTGAAGAGGGTGAAAGCTTGAGGAAACAGCCAAAATAGAGACTATCTTACAGAAAGGAGATAACATAAAAAAAAAATAAACTCTATTTAGTTCTTATTTCAGTGAAACTGATGAAGGGTTGGCAACCAACAAGTTACTCCAACAATGCCCCTTCTTGAGTAGCATTCAGCACATTTATTTTCATATTCTAAGACTCAAAGAGCTCTGCTGGCAACAGTGCAACTGAAATTATTTTGTAGCCATCAGTTGGCAAGAAGCTTAAGAAAGATGGGTTTCTGTATTTCAAATGCAATTTACTAACCTGACATTAGAAAGACCCCTTTTCCAGAAGCTGGAACTCTACAAATTTGCACTATACTTACTTTAATAAAGAAAAACAAATTATATCACATGAAGAAGAAAGAAAATGTTTACCAAATATAAAAGGAATTGAAACAGTGGGTGTCTGAAGCTACTAAAGAATATTAGCACATTTAAGACTGGCTTGAAGAAACAGCATTATAACTGGCCACAAAATCTTTTTTCTTGCTGTTAATGAGCTACATACTTAAGAACATTTACTGCCCAAACTCAGCATGCACTGCACTGATGTCTCCTGAACACTAACTAGAAAAAAATGTAATCTCCTCCTTAAAGTCACCAGCTACCCTGACAAGTTATTTGATGTATGGAAGAAAACTTCCTTTATAACAAAATAAATTGCAGCTTTCTTCAGTTTCAAAAAACAAAAAAAAAAGCTCAACCTGCAGAGGCTGCAAAATTCTTCAAACACAGCTGTAAATTAGTACATGACAGTAATGCATTCTGTGTGAAAATCCAATCTGTAGCCTACCAACCAATTTGTCATATAACTGTAGATCATCAATACAACTATAGGCCATGCAACATTAAACAGATCAAATGCCTCTAACCAGCAGCATTCAGTCATACAAAACTATCCACAGACTCCATAGTACATGCTTTCAGGTAGGCAACGCTAGAGAGAGAGAGAGAGAGAGAGAGAGAGAGAGCAGAGAGAGAGAGAGATTTATATTATATCCTCCCTTCTCCTAGCAAAGGATTCAAAGTATCTTACAAAAAATGAGAGGCTGGTACTTACCATGAAGGTTCACTCTTGGATGGCCTAGAAGAGAAATCCACAACAGCTGGATTATTCCCCATGCACCAGCATATGTAGCAGGCGTCCCCAAAGTCCAAGATTCTTTTTCTGTTATCTCTGTTGACTCCTGTGCCTTCACCTCAGTTTCCTTTAAAAGCCTGCCTAAGACTTGGTCTCGTACATGCTACTCCTCTTGACTGTTTTCTAGGTGCAGATGCAAGATCAAATAGGAGAGTCCTCAACTAGCAGTGTGACTATTGAAACTGGAACCTCAAATATCTTCTGCAGATTGGGGACACAAAGATATGCAAATACACTTCCTTTAAAATCCATCAAGGTCATCTAACAGTTGCCCTCTCGGTTGCCTCTGACAGTCTGAAGCATCTCCATCTTCAACCTCTGACATAGTATGAAACCATTCAGATGCTTGAGGTCCAAAACAAACCTGCAAGAGCCATTGCTTGCACCTTTGGGAACAAGGCACCTCCTCTATCACTCCAATCTGCAGTAAATGTTCTATTTCCTTCTGTACTACACCCTGTTTCTCTGGATTCCTCGGCACCAATGAAGGAAGGTATTTGCTCTTTGGTGTTTTAGTGAACAGTCTTCTGTATCCCTGAGTGATCACCTGGATGAATAGTCTGTTGTTATCTCTGGCCACAAAATACCAAAATGCAGAAACCTTCCTCTAACTGGGATATCTTGCTTGTCTGTATTTGAAGTGATCTCCTTTATTGGCTTGGCCAGCTCCACTCCTTCCTCGTGGGACACTTTGTTTCTTTTAGCTGTAGTCTGACCTATTCCATCGAGGTCTTCCAAATACTCTTCCCACACAAAAGGAACAGAAGTTATTCCTAAATTGTTTCCTGTCTGGTCTTCTCTTTTGAACAGAAGGCATCATTTTTGCCCTTATTCTACCAACACATTCTGCAATACCTTCTCTTCAAAAAGAAGCTGTCCTGAAAAAGATGTATATTCCAAATTCATTCTCAACTTCTGATCAGCCTCCCAGTGCCAAAGCCAGAGAGATCTTCTTGCTATTGTCACTGCTGTTATACTTCTGGCTGCAAATGCTGCCAAATCATGCCCTGATCAGCTATGAACTGCATTGCTTTTTGGATCCTTTCTACTGCCCTAAACAATGAAATAATGCTAAAATCTTTATTCTCCATGATCTCCCGTGCCGATAATACTGCTGCTCTTGTGAACACAGAAACAGCAGTGGAAGATGGAATTATCAATGTTAAGACCTCACATGTTCTCTCAAGAGCTGCCTTGATCCCAGCCCCATCCATATCTCTTAATGTTGTGTCACCCTCCTTCAGGACTATTGCATGACAAACCAAGCCAGAAACTGGCCGATCAACCAATGGGACCATAATATATTCCATGTCCTTTTTACTATACAGGAAGCCCATGCCTTTCAATGTCCCATTATCAGACAATTCACTCTTTTAATGGTTCTGTCCTGTTTAGGAAGCCAGCCAAGGTTCACAGTCCTTATACAGAATCTATCAGGCAAAGGAGATAGTAGCAGCCAGATTGGGTGTATAGAAGCTTATCAGCCAAACAATTTCCATTCACTTTTTCCTGTAGTCTGGGACAACAATAAATCTAAGGTGTCAGTTAAAGGCAGAATCTGCCAGCATGATCAGCAAACAAAGAAAGGTTCAAGGTCCTTCAGGAACACAAGTCAGTAATTGAAAGACAAATGTGTTGCTTCCACCAGAAAGGTTAGTTGTCAGCAATGGACTTCTCCATGCCAAGTCTGTGATATTTATGGCTTAGCAGCCTCTTTCTGCTGTTGCCTGATTAATGAGTCTTTCCTATATAAGTGCTCTGAGCGTCATGGGCCCTCCCTTTCTCATCTATGCTGGGTTGCAGTAAGTATAGTCAGGTTCATGTCTGCATGTTGTGGCTTCTGCATCTGGGCCCTGGGACCAAGGCATGACAGTTTCCAAATTAAGAACAAGTTCCATTAATTCAACATGCAGTCTGCTCTTTCAACAGGTCTTCTTGTCTAGAGAGGCTTGCTTGAGACTGTTCATAAACACATGCAATCCCATGTCTTGCCTATGGAAAGAGTAGATCTCCTGGTCAAATTAACAGAACTTTTCTGTATCGCAAGCATTGAAACAATGGTCTTCCATAAGTTCTTCTTCCTGGCTATAGAAGCTCACTTGGGACTGTGCATGTGCTGCTTGCAAAGCGAATTGAAGGGAGTCACCAAGCCAGCTAAGAGATTTTACAAACAGTGCATGGTGGGTTCCAACCAAGCCTCTGTGAGTCCTTCATGTTCCCTATAGCAGAAGGGTTCCGCTTTTCAACCATTTCTGACAGTTCTCTGTTAGATAAGCAGGGGAAGCCTGTACATGTATGGCTTCTGACTATACCTTAGAAATCCCTTTGTACTCAGTAGAGACTCCCATTACAAATCAGTTAACTCTTTGAAAACCTCAGGTAAATGAATCTCACTACCTTTTGGTGCATTTTTTCCATCACTGCAGCGGCCTTACTATGTTTGCTTCTTTTCTATACTTTTTCCTGACTTTCTTCCATCTCCAAACTTCGTAAGACTCCTTTTAACACAGGTTTAAAATTGATTCACCAAATTGTCTACTTGAATTTATTTCTCTTTCATATCATTCTCAATAGAACCTCTCTCACTGAAATCTTCCTCTTCAATCTCTCCCTCATACATTTCTGTATGCATACATTCCTCATCTGAATCTGAAACTACGTTACTTGTCTTTAAATGCTTAGACACTGAAATGCATTTACCACCACTTGACCTCCTAATTTCACCTCTTTCTCCATTCTTGCTATGCTTAAGTTTAGTCATGTCACTCACTACAAACTGCTTCAACTTCTCGCTATTCAAATTCACTGTTTATTTGTATTATTTAATTGTTGTTTTAATCTATTTAAATTAACTGAATTAATTCACTGATGAGAATCATTAGGCAATAAATTCATTGTATTACATTCATTTTTATTTATCATATTCATTAAATTAATTTGATTATAGAAATTCTTTAAGTTGTTATAATTCATTGAATTAGGTTCCATCAACAAGGCTGGAGCCATACATGAATTAATAATGCTATCAATCTACCTATTAACTGACTCTCAAATTAAATCCTGTTTTAATTATTTTCAATCTCTGAAGTAGAGTCCAGAAGGCAAACCTGTGCCAAATTATTTAATGTCATTTTCCACCATTCTGTTTCACAATAAGCCGAAAAAGAAGCACGGCTTTCCGTGTGTCTCAGCTGCTCCACTGCTTCCATGCTAACTGAAGATGTGCCTATCAAACTTTGTGTTCCAGCTTCTTTTTCCTGTTCCTGTTGCTTGAAAATGCTGCATGATTCAGTCCAATCTCATTGTGAAATGTCCATTTCCAACATGGCAGCCCAAAGCAACACTTGGCTATTTCTCTGCTTGTCTCTGCAGAGTATCAGACCACTTCTGAGGAGGTAATTCTGCTTTCTTTGTTTTCTTTCCAGTTTTACTTTTCTTTATAATTGTTCTACTTCTTCGTCCTTCGCTGACTGCTGCATAGGCTTTCTGGGAGGAACTTGAGAAAAACCTTTAGAATCACTCTCACTGGTGGTTATATTAGTCTTTTCAGTATTCTCGCTTCAATTGTCTCAGAGGCATACTGGTCTGCAACCATCAGGGCTTTTGCCACACATTTATTTTTTCCAGCCATGATCTGCTGGGAAGCAGCCACTAAAGCCATTTCTTTCACATCATCCTCCATGGCTAATTTCTTTTTCTTTTCAAATAGAAGCAAAGTGTCTTTATTAACTGCTTCCTCTTCAAAAGACCATCATTTTGGGGGCCGAATGCATTAATCAATAAATTTAAAGTTGTCTATGAACTGGTGAAGGCCTATGTCTAGCCAGCTAGGCAGGAAATAGAAAAACTGAGAGGGAGACAGAGGAGTCAACAGACATAACAGAAAACAAATCTTGGACTTTGGTATTCCTGCTACATATGCTGTCGTGCAGGGAATGATCAACTGATGTGGACTGCTCCTCCATGCCATCTAGAGAATGTAAAACAAAACCTAGCTAAAATCATTTACAAAAGTTAAAAAGCAATCAAACGGTCAATTCTATTTAAAAAGCAATAGTTACAACATTTTAAAACATGTATAAAAAGATAAAAGAACCACATTACACCACACCGCATTAAAAACTCCATTTTACTTCATAATAGGCATGCCTATTTTAAAAAAAAATACAGTTGTAGAGTCCACAGTGAAATGAAAATAAAATTCACTTGTGGCAACAGTCTCAGTCAGTGAACTCTAGCATCTTTAATGTGTTGCAGATGGAAACTGTATACAGCGAGACAAATACATTAAGACTGTTCTTTGTCATAATCACCATTGGGTTTTAGTACAGTGACCATTGGCTGAAACATCTGGAATGTTTTGTGATCTTTTCTTTTCAAAAACACTTATAAACTAGAGCTTTAAACACTCACCAATGACAAACTAAGGTCTCCCAGCAACTCCCAAAGATCACAGATAGTGTTCAGTCCAACCAAGAGGACTACAAAAAGGCCAACAAATTTCACTCCCATTGCACCAGCAAGGTTTATTCCCGTCAAACACAGCCAGAACCACCAGGGGGCAGAAAAGGACCTTCAAAACATATAAAAAGTACTCTAGTGAAATCATAAACTTTTGAACACAACTGCATCAAACAAATCTAAGGCATGATACATTCTATAACTAAAACATCTCTGATGAAGAAACAGAACACTCTAGGTAACAAGCTACATTTCACTTGAAGATCAAGTTATTAATGATCTCTTTAGGACATACTCAATGATGTGCATAAACCTTAAAGCAAAGGCTATCAGTGGCTCAAAAGGAAGAAAACTGAAGCCTAGAAGAGTCTTCCGTAAGGCTGTCCTTCCACATGTTTAGAGAGGAAAAACTAGGGGGCTCTTTTACAGTTTGACCAAAAGGCCCATATATTATGTTATAACAGAGACAAGATAAGCCTTCATCAGTTTCACATATGCACTTTAATGATAACACTGGAATAGGAATAAACAACTGTACTGTGACACCAAGATTCTCAACTGCACTAAAGTTGGCTTAACATCTGAAACAGATATAGGCCAAATTTTCCAGCTGGCCAAAGTAAAAGTATTGCTGCTGTCTCCATCTTTGCAGCCCTGATCCTTCTTGTCACATAAAATTTCTGGCTGAGTTGTGCCACCTCTCTGCAAAGAAGTACCATTACTTCTAGTGGCCAGTGCTTCTTTAAATAGGGGGTGGAAAGACAGCTGTTACAGCAGGAAAAAGAAGAACCATGCATATGAGAGGGAGCAATGCATTAACAAATATTCTTCTGCTACTTTTCACATGTTTGCAGCGCAATGGTGGCCCTCTTGATAGAGGGTGTGGTAAAATTCACTGATCTTGGTATCCTGCTGCCAGAGGCCTTTTATGCCTTAATGCCTATTGCTCTTGTGAGTGACTCCATATATTTAAATATGCTTGTCTGGAGAGTTCTTGTATGCTCTATTGCCTGTTATATTTGCCCTTTTAGTTTACGTTTCACATGCTGCCAATTAATGCTTTCTTTGTTGTTTTACGATATACTCGTAAGCTGGCTTGAGGGCCCTTAATGGCAAAAAAAATGTGAGATTATTCTTCTTACAAAGGGCCACATGTTCAAACCATGAGACAGGCAACGGCTACTATCTTACCTGTTTGTGTAGGAATTATATTTGACCATACTGAGTACAGCTCCCATGAGGAAGAACATCAGAATGGGGTCAAGTAGAATGTATTGAGAAAGAGTGATGAATCCTGTGTCTGAAAAATAAGATGAGACCATGTGAACGGCTGTTCTAGAAACTGACAGCTCTAACCTTCAGCATTTACCAAGTATAATCCTAGTGAAGAGTGGAAATAAGAATACTTCAAAATGATTTCATTCGTAAGGGCAAACATCATAGTGCTTCCTGAAGACATTTCTTAATAACTAAAACTTTTGGAGTATGGGGGAAAGACAAACTCCATCAGAACTCAAAATTCATAGAGTCCATTGTGAATCTAAAGAGTTGGGTACTTGCCACATCCCACTTCACCAGAGTAAATTCTCACACTGAAGCTTCAGTTGTTATCCAAATAAGCCCCTGCATATGTCTACAGTTCCTTAGGAGGGTGCTTATCTGACAAATTTCGATAGAATTTAGATTTATTTTCTAATGGGCCATACACTGCCACTACTACCAATTTAAGATCCATAATTGTTACCTCAACTGCAATACAATATCCTAAATCATCACTATATAACTTTTTTGCTTTGTATTTATTTTTTATGTAAATTAATACCCCTTTTTTTCCCTCTTATTAGAGGACAAAAAAATCTGTCCTAATTTGGGGTTCTTAATATAATTTAAATCCTTTTCTTTTATGTGGGATTCTTGGAGTGCCATGATGTCTAAATTAAGTTTTTCTAAATAATGAAAAATACGCCTTCTTTTATAAGGGGAGTTCATGCCTCGAACATTCCAAGATAATATTCTTATCTTCATTTCCTTGTATTTGTTTGTTGTGTGTCCTATTCAATTTCTTCCGTTATCTCCTCTGGTCCCTCTAATTCCAAATCTTGTATTGAACCTACTTCTTCCTCACCTTCTTCTTCCTCCTCTTCATCTGCTACCTCTCCTTCTTCTTCTTGCGCCCTCTCCGAGTCTTCTTCTTTTCTTATTCTTTCCAATTCTCTTCTTAATTCTTTCCTTAATTCTTCTTTCCCTAACTCTGTTTCCAATGTCGGTAATGTCTCTCCATGACCTGTCTCTTCCGATCTATTTAATTCTTCTTTATATTTCTTCCAAAACTCTCTCGCTTTCATCGTAGAATTTAACACAAACCTCCTCTGTTTCCAGACGAATGAAATTCCCTCCGTCCTTTCCCAAGTATACCTTATACCTTGTGATCTCAGTTGATCTCATGTGCCCCTGCATATGTCTACAGTTCCTTAGGAGGGTGCTTATGATACTACTGCATAAAATGTCAGAGGCAAATGCATTTTCTTAATAATTGAACTCCTACATAAAACAAAATGTGCAGTTTTGAGAATCATTCATAGCTTTCATATATAGTACTTTTCTATAAAGGTAAGCATTTTTGCATAGGTCCCATTCCTAAGTTAAAACTGAACAGCACCTACAGTGCTCTCACCTAAACTGCCTCCCACTCATACATTTTAGTTTCATTGTCAAAGATATTATTCATTCATCAGAGATACTGTTTCCTAGGCACATGATTTGCTATGTTCAGTTCCTCCCTGCTCTCCTTTCTAAAATCCAGGTCATTTTTGCCACTTCCTGTCTTTGCTTCAAATTATCTAAGATCTGCTCGTTCCTTTCTACACTCAAGGTCCTTGCTCTTGAGAGACATGCTTTGCTCATCTTTTCTGCTATCATCTCTCCAAATAATTCAGACAGCCTCTGCTTAAAAAGAAAGCTTTCTTAAAAACACTTTGCTTCCTAGCTGCTATAAAGTAGACATGACAGAAACAGAACTTTTGGTGAAATCGCCATTGTAGGTTGTCTAAGAATTTGAAAGAGAAAACCCATACCATTCTCCTCGTATGTGTGCGGCACTCTCAATGTTCTTTACGGCTTGTTATTTCTTTAGCAACAGTTTTATATTAACCATGAACAATACATTATTTAGGCAATGTGCACAAAAATTTTAAAATGTAGAAATACAAAATTTACAAAATGTTACTCTGTCACTTCATTGTCATCGGGAGGTAGGCTATTCCAGTAAAACACAAATTCTGCAAAGTTCTACCAAATGGATTAGGTCTTAAGCACACATTTAACAGCAGAATATGTATATGTAAGCAGTGAGAGTCACTCAATAGGCCAACCTGGCCAGTAACTATGCATACAACAACAGTATAAAAAGTACTAAAATGTGTGTTAAGCTGAACAACTTGGAAAAATAGAAATGTCTTCATCTGCTGTGAAAAAGAAAACAACGTAGGAACTAAGTGAAACTCTCTGAGGATGATATTTCTCAAATGAGTTGTTATTATTGAAAAGTTCTCAAGACAGAAGTGTAATGGCAATAGATTTGTCCAAATACTCTCCATGAATCCAGGTCTGACCAAGGATCTGAATACAGGTTAAGATTCAAAGCCATATATTAAATAAAACTAATAGAGTTTTACATGACTTAAAAGATTATGAGCAACTAACCTTACCTAAAATCCAGTTACTCCAAAGATCTTTATTTACTGGTATTTGAAATAAAGACAGCTTTCATATGAAGAATTTACTTACCAAAAATAAGAAGGGCAGCTGTGAGCATCGCTGCCTGCAATGATTTAGACAGCTCCAGAACCGTGAGGTAACAGAAGGGAATCAGGCATGAACCAAGGAATGCACAGAACTGATAAAGAAAATAGAAACACTTTTCACAAGGCAATGACAATGCACATGTCCTGTATAATCTTCTTAAGCTCTACTGTTACACAGCCACAACGGTACATTAGATTAGTAAAAAAATAATCAGATCAAACTGCTGAGTATTTCCACACAGAAAATGAAAAAAACTGACAGAATTCACAAATCTGATTTCTTTCACTCCCACATCCTAATTTCCACAGGAAGCATTTTCTGCTAACTCAACAGAAAGAAACCCAAGCATGCAGATGTACCTGTTCCACACCAATCAACAAAATCCAATACACTAAATATGAATGGAGTTCCAGATACAGTCTTCCATCTTGGTGTCACGACCTTTACATTGTGATTTGGGAAAATTTGTTCCCCAAACCACTATGATCTCAAGTTCATTCACATCTCTCTGTGAGATCCTTTTTCCTTCTTTCCCTTTACCTTTCCTGGCTCTTCTGACACTGAATTTCTCTCCTTGGCTCAATTTTCTTCTTCTCAACATAGCCTGCTAATGTACAAGTATACCAAGGTAATCCATCTGTTGACAGGTAAAACTGTGATGGTAATACCTTGAAAGGCACATAGAAGAGACATTACTTGCTAGGATAAACAGGTCCCATAGGGAAATAGGTTCTCTGTTCACTGCAGGGCTGATTGTAGTTGTCAGTTTAATAAACCAGCGGACAATAATAAACCAGCAAAGGCAATATTTCTAATTGTTATTTCAATCCTATCATCTTCTATACCTCTTTCAAACTTTGAAGAGAAGAATTCATTTTAATATCCACCGAACTATGTAAGATATACCCTTAGAAAGGTAGTACGCTAACAGTATATGCTATCATCAAAACATGTTCCTAAAACCTTCGTGGGTTGGTCTAGCATTTCCATCCCTTAACAACATCATTCCCAAGTTGAGTTCTGTTCATAACACTCCCACTGTCAGACAGCATAGGACATAAGGGAGAGATTTTTACAAGTTCTAAATCCAGTCCAATGTTCTTCTCCAGATATGAATCCTGGCTCTTTACAGAAGTCCATATATCTTACCCCTCTCATTCCTATGTAGTTGTGTTGTTCATATTTGTCTCCTGGCTTCTGGAAAGGAAATGTTCCATCATAGCCACTCAAGTACCCAGCAAGTCCTATCAACATCTAGAGAAAGAAGAATCCATCTTTAGTGAATCAGAAAGACAGAAAGTTATCAGGTCAGACCAATGCCTTAACAAGCTGTAAAGACACATCATTTAGAGTTTGCAGTTTCAGTACATCTACAAAAAACAATCCATTTTGTCCATTATTTTATTTAATAGACTTATTGTCCTACTCTTGAGCTCTTCCCAAACCACCTTGAGTAACATAATTTTAGAAGCTGTGATTACATAATCAAACAACAAATTGAACAAATAAATTCCTACTGTATGGCTCAAAACCAGCTGGGCTGCTAAAGGTGTACAGCATCAAGTATCTTGATTTCTCTCCCACATTCCCTTCCCATCGTCTTGAAATGGGAAAAAAAACTACTTTGGTAGAAAACAGGAAACAGAGGGTAGGAGAACGTGGCAATTAAGGTCAAGAGATGTCCCCCTACACTAAATGTTTATGTTTATTTATGCCACTTACATTCCACCCCACCAACATGTTTCCATGATGTTAATTATACAAATGATATTGGTTACACAAATGTAACTAAAGCAAAATACAACCCAACAACTAAAATTGCAAAAACACAAAGAAACCTAAAACAGCAATAAGTTTATATGGATAGGACAATAAAAATGTAAAGAGCCAAAGGATTCCTGAAAACTCAGGAGAACAATTATTTTCCCACCTGGTCCTTACATAATGAGCGCTAGAATGATGTAATTGTTTGAGAATTGGGCTACAACACTGGAGATCAGCGTCTGAATCCCAGCTCAGCCATGGAAATTCATTGGGTGACCTCAGGCAAGGTACACTCTCTCAGCCTCAGAGGAAGGCAAAGGCACACCCCCTCTGTACAAATTTTGCCAAGAAAATCTCACGACAGGTTTGCCTTATGGGCATCATAAGTCAGAAACAACTTGAAGGCACACAACAAGCAACTTCCATAATAAAAATGCAGGCAACAGGAAAATCTCTCCTTACGAGACCACTGCAATGGCAAGAAGGCACCACAAAACAGGATCCTTCCTTGATCATGCCTGCCACACTTCTGATAATAGTGGCACTTGGGAGAAAGGCCTCAGATCTCAGTGAACAGGTAGCTTGATAGAGAAGAAGGTAGTCAAGCAAACATCTGGCTCTAAGTTGTGTACGAGCTAGGGAGAGTATTACCGAAAAGTCCCATAACTTCCACATGCAAAACTGGACATTTCCACACAGCCCAGAAAATGTCCCTAGCTGCAAATATTGGTAGAGATAGAGTGCAAGTCCAGTCTGAGTCCATGTAAACTTAAAGATGGAGTGCAGAAAAGAGGGAAAGGCTCCAGAACTTGGAACTGTTTGCAGTTTGAAAACTGATTACGGTTTCCATGCATCCACTTTGAATAACTGCTCCATGTTTAGGACAAGATAACTGGAAGAGGAAATCATTATTCCAGCATTTAAAATAACAAATCCATTAGATCTAAATGGCTTACATAAATACACCTGCTGGCCAAAGTGAAAACTAACTTAACACCAGGCAAGTTTCTTTGGAGAAAAAGACTCAGCGCTATATCTGACAAGGTTCCATCTCCTGAGAAAGGTCTTTAGACAATTTAAAATCCTGGCAACTTCACCCAGGACAATCACACTGTCTAGCACCAGTCAGCAAGCCAGTTTGATTATTTGCATCAACTGTAGTTTCAAAGACAACACCAAATACAACACATTGTAGCAATCACAACAAGCTCTCACGGGGCAGAAGTAAATGTTGCTAGACTATCACCATTCCACTGGAGGTGCAACTCATGCATATTCAAAATAACCTTAGAATATTTAGAAACCAAGACGACTAAACTGAGGCCATTGTAATTTGGACACGTAATTAGACATGTTCACAAGGGACAATTCCAACATTTGCTTTTGGCTATGACTGCTAGAAATTCAACTTCTATTTTTAGAGGCAATATAACTTTGGTTATCAGGCAGAAGACGACAAAAATGAGAGACATCTATCACCACTATTCTGTCCTCCTTATAACTTCTCATAGGTATCTGACCAGCCAGAATAAGAAGAGCATTAGGTCAAATGACTCTTTCTTCTGCTCCAGTGGAGTGGTTCTCAGGTTAAAGCAAAGGCTGAATGCAACAGCTGATTTACCAGCACAGATAATTTGAATCAGCATTAAGAAAGATCTTTAAACATCACCAGTCACTGCAATGAAATGTCCATGGGAATGTTCACAATATCTATTGTCGGTGAAGCTATATCAGGATGAGAATGATTTGTAGCTAAGTGATTTTACTGGCTCCTTAAGTATTTAAAAATTCAGTGATAGCAGTTTACCTTCCCAAGAGGTGGGTGGACATCAAAGAAAAAGGTCCGGTTAATGTAGTAGCTTCCCATCTTCCCAAAATGTGTTTCATCCCAACTAAAAAATAGGGGGAAAAGTGTTATTTATCCTTTAGCTTCAGGGTCACTTGTAACCTTTACCATTTCTGTGCACAGTTTAAATCTGCAAAGCAAATTTAGGTAACACCATACCTACTAGATTGAGTGCCTAGAGGTTTCATTTAGACCAGCAGTTCCCTAACTGTGGGCTGCAATGCCTCTCTGCACCACAGTGAACTCACAAGGATATCTCAAGATATTTTAATCCATCCTCCCACCTTTCACCTGGTTTTAAAATGTCCTCATTTTCCCCTTCCATTTCCAAGCTTAAAAACAAAAAGTAAGGGGGATAGTTATGGAGTAAGATGTCTAGACAATAATGTTTCGACCCCAAAAAGAGTTATTTTATTGCTGTTAATGAAGTTTAAATTTTACTGTCCTTTGTCTCAGTCCCCACATAGTCAAAAAAGGGGGGATGGGTGGGCTATCTGTACTGAGATCCCTCCAGAATAACTGAACTACATATAGCAGAGACAACATCTGATACAAAATGTAGGCCTGTGTCTCCAATACAGTCACTTCCTTCTTTTTCCATTCTCCTGTATGATTTTTGACATATTTTGCCTAATGCTGAAGCCAGTGAAGTTTCAAAAATCTTCACGATGTGTTTTGTGCGTTTTTGGTGTCCAATAATGGTATCGCTCCTTTGTGGATTTTGCTTTATTTTGCTGTGTGGCCAACATAGTAACCCCTGAACATATTTTTTTTTTCTAGGTATATCTCAATTAACAAAGTAGATGTATTCCTAGGCATTACTTCTTTAACAGAAAACCTGGTACCAGAGGCAGAAATAACATAGGGAGGAAAAAAGGGATAGGGTTCTACACCACAAAAAAACAACAACAAAAAAACAGTTCAACGTCTTTTGAGAAACTTTTTTTTTTCAAAATGAACAATTTGCACATGTAAAATGAAACAACCCAGTCAGGTAAGCCTAGTATAAGTAAACAAAAACATTTTGAACCTCGTAGACACCACAAAATGTATCCAGGGATTTTTTTTTTCTTTTCCCACCCTGCAGATCTTTCCCCCTGCCCATAGGTAGAAGGTAGCTGCTAAGACTAGCTAATCTGCTTTCCCTTTTTTCTTCATTTTGTTGTTCACACATACACAGGTAAGGGATTCTGGAAGCAGTTGTTCATTTTTCCTGTTGTAGGCAGGCATACACAGCTGCAGAAGAGTCAGCTACATTCTTTCCCACCTCAACCATTATTGCATGATAGGCTACTACAATCCAATACCAGAAATCTGTATTTGTCCAGTCCTCTTTAACCTTCCTTTCAGTGCTGATGATGCTTAAAACTTGCAGCTAGACAGAAGATGGGAAGAAAAGAGAGGCTGAGCAAGCATGAAAAAAACTTTGTAAAAAGAAGCTCTATTTTAGAGACTTCGTTAACTGAGGAGCACCTGTAATATAAAAGTCAATGTTTCTTTGTCAGGTGAACACTTCATATGATTGGCTGTTTCAGGCCAAGACCTCATAAGACTGGCTGCCTAAAAAGATTCTATGGAATCCTGGGATTTGCAGTTCAGGAAAGAGCCTTTAGAATTCTCAGTCAGCGAGCTCTTTGGACTCAGTCAACTGTCTCTGTCTTTAATAGACTGGTTGTTATGGAGATGAGGCCTAGCAGCAAGGAGGAGGGCAGTTTATTCTCTCAGGAACACAACCTCTGTATACAGATTGGATTGGGGAATATGAGGAAAAGTTACAGGTACCGAACAAGACAGTTTGGGGAATCAGAGACAAGGATCTCAAATCTTTCTAACAAGTATGATCTATGAGAAAATAAAATCCCGGGCAACGCTGGGTATATACTCTAGTTCATGAATAAAAATAACAGCTCTCTAGGCCGAAATTTAAAAAAAAAGCACGGATGCGCCCCAAGTGAGAATTAAACTTTAATGCACCTGACCAAACGGGGTAGTTAGAGTCTAGTCTGATGCAAACTCCTTTCCCTACAGACCAACCTCGCCTCCAAACTAAGGCCCGCCCCTGTTTCCATGGCACCCCGCAGCCCCATACCAGATGTGCGGCGGCTCCCGCAGACGGTAAAAGCGGGTCGCGAAGCTGAGGAGCGTGACGAGGCCGAGCGGGCTCCAAAACCAGCCAGCGCTCCCGGGGGCTGGAGGCGGCGGCGGCGGCGGCGGCGTCGCGGGACCGCTGGCCAGCCTGAGCGTTCTTCGTCGCCGCAGGCCCAGCACGGCCCGGCAGCTCTTGTTCGCCGCCAGAGGCATTCGCGCCCTGACGGGAGGCGCCTCCTGCCGGCAACCCCCGCGCCACCTCGGCCTGCGCGCAATGCACCAAGGGAAACGAAGTCCCCGTTCGGAAGGCAGGACGGGCAAAAGAGCTTGGAGACCACAACGGCCACGTGACTGAGACGGGAGGGGGGACGAAGAGGCTTTTTATGGGATTGTGGGAAATGTAGTGCTCGAGAAAGAGTGGTTTTCTTCTGAAAGAAACAGTGCACCGTGTACACCTAAGCCTTACGGTGGTTCTCAACCTGTGGGTCCCCAGATGTTTGTGGACTTCGGCTCCCAGAAGCCCTGAGCACTGACCATAGTGGCTGGGGCTTCTGGGAGCTGAAGTCCACAAACATCTGGGGACCCACAGGTTGAGAACCACTGATTTAGCATATCAACATGCGTGTCCCCTTGCATTCAGTGGAAACAACGAAAGGCCGCTGTGGTACCTTAGGGACTACCAAATTTATTACAGCACGAGCTTTTGAAGACTCTGGATGTGTGATAAAGTGTATTCGAAGTATTTCAGTATCACCTGTATTTGGTCCCACAATTTCCCATCATTAGGTGACAGGGAATTAGGGATGACGAGAACTGTACGGGAGAAAAATCCCATCCTCCTGTAACACAAAGACAGTGGGGTCCCTCACCACATCCAGCTGCACAAGAACAAGCAGTTGCCAAGCTACTTGCCGAGACTCCGGACCTATTCCCGTTACAGAATTATACTGCTATTATTCCACTTTAATTGCCATGGTTCCATCCTGGGATTTGATGCTTAGGGAGGGGCATTTAGAATTCTCAGCCAAAGGGATCTAGGGCTTCACCGGACTGCAGGGCAGTTGAAGCCGACTAATTTCCGCACTGCACTCATAGCGCGATTATTCCACTTTCAACATCCTATGGAATCCTGGGGTTTGCAGTTTCCCGAAACTGCAAACCCCAGGATTCCATAGGATGTTGAAAGTGGAATAATCGCGCTATAAGAGTGCAGTGCGGAAATGGTCTGACAGCATTGTAAGCGTATAGTGTGAATGAGCCTGTTTCTGGGTAGCGTGAGCTTATAATCCTTAGGGCCTTTCTACCCTACACTGTTATAGTGCTATTATTCCCCTTCCAACATCCTGTGGAATTCTGGGGTTTGTAGTTTCCTAGGGCCAAAGAGCTCTCTGGCTGATCCTTCTAAATGCCCTTCCCTAAACTGCAAACCCCAGGATTCCATGGGATGTGGAACAATCGCACTATAACTGTAGTACAGAAAGGCCCTTAGTCCTTTAGGTGTCACAACGCCCTTCTTTTTTTTACTATTCTTATGTTTTTGGGGGGGTCCAACGGGTTGATACAGTGTCTCTTTCTAAAAGGTGTATATTAACTATAGATTATACAGGGTCACAGGGTGTTCTTTCTTTTACCAGATGTTCTACTTTAAACTTTTTTTTCTTTGGGGAATAGAGTATGCTAGTCCAATGGTTCTTAACCCTTTTTTATTGGGGACCCCCATTAAATATAATTTGTTGCCAGGGTCCCCCAAGATTTAACTCAAAATTTAAATTTTTAAACTTAAATATTTAAATTTAGGCTAGCATATTCAAACATTCACTTAAATATTCAAATATTTATTTATTAAAGGCTTCCGGAGACTGTCCAGGCACTGGGAGGCCCCTCCGGAAACTGCAACTCCCAGGATTCCATAGGATGTTGAAAATGGAACAATAACACTATAACAGTCTAGTGCGGAAATGGCCCTACGCCCCCTCCCCTTTTTTTTTTCCAGGACAACTTTAGAAATTTTTTTAAGGATCCAAGGGAAATCTCTTACCCTCCAGCATTGCCAAAAACAAAGTATTTCTTGTCCAAAACATCTGGAGAAAACTTTTTTAAAAAAAAAGAGATAGTGTTAATTGTCTCTGTTTCAATATAAACAGGGAAGGCAGGAGGGGGGAAAGAGTTGTGTCACATTTTTAAGAAACAGAAGATCTATTTCAAAATGGGCTTCCGCGGATGATTAGAAGCCACTCCTCGGCAGCATAGATAGCCTCGGCGTAGTTTTAAAACTTGGAAACAGAGCCGAAACTACACTTCCCAGAGTGCCAAGAACTCCTTGCAAAGAAAATCTCTACCCGCGGGGCCCTGCCTTAAAACGACCTCTCAGCTCAAGAAAGTGTCTGTTGGCCGTAACTCGAAACGCTGTCAGCGTCGAGTTATAAAAGCGGCCGCGCTTCATTCGCCAGAGGGACAGAAGCGTAACAAAGGGAGAGCGCGGAAGATGCGTGCCGCGTTAGCGAAGGTATTTGCAATTACAAAGATGCGGAAAAAGAGCTCTCTCCGTTAGCTGTACATATCAAGGAACCGTTTCTTCTGCATTGCTTTTTCTTATCCCTGCGCCTAGCCCCCCCGCCCCCGGCGTGCATGGGTAGACGGGCGTCAGACTGAAGTTCGGCTGACATTTACAGCCGCTGCTCAGAGGAAAGGAAATGCTGTGTTTCCGTCCTCAGTACCCGTTAGAGGGGATTCCCATTCTTTCCGAAAGAGTTCAGTGCTATATGCAAAAACTGGTTGCTACAAGGGAACCCAGGTGTGTTCTTAAATAATCCTGAATATTTTTATTTCATTTTGTTTTTTGCTACAGCCCTTTAGGGGCTTTCCAGAGAGCAGAGGTTATCCTGCTTCTGAGCATGTCTGGAGTGCCTTTGCCCTATCCCTGAATAATACTGCCTTTAAAGGACAGAGCATATGAAAATTGCTCCTGAATTAGACAAAAGATTAGTCCAGTTTTCTGTTCACAGTGGCTGGTCGGTTGCGCACAATAAAGTAGGTATAAGATGACTATGAGCAAGGAAGATCTTGCATAGCCAGCCTGCTGCTGCTGAGAAGACTCTTTCTGTGGCAGCCAGTCACCACATTATGGACGGCAGGAACATTGTCGGGAGAATCTGCACTGAACATCTTAATGCAGGATTAACACCTGTAGCCCTCCAGATGTTGTTGAACGTCAGCTCCCACCAGCCCTAGTCAGCCTGATCTCTTATGAAGGGTTGTGGAAACAGTATGCTGCAAGATCCCTTTGCATATGGGAACAGTAGTACATCAAAATCTGGAGGGCCAAAGATTCCCCCTCCTCCACCCTAATGTATGGCTAGAAGTAGGTACATATGAATTAAAATTAAATTTGAAGCTCACAATGCAAGACAAAGCCAGTAATGAATTCCAAGCCTAGCCCACTACAAAGCACAGAGCAGAATGGGAAAATCACCATGTATCCACCACCCTGAACAACTTGGGAGAGGGACAAGTTGTATTTCTATACAAACGTGATAGAAAAATAACAATATTGCATTTGCAGCCTCTCATTTTCTAATGTTTCACCAGGCTTGATTTGTACTTAATTTGTTCAACCCTGGAATCAACTTTCAATGCTATAGACCTGGGAAATAATAAAACAAAGCTTCTGAGCATGTCTAGAATGCCCTTACCCTATCCCTGAATAATACTGCCTTTAAAGAACAGAGCTTTGAGAGCAGCCAATATGGATTTCTAGGAGTTCTGTATCCCTGTCCCACCCTCTCTCCTTAAAAGTTAGATACTGGTAGCTTAGGAATTGGGTAGGTGGGTGGGTATGTGCATGCGTACATGCACCCACCTTCCTTCAAGTCACCTTTTGATTTAGGGCCCAAAAATTGGATAGATTCTGATAAGTAGTGGGTATAAATATGTCTGGAGTCTACTTTGAAGGAAGTAGTCCATAATTTCTGCAGCTGATCTTTCTTCATTAACTGAGAAAGGCTGGATATAATTCATGCCAGAATCCTATGATGTTATTCTCAGGAATTTCCTAAGGAGATCACTGAAAGATACATCCACCATTTTTCAAATCATCTGGTTTTATATCCATAACATTATCTAGTAACTAGCTGATATAAACGTTTCATTCATTATGAATAAGAATAATTGTAAGATAAACATTCCTAGCCAAAGGCAATATTTCTCAGTGATAATTACCGTTAAAGAAACAACTGACTAGAAAAATGTAAAGTAGTGGGTTGAGTGTGTCTCTTAATTAGAACTGACAGTCTTAAAGCACTATGCATAGGCATGCACAGTGCATAGAATCTGCAGTATCTCATGCTGTTTTTTTCCTGTGAAAATCAGAGCTTTAGGTTGCAGCCACATTGTGCATTGTCCCAGTGAATTTATCATACCATTAAAAGCTGCATTGAACATAATGAGTACACAGGTGTAGGGCTGTGCTTTACATTTTCTACAACCTTTTCAACATGTGCACCCAGTAAGTGCAAGCAGCACAAGAACTGAAGGAAACTCTTGCTTTCTGAAAGGAGCCCCCAAGTACTGCAGATAAAGTGAACCATACATTTTTCAAAAAAAAAAAAAAAGCAGAGCAGGGTTTCTCTTCCATGTGGAACTCCAGCTCTCCCTCAGACATTTTTAGCAAACTCTTACCAGAACATTACTTTTGGAAAGCACAGCTCTCAGCATCCCAGTCACCTACAGTTATAGGAACTGTAAGCCAAACAAGTAATTTTTCCAAACTATGCCCACACATCTTGAACATGCACTTGTTATGAGCTGAAAGAACAATTCTTTCCTTTTGAGCCAAAATGAAACCGTTCACACTGCATATAGTTCAGTTGTGGAATTTGCTACTGCAGGATATAGATATGATCATCAACTTAGATAGCTTTAAAAGAAAACCAGGTGGGTACATTCAGCATAAGACTACAATCCTGTGCACACTTGACTGGGAGTAAGACCACTGAATACAGTGAGATTAAAACCTATGTACCCAGAGTTAATAAGCAATTAATGAGCACCAGTTATTCAGCGTGCCTCTGAAGAAAAGTTCCTGGTGAACAACAACAAGAAATAGGCTATCTCCATATGTCCTTTATATGGGCTTCCCGTAGGCATCTTACTGAACACTGGGACATAACATGCTGGATGAAAAATGTCTTTGGTCTGATCCAGGGCATACATTTCACGGTGCTTGATCTCTGTCCTTCAGACCCTGCATAAAATATTCTGAATTCTATTAAATTCCAGATATTACAGCTGGAACCAATTATGTAATGTGGCATTCTTAGAAACATAGGCATTGCTTGTTTATTGTTCTATTTTAAAACAAAAGTTTGTGCATAATAAACACAGTGACAATTGTAGTCTTTTCCCTCTAATATCTGAGACTTAAAATGCTAAGGAATAAGAGATCTTCCTGGTTTTCCTTCTCTCTTCTGGAATCTAAAAGCTAAAGGCTGGGATTATGAAACTTCTTTGATTGGCTGCAAGAGAAGTTCCTCCCTCTCCCCACTTTGTAGTATACTCTGAGTTGGCTTTAATTCTGAAGATAACTGCATGCAGGAGGCATGGAGACTTCTACAAAGGTGAGAGAAAAACAAGTTTATAGTCAGCTGCCTTAGCATCACTGCATTACTGATTGTCCTTCCTACTGTGTTTACAACAAACTCTTTTGGAGCAGTAGCTACAGTACTTAGAACAGGCTTCTCTTTGGGTCATCTTCTGTAACTGAAAGGTTTGAAAGCAAACCATCTATTGATATCTGCAGGAGAGATGGCTAAAAAAAATTAGTAACAGTGGAAAAGTACAGCATTTCAAATTGTAAGTAACAGCCTTCTCCAAACTGGTGTCATCTGGATTGTGGGACTAAATTTTCCACTATTCCCAGCCAACCTGGCCATTGCTGGATGGCGACGATGGGAGTTGTAGTCCATTTGGACACAAGTTTGAAAGAAGACTGATAATAGAAATGGATGTGGCCAAATGGTGCCTTCAGTGAGTTAATTCCATTTCCAGCAGAATAGTGTGACAAGTTGCCATTTTAACGGTTTTTAAAAAGTTGCTCCCATTTTATAAAACTTTGTACTTGGATTTAGTGAATCTAATGTAATTTCAACTTTAATTTTTCACCATGTTTTTTTTTCCTTCTTGTAGCCAGTCCTTTATACTTATTTTAGAAGCTCCTGCTCCTGGAGGGTACGAATTGGTAAGAATAATTTTTGAATCCATTTCTATATGATGCTGTCCAGTTCTATGTGTTTTAGATTTATCTACCAAAGTGTAGTTGATAAGTGACTGATTAATCACAGAGAAGCAAAATATGCAACTAAATCAACCATTTCTGGGAACTGACTCTGCAGTCTTATATATATGTCTACTCAGCAAGAGCTGCTTCCTGGGCATACAAAATTCACTTAATTCCGTTGGCAGAAGTATGTTCCATGTAGAATTTTATTTTCTAGTAAAAAGTGATTCTCTACAAGTGGCAGCAATGTTTGGGATACCACCCATAGTTATTTCTGAACTGCAATAAATGCTGTTTAGTAATTCTGAAATCTTTCCGTAGCCTAAACATTTTTGTGTGTGTCTTTCTTTCTTTGAGTGCTTCTCTTTATATCCCAGCCTGAAATTAATCAGAAACATGCTTTCAAGATACAAAAGAAGTGTAATCCAGCTGTTTTCAGTTACAGTATTGGATTTTAAAAATTCTCATGCTGGAAAACATGATATTCAGGGGACTCTGGACCTTAAACTGAAAAGTCTGTACTATCAGTTGAAGCTTTAACTTGCTATAATCTAGCAAAACAAACAATGGTAGCCTTGCAAGGTCTACATTCCAGAATTAAATGGGCTATTGTAAACTTTAGTTAAGTTGATCCCTCCAGATTACAGGGCATGGAAAAGCAGTGTGTTAACCTGACTTGTTGGTCTAATAATATGATTCTCAAGAGATCTTGGATTGAGTTTCCAGATAAAGCCTTGCAATAGATAAAAAAAAAGGGGTTGCATTTTTAGTAACAACCATGATTCAGTTATAGAGGGCATATTTGTACATGGAAAGTCTCAGATTCAATCTGTGACCAGTTCCAGATGGTAGAACTCTATTAGTCAATGTAGACAATAGAGAGCAAGACCAAATAATATATGAAATGTTCTGATTCAATATAAAGCAGTTTCTGTGTTTCTGTTTGTGGAATTGTTATATCTTGTATACAGCTTAGAAAATAAATCTACATTAGGGCAGCATTCAGTACTCAAGGTAACACTGTTATAGTATTTAACTCTTATCGCTTGCTTAACAGGGTGTTTTCTACCTCTATTTTATTTTCCCAGAAATACTGAATTCAAGATTTTGCCTTTGTTCATAAAAATAATGTTCAATATAAGCAAGTGTATCAGTATGTCTTGACCTCCAGTAAATTAAACAGAGCATGACTAAAGACATGTTCTGAAAAAAGAGATTTACAGTGGGATTATGAAGTACTTAAGAACAGATAGAATAAAGGTGTTTCAAGTGAGTGGGTGGAGTTGAAATCACGCACCTTCCACTTCTTTTTAAGAAAAAAACGAGTCAGAGAAAGGAAAGCAGATCGAGAAATCATAATGTGAAAACATTAGCTCTTCTTCAACACCTATTTTACAAAGAGTTGTATTCTTTTTATTGTAGTTATTGTTGGTACCATCAAGTCAGCTTTGACTTATGGTGATCCTACGAATGAGAGACCTCAAAGTCACCCTATCATCAACAGCCCTTGCAACAGGTCTTGCAAGACTCGGGAGTGTAGCTTCGTTGATTGAATCTATCCATCTATAAGGCAATCTTCTTTTCCTACTGTCTTCTACCTTCCTGAGTATTATTGTCTTTTATAGTGAGTCTTGTCTTCTCATTATATGGTCAAAGTACAATAGCCTTGGTTTTAGTTATCTTGGCTTCTAGGAGAGAATTGAGACTGGCTTTACTCTAGGACCCATTTGTTTGTCCTTTTATGAGACCATAGTATCTGTAGAACTCTTCTCCAGCACCAGATTTCAAATAAGTTGACTTTCTTCCTATTAGCTTTCTTCACTCTTCAGTTTTCACAGCCATACAGAGAACTTTAAAATATTATGGCAGGGACAATCCTAATTTTAGTATTCAATGATGTATCTTTACACTTCAGGATCTTGTCTAGTTCCTTCTAAGTTCCAGTCTTCTTCTGTTTTCTTGACTGCAGTCTCCATTCTAGTTAAAGACTGAACCAAAGTATGGAAAATCTTGAACTATTTCAATGTCTTCATCATCTACTTTACGGTTATGTAAATTGTCTGTGGCTATTTTTTTCTTAATTTTGTTTTCTTAACTATTGCCTTTGCATTTTTGTCTTAACTTTCTTCAGTAATCATTCCAAGTCGTTGTTGTATTCCAATGGTGGTACGGTATCATCTGCATATCATAAACTATTGATATTCCTTTCTCCAATTTTCATGCCTCCTTCCTCCAAATCTAATCCTGCTTTATATGTGATATGTTCAGCCTACAAGTTAGCCAGATATAGTATCTGACCCCCTTGCCAATTGGAAATCGTTCTCTTTCTCTGTGTTTTGTCCTGTCATTAGCCTCTTTTCCTCAGTACAGATTATGTATAGGGCTAATCACATTTTGTGATATACATGTTTCTTTAAGAGCAAGCCATAGTTTTTCATAATCTACACAACAGAGTCTTTGCTATTGTCTGTAAAGCACAGGCTGATTTCCTTCTGAAATTCCTTGGTGCACTCTTTAATCCAACATATGTTTGTAATACTATTGTTTTTATTAATTACATCTTTTTTCACAAAGAAGGGAGGAAGGCTAGTGCTAAGCAGTAATAAAAGAAGGGAGAAGCAGAAGAGTTCCAGTGCTGACGTGTCTCTGTTTTGTGTGACATAAGCCCTGCTGAAGCATTACTTGCCCAGTTTGAATAAACACAAAAAGAGGAGACAACTTAGATCTCTCCATTGTTTTTCCCCTTCAAATACAAACCAACAAGTGTGAAGAGATATTTCTGCTCACATGGAAACTCTCAGTGCAGACAAGAACAAGAACCTGATTTTACAGCTTCACTTTTCGGATGGAGACTCTCCATGTGATCATGATCTCTTCAGAGCTTTAGATGTCACATATGGCAATTGAATTGTGCCCAGACCTCAGCAGAAAGCCAGTGCAGTCTTTGGAACATAGATATGGTTAGTGCATAGCAACCTCTCTTGTTAATAACAGCTTAATGACTGCCCCATGCTCTGGAATTCTCTTCCTAGGGAGCTAGAACAGTCCAGAGCACCATTTTAATTGTATTAGTTCCAACTGCTTTTTAACATTTTAATTATATGTTTTACATAGCTTTTAGTGCTGTCAATAGTTAATTCTATTTCAGTGTTGATCTTTTGTATTTTTCACTATATTGTATTTGTTTCAATGTCAAAGCCATCTAGAGCCCCAGTTTTGGGGAAAAGATGAAATATAATAAAGATGATGATAATCGGTCTATCATTTGATGTCCTGTTTACAGTTTCCAAATAGTTCATGATCATCACAGTCAAAGTAGACTAGTTGGCATATGGCTTTCTTTGTTCACGTACCCATCTTGGTTTATATAAATTAAAGAAATGGAGAGATCTAAATTATCCTCAAAAAGTGTCTGTGAGATAAGGATTGCTGAATCCTCCTTCTGATTTCCTTCTGCAAAGCCATTGTCAGTAGCCTCCATCCTTGGCCAGCTGCTAAGGCCCATCACGGGTGCCCATGATTGGGCTCCTCATAGCAGATGACTGGGTCTGGGAACCACCCATCATTTTGCACAATGCTCTGGAGCAAAGATCACCCATAATGCTCTAGAGTTGTGGCTATCTCAGGTACTCCAGGAAGACGTGAACAAATATAAAATGATGACCTGTATCCCACCAAAAGAGGATGCACCTTGCCAAGCTCACCCCCTCAGACCTGGAACTAGTACTGACATAATTACTTCTGGCACTGGAGCCAGACTGGGAAAAAGTCCCTGTGATAAGTATAAGAATGTAAAGCTCATCTCACCTGTTCCTTCCTTTGTAAGACAACTTTGGCCATGTTGGCTGGGGATGGTAGGAATTTTAGTCTGTATCTAGAGGGCACCAGGTTGTGAAGGCTGTTGTAAGAGTTCGATTCTCATCCTCCCACCTGAGCCCTTTATACATGAAGAAGAAATCCAGTAGGGAAACCCTTTAAGAAGAAAAATTTCTTCCCATCAGCTCCAGTCAAACCCTCAGTTGGTAACTGCAGCTGTACTGAACAGAAGCTCCTCATTTTGCTTGATGTTTTGCTTTGTTTTCTTCAGAAACAATCAGTAGTTTTCACTTTTATGTGCTCTTGCATAATTCTTCAATATTTTTAAATCAATATTCCTTTCAGCTGTCTGTTTTGCTGTACTGTTTTAACTTATTCTTTCACTGGAAGACTGCTGGAAAATAGTTTTTAAGAAAAAAAGTTATAAATAAAAGAAAAAGAAGTTATAAAACTGAAGTAGGTAACTATCCCTTTCTTGTTGATAGCTCTGGCTCTGAAGGGTATCGCCTATGATCCAGCCCCAGTAAATCTTGTGAAGGATGGAGGGCAGCAGGTAAGGAGAGAACTGCAGTCAGTCCATACAGAAGAAAGATGGGAACCACATGAAACCTGAGGTTGTATGAATTAGAAGATATTGTAAGGATTTAGCAGCGCTCTCTGCACCTTTACAGAGAACAGGATTTATTTTCTCTGTAAAGATGATGGTTTTTTAAGTAGCACTTCTGTTACTGAAAGGCTAGCTCTCTGGGTCTTAACAGGACATGGAAATTAAGTGTCAAAGATATAGCTGTGTTAGTTTGTTTTTGTATAAAAATTAAGGAAATACTGGAAGGAAAGAGTCTAGCTGAACAGTTGGCTCTCCACATTTGCTAGGGTTTAGGGCACAGGATCCCTGCAAAAGTGGAAATATCACAAATATCGAAATGCGTGTGCCTGTCTATGGAAGGAGGCCAAGGCATGGTAGGGGAAGCAGGTACCCAAAATCCAAACAAGATCAGGGAAAGGAAAGGGATAGGTCAGCATGGTGGCCCTATACTTCCTCTCTTGCCTATCTCCTACCTTGGGTGTGAGGGGGCATTGGAGAGGGCTTGTGGTGCTGAGAAATTGAGTTGTGATCCATCCTTAGATGGCCAGGGAGTGGCTGGTGGAGGAGGACCAGAGGCAGGTTATTAAAAGGTTATGTGGAGCCACTGAGAGGGAAGGTTCTCCCAGAAAAGAGGTACCTGAGGTGGGGGAGGTAGCGTTTGAAGAAACTCACAAATAATCAAATCTGTGAAAGTCAAATCTGCAAATGTGGAGGGCTGATTGTATCTTTAAGAACCCAGACAGAATTGTTATCACATTTTAGAGTCAAGTTAGCAGCATAGACAAACAGAAGGCCGCTGCAATAGCTAAAAGATGCTATCATCAGTATGCTTTGATGTGCCAATTGGAATCTTCTGTATCGTATGCCATTCTGACTGGCCCCCCACCCCTATGGTATAACTGCATTTATACTTGAAGATAAACAAATCAGTTAGTCCTAAAGATGTTACTAGTTTCTTTGTTGAGTATTTGTCTTCAGGTTGCCTGTCAGCTTATAGCAACTGCATGAATTATGGAGTTTTCTTAGACAAGGAGCACTCAGTTGTGGTTCGCCATTGCCTTCCTCTGAAAGATAGGTATTCCCTGCTAGTTTTCCATCCAACTACTAACCAGACCTGACCTGGCCAAGATCACATGGAACCTGGTGCTGTACTCCATGCTAAAATAAATAAGTCTAAAAGGTGTTGCTACACTCCTTTGCTCCAATCATTTCCCTTTTTATATGAAAATTAATAAGTAGAACTTTCCATAGGAAGCCTCTGAATACCAGTTGCTGAAATTTAGCACTGGGAGAGGGCTATTGCCTTCATATTCTGTCTAAGGCTTTCCATGGGCATCTGGTTAACCATCGTAGGAAACAAGATGGTAGGACAGAGGGGCCTTTGGTGTGATCCAATGGACCATTACTTACATTTGTATTGAGTACAAATCAGGCTTCTGTAGAGATACTGTTTTTTTCTATTGCAGGATGGGAATAAGGGGGTCATGTTGATGTTGTTGGACTGCAGTTCCCAGCATTTCTCATCATTGGCTAATCTGACTAGGGTGAGAAACTAGGGTCCACCATTTGCAAGGCCGCACAATCCCCATCCTCCTAGGTCAGGAGGCAAAATCAGTGCTTCCACATTCGTTGTTAACAGTTGGGCCATTTCCGCACTACGCTCTTATAGTGCAATTATTCCACTTTCAACATCCTATGGAATCTTGAGGTTTGCAGTTTAGGGAGGAGCCGGCTGTGTAGTGTGGAAATGGCCTTGGTGAAAGTTTGTTTTTTTTTCTGGCCCACACCTTGAAGCAAGTTGAGAACCTGCACAGTTCTCTACCTTTTTTAAAAAAAAAACTATCTGCAACCCTTCATCCATCCACCTCAGAGAGTTAACTGGTGATGCAGAAGGACAAGTAACCGGGCCAAGAACCTGAGTAGAACCTGAGTACAAGGCAGGAGTGTAATCCTCAAATGCGTAATCAAATAGTTGCCCACTAGCCCCGAAAGATTGGAAATTAGTGTATTGTGACTGTATGGTGGTGAAATTTTACTCAGGAACGCTTATATCTTGAACAAAAGGAACCATGAAATTGCTACATATTGGTCAGAAAACAAAAGGCTATGGTGTCCATTTGTGAGCTGTATGTTGTGGGAGGACAGTGTTCTGGGGCTGTTTGCCATGCACTGTTGAGAAGGATTAAATTTCTCATTAGTGGAAGCAGATGAATGGACCTCACTTCATCCCAGCTGCCACTGTCCTGACCTTGGAGGGAGGGAGAGAAGCAGGCACAGCTCAATCATGCCTAGGACTAGAAGCAATGAAAGGCCGTCCCTCCATCCTAGCTGCCACTGCTGGAGGGCAGGAGGCAGTGTCCACCTGTATGGATAAGATAATATGAGTCTGTATCCCTCTGAGCTCCTAGCTTTAAAGACTTTTACTTCAAAGGGAAAGTTTTACTCTTTTGTTTGGCAGTACAAGAGCCATAGTGTCTTAAGAACTGTCCTGTCTCCACAGCTGTCTCCAGAATTCCAAGCAGTGAATCCAATGAAGCAAGTCCCTGCTCTCAAAATTGATGGTGTCACCCTATCACAGTCAGTAAGTAATCAGTTTGTATTAAATATTTACTTAGTTCTGCTATTCAGACTAAGGACTTTGCACTCAGTATTGAGTAGCCCATTTGAATACCAGGCTTCAGATATATCAGTACAAAAACCACCCAAAGTAGGATTGGAAGGAACTTAACTTTTAAAGAATTTTTTTTCTTTTCATGCAGTGCATTTCACTCTCTGACATTTGAAAAATCTAATGCACCTTAAAGATGTTGTTTTCTGAGTAAGATCCCACCACAACAATTGTCAGGCATGCGATTCATGTACAGAACCACCAATGATGACATTTGCTCTGAATTAGCTCAAGCCAAGCAGATCCAGTTTGCTTGGCCTGCATCAGAGGACTGCTTTCCACTCTCGTTCACTTCCCAGGATCATTCTTAGGAGGTTCTTCTTTTTCAGCTGGCCATAATAGAATATCTGGAGGAGACAAGGCCAAACCCTAGGATTCTGCCTCAGGATCCTAAGAAGAGAGCTCAGGTCCGGATGATCTCAGATCACATTGTTTCTGGAATCCAACCTTTGCAGGTAATTGTCCCATTGCCAAGGCTGTTTGTCCCGCATTTAACACTGTTGCTTCAGAGTCCAGTGACACTGATTGCAAATGACTTCAGGAAGATGGAGGTATTTCTTGAAGAGAGCAGGTTGTGTTGGCAGTAATTTCTGTTTTCCTCCTACTGCTGTTCAGTCCACCTACCGGTACTTCCAGAGGCCCAAAGCTTTGGGAACAAGGAATATAGGGCACTCAGCAAACTGTAAAATGCCAGAAAGCAGATTTTTTTAATTCATTTTAATCAAAACCATTCTCTCTCCTGCAGTTTTGGCACATTGGTCAAGTTGCCCAAGGACCACAAGTGAGAACTAATCACAAGGAAATTATGAACTAAATAGAAGAGCTGGGGATGTTTAAAAAGTTTTATTAATCTTTCTCACCTCTCAAAATTAATTTATTAAGATTAGTAGTGAAAATATTTAGTATTTTATACTGATTATCCCATTAATACTACTTTTTAAAGGAACTATTGGTAGTTGCACACCAGAGCTTTTGTTCCGTACAGATCCTTACTGGGCTTTAAATAGCTCTTTACCTGGTCAGTGATAGGGGCAGAAGAATATTGAAGTAACAAGTTTAAGCCTACTGTCTGTTATGCCAAAAAGGAACAAACACATAAAATGTATAAGTCCCTTCCAATAGAAAGCAAAATGTGAAGTACTTTCTCCTTGTCATTAAAAATAATTAGTTATCGTAACATGTTATTCCTGACATTTTATTTCTAATCTCTGCAAAAAGGTGCATAAAAAAAATTGGTAAGGATTAGGCCAGGCCAAGAGTCAACAGTATCTAACCATGGCACCCCAAATGACAAATATTTTCACAGCAGTAACAGTCATGTAATCAACAAACCACCTCAGAGTATTTTTTGCCTAAGAGAACCCTACGAAATTCATGAGGTCGGCGTAAATCAACAGGTGACTTAAAAGATGCGCATGTGCACACACTCACAGACACACACACAATGCTACTGTTAGTGCTTATAGTATGTTTATTCATTTCATGATCATCTCTGAAGATTTTGTAGCACTTCAAAGTTACATTTGATCGAAGACAGTAGCATAGGGTAGAAAAAAGCGTATGCGAACACCAAATTGAATACACAAAGGCTTTGCATTTTGTCCTGAAGACCTCCCCCGTACCTGTGTTCACATAGTAGTGTGATTTATTTTTTTCAAACCTATAACCTCATTCTTCATCAAAAAATGCTCCCAAAGCATGTTATGTAAGATAAGTACAAACAATACAGCTCTTGTCCGCAGGTTTACAATCTGATATACAATCCAGAATGGCATAAGGACACATGGATGAAAAGGAAAGAGGAAAACAAACACACTCAGATACCAATTCTTAAAGGTTTCACAGTAATTCTTATAGTGGCTAACTGTTGTGGAAATAATTCAGGAAAAGAAGTAGCCCAATGGAGGTGGTCTCGCAGATGTGTTTCCTATTGGCAAACAGTCTAATCTTCAGCCTCTGCCTACATTTCTCAGAACCTGAGTATCCTACAGCAAATGGGAGAGAAGAAGCTAGACTGGGCACAGCGCTATATTTCTTCTGGCTTTGAAGGTAAGTGTTAGGATGACATTTTCAGCTGGGCTTAAGTAATCTGCTAATTGAACAGGAACTTTTTCTAAAAGTTTATCTACTTAGCTGTCTTATACTGTATTGTACTGACAGTCAAGTAAAACAGCTCAGCTGAACGAAATCATTCAGGAACTTCTGCAGACTGAAACAGGGAGATTCCTGACAGCCCTGCCCTGAGAGCAACAACCAGTGGAAATTGATCTCTTTTATGTCTTAAAAGAGTATTGGGTTGTTGTTTTTTTAAATCACAATGAACCTTTAAAATGTTCTGCAGGAACTGAGAACAAGCAACAGTTTGTTGCAGTCAGAGAGAATGGATAAATTAGCAGTTTAGCTAAGATATGTTGCTGCAGATACAGATAGTAACCACTGAAAAAGCAAGTGGACTGGAAAGCCCATGGCACTCACTCCTTAGGTATTAAGGCCACTGTTCTGTGCATCCAAAGACTGGGATGGCTGAGTGAATGGTACTATTCTGGAGTGTATATGGCAGGCATGGTAAACAGTTGGCATTTAGTTCCCCCATCTGAGAACCTGGAGCTGCACCACTCACCACCTCCCACCCACAATTAATATTTTTGCTCCCAGATGCTCCCCAAATCCCTTGGGGGTTGGGGAGCATTTTAGTCATGCTTGTGGCCTCCTCAGTAAGTCTGGTTCCCTTCCTGTTTTAAAAAGCTCTGGTTCACTTCCTGTTTTAAAAAGACCTCTCCTAGAGCTAAAACAAGAGGTGGCATGGTGAAATTTCCCTCCATGCACCCTTAGAGGTAGGTCAGGGAGAGTGTCGTTATACACTTTAAAGTCATTTCTAACTTATGGCAACCCTGTCATGGTGAACCTATCATGGGGTTTTCCTGGCACACTTGGTTTAGAGGGGGTTTGCCATTGCCTTTCTCTGAGGCTGAATGAGTAGGTTTCCATGGCTGAACCCTGGTCTCCAGGGTCTTCATCTAACACTTAACTACACCACATTGGCTGATGGGAGAAGCATTTGGAGACTTGGGGAGGGTGTGGTGGGGCATATGCCAACTACAGACCACACTTAATCTACCCAGTGTATGTGATTGTGACACCTTTTAATGTAGCTGGCCCATATCAACCAAATAATAGCACAGCAAAGAGAATCTTTGTACTGCAACCTGCTCTGTCCTGTAGTAGTGCTCCACCTGAAGAAGAATGTGAAGTACATGTCTGAGTGGTACAACTCATTCTGTCACCCTCAGGAGACTACCCATTCTATTGCACACATGCAGACCAGTTCTCAGCTTGGAACAGATCTACACCAGGCCCATGGAGCCAGCCATTCCAAAGTTAGAAACAAGCAGCAGAAAAAACAAGTCAGATAGGAGGAAGGTTTATTGTGATTTTTTATTTTATTTTTTTAATTTATTTTCCTTTTTTCATTTATATTTATATATATTTATCGTTGTAGGACAGCTTACATACAACATAGTCAATAGGTTTTGCAAGAAATAGCAGAGGAAGGAGATAGTGCTGAAGTCTTTCTCTTCACTATGGTTTTCCTCTGCAATTGCTTTTCCACCTTTGGCTAAGGGAAATCAGGCAAGTAGAAGAAAGGTTGAGCAAAATCCTTGTCTCCTCAACCCCATTTTGCGCACTGAATGCAGACATGAAGTTAGAAATCTCACTGGTCACCAGACATATTACACTGTCTTCTCCCTATAATTCTAGAACCCAACTTCTATCCAGTTAAGATGGATTTAGGACAGACAAAAAGGATTACTGATTCACACAGCACATATTTCAAGTATGAAACTTGCTATCATTAGATGTAGTGATGACTACCAGTTTGAAAATGAGATTAGACAAATCCGTGCAGAAAAAAGAATGGATATTTGTTGCAATTTTCTCCAGGATCTTGTGCAGCATGTCTTTTGAGTCAGAGCTTGGAAGAATTCCTTTTGGAGGGCTCTGCTCTGAGTATCTGTTGCTGAAGAACAGTGAGAAGAAAGAGTTCTTTTCCTCGTTTCCTACTTCTAAGTTTTGCATCTGGTACACCACTAGAAGAAATGAGCTGGTAGACAAGATAGCCCTATTGGATAAGACTGAAGGCCTGTTTTTATATTCTTTTCTTCCCCACATTATGTATTTTCCACTAGTGGGCACTTCTTTGAGGTCTGGTGCTGCTGTTCTTTTGCTTTAAGGAACATACTCAACATTTTGTAGGATTGTTTCACATTTTCTTACCCCCTTATAATGGGTGGGGAAAGTGCAGACCCTTGTTTTTGGGGGGCCCGGCCCCTTTCCCTGAATTCTGCATTTTCTACAAAGCCTTTTTTGTCCCCATTTGCTGCAAAATGCAGTGGTTTTGTTCCTCATTCTCTATAATATGATGAACAAATGGCTGAAATTGGGCGAAAGCAAAGCTAGAAGTGATGTCAAGGGTACGATTTGCTGGGGATGCCTTGTGGGGCGTAAGAGGCGCCTGTGCAGTTGCCTACCCCTACTCTGTGAGGATATGGAAATGGAATTTATCTGTAGAATATATGCATTGAAAGCCCTTGGTTGAAAGTTCCTGTTTTACCATTGTGTTACCACTTTCCTTTCCTGCAGCTTTGGAGCAGATTCTGCATGAAACAGCTGGACGCTACTGTGTTGGGAATGAGGTAAAGAAGGCCTCTGATTAGGAAGAGAACTAAAAAAACTCAGTCTGAGTAATCAGAATGCCAACAGAGAGCTTCCCATTTTTCAAAGAGTCAGCAAAGGAGTGACTCTCTTACTGGTGCTTTTTTTATCACTGCAGTGCTCTGGTGTATGATAGCCAATAGACTAAATCCCACATTTTGCTTGCAGAACTTTGTTAATTGGTATCACCCTAAAATATGCCAACTGCAGGCCACACTTAGCTCTCCAGGGGTCATTGAGGGGGTATATGGAGTGGAGATAGTTGTTGCCCCCTCCCATTTTCACTGGAGTCCATTGAATCCTGCCTGTTTGCAACCAAAGAACGTTCATATACTAAGATGGTGCACTTACTTCTTTCAGTTCACCATAAGTATTCCTGTTGTTATTGTTACATGCCATCAAGTCAACAATGACTTAATAGTGACCCTATCCTAACATCTTCTGGGCAAAATTTATTGAAAAGAAGTTTGCTATTGCCTGCCTCTAAGGCTGAGAAAGTATGTTTCCATGGCTAAGCAGGGATTTGAACCCTGGCTTTCTGCAGTCTTAGTCCAACTCGCAGACATCACACCACACTTACCTGCTGCAGTATCTATAACCTAAG
Source organism: Iguana delicatissima (assembly GCA_948472985.1). Lineage (NCBI taxonomy): Eukaryota > Metazoa > Chordata > Lepidosauria > Squamata > Iguanidae > Iguana > Iguana delicatissima. Next base: position 546,321 of record CAOKZL010000022.1, read on the forward strand.
TGTATATTCTATTTATTAAGACCTTAGCAGTATTTGCTGTAGAATCTAGAATTTTTGCCAGTCACCCTCTTGCAAAAATTAACACAATGAATAGTGACAATACTCAAGCAATTCCCTCCTTATTCTTTCTTCCCTCCTCTTCATCCCATGCCCAAATTTGCCAGCCATTTCAGTAACCTCTAAGTGTGGTTGCAATTAATTTTATTGTCTCTGGATACAACAAAATAAAGCAATAGCACCACCTGCTGACAACACTGCTTTGAAGGGCATTTCTGAATACTGTTGATCAGAATTGTTGTGTATCCTTAAGATGGGCTCACCCAAACGTTTAAATACACTTTGCTAAGGAAGTCAGCTAACTGTGAAAGGTTGCAGCCCATTTGAGGGCATTTTGTATTTTTTATCATTGATGTTTTTACAGCATTTTGTTTTTATTACTTGGGTTGCCATATTCCCTCATCTACTCTTGTCAGTATTACATAGAAATATTAAAAAGAAGAGTATTTTGCCTTACACAGGACAAATAGTTGAAGGAAGAAAGACTTAACCAAGGACATTTAATTGATCTCTGAGCAGATCTAAACCAAAAATTCATCATTTAAGTATTTCTAAAGCACCAAAGTTATATGATCTCTTTGAGCTTAAAAACAAGTATTTGGATCCCTGATTGTACTGACATTTGTTTCTCATTTTCTGTAGGTGACCATGGCTGATTTGTGCTTGGTTCCCCAAGTGTACAATGCTGAGAGGTAAGAAACACTGAGCACTGTGAATAGTTTGACCCAGCAGGGCAACTAGTGTGATCCAAGCAGTCCAGCAGATACTCAGATGCACTTGTATGTATGTGTAGGTCAGAATCTAGCGACCACGTAGACTACTTGGAAACTGTGTAAGTACTCTTGAATATGGATTTGGCTTGTAGTCTTTTTCCCCTGTTACATATACAATAATGCTCTTCTCTGTGCCTTATGTCATTCTAACCAATGTAAGTATAAACACCCTCCTCTTACCTGAACAAATATAGGCCCAGAGTTTGGGTGGCACGATTCTTCATTCTCCATCTTAACATCACCCTGAGCATTTTGGTCCTTAATATACAGTATATTATTTCTCAGGCCTGGTACTGCCATTCACAGCAATTCTGTGGAGGAGTCTATAAATTTGAGATTTCTCATTTGACTCTCTGCGCTCTCCTTCCAGTATGCCCTTCTATCCTTGTAGAGTTAATGTCCAGAGATAACCATATCTCTTTAATTCTTTCCATTTTATCCAGTATCTGTTAGTCTCCATTTCATGTCCATATTTTTAAGTGTATCACTTTCTGTGACAATTGGCTGTTCCTTCTCCTGCTATTGGCTAAAAAATGTATAAATAAAAATTTAAAAATTAAGAAATCTTTCCTGAATCATCCAGTACTCTTAATCACTCTATGGCCATTTGACCTTCCTCAGTCCATCATCTGTTCTCTTCTTAATCTAATGCAAACTGTGTTTCTCTAGATAGACATATCATATGATTCAGCATGCTACTGATGTTAAATAAGCTTAAAAGTCAAGTGTCTGATTTCAGATGGAAAAAGCTTAGTACTGTCAACAGCTACCAGTCATAATTACTGTATGGTACCTTTAGGATCAGGGTAGCGTATTTCTGAATATCAGTTCTTAGCAATCCTTCATTCTCCCCTTACCCACATCTTCTGGTTTTGGGCATCGCGTGTCCATCTGGGAAACAGGACTCTAGATGAGACTGGCCCTCAGTCCAATCTGGTAGGACCCTTCTTATGTCTCTCTGTAAGAACTATTTTCATCAGATCATGGCTTGTATGCCTTACAGATTCATTCTCAAAGCTTGCTGCATTAACTATCACTGACTCCATGTCTAACTCTCTCTCTCTCTCTCTGTTTTTTTAACAGATATAAAGTGGATCTTACTCCATATCCCATAATAAGACGAATCAACAAAGCTCTTCTGCAGTTAGAAGCATTCCATATAAGTCACCCATCTCGGCAACCAGATACCCCTTCAGAACTAAAAGCCTAAAGTTGCTGTCTTTTGTTATTATAGGAGAGTCTGAGGAAATTTTGACCAGAAAAGGACACACCCTGCAGCATATGTTAGGAATGCTTTATTAACAGTTTTTGAAGAAACAAGATCAGGGAGGGGGATGCAAGGAAAAAAACAAACTGGGCCTTGTCTTGATCATGTTTGACAATTTTAAATGCCATCATGAAATGAATTTAAAAAGTTTTGAGGATGCTGTGCTGTTAATGGCAAATTGTGTTTTTGGACAGATAGCTTTTAATGAGGCCAGTCAAAAGACAGGGTGCAGCTATTTAGACTTTCACTCTTTAACCTACTGAAGAGTGGGTGTGGGTGTGTGTGTGAGAGAGAGGGGGAAATCTTCAACAGCAGCATGAACTGAAAACAGAAGAGACAATGCTCAGTCCAGTCTCACCATCATTAAAATAAGGGAATACAGAAGGATATTTACAGGAGAGGAGTTTAGAACAAAAATGAAACTTATTCACCACCACAATCCCTCCTTCTCACATCCATTCACCCCACAGCTGGGCTCTTCTCCTATTTTATAGCATAGCCATAAGAAAGTTAAAATCCATCAGAGGTGGCTCCTTGAGAGAAGAACTCATAGTCTCAAATTATAAATATGGCATTCAAAACTCCATCTCCCACTAACAAGATCTAGTTTTTTAAAAAGCTGGCATGTGGATAATTTTACACTTACACTGTCCCATTTTCCTCTATCTTAGCTTATGCTTAAAGAACCATTGCTTTGCACAGTAAAGATTGCTGCCTACCAACCCTATCTTTCACATGAGAAAAAATGGTAAGATGCATAAGAACAGGTTGCTTACCTGTAACTGGTTCTTCAAGTGGTCATCTGTGCCCTCATACATTAGGAGCTTTCGCGCCTGCGCGGTCGTGTTCGGAAGATTCTAGAGCTTAGTAGCTTGGCGGGAACCCCTCCCCCATGCCTGTACTGAGCATGCTCAGCCCGCCGAGCAACGGTCGCTCCTCAGTTCTATAGTCCGCCAATAAGGGCCTGAGAAAGAGGGGAACGGCTGGGCGGGCATGTATGAGGGCACAGATGACCACTCGAAGAACCACAGTTACAGGTAAGCAACCTGTTCTTCTTCTCGTGGTCTCTGTGCCTCATACATTAGGAGACTGTGTAGCTTACAAGTAGGACGGTGGGTCAGGCCCTAAAGAACGGAAGCAAGCAGAGCACGTCCAAAACAAGCATCCTTCCAGGACCGGCAGTCGAGCCTGTAGTGGCGCACGAAGATCGATAGCTGGGACCAGGTTGCCACTTGGCAGAGTCCTGCAGGCCGACTCCTCGTAGGAGGGCTGCAGATGTCGCCACGGGACTGGAGGAATGAGCCCAAAGAAGTCTGGCGGAGGCTTCTTTGCAAGCTCGTACGCCAGGTGGATAGTCTGGGCTACCCATTTCGAGAAGCACTGGGTGGATACCTCGTGGCCTCCCCAACGCCGGTCATGGCACACAATAGGTGCGGGGCCTGTCTGAAGAGGCAGCCCTGTCCTGGTAGAAGGGCAAGGCCCGACGAACATCCAAGGACTCAAGGGATCTCTCCAAAGGTGTAGTCAGGTTCGGGTAAAAGGTGGGCAAGATGATGTCTTGACTGAATGAAAAGTCAGGCTGGAGGACCACCTTGTCCCCGTGAAGAACCAGGTACGGTTCGTCGCATCGCAGGGCTGCCAGCCCTCACACCCGACTGGCAGAGGTGATAGCCATCAAGAAGGCAGTTTTCATGGCGAGCAGCGTGTGATCCATAGCGGTAGCAGTGGCGATACCAATGGGTAAAGGTGTTGCAGGCCCCAGAGAAAAAAGAAAACTGCTTCACGGTACCGTGAAGGGAGAGAGCCGCCGATAGGAATTGTGGCAGTTGGTATGCCACAATGGCGGCGAGGTGGGCCTTCAGCGATGGGAAGGCCGAGCCCTGCTGCCGGAGGTGTAGGAGGAAATGGAGCACGGTAGGCAGGTTTGCAGGCGATACCGGCTATCGTCGTTCCTCAGCAAAGGCAACGAAGCGCTGCCGCTTGTAGTGGTAACTGCAGCGTGTCGACTCCTTCCTGGCCGCGTTCAAGATGTTGCCGATGACGGACTCATCTAGAGCGATATCCCCCTGGCACGGGGGGCAGGAGCGGCAGGTCCGGATGGAGGATGAGGCTGCTGGAGTGCGAGAGTAGGTCTGGCGTGGCAGGAAAAACGGAGGATCCGACCGCGAGCAGCCTCGAGCAGAGGGCCGGACCAGTGAATGCAGCGTTGGCCCAGTCCAGGAGGAGCTTGGGGACCACTGGGCCAAAAAAGAAACGGGGAGAACGTATAGAGGAAACCGTCATTGCACCCGAAACTGGAAGCATCGCCGATGGAATCACGACTGCGGCCGGCCCTGGAGCAGTACCAGTGACACTTCGCGTCCTTGTTGGTGGCGAAGGGATCGATCATTGGTCCGCCACTGGTCTCGTACCATCCTGGATGCTTCGTCGAGAGGGACCGCTCCCTGCAGAGGGCGTCTGCTGTGGTGTTTTCCTGCCCAGCCAGGTGCCCTGATACCAGATGGATTTGAAGCAGGACACACCAGTTACAGAGGTCACTGTGTAGGCTGAGGAGGGCATGGAATGAGTCCCTCCTTGCGTGTCGACATAACAATGTGACGTCGTGTTGTCTGTCAAGATCAACACCGTACGACCCGTAACGAAGTGGCGAAATGCCCTCAGAGTTTTCCAGATGATGCGTAGTTCGAGGGCAGTGCCCCAGATTCCGAGGCCACTACAGTGGCCTCCCTATCTGAAAAGGGCACATCAGTTGTCACCGTGAGCCATGGAGACGGCTCCGAGGAGGCATCCCTGACAGGAGATGGTTGTAGGACTGTCACCAAAGCAGGGATTGACGGACCCGCGGAGGTATTCAGAGCCTAGACTGCAAGTCATGGCAGAAGTCAAGGCCCTGTACCAGAGGAGTTGGTGGGTTCTCTTCGCTGATAGCGTCAGGGTGTTGAAAGACCACAAACACAGCCCGACCAAGACAGGACAAAATGGAGGGCATCCGGTGGGTGTCATTGTAGAGTTCTTGTCCGCAGGACGCCAGCATCAACCAGTCGTCTAGGTAGGGGTAGATTGAGACCTCCTTCGCCTGCAGGCATGATGCCACCGGGGCCATACATTTGGTGAAGACCCTGGGGCGGTAGAGAGTATGAACGGTAGAACCGGTATTGATAATAGGTATAGTCAACCGTGAACTCTGAAGAAGAGGCCAGTGGTACTGGGCGAGGACAGAAGTTTCTCGAATGCTCCTCTTGAAGCAGGGACTGGACCTGTTCCGGCAGAGCCGTGCTGCAGCATAGGCAAGATGGACAATGGGGAGATTGCCCGAGTCTGAGGTGACATGGGGTGCCCTGCGGAGGAGGGCAAGAAAGGGACTTCGTCCCAGACGAGGACTTCTTCGCAGAAGAAGATTGAGGTCTCCGAAGAGAGTAGACGGCGGGGAGGGGGTCGAGCAAGGCGACCGAGGTTGAGAGGTCAAGGACGATGACCTGTGGCACAGTTCCTGTCAGCCAGGCGTCCCTTGAGTGGATGGTACATCGCCTATGCGATGTGGCATTAAACAGCCCCTGGCCATCAAAGAGGAGGTCCTCGATCCTTCCCCAAATGTCAGTTTGCAGGCTCGATGATCTGAGCCGTGCATCTGTCTGCCGTAGGGCGGGCCTTAACTAGTGGCATGGAGTAGACCCAGGCCGTCAATGGGTGATATTCAATGCGTCTGCGGCTTTCCTCCTGGAGATTTGGATCTCAGCTGCGCAAGGTGCTGGAGCAGGAGTGGACCTCTGTGGAACGAGTAGCCGACATGATGGATTGGTTATTGAGTGTCCCTGATTCATTAAGAATTGTGTGGGACTCGGTTGTTGATCCTCTGGGAGGTGCATCAGAAAAGTATAGAACCTGTCTAAGGAGGTTCCTATGGGAGGCTGAGTGACGCATGTGGACACCGGGTCCCGGATAGATGGAGCCAGGTGTGACACATTCTCGAAAGACAGGGTTGAGATTTGTAAGGAGTCAGCCAGACTCGGATAACAATTTGGTTATGGTTGCTGGGCCTATGAAGTCATAGGCATGGTTGGGGGACCATCATCGGTGCCATGGACGGGACTGGTGGAGCAGCCGGAGGCGGAGAGATGTTGGTGGCCGAAAAGGTAGCAACAATGCAATTGCCGACCAGTGCCTCAGGTTGGGGCGGGATCGAGCTCTATATGTGGGTGAATAGGAATGATACGACACCGGTTGCTCCTGGTAAAGGTGTTCCCGGCCATATGTGCACGAGAAGGGCCCTCGGTGGCTGAGAGAGAGAGAGAGAGAGAGGGCCCACTCCAAACGGGTCTTCCACAGCTGCGGCGACCAACTGTTACCATCCTCCCAGCAGTCTATCCTCTGAGAGTGACCAGCAGAGACACCGCGGCAGCAAGGCTAGATTAGCGTCGAAGGTGCAGCGCAGCCTGAGGTCTGGACCTTATCCTCTGGGCGGTCCAACCCTTCAGGGTGACTGAGTGGGAATACCGCAGCAGTAAGGATAGAAAAGGGGACTGCCGAGGCGGCAGTCTGGTCCTCAACCATCCCCTCAGGGTGACCAAGCGGAGGGACTGAGGCAGTGAGGCTAGGCTAGCCGAAAGGCATAGCCAAGTCAGCGGTCTTGTCCCCATCCTCTGGGCGATGCATCCCCTCAGGGAGACCGAGCGGAGACACCACAGCAGCGAGCGTAGGCGGGCCCGAAGGCGCAGCCGAGGCAGCGGTCTGATCCTTGTTCTCCGGGCGGAACCAGCCCCGAAGGGTGGGCGAGCGGAGAGACCGTGGCAGCGAGCGTAGGCGGGCCTGAAGGCGCGGCCAAGCCAGCGGTCTGATCCTTGTTCTCCGGGCGGAACCATCCCCGAAGGGTGGGCGAGCGGAGAGACCACGGCAGTGGGCATAGGCAGGTCCGAAGGCGCGCCAAGCCGGTGGTCTTGTCCTCATCCTCCAGGCAGTCCATCCTTTCAGGGTAACCGAGCAGGGAAACTGAGGGTACAGCACCCGGTATTCCCAGGCGGTCTCCCATCCAAGTACTAACCAGGCCCGACCCTGCTTAGCTTCTGAGATCAGACGAGATCGGGCATGTTCAGGGTGGTATGGCTGTAGGCTGGCAAAAACGTCCTGGAGGAATCGGCTACCTGAGCCCATTGGAGAATGCTGCAACCAAATGGGGCCCCAAAAACAGTAATGAACCCAGTGCCAGCATCCGGTTCTGAGGAGGGCGTGGCCACTGGGCGCGCCAAGAAAACATTACTGGCTCCTGGTAGTGAGGTTTCTCCAGGCCAAAGGCCACAACACAGCACAGGCTAATACGTTTAGGGTTTCCCTCAGGAAAAGAAGGGGTTTCCCTCAAGAAAAAGAAAGGGGAAGACATAAAAGGCAATCGAAGAGCAGATGGAAAGGGGGGGGGTTGAAGAGAAAGCCAAAAACACAAACCGAAAGCCTAATAGGTAGCTGCAAAGCTAAGAACCTTCCGTTCACTAAGGTGGACGAAAAAGAACTGAGGAGCGACCGTTGCTCGGCAGGCTGAGCATGCTCAGTACAGGCATGGGGGAGGGGTTCCCGCCAAGCTACTAAGCTCTAGAATCTTCCGAACGCTACCGCGCAGGCGCAAAAGCTCCTAATGTATGAGGCACAGAGACCACGAAGAAGAACAGTGGAGAGGTCTATCGACTATGCGCTAAAGAAATATCAACCAACCACATTAACCCCTCAGACCATGAGCTGCCTGTAGCACCAATGGGAGTCTGTGCAACATGGGAGGAGTTACAATTCTTCTGAACTTCACAGGAGCTGTAGTTCACCCCCCACACATTACATCAGAAGCAAGTACACATTTCTCCAGAACTGTAACAAAAGCAATGTATGCACTTGACTTTAATACTGCAATGGAAACAGGCCACTGACCTATATAATTTATGTCTATTTACAAGATTTCAGAGGTTTCTGAAAACATAATTACTTCTCTTTAGTATCATTTACTAAGACTCATGCAGTCATTAATCAAGTCAACACTCTCATGTATGCTTTATTACACAGTTGGGTTGCAATCATATCCAAGTGTAGGAGAACGGAGTTACATAAAATGTGAATATATTTGATTGAATTGACGGGAGGGCAGAAACTTAGGTAAAGGGACGAGAGAGAAAAGAACATGACCAACAAGGAAAAAAACACGCACACTGTGACAAAGTCAGACTTTAGGATTTCCTAGTAGCTATGTCAAATACCACATGTCCAACTTTGATCTCCCTGTGGAGTATTTACTATTCATTTTCAGCAGGCTTTTTAAAAATGCTATAGAAAGTAAACAGCTGAGGAGTTATCAGCCACAGACTGGATATTGGGCTTTATAACATGCCATGATTTTAACCCTGTTATGTGCTAGGCCCATGATTAGGAGATACCCCACACTTAAGAAAAATGGTCCAGGATTAGCAATAGTGAGACAGAAAAAACTACATTAAAGTAACAAAAAAACAACAACCTTAACTCAAGCTCCAAAAAACCCCTAAGTAAAAGCCAAGCCCAACCTGTCTGATCTCTCAGTAACTCACTTGGTGTCTCCAACAAGGATTGCAAGTAACAAAACCTTCAGAGAGGTTAATACTGTCTTGACAGTCTCAATTTTTCCTGGGAGGTTTGAAGGCTTTCCACAGCCTCCCCCATCCCCACTTGTTAAAGTCCAAGTCTTTCTGTTCTTCCTCCTCTTCATTTTGTTGTAGAATTCCCACTAGTCCATAATAGATCCTAGGAAACCTGCTTCACCTCCTCAAGGTCTAACTGGAGCTTATTGGTACTGTTGTAGAACTTGCCAGCACAATCAGAACCTCCAAACACCAGCACTGCACATAGGTTGCGTTTCCCCTGACTCTCCTTATCCACATCTGTCAGGTGAGCGCACGTCAAGTTGAGAAGTGTGTGGCCTGCCCGGGGCATGGAGCAAAGGTCTCCGTGCTTGACTGCATTCCAAGTCAAGGTATCTACAATCAGTGGGGGGAAAAAGCTAGTGGATGCCAGCAAACATCTTCCACAGCTTGAGTGAGACCTGCTCATGACAGGACTACACTAACTTACCCAGGTTAAAGGTGAATGCATCCTGGAATGCACCTTTGGCATTGCAGCCCCCACTTATCAGCACTTTATGATCTGACACTGGGATGGCAGCATGGAAACTGGAAGCAGAGGAGTGCAACATGAGCATCACCATAAGCCTTACAATGGAATATATAAACCCTGAATACATAATTACTTGTGTACTAGCCCCACATCCTGTCCAGCCCTCTATAGCTAAAGTTTCACCCAGTGCATGCTTAAGACTTGTATTTTCTCTTGGCAATTCGCAGATCTTTCTAAGAACAGCACATCCAATTTAGAGCTCTACCACCAGAGCAGCCCAGACCTCAAAGTTGCCACCCCATGCCTGACAGCATCAGGTATGAGTTTTCCCTGTGGTCACCAGCATTATTCAATGTTCATGCAAGAAAGCACATAGATCCTATGACCAACTTCTACCTGCGAGCAGAGGGTAGTCCAGACAGAAAAGGAACTGAAGTGTACTCCATGAAACCTGAGGGAGGTTGAAGTTAAGAATAAATGGGAGATATTTCAGATGTAAGGAACCTGTCACAAGCACAAAAGTTTATATCATCTGAAATACAAGGATTTTGAGCAGGTGGAAGATCTAAGCAGTAGGGTCAAGTGACAATAAAATACATGCTCACATGCACACATGTACACACAAACCAACTGTCATTTCATGCATCTAGTGAAGTAGATTCTAATCCACAAAAGCTTATTCTGCAATCAGTGCATTAGCTTTTGTCCTGGGAAATCCATTATGATTTGACAATACTTACATCTGTTGTTTATAGCCTGTCCCTTTGAAATAAAAATCAAAAAGGATAGAAAAAATGTTTTGCTAGATAATTATTGTCTGGGAAACTAGCCAAGAGTCATAGTTGTTAACACAAGATTCTTAAATTCTCTGAACAAATATGCGAGTGTTAGGAGTTAATATTGTACAAGAGCATCCTCAAATCAGTTTGAACATTTCCAGTTTCTGACAACCAACTCTTATGAGAAGTGATTTTCTTGGCTCCCCAAGCTGTAACTGAGGGCCTTTCTGCACTACACTGTTATAGTACTATTATTCCACTTTCGACATCCTGTGGAATTCTGGGGTTTGTAGTGAACTGAGGCCAAAGACTGAAAATTCTAAATGCCCCTCCCTAAGCTGCAAACCCCAGGATTCCACAGGATGTCGAAAGTGGAATAACTGTAACAGTGTAGTGTGGAAAGACCCTGACTGAGAAGCTGTCTTTGACAGCTATAGAAGGAAAGACAGCCCAGCAATCAATTATCACAATTTTGATTGTATATTCGTAGATGGCAGGGGGCTGGACCAGATGTAGCCCTTGTAGCCTCTTCCAACTCTATGTCAATTTGCGGGACAACAGTTTTTATCTAACATCTCTGCTGCCTCAAGATGAAACAGACAACCAACATATGAACAAGTAGAATGGTAATCAGTATCTATTTCTTGAAATAGCCAAGTCTTCCTGTTATTAACAGCCCTGTTCAGGTCTGGCAGACTCAGGGCAGTGACTTGCTTGCTTCAAGTCCTTATCGCACTACACTGTTATAGTGCTATGTTCCACTTTAACTGCCATGGCCAACATCTTGTGGAATTCTGGATTTTGTAGTTTTGTGAAATCCAAGAGCTCTTGACTGAGAATTCTAATTGCTCCTGAGTAAACTGCAGGATTCCATAGGATGTTGCCATGACAGTTGAAGTGGAATAACAGTACTATAACAGTACAGTGCAATAAGGTTCTGAGTCTATCCATCTGTAATGCTATTTTCCTCTTTTCCTACTGCCTTTCATCTATGGCAACCCTATCGTACCATTTTCCTTGCAAGTTTCATTCAGAGAAGGTTTATCATTATCATTATCTAAGACTGAGAGAGCATGGCTTGCCTAAGGTTACTCAGTAGATTTCCAAGGCTGGAAAGGAATTCAAATTCTCAGACTAGAGCCCCTAGAGTCCTACTCCAACACTCAAACTGCTACACTGCACAAGGTCTGATATAAGAACACTTTCCAAGAAATTTGTAACTAAGACTGTAAATTTGCATGCCTATTTACCTATACCTATTGCACACCTATTTTCCCCATACTAGAAATTCCCTTATAGTCCAAAGCTTAAGATATTCTTATGGGGAGTGCTGTTGAACTAGATAATACTGTTGTCTACAACCTTGGGAGCTCAGGTGAGGTAAGGTAAGCTCTGAGAAACTCTATCAAAATACAGATTGACGAGTATAAGGCAAAGAACTCAGACTTTTACAATATAAGGGATGGAGGAATCACTATGTCAACTTTAAGCTTCTACAACTTGACTCTCTTGTTTTTGCTGCAACGTACATACACAGCTACTTTTCTGGAAGGTTGCTGTAGCAGCTGATTACAACCCAAAGATGCCAAGTGTTTTATTCTATAATACTGCGTACAATCTCATGAAGGCAAATTTTCATTCCTTTATCCAAAAGGTTCTGATGTTCAGTCACTGCCTACCTATTTCATCCAGAGCTTTCCTCACACTGATATGCAATTTCCTGTCTTCTAGCAGTTCCTATCTCAGGATTGCTTTATATCCCTAGCAGGCATGAGAATATACTTGCCTACCAAACTGGATTCCAACCCCACCCAAACAGCACTAAAGAAGTCAAACAACACCCTGTCCTTACCCAGGTCCAGGATATGTGTATCATTCAGGTATATAGAAGTCCTCTGGCCCCCAAATATGACCAGTTTGTTCCTTAGCAGAGTAGCTGAATGGCTAGGAAACAGAAAAGAAAGTAAACCAGAATCTGAGATAGTATAGTCAGAACTAAATATCTCATTTATTTCTGATAATTCATAATGATTTTTCCTGGCTTCATCAACCTCAACAGCAATTGTGAGGGCTCTCACAATGAGCTTATAAATTTTTGATGAGCATCCAGTCAGCAAGGCCTATGATGGAAAGATGCCAAGTGTCTTGGATAGATGCCAAGTGTCTGGCCAACTGTAACAAGACATTATGAAAACTGTACAGCTCCAGTTGGCAAACTTATTAGTTCTGATCATTTTCAGAACCCACTATTTTAATCTGAGGGATAATCCTGGAAACACAGACTATCTACCATGGGATAGAGAAGTTTTTAGTACGAGAAATGCAAGAAGAAATCATTGCATGAGCAGATGCTCAAAGATTTATTTTGAGTCAAAGCAAAAGGATACAAGTCATCAGAAGAAACAGATTTCCTTGCATCTTTAACATTATCCAAGTCTTATATAAGGAAAATATGTAAGAGCTCATAAATCTAGTCCAGTGAGCTAGAGATCCAGCTTCTAAAATCAATTAAATCAATTAAATCTGCCAATTTAAAAATGGAGCAGCAACATCTTTCATTTTTTCCCTAGAGCAGTATGATTTTGAAATCAGAACAGGAGAGTTGAGAAGGGCTTCAGCCAGAATGCATGTCCTTTTAAGGTGAGGATTAGGAAAATGTAATCAAAAACTAAACAGTCATATCATAAAAAACATGGCACTGGATAAGACCAAAGGCATACCGAGTCTAGCATTCTGTTCCCATAGTAAGGAACTGGATGCCCACAGGCAGGACACAAATGCAATTGCAGTGTTCTGCTTGGGTCTCCTGTTACCCTGATTTCTGGGGTCCCCTGGGGGATGCCTTAATGTGCTCCACATGATAGGGAATGGAAACTAGCCAGAGTACGAGCAATAGCAATGTGAGAGGCCAGGTAACCTAGCAGGGTCTTTTTACCCAGTTTTTACAGGGTCAGGCCAAGCCAAAAACTAAACAAAGATGTCCAATAAAATGATTTTATTGAATGAAAGTCTCACGCACCAACACAATCACTCACACACTCACTCACTCAGGACCTATTAAGAAGCAAAAGAGAGGAAACTGGATAGGGGACCTGTTGAAGGGATTGCAGCTGGGGTAATATTGCACCTTTTCCTGAAGTCCTTGGTCTGGGAAAAACAGCGAAGAAGTAGAGCTCAGCACGGAGAGGGCTGAGGGGATTACTTGACTGATGGAAAAATGGTCTGCTAGTATGACCGGGAGCGATCCAAAGAAACTCTCAAAAACTGGGACTATTTGTAGGGGAAAAGGTACCTGGAGGGCTAATCATTTCCTGGGGAGAACAATGGGTGTTGCAATGGAAAAGAAGCTCCACGATGGCAACTCCTTTTGCATGATGAGATCACAAGGTGTTGCCAAAGTTTCAGGATCTTCAGTTACTTTGGGTTGTGGTGTGAATTTATGTAGATGGTCCTTGTCTGATAGGATTTTATTGCTATCAGTGCTCAACTTGGGAGAAAGCACACTAATCCCCTCAAGCTGGCTCCTCAGTGGCTGAGGACCTTTTGTCTACTGTGGGCTTTCACAGCTTGAAGTCTCATGGGGCTACATGACGGGGGATTGTACTGACCTGACCTGCCTACATGCTCATCTGGGTGACCTCTCAGGCACCTTGAATCATATTTTAATATCAAAATTGTAGACTGTGGGACAGGGTTTACCAGTGAGATAACACTCCAGTAATTAGTACTGAGAGATAAGGCTTCTCTGATAGTTTGGGCAAACATGGGTAACATATAGCCACTAACTACTGTCAGCCTTACCTCTGTGAATTCTGTTTGTTTTGTTTAATCCTTTCCAAATCTGCCCCATACACTGGCATCCACCTCTACACCCTGCGATGTCAAATTCCATATTTTAATTGTGCATTATGTGAAGTAGTACCTCATTTGTCCTGGATTTATCATTTAGCTTCTCTGGAGGACTCTTTGAGAAAGGAAAGCAGAAACGCTTTTCTCTATCTGCTTTCCCTGTACCATGCATGACCTTACATACCTCTGTTGTGTCTCCTATTACTCACTTTTTTTCTAAGTGAAAGAGCCACAAACATTGTACTCATTGCTCACAGGAGAGTCCCTACAGCACCATGGCCATTTCTGTTGTCGCCTTTTCTGCACTCCCCCCCCCAGACCTACAATATCCTTTTTTTTTTTAATCAGTATTGGCTTTGATCCTAAAATCAATACTACTCAGGAAGTGGGTCTTTCTACCCTTCTCATTGTTGCATGCCCCCAAAGCTGATCTCAGGAGTTGGGAAATAAAGAGGGACATGACATGAAAGGTATAGGAAAGGGAGTTGGACAGAAAGGACAAATTTGCTAACACAGCTGGAAGTGCTTGCTGTTCATATCAGACAACAAGCCAGAATCATTCCTTCTTTTGCTTAACAGAGATATGGCAGACTTGCACTGTAGAATAATTAGCAAGCTGCATACAACTTGGAGTGAATGCAATATCCACACAAAATTCTAAAGGGGTTGAAGGAATCAGAATACACACAAAACTGGATAGGGTTCACACCAGGCTGTCTTCTCAGGTTGTTTTATACCAATGTTTTCTTAGGGTGCCTTTACAATAGTAACTGCCCAAGAATTCACTAATTAGCTACTTCCAACTGTCTAGGAAATGAAAACAGAAAGGAAAAGAACAGGAGACAGACTGCCAGGTGGGAGGAAAGGCCAAGAACACAGCACCTAAACCAACATTCTCCTCACCAGCCACCTCTAAGTCTGTAATCAAAAGTGCCTCACCCAAACCTAGGCAGAGGCTTCTCCCCCTCAACAATGGGCTGATACCAGATCTCATATTCTGGGTTGAAAATGAAGAGTGCATTACTGTAGGCTCCAGTCTCCAAGGATGACATTTTAGGTAAAGCTCCTCCAAAGACAAACAGCTCTTTGCGATAGACAGTTGCACTGTGGTAGGCCAATGTTGGCACTTTCCCTTTAGCCTGAGGAAGAGATCTCCAGTTTTAATGCAGCCTTGCCATATTAGACTGACTTACCACAGCAAACATAGGGTGGGATAGTGTGTGTTTCTCCTGTTGAGGACATCAAACAGGATTCCACCCATTTCTCATACTTTCCTGATAGATCTCAAATGGCACCTGCTTCTAGTTTAATCCCCACTTCACCTGCATGTGTGTGTGAGGTACTACTCTACCCCTCTCCATCACATACTTACAAAAGAGAAGTGCCAAGATGCAAGGACAGAAGATATTTACATACACACAGCAGCCCAAACAACTCTTCTTTTTGGTACCTAGTGCTTTGCTTCTCTTACTCACATATACATGAAGCCACTTCCAAGATACTGTGTCCAGGATATAGATGCTGCTATAGCGCTTCCCGTCCCTCATACCCCCAAAGATGTAGATGCGTTTTGTGTCTGGGTCATAAGTTGCACTATGACCCCGTGAATGCTTTGGCATTGAATCTTGTTGTCGGAAATCCATGGGGAACCAGAAGTCATTATCTACAAAATCAGTAGATATGAGAAATAAAAGACTTAAAACATATTAGTTACTTTCCCTACCACTTGGACTAAAATATTCTGCAACAATAGTTTGTTCCAGTCAGTTTTAAATCCAAATTGACAGGCATGGCAGATGCTTTCTTAACTGGTACCTTCCCACATCACTGATTCTCACTTACCTTCCCTCTTTTCCATGACTCGCAGATGGACAAACATAAATACATTACTATAAGCACAGGAGCAGCTCACCAATTTCTAGTTTCCAGAGAGCATCTTTGCAAAGTTGTTGACTAGGCCCTTCACCACCAATCAGAACTGCAGTTTCAGGGTCGCTCAGGCACATAGTATGACACCATCGAGGGCTTGGACATACTATAGAGAGAATGTACAACATCAGTTAGTCACCAGAACCACATCAACCCAGACTACCTCTTCCTCTTTATTTCTGGAAATGAAAAGCTCATGGGTATTTCCACACTAGCCATTTTATGTGCAATTCCTGCAATTTGTTCAAACATCTTTTGCAGGGGCATCTATATAATAAAATCATCCAATTGTTTTTTATCTCCTGTTCCTTTCATCAGATTTTGGAAAACTTCTTCTGGGGAAAAATATAGATAGAAGAGGCAACAGAACAGGCAATCTTAGTAGTAGCCTTCCATCTTTTCCTAGAGGTGAAGTTTGTATGTGCAGGTAACACATCAGAAAAGTTTATCACCACATGTTCACTATTACCTTTCCAGTCAATGCCTCTTAACTGCCTATTTTAACAGGTCTTTTAATTAGTATTAACACTTTTTCAACTCCTTTTTCGGAAGGACAATATTTTAATCAAAGAGCACTACAGCACTAGTTTAAACTGTGTCTTTCACATAAACTTTCTTTCCATAGCTACCGGTATCATTTCAGTGCTGTATTTTTAATGTGAAAAATTTCCAGAACAGATATTCTAAGATCTTTAATTTTTTTTAATTATTCCTGAAAGCATTTGCACTTAACATCAGTAGTGCAAATTAAATGATTTATTTTGAAAAACTCTGGTCAGATGTACCATATCTTCCATGCCCACAAGGTTATGTTATACCTACTAGCATGGATAAAGTATCTTGGGATGTACACCAGCATGGAATGTGAATTGCAATTCTGCACTTATCTTTCAGGTAACTGGGACTGAGTAGTACTAGGAGCCCAATGAACCTCAATAAATGGTCAACACACATATTTACCTTGTAATTCTTTAACCTCCAAATCTGTGGAGAGAACAGATCAAAATCACTATCCTGGTGCAACAGTATCTTCATATCCTATCAGTTTTCCATTCTAGGTCATTTGTTTATATCAAAAAAGTAAAATTTACTACTTTCTCATAAACAGACTGAAGTGGCATCACTAAACTTCAGATTCATGTGTTTCCAAATGCACTCTCAAAATAATTTAACGAATCAACCAAATTTGTATGTGCAATTTGAGGTACTAAGGGCCAAACTATACACTGAACACACAGTATGGCACTGCATGATTGATTTCTCAGCTATAAATAGCACTTGCAGGGAGATACACTCAGCATCAGGACAGTGTTATACAGGGAAATTAATCCTTTCCTAAGACACTTCACATGATAGTTAAACCTCTCCACTCTGCAAACCTGTAACTTGACACTGCAGGGAAGATGATTTTGGCACCGATTTAGCACCTTTTTCCCCCTCTCCCATGTATGGAAAAGACAATTCTAGTTGGGACATTAAAAACAAATGGATGATGTCTTTATAAAGTACATGCCAAACACAAGCATTATTGATGTTTCCATATGTATTAAGTATTTCCTTTAAGTCACTCTATATTTTCCATAATTCGCCAGTAGAAGCAACCATTAGCACAACTTCTTTCTGCCTTCCCACCTCACCTCTATGTACACTACAACCTAATACAACATAGTCTCCACTGTTCAGGAGAGCCCCCTGACTCTCTGGGGTGAACTTTCCAGGGGAGGGCATCAGAAGGTGCAGGAAAAAAGAGGGAAACAGAAGGACTGACTGGATAATCTGCCTTCCACCTGCACAGTCCTCCAATATAGCCCAACATGTGCAAAGGTTTTGAAAAGTGGGCAAAATGATAACATAATGCAGAATGAATTGTAACTTGGACATTCACTGGAGCAAAATCACTCCACCAAGCACCCAAGGATTACAGAATCCATTCCTTCTACAATATATGCCAAGTTAGATTGATCTTTGGAAGTGGCTGTCATACTTTTTATTCTGGATTCATTTACCTTCAGATTCCTGTTGTCTTTCAGATGCAGAGAGTTCAAAGAGCGCTCTCCTGGTCTTATTTAGCTGAACTGGGTTAGGTAGACAAGTTTTTTTCCTGGTCTCACATTCTAGTTGCACAACAGGTATTTCTGGAGCAGGTAGCATTACTAGGTCTTCTGCTAGTGGAGAGAACTTCCTTTCAGCCACAACTTCTTTAAGTGGCTTTGCTGAAATCTGACTTTTAGCCTATCACATAGAAAACAGAGTAGAATTAGACTGTAAATTATTCAAGAAAGAATAAGGCACACAATAACAAACATAATTGGAAAGAGAAGATGGAGAAGCTCCATTCTCTCTGCAGAAACAAGAGCACGAGCAGATTACCGCACAGATCAGGAACTAATTTCAAAAATTAGAGGAACACTAAAGAAGAATACCCAATCAAAAACTGCAAAAATATAACCTGAAGAACATCTCTTTAGAGATAATGTAAAAAACAGATGTGCATTATTATGCCTAACTGACCAGGATCCAGAAGAACTCTGGACTGAAGCCAGGGACATTCTGAGGAAAGCAAAAGTAAAAGGGGACAGAAATAGCATCAGAACCCTGAATGCAGTTGTTTAGTAACTTATGCACAAAGACAAAGAGAATTAGTATAATAATCAATGCAGAGAAATAGAAAATGACAACAAGAAGGTAGAATAAGAGACCACATTCTACAAGACCAGTCACATCTATCTGAGCTGGCATTTGGAAAGACAGATCCAGGAGCATTCCCAAGCTGCAAACACATTCTTTCGGGGGGAGTGTGACCCCATCCAAAAGTGGTTGACATCCCTCCAACCCCAGATTAGGACTCTAAATAGTAAGCACCTCTATCTTGTCTGGATTCAGTTTCAATTTGTTTTTCTTGATCCACTCCATTACCTCCTCCAAGCATTGATTCAAAGGAGACATACCATCCTTAACTAAGACTGTTTTTGAAAGCATGGAGAAAAATATTTGGGTGTCATCAGCATATTGATAGCACCCTGCCCCATGCCTCCGGATGATCTCTCCCAATAGTTTCATGTAGACGCTAAAAAGCATTGGGGACAGAATGACACCTTGTGGTATGTCATATAATAGCTCCTTTTGAGGAGCAGCTATCCTAAACACCACCATCTAGAACTTGAGTGAGTGGTAAGACTGGAACCACGGCAACACAGTTCCTTTGATTCCCAACCACACCCAGGCATTCCAGAAGGATACCATGGCCAATAGTATTGAACACATTGAGAGGTCTAAAAGCACTACGAGAGACAACTCCCTCCCCCATTGATACTAAGATGGAGATCGTCCACTAAGGTGAGTATAGCAGTCTCAGTATGTATTTTAATGTTGTATTTAATATGTATTTTAATATTTTAATATTGTTTTAATCACTACTATTGTTTAATGTATGTTTTAACTCTTGCATACTATAGTTTTAACTATGTTCTCTTTTAAGCTTTATAAGCTGCTTTGAGTTCTCTCAAGGAGAAAAGTGGAGTAGAAATAAAGATGATGATGATGATTTCATATCCTGCTCTGAAGCTGGTTTGAAATGGATCAAGGATATCTTTCCCACCCCCTTCATCTCTGCAGTTCAAAATAGCACAGTCCAGAATTATACCACCTGTCTAATTCAGAAACTAAGCTACTGTTCTGGTCATGTTGTAGGGGTTGATGACTGTTTTATAAATATGATGCTAACAGATAAATGAAGAACAATTATAATCTTAAAACAACTCCAGTTTACTCAACCTACCTCACAAGGTTCATCCAATCTCTGAATAGTATCTTCCGGAAGAACAGGTGATTGACAGGGTTCTGGTGCCTGAAATGGGCGACTGGGAGTGCTGTTGAGCAGCTGAGGAAGAGACGTAGACATGAAAACACCAGCCTCAACCCTACCCAAAATATAATCTAGAAATGTGGTGGAGGGAGTTTGTTATACTAATGGTTATGAATAGGGGGAGATATGGCACTGATAATTGGATAAGTTAGTGGAGAGGAAAAAGCAACGTTATATCTTAGCTCTGTTGGCTCTTCCAGTTATTCCCAATCTTACCAACTCCTCCCAAGCCAGCTCTTGTTGGGGTTACATACCAAATCAGTCCATAATAAAATCTCTCTTGTTCAATCCACCCAAGCTTTAATTGTGCATTACACCTGCCTTGTATAATTAGTGATAACCAGGTAGGAAGGCAGGGGAAGTTAGGCATTCTCAGCTGTGTCTTTCAGTTTGGCACTGAAACAGACTTGAGAGCTTCCTCTTTTTTATTACATCCATCAGAAAGGGGATGGCTTGCTGCATCTAGAAGCTGGTGAATTCCACAAGGAGAGACAGGATGCAGTCTCCTTAACAAAGGTGGGTTAGTACAACCTCTTATTAATAAGCATAACGCACCTACATGCAAGGATCTTTTTAATACTGAGCAATGAGAGTCACACAATTTGGCAGAGTTATGGGGATTTAGAAAGTAAAGATACGGTTACTTAACTAATAGTTACTTAATTGAGAAGAATGAAAATCATTCAGAAGGTCAGAGTTGCTTTCAAAAGGATTACAGACTCATGAAAGGCACTCATGGGCTTAACGTGTATTGATATTGACTAATAGAAGGGAAACATATTAAAAAAGTTTTGTAATGGTGAACTGCGGGCTGGATAGGATAGAACAGAAGAGAAGATAGCATTTGGTAGCACAGAAAAGGAGGAGGAAGATCAATGTGATGACTAGCAAAGGAAAGAATAGAGATAAGTAAAAAAATCTAGGTGAGCTTATGAGTAAAGAGATATCATTAGATATCACTGTCTGGAGGCATACCAGCTTGGCAATAATCAGAAAAAGAAGGTGTGTTTAGTAACACTCTAGAGTATCTCAACAACTATAGGTCAATGTATCCCCTTTTTGGGAAAGGTGCTCAAATGACCAACTCCAACATGAAATTAATTGATGAAATTGATCTATTCTAGCTGGAGTTTAAGCCTGACTTTTTGGCACTTAAAGTACTCTGGGCTGCCCTATAGAATATCCTTTGCAGGGAAAGATACACAAGGAGTGCAATTCTCATTCTATTTGGCTTCTCAGTGGCTTTCATCACCGTCAGCCAAGATATCTTTCCTTTGTGGAACAGCTCTCCAGGTCAGGTGTAGGTGGTAGTGGTCACTCTTGGAAAACTGTCTTCACAATAGGGTGCTAGAGCGAATTTCTCTTTCACTCTGGAATATTTAAACACTTTCGGCCTTTCTGCCCTACACTGTTATAGGGTTATTACTCCACTTTCAATATCCCATGGAATCCTGGCATTTGCAGTTTAGGGAGGGACATTTAGAATTCTCAGTCAGAGAGCTCGTTGGCTTCAGGAAACTACAAACCCCAGAATTCCACAGGATGTTGAATGTGGAATAATAGCACTATAACAATGTAGTGTGGAAGTGGCCTCTGACTCTGGGACATTAAACCAGAGACAAGAACTATCAAAAACAGATAGTTCAGAAAAGGCAGAGGCCAGTGTCTTTGAAATATTTGACACAGCAGCAGACTAAGATTGTCAATAAGACAATCAATAAAGAATTGTTCTCAACATTCATGAAAATGACATTATAGGAATTAATACAGGAATATGGGGACATAATTCAAAGAAATTGTTTCCTGTTGTTGATGAGCTTTTCCTTCTGCACTGACCCGCTTTTATGTTTAAACTTTAATTTTAGTTAGCTTCCTCGCTTGGCATTTTTGGCAGAAAGGCAGGATATAAGTGTAACAGCCAAATAAGGACATTTTGCTTTTCAGATCTGACTACAGAATATAAGGTTCAGAATGACCATATAGAAGGCTAACAGCCAGTCAGGAGCACAGAAATAAGATGTATGGATAGGAAGAGTTCTTACCTGTTCACTGACAGTCAAGAGAAGTTTAACGGGATTGCCACTGTCTGCCTGTTTAAATGAAGCCATGAGAACATCCACCCTCCAGTCACCTTGCCACACCAAACACCTGCTCAAGCAAACACAGACTCAAATCATTACTGGGGGGAGATATGAGATAACTGCTTTTCCTTCAATAGCTGATAATGCTACATGGCCTATATAATCCCTAACTTCAAAGTCTGCCCTGACAGAACTGGACACAGAATGCAAAGCTGATTTAAAAGGTAAGAAGTATGATATCCATGGAAAGCTACATGATTGAACATACAGCAATACCAAACAATATGTTATTGTTTGAGGACCTTTGTTTAGCCTCTGCTATAAGGCTAAACAATAATAATGCTATAAATACATTATTCTCAGCACACTCCCCTGTCTTTAAACTGGACATTTTAAAACCTTTACAATATATTTGGGAAACATCTAGCCTGCTAACAGCACCATAATATTGGCAGCAAGTTCAATTACATGTCGCAAGTTTACCTTGCTTCAGGTCCTAGTTTGCCAATCCTTTGTGGTTTAGCATCTGGATTCACTAATATTTCCACAATGATGCTTGTCTTCTGAGAATAGCGGTTCCAGTCACCTAAACCAAAGATTACTAACTGTTTCGGCAACGGAAGTGGCAACCGAGTTTGGTAACATTTCCGATGTCTTTTGCTTAGAGAGAATAAAAAGCATAATCATCTCAATGGAGAACATTCAAGAGATACACAGAAATAAAAAGCAAGAAATCAGTTTTAAGAAAAATCTAATTCTTTTCTTTCCTCAATCCAAAAAGCAAATGTTTCATTGATTCCCTCCTTTTCTAAGTGTTTCTAGAATAATATACATAAAAGCCCTTATAAGTCTAAAGTTTGTTACCACTTTATAAGCGATATTTTGCCCAATAAAAATGGTGATCCACAGTTTGGGACACATTTTAGCATGGTGTTTTCTCTCTCCTTTTCCCAAACTGATTTGAAAGTCTAGTACTAGAAATCTTCCCAGGCAGGAACCCAGCTGAGAATATTTTTCTCATACGTTGTATAACCTAAATGGAATGGAAACCCTGCCTTGCCTAGTACATATATTTGGTTTTAAAACATCTCTCTCCTGTATTTAAAATACATAAAGATTTTCATTCTCAGGTAGGTGTCCCTATTTTGCCTTTTAGATCTTAGCATATGTAAATCTGCACTGAAGTGCAATAGTCTATGCTAATAGCCTAGCCCCTATGACTGCTTATCCAGATAGTAAGCATTGCTTAATGAGTTTAAAACTGCTCTATCCTGTAATAAAGATAATTAGATATTCCGCTGAATACTCTGTGAAACCCACAGAGAACTGAATAGCAAGATAAAAAAAAATCAAATTTACTTTTTAAAAAGTGGTTATGTGGTTTTCAACACTTTGATTCATAAGCTAGTGCAAGAAAAGTTATTGCAGAAGAGAGGAAGAGCATTCAGCCATGTAGAATTATGGTGGGTTGTGCTAACGCTATTTCTTACTAGAGGAATTGTGGCAAGCCCAGCACATAAACATCCTTATTTTCAAATGTGAATAATCAAGGATTTATTTATATTAGGAATACACAGCGACTATCAGATGAGTGGTGGAGGAGCAGCCTGTTCTGCCTTGAACCTTTAACAGCAGCTGGACAAACAGTAAACTTTTTCAAGGCATGCTCAAAAACATTATCATCTACACAGCAGCTGCTATTAAGCAGAGCTACACTGGATGGTTAAACCGCTGGCAATTCTAAATCGTGCACACACCACAAATGGTGTGAGAAAACCACAGCTGTGTTTACTCTCATGTGTAAAAACACAGAACTGTCCCAGTTGCTTTGCCAGCCCCACAGACGCCTCGCCCCTTTCTACTCCACCACTTTTGACTTCCCTGCCCGTTTTCCTCCTCCGGGCCGAGCAACCAGGGCCGCCTCCCTGAGAGGCCTCACCTACTGAGTTGCCGAGGCGGCTCTTTCAGAGACCAGAGAACGTAGAAGTCAAGTCGGCCTCCCTCCGGGGCGGAATCACCCCCTCGGCACGGCTGGGCTGCGGCCGCTTCCCGCGGCCAGGGGCCGCCGGGAGCCCAGCTCCATCGACGGCGCGGAGTTCTGAGGCCAGAGGCAGTCGAGAACCTGGAAGCAGAGAGCATGGCGGGGAGAAGAGAAGAGGCGGGGAGCGGGGCTTTTAAGGCCCCACTCCCTCAGACCATTTCCGCGCTAGACTGTTATAGCGCTATTATTCCACTTGCCACGTCCTATGGAATCCTGGGGTTTGCCGTTTCGGGAGGGGCCGTCCGGCCCCTCCCGAAACTGCAAACCCCAGGTTCCATAGGATGTGGCAAGTGGAATAATAGCCCTATAACAATCTAGTGCGGAAAAGGCCTCAGTGTTTGAGGGTGCAAGAGACAACTGGTGACATAAACGGGGATTTTTTTTAAAAAAACTGGCTGAAAGATAACTGTTTCCTTGGTCCCCAGTCCAGAGGAATCGCTTTCAAACGGAGTTGTGTCACAGCTTAAACCGATTTGGCGCTTTTACACCTTGCACTTATATTATGCGTGCTGGCAGCCTTTATTTGTGAGGGATAGGCACTCTGTAGCTGCTCAAAAGCACCCTTTATAGCTTCACAGGCTCATCCCTGTTCGAAGCAGCTTCAGGTGTGGGCAACCTGATCATGATTCATTTACTCCAGATGGGTAGTTCGGCATCAAGCCAAAGGAAGAACATCCCTAACTGGAGAATAGAAGAAACTTCACTTGCCTCCCCCCCCCCAAAATGGTGATTACAGAACAATTGTGGAATCTGAAGGAGGCCAAAAGAATTCCAAAGAGCCTTGTTGGTGGTGGGAAGAGAAAAGAAGAGAAAAGTTTGCTATTTAAATATTTGGTGTAAATAAAATGCATTTGTCTTGGAAATGGTACATTTTTCCACGGCTGTAGTCTTACATGCACTTACCCAAAAGTGAATTTAATAGGTTTTATTTCTGAATGACAAGGCATGTATCTGATTCTGTTGCTATGACAACCATGTTGCTTAAGGGTAGTTTATATACAGACCACCTGAGCAATTCTGTCCATTCAAAGCCAGCCTGCTTGCATTCAATGGGGTTTATTCTGAAGTGTGCATGGGGCAGGAAACTAAATTAAAAAAAAAAGTTGCTTAAGTGTTCAGAGAGGGGAAGATTTTAGTCTCTTCTCTAGGTCTCATAATTGGATTTACTCCATAGCGTCTGCAGATGTTGAACCAGTTCTCATTAAAGAATGATTAAACTCTAATTTTTAGGCAAAAAGTCCAGCACATTTTTTCCTGTAAGCTCCGCTGAATCCATGGATATGATTATATTGTTGAAGTCAGAAACAATGGATAAGTCACTGCAGGTTCTATCTGTATTTAACAATGAGGCATCTAATTGATAAACTCTTATTAAATGAGAATAAATATGCTATTTTTAAAAGCAATTGTCAATTACATGTGCAGGGTGATAATTTGGAAATTTCTTAATTAGTTAATTTAAAAAATTAGTTAATTTAAAAAAACATACTATCCTTAGAGGAAGCGTGCTTTTTTTTTTAATCTAGCCCCAGGGTGAGCTAGAAGAAACCTTATATCTAATTTAACTGGTATCAAACACTTTAGCACTTCCAGAGACAAATGGGATTGGTCAAATCTTTAAAACTGATAAAGTGGTTTCCTTTCAGTATCTTTAAAGAAGTTGGGGAACAGCGTATGCCTTTCTGGATATTAAGAAAAGAAGACTGAATAATTATGCCATAACAATAGGCTGTTAAGCCAGTAAACTACGTAACAAACTTGTTCTTAGACTTACAGTGAGCCTATGAATGAGACCTCCAAGTCACCCTGTTGTCACCAGCTCTGCTTGGCAAACTCAGGATCACGGCTTCCCTGACTGAATCTATCTACCTGTAATGCAGTCTTCCTTTTTTTTCAGTGCCTTCTACCTTGCCAAGCCTCATTGTCTTTTCTAATGAGTCACGTCTCCTCAAAGCACCAAGATAGCTGCAAGGTCAGTTCATTTAACATTAACTTTAAAAGGCCATTTAAGCGTTGGGCTAACCCTGAAGGAGGGGCCAGATAGGTTT
Source organism: Iguana delicatissima (assembly GCA_948472985.1). Classification (NCBI taxonomy): domain Eukaryota; kingdom Metazoa; phylum Chordata; class Lepidosauria; order Squamata; family Iguanidae; genus Iguana; species Iguana delicatissima. Next base: position 572,129 of record CAOKZL010000022.1, read on the forward strand.
TCAGACTTTAGAAAAGTATGTTCAGCTATCAAAAGTATCAGACTTTACATTTCCTGGTTGTAACATAACAAAGTGTGCAAAGTCAAAGGAGAGTGAACAATTCTACAAGGTACTGTATGAAATTTTGACAATGACCTTCAACAAAACTTGAGGCAGCATTCAATTGTGTCTTCTTTAATCTGGCATGGGTAATAGCTTCTAATATGCCAATTGTTATTAGGACAGCCCCAGAGACCACTGGTTTGATGAAAAGAGAAATTACAAATAGGCAAGGCCACATGAAAAGTGCTTTGATACTCCTTTTTAAATAATATCATTAGTAATATTTGCTTCACACTTGCCAACATTTTATGCTTTAAGGCTAACAGCTGATGGTTTAGTCACTGACATGTGGAAAGACAGTAGGCAGACATCTCTTACAGGCAGCCCCCATATGGCTGCAGGAAATTAACATTTGCTTAAAAAAAAGATTTTAAGAATCCTCCATGACATAAAAGGATAGCAGTTCTTCCATGGTAATGTATGAAATGCAATACTAAATACAGAATTGAGACACTTCATGCTGGTAAGTAAACTTAGAAACTGTAGATTCTAGGCCCATCCCCTATTAAGGTAGGATCCGCTGATACAAAAGTGTCCCCTCAGCCTAATTTTGAAAGTCCCTTGGCGGCAGGAAAAGGTTCTCCTACCAATACAGGCATGACTCAGTTAATGAAATAGATGTTTCTGAGCATTACTTTTAAAAGAAATGTTGGTACCAGAGACAGAAATAACATGGAAAGACTAGGGGCAGATTCCTACACCACAAAAAAAGAATACTTCTCCAAGTTTCTGCCAACTTTTTATTCAAAACTAACAGTGAGTACATGTGAGATGAAACAACCAAGTGAGGTAACAATTGCATCAGTAAACAAAAATATTTTGAACCTTCTAGGGAAATTTGAAGGCTTCTTCCAAAATATATCAAGGAATGATTCCCCCCCCCCCACACCATATTCCACTTTCCTTACGATTTTCCTTTTGGTGGCCAAGCCTATGTAACTATGCTTTTTTAACACGCTGAGGATATCTGCTGAGGCAGCCTTATGTAGACACTCCTTTTCTTTCTGTTTTGCTATTTCCACATGCTCAGTAAGGGAGTCTAGGGGCAGCTGCTCTTTATCTTGACTGTTGTAGGAAATGATGCTACAGTACACAGACTACAATGGGAGTGACAAGAGTAATCCCTTTTTCCCAGCTCAAGTGTTATTTTTTGTTTACTGCAGACATACTGCTGCACCCTGACATTACAAGTCTGTACTTCTCCAGCTTTCCTTCACCCCTCTCCTACTGCTGATGCTGCTAAAAAAATTGAATAGAGAGCATAGTGACACCTTAAAGCAGAAGTGGGCAACTATAGTGAGTCTGAGGATTAATTTTCCACCCCAGCACTCTGGAAATCACAAAAATGGCAAAAAGAAGAAAAAAAAAGGTTCCCCTAAAAGCCAAAAATGGTCAGAAGGCCATTTTGGTTTTGAGAAATCATCGAAGAGTGTGAAAGGAGGGAGCACACCTTATTTAAAAGGCAACTTGCCTGGAAGTTTCTGGAACAGGCAATTCATCTTTATGGCTATAAGAAGGAAAGTCTGGGAAGTACGGCCAAGGGCCGTAAAACCAGCCTTAGAGAGCCTTAGCTCATTTCTGGTTTTATTTCACATAATCTTAGATGGACTGTAGCCCCCTTTGTGAGATACCTCTGCAGTCCAGAGGTAGACTTTGTGGTTTAACTAGACTCTTATTTTTACACCCAAACCTTGCCATTGGCATTAAGGATCACCCTGTTTCATCTTCAGTTATGCCATCTGTATACTTGAATATATGAGGGAAGTTGGAACATCTCAGATTTAAACGTGAAGTATCTGCAATGTCAGCTTTTCTGTTTGAAGAGTTTTATCAGTTTATACTTAGGGTTGCCATTTCAAAATATGACACACAAAAGGACACAATCCTCAAGTTTCTGTGGAGCTACAAACAGAGGAACCACAGCCAGGGGCTGCTCAGCATTTTCATCCTAGAAGCCTATACAGCTGAAGAAACAAACTTCTGTTTCTCTTCAAGGCATGCTGACTCATTATGTGGCACACAGCTGCTACAGCAAAAACGAAGGAAAAGGCCCCACAGCATGCTTTCCCCTCAGTCTTTCAAGTTCTGTTGGTAGCAATTCATTTGGGCTGTGATTCAGTTCTACTGTGTCATGGGGTGAGATGAAAGTGGTCAACAGAATATGTATTACTACTTTCCCTCGGAGATGTTCTGAGATACACAATAAGATACACAATAAGCTGCACTTAAAAAACGTATTAGTCCCCAGGAAATTGCCAAAGAACAGTTTCCACTTTCCAGATATGACATGCGTAGTAGGACAACTGCTGTGAAAAACTATAACCCAGTTAGAGAAAGTGTTGTAGTTGTAGCTTCTTACGATATATTAAGAGACTGTTTTACATTTACATGTATGGCTTCACATATTCAAGAAGTGATTTGCTTCTCTTCATATGGGAGTTGGGGAATTTCCCCAAATCCTACCTCTTCTCACATACACACACTTTCTTGGACTCTAGAGGTGACAGAAAGAGGTGTGCAGGAAAATTCCTTGAAAGTTAATATTCTTCTCTCTACTTGTTAGCACATGAATAATTCTGGCTGAAAGAAACAGAACTGTAGAAGTACAAGTACTTCAAGTTCATCCTCTTTACCATGTTTATTCCCAAATGGATAATTTTTAGCCAAGTAGCAATGGAAGTGAAATAGCATTTTGTTTGTTTTTTGTTTTTGAGCTCACATGTCACACTAGACATGTGAACTCAAAAACATTCTGCACTTCTTGTTTGTAATTATTCAATAAGCCTACTGTGAATGTCTTGTTATTGTGGTTTCATGCTTCAGGGAGACTCCTGACTCAGGCACAAATATCTTGTGAAAAATACTTAAAGCAGAGCATAGTTTTCAGAAGAAATCCTCTGTCCCAGTCTTCAGATAATCAGCTTGGTATGGCTTCAGGCTGATACATACTTCCATGTTTGTTCAGCTTTATAAAACAAAAATATCAGGAAAAGTAAACTTCTTCTTTAAGTCAGTTTGAGAAGAGGCTCACCCATGCTATATAGACCATATTTTGCAATGAGGGTGACAGCATTACACACCCACAAAATTCATCTTTACCCATACGGTACAAAGCTCATTAAAAGCCTCCCAGTTGGTCTTTGTATCAATAATTGCTTTATCATCATCAGGATTGCATACAGTTTATTCTGAAGAAACCTCCCAAATTCCAGATCCTGTATAAATTATACAAATTGCATACTTTATCTTACACTGCTAAATTCTGCTCTTTCTGCCCACAGGAAAGAGCAAAGATCTATGCAGGCCAATTTGGCTGTATGCCACCACGCTCACCCAATATAAAGTTTATAATTTGAAATTTCAGATACTATTATGTATGAAGATTTAGAACTTTAAAGCTGCATACCTAGTCCTAGAACTGTACAGAAAACAAAAGATGAATATCCTTCATAACGAAGTCTTACACTAGGTAACTCTAGTAGAAATAAACCGACTGGAGATATGTTCTGCTTGCTCAGCTTTTGAGCACTCGAAGAAGTCCTGAATAACAAAAAAGCAGACCAGTAATTTATTCATCTGTCCTACAAGTAAAAACACATGTCTTTATTAAAGCCTGGGGCCTAAATGATCCAAATCTGCATATATGCATGGTTAATTGTCTTACCCTGTTCAAACTTGTCAAATTGTTGAATATGCTTTTACTCTGTTTACATAATTTTCTCTTAAAATTAAATTGGTTACATTGATTTCATGGTAGCTCACCATGAGATCTCATGATACAAGGAATCCTATAAATATCTAAAATAAATATGAAGCTGTCAAATGCCAGCTAAGCTCATAGGTTCACCTAGCCCAGTACTGTCTATTGTCACATGGGACAGAAGTTCTCCATAGTCTCAGGTAGCAGTTTCTTTCATCTCTTTTAAGTAGAGGTACCAAGAACTGAAGTTTTGTCACCTTTCATGGTAGTGGTAAGAGCCCAGACCAGAATCTCTTTTATCTCTGCTTTTCACAAATGTTTCACCGAACCTCAGAAATGTTGGTAATGATGTATTTTGTGCATAAAGGGCTTTTTTTGCCGAAAGGAAGCATAAAACAAAGGACCCTCAGCTATATGGTGAAAATGTTTAATGATTTTTTTAAAAAATCAAACACATAGTCACAAAACAGATACTTCACATAGTGTAACAAACATTACATTCAGTTTCAATAGCATCATACTAGAAATATTGTGTTTAGCCAGTACCAAAACATCTCAAATACCATCTCAGTTTAAAGAAAAAAAATGCATGGGAGGATATAGGCAGCATATCTGTGCATAAAATTACAAATTAAGAGGAGGGGAAATCATACCATACACTACCTCAGACAAAAGCCTCACAAGCTGCAGAAAAAGAACACCAAATTGGCATTCTGACTGGCAAGCATGTTGCAGCTAGAGTCTGATCATTTTAGAATACAAAACAGCATGTCCATATGTTTCTGCCAGAATGTTGAACTTTAAATACCACTGCTTAAACTTTTGGCAGTCTAATCCTATGCCCTACCATATTCTACAAAAATTCAGCCTCCCTCAGGCTGGGTTTAGCTTCTAGAACTTGGAAAAGCTTTTTTGGACTACATCCCCCAGAATCCCCCAGCCAACATGTCCTCCAGCCATTTGAAATCAGAGATTCTGGGAGTTATAGTCAAAGAAATAATCCCTTTGATTTCTTGTCCAAAACTATACACAGACATGGTTAATGACACAACAACCACATAATGAAACAATTAGCTGGTGATGCCAACTACGTGTTTAAAAATGACAGAAGTGAGCTTTGAATTATGCAGAAGTTTTATTCAGGCCTGAATGTTCAAAGCAAAAATAAATCTAAATCTAAAAAATACCTATTAGTGTATTTTAGTTGTGCCCTAGGGAAGAGATTACTCCATGGATGGCATATTACTCTAAATCTTACATACATATCTGTGTATGTTTTTCACTGTATTTGTGTTTCTTGAACAGAAGTTCCTCATTCTGCATGCCAAATCACTATTAAAACTTGGAGAGGTTCCAAAATGTTTTGAAGGGGGCCACGGTTCAGTGGTAGTGGTCATCAATCCCTGCCATCTCATTAAAGGATCTCAGTTGCATTGTTGGGAATGACCTTTACTTGATACTTCAGGAAGCCAATGATGTTCAGCTGAGACTATATTGGGCTATGCAGATCAATTTTAAATAAGGTAGCTATATCTAAAATTGATTTTAAAAATTGTTTTCATATGGCATTGGGCAATGGTATCCAAGAATTCCCACCAAGCTGAAGCCCTTCAGATTGTAGCCAGTATGTTGTGTACCATTGTACACACATTGTACACAGCAGTTTTATACTCCCTCTAGTCAAAAATAAGTACCAACGATCACTGGGGCTTCCTCCAGGGTAAATATGCTTAGATATGCATCCGTGAGCTTTCTGACATATCAACTTCACTTAAACCAAGGGTGTGGATTATTCTACTGAGTTGTTTCTTTAGACAAGATCACAGTTTTAAATTTTTCAGTGGTTCCCTTATATCTTCAGATGTATTCGGTCAAGGAAATACCAAGGCAGTAACTGATCTTTGTTTAAGACCAAGAATCCACAAACTTTTGTCTTGCTTTCTTCTTAAGGAGGCAGACTATTCTGAACCTGTACATCCTTTGCCAATTTTTTTTTAAAAAAATCACCTTGCTTTCTAGGATTTATCATTGCCAAACAGCCACTACAAAACAAACCAATGCTAACCAAAACAGCCACTTGAGGACAAAACATGCTTTAAGATCAGACAGAATGTCCAACTGATTTCTCCCAAATAGCCATCTTCACAAAACAAAGAATGCACAGACTCTTACGCTCCATGGATTTCTGTCTTGGGAGTCACGGTGCTGGGTGCTAGAGTACAAACAACTAAAAGTGGACACAGTCTCCTGGTCCACAAGATAATGAGAAGTCACTTCATATCATTCAAATAAACTGCCCTTATCTGGCCTGTAGGAAAGGGATAATGGGAATATGCTGTGAAGGCACAAGTCCTTGGCATGCTAGAAGATCTACAATACAATCCTCTACATGTCTACTTAGAAGTAAGTCCGACTGAGCTCAATGGTAGTTACTCACAGGTACATTTGTACAGGATTGAAGACTTTGGTTTATATCAAATAGTTCTTCACTAATCAGTTTCCTGTCACCCTTAACCAGTTTAAGAAAATGATCAAGGCAATTTTAGTTTTCTCCAAACAGTATTAAGGGATCCTCAGTACAGATCACCCCCCAGGTCATCACCTATTTAGCATCCTTCTTTGTAGTACAAGGGAAGAGTACAGAAACCTGACCAATTCCTGACCAAATGGAATTTGTTTATAACAATAAATAGAAGAAACAGATAATATTAACAACATTAACTTGTGAGGTATTTTGTAAGACGAAGAAGCAAAAGAGGGCAAAGTTAGTTTATAGGGAGCTACAAAATATTTAAGAGTACTTTTCTGAAGAGCTACTTAGATTAGATGCTGGACATGAATGGCTTCTCCCCATCTTTAACTGCTATATATTTTTCCTTCTGTACAGAACACTATGAAAGGGAATGAATTAGCCAATTGTTTGGTATCAATCATGCAAAACAAGGGAAGCAAGTGTCAAAGTACATTAAATATAAAGATACTCATATAATTATTTTTATTTTAGAAAATATATATCCTACACTTTAACCATTCCAAAACCACAGATGACGTCTCTGAAATTGCATTTCTCCTCCATCTACAATAATGTACACAAAAATGATGAAAAGTAACTCGAGTCAATTCCAAACTAGCATGTGTGCTTGTCCTAAATGCTATCTGCAGAATGAGTGACAGATGCCTCCAGAAATGTCTGTCATCCAAAAACTCATGAAAATTTCTTTATATTGCTTGTAATAGTTTATGGTGTGAAGATAGGCCAGCCTTTGGCATATAAGAGCTGGTGCCATCTCTATGGCTAAGCAATTTCAGTCTGGCCAGTATTTGGATAGGATACTTTGGATAGTATATATACTTTGATGCCACTCACAGGTTTGAAAAAGGGGAAAGGATGTGGCCAGGCTGACCTTATGGAAAATCTACTCTGAAGCAGCTCTTACCAAGACTAGCATTACAAAGTTTAAAATTTTTTTTTTTCACATTCTAAACTTTGTTTCAAAATCAGCTACTGTCAGCAAGAAAAAAACTCTCCCGTCTTTATTTTGGGACAGCCCATGTAATGCAGTTCCATATTACTTGGCAAAGAAAGAAATAAGTCCTTCAGCAAGCTCTGTGATTAATGCACAAACGTAGCTAAACCGTGCATACTTAATATACACAGCCTCTATTTTTATGTTTCCTCTTCAGGCAGAACTCTGAATAAGTCAACTACCTATCATCTTCAGTATGTAATAAAGCAGTGCCCTTGTATTTAAAATGGACAAACAGACAATGGGCTACATATGTTCTGTATGCGTGGAAAGTCAATAGATTAAGCTTTTGAGGGAAAATATTTTGAGTAATAACTAATAATCATAGTTTGAATACATATTCAGGGAAGAAAAGTTGTTAAAAAGCTGTCTCAGGGCTATTTCAAAAGGAGTCAGAGGAAATAAGGGAGGGGGCTTTTTGAGATCACTTTCAAGAAGCAGCTCCTATCCAGCTTATTTATGAAAAAAGAAATACACAAGCTATTCTTTCAGCCAAAGAGTTTTCATTTACATTGGTACTAGAATGCTTGCCATTTCTCATTCTAAACCAACTAAAGTTGTTTCTCCTTTTCATGTTATTGGCCTGCACCAAGTTGATTCTGTATGTATTCTGCCTATCATGTCCTGAAGAAAAATAAGTTCTGTTGGAACTGCACTTGACCCACTCTTTTTTTAGTTAGTATGGACAGTTGTGCACCGCTTTCATTTCCAGTGCTTGAAATGAAAATTGCTTAGGATTTCATTCCATGAACCTTTTCTCTGTTAAAATTCTGTTGATTGCAAACAATTGTCTTTCCCTGCCCTATTAAAATTTCTAGCTCTATAATTTGCTTCACTTGGCAAAACACATAATATATCAAGGTTAGAGAATCTTGAAAACTTTTTGGAAGGCAGGTTCTTTGGCTTTATATCTTCCATCACTAAAGCTATATCAACGATGACTTTCTCTAGAAATATTTCCAAAAACCCATGATAAACTATGAATGCATGTGGCAATCATGCAAAGAACCAAACACATTAGACAAAACATCACCACTCTGATAGGCATACCCAAATTTGCATCTGAAATCTTTGTATGCATTTATAAGTCCTCTGCTACAGAAACAACATAATCTCTCTCTCTCTCTCTCTATATATATATCTATTGACACACACACACTTTAAGACCTGAGCTGTGATTGACAGATTATGCAGATGCCCAACTGATACGGAACAGGTAATTGTGCTACTTACACTGTATTAAATATTGGCAATAGCATCTGAACTCTGAATAACTACACAGGAATGTATAGAAAGAGGCTCTGACTGATTACTGATAGACCTGAGATCCTCAACAACGGACATCAAAAATAAGGAACAGAGCCATTGGGGGGATCAGGCCATACCACAGTCTGCAGAAATTACAGAATCATCATCATGACTAAGCATTCAAAGCCCATAACAGAGCAGGAAAAGGACTAATGTGCCAGCCAATGATTGCTATTGCATGTCTGTCATTTTCTGTCCTGTACTACCCATTTTGTGTCTGGGATGTGGGGGAGGATACACATGTATCTGTGTATAACAGTCTTTTTCTGTTAGGAAAATTGTACTGCTGGGAATCAAGGTGCAGCATGGCAAACATACAGAAGCACAGCAACCATGTAGTTATATCCAAACTACAGATATGTAAGAAGAGAAGAACAGCAGAGAACTGATTGCTTCAATTTTAGTGTCTAGTTGTGATGATGCAATTTTTAAAAATTTCCCAAAAATATCAGAGTCAATGGAAATAAAAACTTGTCATTCTTGGACATCCACTTATTAAGGAATTTTATACTCTTCTAGTCAATTTGAATTTGACAACCTTGTCTAAAGCTACACTGAATTCATGCAAAAAAGCCAATCAATAGGGTAGCACTTTGTGCCTTAAAAGGGTGCGTGGGAACAGAAGAGTAAGCTTCGTTGGTGATAGCTTTTTCAATTACTCTCCAAAAAAGAGTTCTCTGGTTTATGTTTCCTTCTCCCATAGCTCCGTTACTCTCTTACTACATGAAGTCTGGACTCTTGGATCAAATCTGGCAGTTGATTGAAGTCAAGCTGTGATATCCAAATATGTATACCAAAATCTGAACACCAGCTGTGCCTTGCACTGAACACGCCAGTGTTGCTGGAGACAGAAGAAAGAAGGCACGCTCCCAGTGGTGTGGAAGGCCTATTTACATTCTATTTCACAAGATTGTTAGGGACAAAGCAAAATTATAGTGCATCACATCACAGTAACAGCACAGTTCTAGACACAGTTCTACAGGCTGCTTTGGCAATTGATCCAAGTGAATTTTTGCAGCCAGCCTATTGGAAGGTGATAATATATTTACCTAAAAAATAAAAGGCATATTTCAACCTCAGTCCATATAAGTGCAATAGAAAGGAAAAGCAGACATTTGAAACTCATGTCCAGTGGCTTGCTTTGCTGCAGCTAAAATTCCAGCATGGCATCTGCATAAAACAAAGTGGAGCTGCCAGTGATTGCTTGCACCACCTCAATAGTGAAGTACAGTAGAAAGAAGTCATCTGCACATAAGCACAGAAATGCATACAAGATTTGGCTATCAAGTCGTACCTCTTGCCACAGAATTTGCTTCAGTGCCTTACGTCCCACCCACTTCAACCTAATTTAGCTGGTATAATAGACATGGAAGAATAGAATCTTGTTGCGTAGGAGGGAGTAAGAATTATCAAATTTCAGCAAGTAGATGCCTTCGCCTGGATAATCATGGCTGCCTACTTGCACTTCCTGGTGGCTGTCCCTTCGGTAGACTGGCATGATCTCCCCGTAACGGCTTCTCAAATAGCTTTTGGAGCCCCTTTCCACATCACCAACAGGAATGGGTCCTGAGAAGAAAAAAAATACACAACATGTTAATCAGGTAAAGTAGTCAAGAGAAAGAATACAAAGACTAGGAATCAGGGTGAGACTGACTGACCGAGAAGTCTACATGAAGGCCTTAGATCATTGTTCTCAAGGCATGTCCTGTGAATAATACAACTGAAGCTCCACATCTCTCTAAAAAGTATCTTGTTGAAATTCAACAGCCTAATCCTTCTTGTATAACAGTTATTGTCTCTAAAGCAACAAGAATGTCATGTGATCCTGTGCATGCTTATAGGACAGCTAATACCACTGATCCCAGTAGGGTTTATTTCTCAGTAAATATCCATAGGTTAGCATATTGCATATGATTGTCAGTGATGAGAACCTGAGAGTTCTGCACAACTGATTTCTTTCCATGACTGGAAAAAGAAGAATTAAGCAAGTTTTCATAATTCATAAAGCTTGTTGAATCCAGTATTTTTGGACATATTAAATTGAATACATTTCCAGCATGGTCCCTGGATAAAAGGAACCAGAGTTTGACTATCAGACTACAGTTCTTGAAACCAGGGTTTGAATCCCCACTTGGTCATGGAAACTCTCTGGTGACCTTAGGTAAGTCACACTCTCTTAGCCTGAGAGGGACGCAAAGACAAACCCCTCTCTGAAAAAATCTTGCCAAAAAAACCTTGTGATAGATTTGTCTTAGCATCTCCATAAGTTATAAATGACTTGAAGACATACTACAAAAACAAACATATAGCTTAATTATTTTGTTGCCAGAACAGAAGAAACAAATCAAGGACAGAATGTGGAACCTGGATATTAAAATAGCACACTAATAACTGTTAGGTCTTAGGCCATTTCTGCACTAGACTGTTATAGTGCTATTATTCCACCTTCAACATCCTATGGATCCTTGAGGCCCCTCCCTAAACTGCAAACCCCAGGATTCCATAGGATGTTGAAAGTAGAATAATAGCACTATAACAGTCTAGTGCAGAAATGGCCTTAGCAAAGGAAGCAATAACATAATAAGCCATTTCTGCAGTGGTCCTAAATCTATGGAATTTGCTCCCTAATTAACTGCAAACCCTTGCTTGTTTTTAGAAAGAAATCCAAAGTCTTCATTTGAGACAGCAAGTATTTATTTGAGAAGGCAAGTATTTCTGATTAGATTGTTGATGTTTTATTATCAGTTATGTTTTTTATTAATTTCTTTCTTATTTGTCTTTATCCTCGTGTCTGTGGTCCTGAGAATAATTTTAAAGTGTGTGATACAATTATATCTCTAAAACTAAAGCAGATACGAACGTTTAAGATGCTTCCTGGGAACCATATGTAAAGCTGCTCTAAACTGTTGGCACAGGGGAGAGAGCAGATTTTTTAAAAACTGTTTAGAAAGTTGTCAGATGTTTAGCTTAAGTGACACTGGCACTGAGACAATCAGGTTGGTTTTTTGTTTTTTTTTTAAATCCTGGTGTTGATTTTTGGTAATGTTAATATTACTACCATGTTCATATTTTAATTCTGTGAGCCACCTCAGCCATAATGGTTGTTGGTGTTATGTGCCTTCAAGTCAACTAACTTATGGTCATAGGGTTTTCTTGTCAAGATTTATTCAGACGTTTGCCATTGCCTTCGTATAAGATTGAGAGAGTGTGACTTGCCCAAGATCACCCTGGTCAGAAAGGTGAGGTGATCTCTGAGTTCATTTGAGATTGCTAACTGTAGAATCTTACGTATCAATAGATAAGAGGTACACTGCAACAGAAAGGCATATTAATAGAGCAATTGTTGTTTAACTTATCCAGTTGTGCACTGACCTTCAAACTCTTCCTCTTCATCTTCTTCATCACTTGATTCACTGACCTGGACAGTAATGGCAGTGCTAGTAATGGGAGTCCAATCAAAATAGACGCCAAAGCCAATGTCATAATCTTCTGTGGCAAATTCCCAGCAGACACGCTTTCCATCAGGGTGAGTTGGCACCCGAACTGTTAACACCTCACCACGTTTTACCACCATTCGGGCATTCTTCTCCTTTGCCATCTTTGTTTTGAATTCTCTTATCCTGGAGCTTGTCCAAGTAGTTGGTGGAATCAGAGGAGGTGGTCGAGCTGAAAAAAAACATGGATGACATTATTAGCTTGTGATCACCAGAGGAATTTTAATAGGATTAGGAGTCTAATAGTGTTGCCTTATTTCAGAAATAATAATAATTCCCCATTGTCTATGTCCTAGCAGAGTTCTCAAAATTAACTATAACTGTTTTTCCTTTCTTTACATCTCTACACTCCACTCCAGCTTTACTTTGGGTTGACTGACACTACTCTTTTAATGTTATTAACTCAATTCACACTGCAGCCTATCCCACATTTAAACAGTTGTGCTGATTAACTACAAACCAAACTATAGCTTTACTACACATACAGCTGCTGAAAGTAGCTTGATCATGATATAATAAATTACCACTATAATGTGTATTGAGTTGATTCACTAAGCAGAGTAGATTTTTTACATGTTATGGAGAAAGAAAAATAAACCATCCCTAGAGAACTGTAGCTTTGAGAACCTCACCTCAGGGATTAAAAAATAAATAAATGTGATAACAACCTTTGAGCTTCCCTGCTTCCCTGTAGGTTTCCAAATCTGTTCCTGATACGTATTGTACAAGAACCATGAAATTCTAGCACAGCTTAAAGTGATAAAAGAGGAAGAAAAGAATCAGGAATCACCCAGTTGAGAATAATAAATACACTGTATCCGAATTCACATGCTATGGGAGAAAAAAATAATAATTAATTTTTTATATAATTAAAAAGGTTTTTTTTAAAGAAGAGTGAACTTCAGGTCTCCTATTCTACTAACTTATAGATCAGCTTCACTTATCATGCTCTATGACGACAGACCACCAATATTACAAATATTTACTGCACAGAACTCTGGCTTCTGAGTCACACTGAGAGAGAGCAATACAATCTTATACTTACCTTTTTTCTGCTCATCCAGCAGGACTGCAGTTTCTAACTCTGCTGAGAGGACATCCACTGCACCAGTGTATTCTGACTGTATCATGACTATATCACCTGGCCCTTGTGGAGCAGGGTATTTTGTCATCTGCACTACAGCCTCCTATCAGGAACAAGTTTCCACAGTATTATCCTCTAGCAACATTCAGTTCTTTCATTAAGCACTACATTTTACCATAGTTTATTATGCCTTTTTTAACCTGCTGATACACAATTTCCAAGCTAGCAATTGTCAGAAGATAGGGACCAGATCACCAGGATATTGCATATAAAACCTTTAAAAGCTTCAACTCATGAAGACAAAAGGCAAGTACTGTCTCTCCCTCTACAGGCCTCCATAGTCCTCTCCTTAACCGTCACCTCTTCTCCTGCCTGTTGAGCAAAACTAGATTGTTGTTGGCCAATGCCCGTAAGCGAGAAAGTGGGAAAGGTATCAGTGGTGAAGCAAGAAGGTAGATATAGTTACTTAGTACTCATTTTTATTTTTTACTATATAGTTATAATGCCCAGATGAAGATCTGCACCCCTAGTCAAGACTGTCAAAATTTCTTCAACCTATAGGAAGTAAGTTATACATACAAACATTCTCTTACAATGGAACCATGGCAGAATGAATTAATAGCAATAGCTAAGACAGCAAATTTGTTTTCAAAGAGCTTTATTTTCCACTCCAAACTCACCTTTCAAGGAGAATCAAAAGCAAACCAAATTACTATAAATTTTGCTTTCACAAGTTAATCCAAGAATTCCTTTCAACTCTACAAAGACAGAAATGTCCTTAGTAACATTATATATTATTTTATAGACAGAGTCTGAAAATGCAGTAGAGTCTCAATTATCCGACATAAACGGGCGGGCTGACAGTCGGATAGCCGAAAATGTCGGGTAATCCGGAGGGTCTAAGAAAAGCCTTGAAATCACTATGAATTGCAAACGTATTGAAGTTTTATTGCAGTAACAGTAAAAGTAACGTTGCAGTAACGTTACAGTAACAACATTGTAATGTGTCAGCGGCGGGCGGAGGTCAAGCAGACGCAGGACAAGCGGCTGGGGGTGACAGCGTTTATTTACTGCCAGCAAACAAAGGGTTACAGCTCCCTCACAGGCGGGTCTGAACTCAAAGCAAACTGTCCCAAACTCAAGTCACGCCTTAATAAACAAGCAGGCTTCAACAGAAAACAAAGGAGGGTTACTTCACCCAAAACGCAGACAGGGTCCTTGGCTGGCAAGGTGGCTGGACGCGGTCACTGGTGGGAGGGGCTGGAACCAGACGCAGGCGGGGGAGAACACGGAAGCCGACGGTTGTTGCTCCGTGCCTCTCTCCGCCCAGTGCCTGCCCTAAATAGACCCCTGGGCCGGCGGCGACCAATCCAGCGCAGGCTCCCAGCTGAGAGCTCCCAGCTGGGCTCCCAGCTGGGAGCTCTCAGCCCGCAGCCGCCTTTCCATCAACCGCCGGGACCGGCGGGTTGCTTCCTTGCTTTGCCGCCGCTGCCGGAATGTGGGGGGAGGGGCGGCAGACTCCTCTGGGACGGAGCCGTGGGTGGACGGAGCCCGGGGGCCGAGACCGGGACCCACATCCTCCAGCGAGCCTGCACTCGCCTTGCCCGCCGGAGAGGGAACCGGATCGCCCCCAGCGCCACTAGTGGGACTGCTGGAGGCGGCAGCGGCCTCCGGACGTTCCCCCTCGGCGGCATCGGCCTCCGGACGTTCCCCCTCGGCGGCAGCGGCCTCCAGGCCTTTCCCCTCAGCGGTGGCGGCCTCCGCGAAGTCCGGGTATTCCCCTCGGCGGCTGTGGCCCCCGAGGCAGGCCCGGACGCCTGGGCCCCTGACAGTAATGCATAAACAGTTCAGTCCTCTGAAAATTTAAAGAAATTTCTTTCTGCTTTCTCGATGATTGCTGTTTCTTTGCAGCCAAGTCTCGCCATCTTTGCAGCATCATGTCGACCCCCGTAGCTTCTTCTTGTTGCTCGATGTACTTCATTGCAATTTCTAGAGCCCTAACCCCACCGCCATGCGAGATTGTGAGAGGTTCAACAGATGATGCTTGCTCATCAATTTCTATTTCGTCGCCATCACTATTGACAAGAGCGACAATTTCTTCATCAGTAATTTCATACTGATCGTCTTCATTCATCCAGCTGTCAACCTCTTGCGAAGACACATCCTCACACCCAGGGATACGGAGTACTAGGCATAGAATGCTTTCTTAGTCTTCATCTGTGCTTTCCATAATTTCATCTTCTTCTTCATTTTCACATAGCAACTTATTCCATGATCTGACAATTGTTGGAGCGCTAACGTCACTCCAAACCCTTGCAACCCAATAAGCAACATCCTTTACATTGACGCGTTTCAATCTTTCAATCATGTCTTGCCCTTCTTCAATTTCTTCTATCAGTGTCGACAGTAGCTTCCTGCGATAGTTCCTTTTTAGCGTTTCCAAAACGCCCTGATCCATTGGTTGGCATATGGCGGTGACATTAGGTGGCAGAAACATAGCCTTAATGTTCCCATCTTGAAGCTCCTCTGCATCAGGGTGCGTCGCGGCGTTGTCTAGCAACAAAACTGCTTTTCTGAGGCGGTCATTGTCTTTCAAAAATTTCTCCGTGGAAGGAAGGAATTCCTTAAAAAACCAGTCTTTGAAAATTTCTCTGGTCATCCACGCACTTTTTTGATTGTAGTAGTACTTCACAGGAAGAGCGTTCTTTGAAATTGTTTTAAAGGCTCTTGGATTTTTGGACTTCTTGATTACTGCGAGGTCCATTTTGAGGGTTGCAGAAGCATTGCTGCATGCTAAAATTATCAGCCTTTCTTTACTACACTTATAGCCTGGGGCTGCTGCTTCAGTTCTGGCTGCAAAACTTTTACTGGGTAACAGTTTGTAACTGAGGCCCGACTCATCACAATTAAATATCTGATCGTCCGTTAGGCTTTCAGTTTCAACAAACTCCAGAAATTTTTTCTTGAATGCCTCCATTTCTTGAAAATCTGAAGACAGTTTTTCTCCACAAACACATGACTGACGGATTCCATAACGTTTCTTCCATCTGTCGAGCCAACCAGCACTGGTTGTAAAATCTGGGTCCCCTTCATCAAATTCCTTTCAAAAATGTAATGCCTTTCACTGTAAAATAGGCCCTGAAATAGGCACACCTTTGTCTCTGAACTGCAGAAACCAAACATACAAAGCTTCACTGACCTTTTCACAGCCACACTTTTTCATGGTTTTCCTCTCGTTCACTGCACCATCAGTAACTCTAGAGGAACACCATTTTTCTATCTCCAATCAGTTCCTTCTCCAGTCTCCTACATTTACCCTTCCAATGCCATAGTCATCTGCTGCCTTCTGCAATGTCTCTCCATTGTTCAGTCTCTTGATTGCCTCAAGTTTCTGCACCACTGATACAACAACCTTCTTCCTTTTCATTGCAATGCTTGGGGGTGTGTTTGGGGGCCTGGTTGTGCCCGTCGCCTTCCCCATTGCCATGCTTCGGCCCTTGTTTTGGGGCCTGGAGGTACTCGCCCTGCTCGCTGCCGCCGGCGCTGCCACGCTTGGGGCCGTGTTTTGGGGCGAGGCTTCACTCACCCTTCTCTCCTTGCCTGTCATGGAAATGCCTACAGCCACGCCCCCAAGCAGCTGCGACGCTGGATAATCCGGAATGTCGGATGACCGAAGGATGGATAATTGAGACTCTAATGTGTTACTTTTTCAGATAATTTTTTTAGAATTCTCCAGCCAGTATGGATATGTACATGCACGTACATGTGTTCACACAATGTCAACATATAATTTCATTTTAATTGAACATAATTTGTTCTTATGACTCTTACAATATTGTACCAAACTTTATTAAGATGCCTCTTAATAATAGTAGCTGCCTGATTTTACAACAACTTTCAACTGCTGTTATTGCCCCATCTTGCCTCTTCTTTCTATCATGCTCTTTTAAAATAAAAATAAAAAGAACTGATTGTGTACACATCTCTATCTTAATTCATTAGACACCTCTTTTCAGCTTTATCATTTTGCCTAACTTTGTTCTAATCTTGATATATTAGAAGGCTACACCCCACATTTTTTAAAATTTTAAAGATTTTTCATATAGCAGAAAAGTCAAGACTATCCATGAATAGCTTGAGTCCAATAATACATATATCTGATGCAGTTTACAAACTGTTAACATATCAAAGAAATATAACAGTCCAAAGAAGTCTACACATATTACAAAGAGTATCCCAAGCAAATCTCACAAAGTATATTCTCTTGGTGCAGCAAAAAAGAATACTGCATTTGGAAACAAAGAGTTGCAGCAATGATGTGGTATGTAAGACACTGCCTAGGAGGCAAATCCCCACCTCTTTTTGTTGCTGGAGTTGATCAGTTAGGACCTCCTTTCCTGCTACATCTTTCTCTTCTTGATTTCCATCACTACATTCAGAATCCTTTGCAGTATCTTCATTTAGAGATGACCCATTCTGCAGCCTCTCAGAGAAAGAAAGTACATCAGTTTGATGTTATAAGAGCACTGTGTTAGAGTGAGGTGAAGCAAACAATAATTTCCAATTTTCAAATAAGTTGGGGAGAAAGAGGAAGGAGGGAGCTTGCAAGAAGACTTGAGATACTGAAGAAATAGGGTGGCGCTAGCATATATTTATCGGACACATCTAAGTGAATTCTGTCACATATAAGTGAAACTGTAATTAGAATTAATGACTGTTCTGCACTGTATTCCCATGGGAAGCAGAAATTCATCCCAGCTGAGCCCATCCAGTCATCTCTTCGTAGTTGGGCTACTTTGTAAACACTGGCTTTTAAAAAAAAAGTCAAAGAATTAATTTATCCAAACTTCCAAAATATAACAGAGTAATTTCACAGTTTTGTTCAAATATCTCCATGTCTATAAATACAATTTCCCAGGTAACATTTGTTAAAAATGGGGGGGATCTATGCCTTATGCCAGGGCTGCACAACATACAGCCTGGGGGCTGCATGCGGCCCGCAAAAGGATTTTGTGCAGCCCACATCGCTTGTGAGCATGAGAGATGAAAAGGGTTGCAGCAATTAGGTTGCTGATGGTTTTGAACAGAGATGGCACGAATCCAGAATTTTCCGAATCTGAATCCCTGGAAGGTTCTGCGAATCCATGAATCTCGAATCTTCCGAATCCTTTTTTTAAAAAGGGATTAAAAAGCAAGGGAAACAAAGCACTTCTACTGAAAAATGTTTTGAAGCAGAATTTGACATCTTTGTTTAATGAATAACAAATTAAATAATAGTTTTCACTTTCAAGAAAACATACCCATATACTTCTTATCAAAAATTACATGTAATTTGGAAGTAGCTGCAGATGTTGGAGGATGCTCAGGATGATGTCATCTCCTGGATTGACTATTACAAAAAAAAAAGGGCAAGGATAATCTTGGGCAAGAAACACTCTCTCAGCCACAGCAAAAGCCTAGGCAAGGGCAAAACTCCCTCTGAAGAAATCTGGCTAGGACAAGTTTTGCCTCAGGATCTCCCCAGATTGAAAATGACATCAAGGCTCTTTCTACTCAGGCAGGAAAATGTGGATTATTAATCCTACATTTTCCTGCCTGTGTAAACAGGGCCACATACTACAGTACAGAAATAATCCAAATCAAAACTGGATTTTCTTTGCATAGCTCCTTATGTCACCCTGGGGTTTGCAGTTTGATGCACTAGCACACTTTGGCAGAGAAGGCTGTGACACCTTGTAAAACTACAAACCCCTGAATTGTGTATGAAAGAACTTTGCAGGGGAGCTATGCAAAGGAATCTTTTTCAGCTGTCCTTGAAATCTCAAGAACAATGTACTTTCCAGTCAAGTCTCAAGTCCTGCAACAAGGAAGGCAATTTAAAAAAACACAAAACAAAAACACCAGCCTGTAGCTGGTCTCTAATCTCAATTCTCTACCCTGATGTCCAGTCTCAAGTGCTAAAACAAGGAAGGCACTTAACAAAAACAAACTAACACCAGCCTGTAGTCCAGTCCCAATCCCTACCCTCCAGTCTCAAGGCAAAAGAATAGGAAGAAGAGAATAATTACCTTGCAGAGGGAGGCAGTCACAGGGGCAGATAGCAGGAACAAGCTTGATCCGGGGTGCTTGCACCAGCTCAGGCCCCGGGGCATGCAGGGACGCAGCTTTTGCTGGCCCTGCACGCCTGTGCAGGTCTGATCCAAAGCGCTCGTGCCAGCTCAGGCCTTGGGGCATGCAGGGACACAGCTCTCACCAGCCTCCAGCCTTCCACACCCGTGCAGGCCTGATCTGGGGTGCTTGCACCACCTCAGGCCCTGGGACATGCAGGGATTCAAAAGATTCGATTTGCCTGTTTTGGTCCGGGGATTTCATCCCCGAATCTCAAATCCTTCCCGAGGATTCAAGAATTTGTGGATTCGGTTGGCCCATCCCTAGTTTTGAGGGAACCTGGCTGGGCCATTCCCTCCTCCTTCCCTCCAGGGAGCGGCAGAAAGCCAAGCTGATGCCAGCTTTTGCCCTTGCGCAAGGTGGCGGCAGTTGCTTCTTCTCCTCCTGTTTCCCTTGGATGGGCGGTGAAGGTGGAAGAGCCCAGGAAAAGGAGACCAGCTGGGGCAGGAGGGGACAAGAAAGGAGGTGATCTCCTCCTCCCTGAGCAAGCCAACATGGACTGTTGCACTGCCAACTGGGACTCTCTGGAGGAAGCAGTTTATTACAGGTCAGTATCCTCATTCACCCCCATCCTTCCTAAACTGTGTTGGAAAAAATTAAATTGCATTTAAAGACTGTATTTTAAAATGCAATTTATGAGGGTGCATGCCAGAATAGATCTAAATTCCAATCCCCACCACCACCATCTGGAATTCCCCTTATCCTCCAATTCTATTTTCTCCCCCCTTCCTCATAAATAATACTTTTTTCTGCCAGCCCAAACTGTTCCCCTCCCCTTCGGTCTTTTGCAAATCTTCTGCAAATTACACACTGCTACATTTCTTAAGGCACAGCTCTCTTGTCTTCCCAATAATCCTATTTACTGATTTTGTGTAATCACAATTTGCCATATCTGCATTATCTCAGTAGTCCAAACAACAGGTCAAGAGGGTAAGACAGTGGCCATTTCTGCCCTATACTGTTACAGTGCTTTTATTCCACTCTCAACATGCTATGGAATCTTTGGGCTTGCCGTTTAGAGAAGGGCATTTAGAATTCTCAGCCAGAGAGCAATTCAGCCTCAGAAAACTACAAACCCCAGAATTCCACAGGATGCTGAAAGCAGAATAATAGCACTATAACAGTGCAAGGCAGAAATGCCCAGTGTTGTCATTCCCCATGTTGTATATTGGTGGTGGTGGGTGAAATTTAAGGAAGGAAGGAGGTATTCCTAAGATTGCTGGGTGAGTTTGTAGCAGAGGCAAGATCTGAACTCTTCAGCCATGGAAATCCACTGGGTGAACCTGGGCAGATCACATACTCTCAGCCTCAGAAAATCCAGTGATATATTTGCCTTAGGGTTGCCATAAGTCAGAAATGACTCGAAGGCACACAACAGCAATAATTCACCAAGTCTACTCTGGTGAGATAAAAACTTACCCAGAGTTCAAAAGCACTGTTTTTTAAGACTATAACTCCCAGAATTCCCCAGTCAGTAATCATGCTGCCTGTGGTTTTGGGAGGTTGTAGTTCACCAAAAAGAACTTTTGTGAAGCTCTTATTTGAAAGGATATCATGTAAAAGATGGCGCAAGCTTGTTTTCTGCTGCTTAAGAAATTAGGGGCTTTTCCACACTATGCTGTTCTAGTGCTATTATTCCACTTTCATCATCTTGTGGAATCCTGGGTTTTGCAGTTTAAGGAGGAGTATTTAGAACTGTAAGTCAGAGAGCTCTTTGGCCTCAGGAAACTACAAACCCCAGAATTCCAAAGGACGTTGAAAGTGAAATAATAGCACTATAACAGTGCTGTGTGGAAAGGCGCTAGGTCACGGAGGACGCTTCAAACTGCAGGAAAAGAAGTTCCACCTAACATTGGGAAAAACTTCCCTAATTTCCCTTTTTTATAATATGGTCTATTTTATTTGCAAAATAGTTCAATCATTAACTATACCATAATTTATTTTGTAAATAAAAAATTATTATACCATTATTACAAATTTACTTGGAACATGGAGCGCTAAAAACCAATCTGTGGCCCAAAAAAGTTTAGCCTATTTAATTTCGGCCCTTGCGTACTGCCTCGTTGTGCAGGTCTGCCTTATGCATATAGAGCTTGCAGGTAACAACAAAGCGATGCCATAAGAGGCTTGCTTAAAGGGTTTACTGACCCTGCTAACCATCCCTCCCCAATCCTGCCTACTGCACCCAGCTTCATGAAAATCTTTGAAACTGTTTTCTCCTGAGTAAGACCATTGATCCATCTAGTTCAGAGTTGCCTACTCTAATTTAACTGGTTCCCCAAGGCTGCAAGCAATTTTTTTTCCTTGCTGTACTATGGGAATGGAGCTACGAAAAGCATGTGTTCATCACTGAGCTATGAGTCTGCTCCTTCACAGTTTGAGAAAATGGTTTAAAAGGTTTTTTTGATGGGTGTGAGTTTATTGTATACAAAAAGAGATAAACAAATAGAGGCACAATAGCAACAGCTGCGTCCTCTACCCTTAGCTAATCTTCTGGATGGAAAGCTGTCCCCGCGAAGGTGCTGCTCCATGCATTTTGGTGCTGTCAAACAACATTTACATTGACTGGAGGACTGTGGAGGCTGTAACAGCATCAGAGGAAATATTTATATCCCATATGTGTCACTCCTGTTGTGCAACCATTTACCAGACTGGGCTAGTAACCATATAATGACAAGAGCTTTCTGAACTGTGTCCTTTCTTTATGCCATGCTCTTTGCCTACAGGGCCAGCTGATATCAATGTTGTCAGCATTTAAGCACCATGTTGAAGTCTGACTATTTACTCAAGTTCTTGGAGCTTACTAACAGCAGCTTGGTGATAATTCACTGCTGCTTTTATACTGTGCTGTAGGGTTTTTTTTTATTCCATTGCTTTTAGTGTTTGTGACCTATCCTGCGATGCACTGATTAGATAAGTTAGAAATATTTAATTAATAGATAATAAAAATGGTTGCTACCATACAGACACTATCCGGAAATCAAAAGTGTAGCTATCACATGACTCAAGCTATACCTACCTGGAAAAGGGAAACAAGTTCTACCAGGAAGCTAAATGCAAACATGAAAATCAATGAGTAAACACACATTTACCCTTCATGCTTATCCTAGAATGGCAAAACAAGTTGACTGTATGTCTTCATTCACAACTATTTAAAACCCCTAGCTTAAAAAAACAACAGCCAAGTGGGTGCATTTTTCTGCAAAGCTTGTCAGTTTTGAGCTATTCCCTGAAAGAATTCTAGAAAACAAGGAATAACCTAATTATAATCTATAAAGCAGGAATGTAAGAATCCTGCCAACACGGAGCACTTTCCAGACACCAGTAATGCTTTTTTTGACACTAGATGAGAAAGTGCTATGCATGCACAGGACTTCTGGTATTTAACAGAATGCAGAAAAATGGAAGATGGGTGGATACAAGTGCAACTCAAACCAATACCATAATAGTTGTAAACTGACAAGCAAAGATTATTTCCATATGGTCACTAAAACTTGTTGTTCATTGCTGCAAAGAAAATCCAGTACTCCTAAAGTAATCAGTAAAAAATGCAAGTTAAATTAATTAGATTAGCACCAGGCCCTAAATCAAGAGTATTTTAAATGCTCACATGTATCAGATGGCTTCACTGGTGACTCAGTGCTTCCTTACCACCACTATTCAGCTCACTTCTTACACCATAGGATCATATTAGGACTCTACTGATGTCTCATGCCACAGACCTTCACAAGTTTCAAGCCACAGGCCTGTGTACAATTACTGCCTTTGGAACCAAGTACCCAGCCTTTACTAACCTTTTTAGGATATGTAATAATGTTGCCCTGTACAATTTAATTTTTTTTCCACATGTAGAAAGACCTACATTCCAGGCTAGACTGGAAAATTCCCAGAAACATTGATACTAATATTTCTTGCAGTTCTGAAGTACAAATTAGGCTTCTGTGAAACTGTATAACTTTTTTCTTTAGTTCAGGAGAGATAGTTACACATAAAGTAACCACAAGGGTTCAAACAAAACACTAAAATCCAGACAATCACCATTAAAAGACATGAAAAGATGGAAATGCTGCCAGTACATAGTCAGGTTACCCAAAGCCTTTTGGAAAGAAGTCTTAGCCAGAGTTTTAACAAGAAGCAAGTCTGACAGCCCTTCCTAGAAAGTAAACTAAGGATGGTATTACCACTGAGGAAGCTTTATTTCTTAAAGCCATTAGTCAGTCTTCAGTAGCCATTGCACTTAACCAGTGCCTCTTAGTTCAATGTAAGTCTTTGAGAGTTCATAGCATGCACACTGCTTGCTCTAGACAAGAACTAATACTTTTGAGAAAGTGTTCAGGTACTACCTAGGAACCAATTATGAAATCAAGGACTAAATCAAAGACAGAAATTTGAACAACCATGGACATTTAGATCTGTAACAGTCAGTAACCATGGCTGTGTTACCCTGAGTTCATGCTAAGCAAGAGATTAAAGCAAAAGCCTATTTGGCATCAGTTGGACTGGTGCACAACATCTCTAGGTGGAGATATAATTACGGAGGCCACAGGGATTCCAGTCTCCTTTGTGCTAGTTTCATATGCCAGGATTATCTCAGATTGCTTTTTAAAAAAAATAACATTCTGTTCCCACAGTGAAGTGAACAAAGACTGACCCATTTAATTCCTCTCTCTTTTTTAAAAGTATGGTGCACTTTAGAACTCGATAATTAAAAACACCTACAGTTCAGTGCCTCAATGATGCACAGCCAATGCATTCACTGACCACAGTGGTACTTACAGATACTATATACTACATGCATTTTAAACTCAGCATTTCTAATACAATTAGAATTTAAAAACTGGTTTCTCAAAAATATGTTTGCTTTCGAATCTAAACAAATTTGTAAAATGTGTAAAATACGTGACTATCCAACAAAACTCCATAATGAAGCATTTCACAGAAGTCCAATTTTATCTCGAGAAGTAAAAGCTGCTTTCCAAATCCCTCAGTCATAGAAAGGTGCAAGACAGAAAGAGTGTCTTTCTTTTCCTTTTTCTTAAACATCGTGTAACACGGATCTCCATCACAAATTCATATTTCCTACCTGCATGGCAAGCCATCATTTTCTGAAGCCTTCTGGGATGCTGTCTGGGATGCAGTTTCTGGATCTGGAGTTATATCTACATTCTCTATAAAATAATTAAAACAGAAATATTTTTTGATCTGTACAGTACTTATAGCTACCATCCAGTATTTGAAACAAAAAGTCTTGCAGTTTGGCTGTTTTTCCATCCTATATCCTTTCTCATTAACTGCTTCCAGGAAAAGTATGAGAAAAGCTCATACATTATCAGCACATAAATACAGCAGGCTTCTGTTCCAAGACAGTAAGCCTGTCTTCAAGAAAGAAGTTCCAGCCATGATTAAAGCATGACATTTAAAGCTAGAGTAACACAGCCCTGGACAAATGGTTGGAAGAGGAAGCCAGAAGTAGCCCATAGATAATGCAGCATATAGATTATTGTCGTGGAATCAAACCACAACATAATTTGTGCTTGGAAGATAAGCTTGGGCCCTGTTAGTAGCCTCTCTTAAAGCAGACAATTTACTTCCTTAAATCCTGTTTATATTACAGGCAGGACACCGTGACCCAGGCTAGCAATGTACAGATCCCATGGACTTAAAAATCTAGCACTGCTTGATCTTAAAATTGTAAGTGTATGTGTGTCTTTGTCTTCAAGTTGCCTGTTGACTTATGGCAACTCCATGAATTTCATAAGGTTTTCTTAGGCAAGGAATACTCAGAGGTGGTTTTGCCAGTTCCTGCCTCTGTAATATAACCCACAGAACCTGTTATTTGTTGGTGGTCCAAGTACTGACCAGAGATAACCCTGCTTAGCTTCAGACAGGATCTGGTACCCTTAGGGTATTTAAGCTGCTTAAAGACATAACGACTTGTTAAATACGTCAAGATAACGTTCACTTACTGGAAGCCTCTCAGCCACAGAGAGCAGCTACAAAGGATCCACAGACAAGCCTTGGTTTTAAGTACGTCCCCCAAATGCAATACTACAGATTAGTCATGAGCTACTTTCTACAGATGCTTATGAAGTTAGATTTATTAAATTTGAATAAAATATTGAAAAATAATTTTGATGACAAAGGCTTAGCTTGGTCAATCACATCTCAGCTTTAAAAGATGAGATATGAAAGAACCTTATGCCTATGGATATACTTCCTCTGCTCCTTCCTTCATGTAAGCCACATTTAAACTAGTAATTCTTTAACTCACTATAGCTTCCCATTTCATCCAAACTAGGAAACTCTGACTAACAAGTTCAGAATAAACCAAGACAGTAAGCAAAGATTTGGAGTTGGTTAAATATCTCAGCATGTCCTCAAACTGGTAACTATAGCCTCTAATTCAGATGAAACTGGAAATTATGTTAATTCAGAGTCTTTCTGGTTTAACTGTAACTCATGCAAACAAGCTCCACATATGGGGAAAAGGAGTGTGCTTATGCAAAGAAAAGCTATTAATGTTTAATAGAAACCTAGTGACAAATGCAGGTACTTTTTCCAGAAGGCAATGTAGCTCAAAAAGATAGAGCTTTGTAGGAATCTCATAGCAGCAGTATTCACTGGAGATGACTGCACCAGAGCAAAGGAAGAACGCAATACCAAGCATCGCATAACCTATACCAACCAGTGATGGTGATTTTCCTGAAAACATACAAAATAACTCTAGAGCTTTGTTTACAAAACGTAAACTGTATAGGTTATATCAGATTGATTTTAGAACAAGATAGACTTTCCTAATTCAAAATTTCCCTGCCCTAAAAATGATCTTATTAAACATGTCAGGCTTACATTCAACAAACAAAACATTTTCCAATAGCCAAAATGTAATATTCGATTGAGAAAAATAAATGAAATGCATACTTTGGATTAAATGTTTTGTTCAAAGACCTTCAAAGCTTTACCTGAAATTAATTTGATTGGAATACTTGCAAATATTTTAACACATGATAACTCAATAGCATATATGTCCATTACATCATTCTGAATTTAAGGGGGGGAAAACTGAGGGCTCTGAATATTTAATTTCAGCATGCCTCAACAGCCATGTACACAAGTATGCATATCTCTGAATGCATATCTCTGAAAAAGAGCTAAAGTCCCTCACTTTGAATTTAGATATGACTGGTCTTGTATACCTTTTTGTTGCACCATTTGCCTTAGATTATATCCATTCATTATACATGTACTTCCAACCCATACCATGAAACAATGCATTCCTTACCAAATGAAAATTAATGCTTCTTTAACCTACATATTGTCTTGTTCTGTGGGGAAGTAATCACAGGAATAAATTTGGTACCAGAAAGTTCTCTGGTATTTAGTGACTCACATATTCTTCTAAACTTACAGAATACACATGGCTAACTTCCACAGACTTTATAAACAGCCCAAGAACTAGTACTGATTCATTAAGTGCCCATTAGATTCTCCAAAAGGGAGTAAGTAGTAAGTATGTGCCACTGGTTCCCATAAGGCAGGAAACTATTATTTATTTTGGAATTTTGCCTCCATGGAAGACATATTTCTAGGATTTTTTTCTAGGATTTTTGGCCTCAACTGCCAAAACAATTTTGGTTAACTTTGGGTATTATACCTACAGGAAGAGACATTTATTATTCTCCCCTAGGCAGCAAAATGTCCTGACACGACAGAGACTACATGTGAATTGGGGACATCCTAATTCAAAGTTCTGCTCTCTAATCACAGCATCACACCAACTGTGAAATAATGTCAAGTACATCTACATCTACAGTGAGGAAAGTGAAAGAGGAAGAAAGTCCTTACTGTTTACCCTCTGGAAAGTAGAAAATAACGCTCTATGCCTAGGAACCAGCAACATGGTAAATTAACTGTTAAAAGTCACTTAAATCTCTCTAAATTATGTTGTTCTACTTGACACCATAAATAAAACAGCTACTAATCCATAAGACAAGAAAGCAAAAGATTTTATGGCTATCTTACTATTCTCTGTTATATGATGCAACAATTACATCGAGGTACAATAGTTTGATTACAAAATGGCTGATAAGCTAGGAGAAAATAAGACAAAGTAATGCCTCCAGGGATGTTATTAAACGCTGGCTCCTGACAAACAAATCATCAAACAGTGTTATAGCTTAAGAAAGTTGATCAGATAAAGAAGTCAACAACATTATTTCTTGAGTGATAAATGTGACATCAAGATACACTGCAAATATCTTAAACAGTATAACAATTTAATCTCTTTGCCTATTTAAATATTTTCCTTTTCATCCCAGAGTACTAAGCGTATTTTTTTTTCCTTTTTCACAATCTGCCTAGTAAGAGCATTCTGTTAAATCTTATCATCTCCTAATATTGATTGTGACACTATAATAGAAACTGGTCTTGTCCTCTTTGGTTTTACCTCTGGCTATTTAGATGCAAAAGTTTTTAAACAGATGGGAGACAGCCCTTAGGGCTCAGAACAGCTCCAGCTTCTACCTCAATACAAGAAACCCTTTTTCTGGACACAACAAGGAGTCTTCAAGAATTTTTTAATGCTGCTGTTCTACTCTGCACCTGCAACAACAAACATCTCTGATGATCAGCTCCCAGGCTTCATTCAGATTCATGGATTTCCCCATATAACAGATTTAACAGATCAACACAGAGGCACAAGGATAATTAAATGAATCTCACAGTAAGCCACCTGTGTGAGTAATACAGAAAAATGCACAATCTACAACCACTGAAGGCATATCTTTGTATAGAACTGCACCTACAAATGAATAGGACAGTGAAGCTATGCTATTATTTTAATTAACAGCTAACTGCAGCTTAAGAACAATGTGGACCATTTCACTAGGGAAGAAGAATGTAAAGATGAAAGTTTAAAAAGAACAGAGTATAAGATGACAGGTGATTGTTTTCTGTGCTTTGAAATTTTTCACTGCTAGATTAACACACCCCGAATGGCCACCGGATGCACTGGTTCCTTATGAAATGTTATAGGAATACACTGACAATATAGGCATGGCACTATCTGTCTGTGACGGTGGGACTGTGTGCTCTTGTAAAGCGGAAAGATATGCTGTGGTAGTAGTGCTGCTAGTAGGGTGTCCCATATCAGACAGGCTTTTCCAGAGGAGCCAGACTAATGGCAACAAGCAGTTACTTGGGCAGTAGCGGTAGTTGGGGAGGAATAAATCTTGTGAGGGATCTCTCAGAGACAATGGCAGAAGCACCATAGCTAACAGTAGTTAGTACTGTGCAGGAGGCAGCACAGAAAACCCCTTCTGAATGTCTTTTACCATGAAAACCCTATGATGAAGCAATCCAAAATGAAACAAGAAATACTGTCAGAAGACGAAATTCCCAGGTTGGATAGCACTAAGAAACTACTAGGGTAGAGCAAAAAACAACTATAAGTAACACTGTGGCTAATGAAGCAGCAGGAATCAAGTCAAACGGATATTCATTCATCTGTTGATGTGGTCACAGGTGAAAGGGAAGGGAACTGCACAAGACATTTTATAGGAACGTGGAATGTGAGAAGCATGAATCAGGAAAAGCTAGATATTATAAAACAAGAAATGAAATGTATAAGCATTGCAATACTTGGGGTGAGCAAGGTAAAGTAGACACCATTTAAGCCTCTGAGAGATGCATCCCTGAAGTATCTATCATGGAAAGTGCTGCTCCTCACTGCAGTCCTGAGACAGCAGGTTGTCTTCTGCCCAGTTCAGTAGCTTTTGCATCTCTACCATCAGGGACTGCAACATTGTCCCACTCTCACAGTTCAAGTGGACCTTTCTTGTGATGTTGTGTCCTCATGAGGACCACTTTGCCCCAAATTATGTTTGTGGATGCCAAGAAGGCCAGTCTGACTGCCCTGAGTTCCACCTAATTCATGCTGTGGCTCAGTTCCTCCTGATTCCATCTGCCTTGAGCCAGGTGAAGCCCTCAATAAACTCCCCTGCCCCTTAGACTGGCATCTCTAGTTATCTGGCACTTTTCCAGTTTCCAGATGGGCTGCCCCCTGTTGACTGCAGGGGAAGTCCATCAGTCAAAGAAGCTGATGACTTCCTGAGGAACCTTGATTAAGTGTTGGCTCCCCATGTTGATCACATCCTTATGGGGGAGTAGGAGCCACTGCAGAGGTCTGGTGTGGAAGAAGGCCGAGGGAAGGCACTCTACAGTGGAGATCACAGTCCCTGCAAGTGGAGTAGGTTTA
Source organism: Iguana delicatissima (assembly GCA_948472985.1). NCBI lineage: Eukaryota > Metazoa > Chordata > Lepidosauria > Squamata > Iguanidae > Iguana > Iguana delicatissima. The sequence continues at coordinate 601,767 of CAOKZL010000022.1, forward strand.
CTAGAGGTGCTTTCTTAATGCTGCAGATGGACTTGGTGAATGCACTGATCAAGTCCTGAAGAAAGGAGATGATCCCTAACCTGGTGCTGATCTTGGCCCCAAGATGTTGAATCCCCCGAGAGAAGCTGAGAAAGCTCCTTTGCAGAAACCTGTGCCGGCACAGTGACTCAAGGATCAGTTGCACATCTTCCTGACCTTGCTGCAGAGAGATCAAGCATAAGAACAGATCATTCAAGTAAAGAGGGAGGTATGTTTGCAATTGCCCCTATCTGAAGCAGATGGTCAATGGTTTCCAGCAGGAGGTGGTGTTTCTGGGGATTCCTGGACTTGGGAGAAGCGATGAACACTTTGTGTTGTATACAAGAGAATTCTAACTGGTGCCCACATCTGAGTGTGTCCAGCACCTACTGATCGGAGGTGGAAGTTTCCCACATTGCACAAACTCCCAAAGTCTGCTCCCTACTAGAGGAGCTATGTTGTTAGTTCTTTCACTGAGCCCTATTGTTTTTGGACTAGGGTCTGCTGGACACAATTGAAGACAAGTGCTTGGCCTGGAATCTCTGCTCTTCCCACAGCAGTCTACAGCCTCTGGAGTATCTGGCCTGAAAGGAAGAACTGGGGGTTCGGGTAAAGTGGGATCTAGAAGCACAAAAGGAAGAGCAACCCTGCCCATAGTGCTTTCTATTCTTCCCCCTCTTCCCTGAAACTAAGGCCTTCTTTTTGTCCTTATTCTCAAAAAGGAGAGGCTCCAGGACTCCCCAGAAGGTTTAGTCCCTAAAAAAGGGATGAAGGTCAAGTTTAGCTTGGATTTTACATCCGTATTCCAGCTCCTAAGCTAGAGCTGGTAGCAAATTACTACTGAAGCTTCCTGGGCTCTAGCACTGAACTGAACTGTGTCCAGCATGGCACTGCTGCAAAGGCTGCTGCCTTCATCATCTTGTTCAGACCCTGGCTTACCTTGGTCTCATTGGGGACAATTTCCTTCAACAACTCCCTGGGCCAATGAAGGGATACCCTGGCTATCATAGATACAGAGGCAGCTGCCCTAAGGGCAAAGGAAGTTACCCCTTTTGAGGACTTCCTCTGCTCTCCTATCCTCGCAGATCTTCAGAGTGTCCTCGTCTTTTTGCAAAACACAGCAGAGGACATGAGAATGGATATGAGGGCATCCACAAAGGGGATCTGAAGCTTGGTCTGAGGAACACAGAACTAGAAGCCAATTCTTCCCCCCACCCCCATCCTCTAAGAAAATTTCACCCTCCTCTGCCCCAGAGGATGCAATGTAGGACACTTTATCCTTGCACTTCTCCTAGGAATAGACCCTCCCAGTGGATCTGGAGTCTCCTAACAGTGCTAACATGCCTGCCACAGCAATGGTGATGGCCTCCTGGGCAATAACCAACCAGATCCAGGTTGCCAAATTGGAGGATGACTTCAGCTTAGCTCTAGAGGTGAGAACCCCCTTTAATCACACTTTCCCCAAAGTCTCTGTTGTCTCAATTTGCTTCCATGCACCCTGGTCTGATTCAGGCACTGAGAAGAGGCAGAGATGCAAAGGGGTTTCCCTTCCCCTGGCTGCTCCTCCATTTCTCCCTCTGCCAACCTAGCATCCTCTGCAGGTGTCTACCTTGCTCCCACCACAAGTGAGGACAGCAGGAGCAGTAGGCAGGTTGCTCCCTCATATGGGAATACTGGAAGGTCTTTCTTTTTCCTGCCTATTGGAATGAGTGGGAGCAGCAACCCAAATATTTAGCATGTTCCTTCTCTTTCTGCTGAGAAACTGTAGGAAGCAACATCAACAATTTATGATATGCAGATGGCACTATACTATAAGCAGAAAATACCAAAGACTTAGAATGATTACTGAATAAAGTCAAGGAAGAAACTGAAAAGGCAGGTTTACAGTTGAACATTAAAAAAAGAGAGAGAGAGAGATGATTTACATAACTTTAAAACAAGTGATGCGGACTATGAAATAATTACAGATTTTCCATACTTTCATTCAGTCATTAATCAAAACAGGGTGACACGGTGGTTACACCTGGTGTGACTCTGTTTTTTATTGAGTGATTGTAACAAGTATGTAGCTTTTAGAGCAGCCAAATTCTTAGCTTTGGCCTTACACTTGCATGCAAAGACCAACGGTGATGTTTGTAATATATTTGTATAACAGCTGTTTGCTAGTTACAATAAAATTATGACTGACTGACAATAATTGGAATGGAGACTGCAATCAAAAAATCAGAAGACTAGGACTTGGAAGGGTAGCTATGAAGGAACTCGACAACAAGATCCTGAAGTGTAAGGACATATTACTGAATACTAAAGTTAGTATGCCACAGTATTTCCAGTTTCTATGTACGGTTGTGAGAGCTGGACAGTGAAGAAAGCTAATAGGAAGAAAATCAACTCATCTGAAGTATGGTGCTAGAGAAGAATTCTGTGGATACTGTGGACAGTTAAAAAGACAAATAAATGGGTCCTAGAGCAAATCAAGCCTGAACTCGCTCTAGAATTCAAGATAACTGAGACCATTCCTACTTTGGACATATGGGAAAATATGACTCATTTGAAAAGGCGATAATGTTTGATAAGGTAGAAGGCAGTAGGAAAAGAGGAAAACCATATCACAGATGGAAGGACTCAATCAAAGAATTCATAGCTCTGAATCTGCACGACCTAAGCAGGGCTGTTGATGATGTGTGACTTGGAGGTTTCTCATGCATAGGGTCACCCTCTAAGTTGGCTTGACAGCAGCTAACAACAGCAAAGAACAACAGCAATCAGAGTATCTAAATGGTTACAGACATTATGCTAAGGGCAAATGGTTACTTAAACAGTGGTTTTGAGAGGGCCAACAGCCAACTCCAAACAACAATGAATTGTGAACAGAAATAATCTCTAGTGAGCAGGTGTGCTTCATAATCTGAGAATCTTATTGGACACCAGAAGCCCAGCTATACAGACAAAACCCACGAGGCTGCTCCTCTCTTCCACCTCCATTTCTAGAGCTCAGATAAATACATCTCGCCGCCAAAGAGGAAACCTCCCTGGCTCAAACATCTCGGCTTCACATTACAGGATGCCAGCTTGTTTCTCTTCCTCTCTGACAGGACAGCAACTCCGGGAAAGCTAAGAATTCAACGGATGCCACACATCTCTCCTGTCACAACACCCCTGCGGCCGGGAAGGGCTCCCCCGTTGCATCTCTGCTCTCCGTGCAACCGGCAAAGGCACAAAAGGACCTGTCGGGGGAAAAAGGCGGGGAGAAGGCATGGGAGGGTAAGCCGGAAAACCCACCGGCAACCGACTCGCATTGCCAGCACCACCACCCCCCAGTCCAGCCACAGCTCTCTTCGTGCGTTCCTTCTGTCCAATGAAGAGGAAAGGCCCTAACAGCAACCGCGGCCACTTCCGCACCACACTGTTATAGCGCTATCATTCCTTTTTCAACATCCTACGGAATCCTGGGGTTTGCAGTTTAGAAAGAGGCACTCCCTAAACTGCAAACCCCGGAATTCCACAGGACGTTGAAAGTGGGATAATGGCGCTATAACAGTCTAGTGCAGAAATGGCACCTGAAACACGCCCCATCCCCGCGGCCGTGAGGGCGCCAACAGGACCAGCCTGACGTACCTGGGAGAGGCGGCGGCGGGGGGACGGCGAGAGGCGCTTCTCCTCCCCTTCAGACCCTCCGAGGCAACCGCCGCCGCCACCGTTTCCCGAGTCTGCGGCCGCGGAGGGTTCCAACCGGATGCCAGCGGCCCCGGCCAGCACGTCCGACATCGGAAGGCGGGAAATCACGAGCCAACCGAAAGGAGCCGGGCAGAGTCGAGCCGAGCCGAGACGGACGCACCCGGAAAGAGCCGAACCGCGCTCGGAGACGTAGCCGCTCTAATCCCTCCGACCACCGCCTCTCAGGCCCCCGCCCTGGACAACAGAGTCCCCGCCGAAAGCAGAGTCTTCGTCCGGCTGCGGCGGCGTCTTTCTCGACGGAGCGGGCTGGGGAAAGGAAAGAGGAAGACACTTCCCGGAAGTCCTGGTATCTATGGAGACCGCCCCAGAAAGGACGCGTTGCCATAGCACCGCCGCCGTGCTGCTGCTGCTGCTGCTGTCAAGCGTCTCTCCCTACCCTCCTCCCTGCGCCCTGCGGTCAAGATGGACGGTGACCCGAAGGAGACGGAGGAAGACGACGACGGGGAGGAGGATGCCGACGACGACGAGTGTGACGACGACGACGACGACGACGACGAGGAAGGAGAAGAAGAGGAGGGGGCCCGCGTGTCTCCTCGGCAGCGCCGTCCCTCCGCCTCGCTCGGGGGTAAACTGGACGGCGGAGTGTCGACGGAATCCGAAGTGAGACTGGGACCCGAGGCATCCGAGGTAAAGCTCCGACTCGACCTCGAGCCTCCCGCCCCGACTGGCCCGTCTTATTTAGCCTGGACTCCCGAGAAGGTGGCTGAGTGGATCGAAGCGCTGGGTTTTCCCCAGTACAAGGTAAGGCCACGAGCGCCCGTGTGGTTTTCCTCTTGGAGGGTCGTGGGGGCCGCAGCCATGAAATTCATAGTATGGAGCTAGGTGGGACTACCCAATAAATGGTATCTGGCAGAATGAGGAGCATATTCATGGAAAGCTTAAAGTAGAAATGTGAAGGTGCTCAGGATGCAACCTACTGCAAAGTAAGTTCAGTGGATACTTCCTGTTTGTTGTTGTTGTTGTTGTTGCATGCCTTCAAGTTATTTCTAACTTATGACAACCCTAAGGCAAATCTGTCATGGGGGTTTCTGGGGCTGAGAGAATGTGATGTGCTCAAGGTCACCCAACGGATTTCCATGGCCGAGCAGGGGATCAAACCCTAGTCTCCAGGGTCATAATCCAGTGCTCAAACTGCTACACTTCACTGGTATGTTTTACTAAATAAGTTCTATCTTTGAATGTTGCTAATAGCTCACTGGACTGAGGGACTTTCCACACTACACTGTTATAGTGCTATTATTCCATTTCTAACATCCCATGGAATCCTGGGTTTTGCAGTTTGGGGGTATTTAGAACTACAAACCCCAGAATTCCACAGGATGTTGAAAGTGGAATAATAGCACTATAACAGTGTAGTGCAGAAAGGCCTTGAATCCAAATTTCAACCAATAGGGAACTCTTGGTAGGCTAGAGTCAAGTTCCAGACTTCTAGTACATGTTTATTTCAACAGTGGGAACCCACTTTCAGCTCAAGGGCAAAATTAAATTCCAGATAGGTTCTGGAGAGGGGAGCGCATTTCGGTGGCAGGGAGGCAAAAAAAAAAAGTATGAGTAGCAATACCCTTGTATTTTAGTTTAAATCTTGTATTGCCAGTAGTAAAGCCTTAGAAGAAGTGTTTCAATCTTTTTTGAATGTAGGGAAGAAACATATAAACTTCAGAAACCACTAGGCAACACTGACACAGGAAGGAGAGTATAGCCATATGCAGAAGCACAAAAGGCCGAACTGGGACCCTGGAACTAGAGGTTTCTCATCTGTGTTATATAAAGTATACAGACTATTCACAGTGTAAAAATACAGTACTGCGTAGATGTTACCATTGACATGACTCTATGAAATGACAATATTTCCTATTTTGTTTTAAGTAGGAGTGCTTTACTGCAAATTTCATTTCTGGCCGTAAACTCATCTATGTAAATTGCTCAAATCTGCCACAGATTGGGATAACAGATTTTGAGCATATGAAGGTGAGAACACGTTTCAATTGCATGTTCTTGTATCTGTAGTAAGACTTAGTTTATTATTATGTGCCTGTTGCAAGGGTTGTCCAGATTTTAAACCATGCAGTCAGACAGTTTTTCTGGAGAATTTGTTGTTTTCAATTATGGCAATTTTTTCAGTTTCAGTGGCATTGTAGCATAATTCCTACCTGCATTTCCTGGCATAGCAAAGGAGCATTTTGTGACCTGCTACTGAAAATGGCCAAAACTCTGCATGAGAGGCTATGATGCTTTACAATTTACAATCACAGAACTACATTTACAATTTTACAATGACAGAACTACATTGCTGCATGATACTCGTCCTTGATAATGAATTGCAACAAGGCACAATGGGGCACCGCAGAAGATGTGCTGTTGCAAAACAGGTGCTCCTGATGTCTAACATGTCCTGTTGTATATCGGAAGATGTTGTGCATTGGAACCATTGCTGAACAGCCATGCCGCTGGCTCTATTTGTGCAGTAGCCCCAGAGATATGGCTACATCTTTGCTCCACTCCTGAGATTACAAGTGTTGCCTAACATCGCCATCACCATTATGTGATCATAACTCAGTTTATAATGATGTAAATACATAACAGAATACCAGCCAATGTGTCTTTCCACACCATTCTGGTTTCATGAAATAGTATCTGCTGGCACCTACACTATAATGTTTTCTGGCCGTTTATACTATGTCATATGTATGTCATAACTTTTCAACTGTACTGAAATCCTGATGATTTCAGGATGTTAACGGACAACATAACTTGATGGATGGAACTAGATTTATCATTCTGCTTCCAGAATATAGATGACTCTCTAATGGATGATTGGCAATTACAGAGAGGGCAATTGTTGCTACATGAACCTTTTCATGAGCCCCATCACCATTCCCAGGGCAATGGAAGTGATGCCACTTCATCTGCAGTCACCATTCTGGACCAAGTTTCAGCCAAAGGCATAAATTTGGAGCAGCTAGGTGTGGTGAGGGAGAGCAAACCAGCGCTGGTACATAAGGTTTGGGTGTTTTGATAATTTTTTTCCATCGTGTTTATTTAAAATTTTGCAAATTTGGGTAGGTTCTTAAATAAAATAAATGGGTAAATACCAGCTTAAAGTTCTTATTAAAATAATAACTGAAATTCTCACCAATCTGTACCTTCCAATTCAATAGGTACCCCTATTCCTAGCATGGTGAGAAGTATTTGGTACCTACTAGCCATGTTACTGTTAAAATTAAGAGGCCTGTCAGAAAGGATAAGGGACAACTCTAATTCAGTGCCACAAACAGGGTAGAGGGCAAGAGTCAGCACCTTGCAAAGCACACAGAGGTCTCTGCCTGGAGATCTGTTAGTTTTACTTTCTTCCGTGTCCTGTTTTATTCCTCCTCAGGTTCTTTTCATCATGTTTTTGGAGAAAATTGTGGTCAGTTCTTGCAAAAAAAGTTCTTACTTATTCCTTTGATATGGCCTATTAAGTGTGCATGTATGTTCCTCTTTAAAACACAGGTAACTAAGATAGCTACTTAGACTAGGAATGGTAGTGGATTAAAAGTTGACAGCTGTTTTTTGCACTACAGTCAGCCCTCCACATTTGCGAGTTTCATTTTTGTGGATTTGATTATTCACGGATTATTTGCTATCATCTGTGCTGCCTTTTTATGCCATTTTTAATAGGGAATGCAAGCCTCATGAGACTGAGAAACTGCAAACAAGGCTTTTAAGTCCCTATTAAAAATGGTGTGGGGTAGCAGCAGTGGAAGTGGAAGCAAGCCCCACCAGGTACCCACTTCTGCCTTGTGAAGGAACCTTGATGACTCAAAGGAATCCATGGTGGGTTGAATATGGTGATCATACTTTTTTGTGTGTTAAATATGGTTTGGGAGGGCCTAGATTTGTTCATGGTTTTTCCACTGTCATGAGGGTCTTATGCCCCTAACCCTAGCAAATGTAAAGGGAAGACTTTATGATGGTACAGAAATCTTTCCTAGTTTCTCCTTTTCAGAATAAATTCCTTAAGATTAGCCATGTTGGGCTGTTGTAGGAAAAACAACAGTCTTTTGACACCTAAAAAGCTGATGCCTGACTAGATTAAACAATATCAGTTTTATGCCACAACAGCAACCTGGGAAGACCTGTGTGCAAGGCATGTGCTCTTTCAATGGAGTATGGTCCTTCTGCTGTATTGCTGTTTCATCATGGTATAGTGCAGACATGCAGCTGTGGTCCTTCAGATGTCTTTGGGTTGCAGCTTCCACAATCCTTCAGCTCTGGATGTAATGGCTGTGGAATACAGGACTGAAACGTCTGGAGGACCACAGTTGCCCATCCCTCAAGTGAAAGGTTGAAAACAGAGTGGAATCAGAAACTCATGGAGTCCTCACTAGTGGTCTTCTGTATCCTAAAGGTTGCAGACTACCTTGGTTAGGTAAACCAGAATACACTCAAAATCCAACCTGAAAGAGCAATTCAGTTGTAAGTGTGATCCAGAGGCAGATACAAGAGAATACCCAAGGTGATGAAGGTGAACATAGAATAGGAGTCAGTTTAGGAATGGAGATCTGGGAGCTAGGAATAAGAAAGAGGCAAGTTGAGCAGCTGAGTTCCACAAAGGGAAGACCTATATATTTCAAGCAGTGGAAAGCCAAACTGAAGGTTTAAGTAGCTTGGTGTTCCAGATTCCTACTCCAAACCAGCTGGAAGCAACTTGCAGATTTCTGTGCTAGAAGAGCCCTTTTACTCCTGACAAATATGTTGTCTTGGTTCTTTGGTGATAGAAGAGTGCCTGCTCCTTCTGAAGCCAATGCCCACTTCAGCTGAGTGATTGTCATAAACGCCAAGAAAAAGGCAAGTACTTCTGGTCCCTCATCTAAGGGTGACTCCAAGTCTTTAGTTGCTGAGACGCTTGGTCTAGCATTTCTGCAGTTTCTTGCTCTGAAGAAGAGATTTATAATCCTGGATCAGGCATGACATCTATCTCATTTCTAAACAAGATTGTGTTAAATTTCCTTTTGGTTTTCAGGAGGTTTCACAACATGTGCGAGAATTGCTGAATATAGAGGAGCCTCTTTTGTCAGAAGCATCTCTCTCCCACCCAGAGACAATATGGGCTTGTTTCTAGAGCAAAAATCTCGAACTGGAACACGAAGTGATGTCCTCGGCTATTCTCAGTTTATTCAAGATGCAAAATTACATGATTATGAGCCAAAGCCACCAACCCCACAGTCTTCAGCATCACAACATGAAGGTTCGGAGCATGAAAGTCCACAGCAATCTAATTCAGTTCTCTTCAAATAAAAATATTTACATTGTTTTTACAATTGTGTCAGATCCTGCACATAGATTTCCTGTGGTTCTCTGTCACTGAGCATCCAGTTGAACAAGAGTTGCTATCTAGTGATGTCTTTCAAATAGAGCAGACATTCTGCCCCTTTTGGAAGCTTGTTTTCATCTTGATATAAGTGTCAAATTCAGCAGTTGTTGTTATTATCTTTGTTTATGCCCAACCTTTTCCCCAAGATAGAACCTTAATTTAATTCTGTTTTTGCAAGGAATTCTACAAGTTATTATTCTTTATTAGGTTAGATCAGGGATAGAGATCCATTTGGAACAGGGGCTAACGATGTCAGTTGGGTGGCTGCTAGTTGACACTTAGGCCAGGGATCTGACTTTGCTTCTCTTTACTCTTCCCCAGTGCAAGAGGATCAAAGTCAGCTACACTTAGATAATATATTTGCTGATTGAGTGCACATCAGGATTTGTGCATTCTTCATTATTATGATTGAGATGGCACATTAATGGAATCTTCACTGTTATGTTCAACAGATGGTTGCAAATAATATCCAGTATTCCTGTCCGTGATAGATTCTAGGGGTTAGGACTAGGGCAAAGTGCAAATTGGAGTTGCAGCTTTTGCAGGCCAAATTAACCTGGCAATTGGTGTTTTTCTCTTCTTGAAGTAAGTACTCCCCCTCCTTTTTTTTTTTAATTAGTGGTTGTGCAGCCACCAAAACACTAACTCTTATTTTTGCTTACTTTTGGACATAATCCTGTTTTTAAAAGGCAATTGTGTGATAACAGATGAAACAGGAACATGTTTTTGCTGCACTTAAAGCAATGTTCTAGTCCTGGAACAACAAGCAAAATGATCATGCATTTGCTCTGTCAATGCAGCATAAGACCATATCTCCAGAGGAGACTGCTCTTACTGGAGTTCACCTTGACATCTCTTTGTTACCCCCTTTTGAAGGCTCGTGGAATACATAAGAAAACATGCTGATAGCTAAAACTGTATACCATGAAAGCCCAGATTTGAATTTGACATCATCCATGAACTCTCCAGGCAGCATTAGGCAAGCTACTGCCCTTTTCCTTCAGCATCTCCCAAATAAAATGTTGATATTCTAAGGATTGTCAAGATTATGTATATGGAGCGCTTTGATCCATGCCAAATGTTATTACAGTGGGCCCTTCCCACACGTGACCTTCACATGCACAAATTTGTGTTTGCACGAGGTATCATGTCCCTATACATAAAATGGCAGCAGGCATCCATGCACACATAGGTGCACATCACTGCCATTAAGTATTATGGAACACAAGCATTCATGTTTCTTTTTTTATGTGGGGGTTCCTGGAACAGAACTTCTCTTTTCACACAATAAAATGCTTCATAATAGATCATTTCTGGATAAGCAGTTACATGCTACATGCAGCACAATACAGATTAACAGATTCTTTTACATTCATATACTGGAATGTTTTATCTTTTCTTCTGAAACAATTATTCATGTGATCTGAGATCTCATTGACTATATGATCCAATTACATAACTTGAGTTAGAGTACAATGGATTGCTTACTTTCATCTATTAGCGTTGTTCCTATCGGGAGATTGATTTACAGCACCAACACAAAATCCTCCCTGGAACCGCTGCACTCTGGACAAAAGGTCCCAGACGCAAGCGTAACATAGCAGAGTTTCAAAACAGCAACAAGTGTGCAGCAGAGTGTAACTCACAGCATCAGCTCTGCCCCCTCTACCCACTGGTTCGTAACTCATACACACAGAGTTTGTCATCCGAAATACCTGGAGGCTTTAATCTTCACTGTTGCAGTATACACAACTGTACACAGAATACCCAGATCCACAGTCATAGATTCAGCATCATAGACGCATCAAGCAGAGGTTCGCTCAGACAGAGGTTCGGAGTCAGAGAATTTTCCCACTCCTCTTTTATACACACCTACTGATAGGTCATCAGCTAGGGACAATGGCTGATGCAACCCCTTGCCATGAATTCACTTTATCATGACTCAGCCCTTACTACACGTCCCCTAGGGATTACATCATGACTTGCCAAGTCATTCCCCAGGAGTTTCCCACATGCTCATCAAATGTATTTTCAACTGGGGCAAATGTCACAGCATTTCTATCCAACAGTTGTCTTTCAAAACAGGATTTCTGTAGAGATGCAAGGCTCCTGAGCTAGGCTTCTAAATTATGCCTATGTTCACGTTTTCATGACCAATTACAAAACAAGGTTGTTGGAATGGAATATATGGAATTGAGGACAGTACAAGTTAAGACAGGCAGATGTCACTGACCACTGAAGGAGCACTATTACTAGTGTGTGCAGGAAGAGTTACAAATAAATGATTGAAGATGTTCAAGAATCAGTATTGCTGAGTTCAATGGGATAGATTATAAGGTAGTGTATGTTGCCACCTCCCAACTAGAAATTTGTGTTAGATATCCAGTATAATTACCTGATTTACTACTACTATTCAGCAGCAAACATTCTGAAGTCTAGTTGCCATTTCAACTTGCCATCCAATCTAACCTTTTGATCCCAAGCAAGCATGCTAAAAATACATCACACAAAATCAACCAAAAAGAATATAAAGAAAATATATTTACTGCAACCATGACAAGTGTATCAAATACTGGATTGACAATTAATATAATCAGTTTGGGGCTGGGGAACCAGCATTATGCTACCTGTTTGCTTTTACTCTACTTCTCAAAATCCCTGCTAGTTTAAGACCAAAGTTAAAGCTATACCATTGGTTAATGAAATGCTGCAAGCTTCACAAAGCCAAGAAATAGAAAGCCCAGCCTGATGTTTTAACATGTTACCTATGATCAGTAATGATGTTGTGTGATAACACAAATCGTGTTTATTTTCAGTCCACCTGGGGTCCAGTGCCAGCATCTCCTTAGAATTTGGGGAAACTGTAGCTCAAAAGAGGCCTCAAGAGGAGTGTAATGGCAGGATCTTTTCACCTATGGAGACAAGACAAGACACTTTATTTCGGTCATTGACCAATAAAACAATAATAAATACAGAATAAATACATGAAAACTAGCAAAAACGAATAACAAAATTTAAACGGTTCGCATCAGCCACTATTGCTATTATTAACCGTTTAAGAACACATCTTACACATGATATACAAAAACTTTGCTACTTTGAGCATAACAGTTTGCTCCTGATTATCCAGCAGATGACGTAGATGGAAACCATCAGAATGTCCTGGGAATTGGATTAGTAGAGGAGTAATCAGCTCTTGACGAATGTCTCGGTAAAACTGACAATATAGGAGTACATGAATTGTAGTTTCTACCGCACCGGTGTATACCAGTACTAACTGTAGAGAGGACTCCAAGTTAACAAATACTGTATTTGAATTGACAAAACATAGGCAAGATCAGACACTCTTTAGAACAATACAAGGCTATCAGAAAGTAAGGCAAGAAAGGTTGGATAAAGAGAGATTGGATGGACAGTCTGATAGTTATGAGTTAGCAGTTACATTTCTATACTACATATCATGCAAAGCACTCCCTAAGCAGCTTACAATGTGTTTAGCTAATTGCCCCCAACAAGCTGGGTAACTCATTTTATCAACCTACGGAAAGATGGAAAGCTGAGTCAACCTGGTGCCCTGCAGGACTGAACTCACAGTGTTGTGGGTGCAGTACTGGCATGTAACCAGTGAGCCACTAGGACTCTTGTACTAATCATGAAGAAGAGGTCATAACAGAGTGGCTCAGGCAGTGTCTGAGAGTATCATGGAGGAATGGCTATCTGGGGCACCACATGCAACATGCTATAGCCAACTTACTACAAATAGCTGGGGTCAAAGCTAGGGTTTTCATACCCTGTTTCACACTCTGAAGGGGAGTGCATTGACAAAGGTGTAATGGCCTTGCCACAGAATTTTCAAAGGGGTCTGGAATAGGCTGACTGCTTAACTCTGGAGTGACAAAACATTGATGGGACTTATAGCAATCTCTTAATACTCAGCCAGGTAGAGTTATAGGGAAGAACTCTATAGGATAAGATTGAGGGATGGTCTCTGATTGTTCATCAATCTGAGCAGCTCATCTTTCATTGTATTCAGAAATGCACAGACCCCAGAGTGGTGAAAGGATTAGTACAACCCATCAACATTGGGTTTTCCCACCTAATCCTCTCTGAGCTTATGACCCTGACTACATCTCAGGTCAGCTTCAGCCCAAAACACATTCTCAGGTCAGCATGACTTTGATCATGTTCTTTAGTAATAAATCCAATTTACGGAAATCGCTTATCTTTCGGCGCGGGTAGAAAGGTATCGTAACACACCCTCCATATTCCCAGACTTTCCCTTGGTCTTTCAAGGATCAAATGCAGATAGAGAGGATGGATACCTGTGTTCAGGGCATGTATTATCTAATGAACTCTTACTGTATTGTTAAAGGACTCCTTTTGTGAACTGACCCAGATTTATGCAATAATATTTACTTCGGCCTGTGAACTTTGGGAAGTTGCATTCTATCATTAAAGGGATAGGCAGTGCATGTAGAATCCACTAGATACCTGCTGTATCACAGAATTCTTTTGATGTACTGGCAGTGTTGCTTCAGAATGGCATGGAGCATGCACAGAATAAACTCATTGCTGGTTCCTCTTGTGAGACAGAAAATTTTGATAACATTTGGACCATTGTGCCATCCTTCAAAAAACAGGTGTAGATTTGCCCACATCAAAAAGCCTGAATAAACCATATGAATAGGTTTCACAAAAAAATTGATAGAAATTCATTATATGGCTCTCTGAAAATTTGAATAAAAATGAGATGGTGTCTCAGTTTTCAACTCTTCTGAAGTTGTTGCATCTGCAGCAGTACTTTTTGAATTGGTATGAAATTTAATACAACTGTAAACTTCATCAAGTACAGTGCTCCATCTGCACACATGAATGCCAGGTCACATGAAGCCTCATGTCTAATTATTGTCAGTTGATGTGATGGGTGTGCACAAGTTGCATCCAGTGATGATAATGGGATGCAGCATTTGTACTTTTTGTTTTACATGAGGGTTCCTGGAACAGAACTCTCACATATACAGAGGGTACACTCTAAACAATGGATTCCAACTTCATAGCAGTAGCTCAGAAAGGGCCATCATTTTTTTATAATAATGGAACTTTTTCATGTGTGACTCACCTTATCTGATGTAGTAACATCCTGTCCCTTTTATTCCAAGTGGAGCTTTGGATAAGCTTCAATATAGCATTGGATCAATCCAAATATTGACTTGGCCTTATGCAAAATTACCCCCTATGGGGAAAGTTCTGCACTCAGGAAAACAGAATGAACATTTAAGTCCGATTAATTCATATGAAAAACAACTTGCAGTGGAAGATCTGAATATTTTTCTTCTCAGCTTCTTTATACAGTATGTTCCTTTGCATTTATAGAAGAGCACTAAATGTTGTTGGATCATCACCAACATTGCTTAAAACACAAATCAAATTTATTTTTTTAGAAGTGTGTTTGACTGATTTTAATGGAATGTCTATTTTATGAAATTGCTTTACATTACAATCTTCAAAGCAAGAAATGCCATTCCTATTTTAATCTTATCCAGAACCAGATGCAAGTGGTCATCAACACCATACTGCAAGAGTACAACGACTGTTTATTTAAATCAGTACTTCTATTCCATTAGGCGTTTAACTGTGAGCAAAGGCTGGTAGTGGAACACAGATCTACTAAATAGAAGTTAAAAGAATCAGAGCCCAAACAACTGTGTTGATGCTGCTATTAACTTTATTTTTCCATAACTTACAGCTCAATATAATTGCCTCTTAAATAAAATAAAAATACCAATTAGGTGATTTATTTTGTAGGAGTTCCTTTCTGCTCAGCATCTGTTGTTACTGGTTTTCTATGGCAAAATACCCTTCTCCTTTGACTTTCATTGCGAATTACTATTTAATTCCTACAGTGTACATGGTTAAAAGGGGACACTGAGGATTATTCCCAAAGAGTCAACTGTATTATTTTTAGAAATGAAATATATTTTAGTACTGCAAAGGAAAACTCTTCCTGTTTCTGAAGATTTGGAATTAAAGAAAGATTTATTTAAGTCTCTTCAGAATCAGTGCTTGATGCTTCTTCTGCTTTGCTTATAGAAGTCACAGCAGCTCCCCAGTTCAAAGTTTTGGTGGAGTTCAGTAGCACAGCTGAAAGAGAAGTCTTTTTTAAGGAAAGTGCCATGAATTCCTCATTGTTTGTGGGAAATTTGAATGCCATCATGTTACAGTAGAATGAAGCAATGTTGTCCTGGAAGGATGAATTTGTTGCAAGAAGCTGGCCAAAAGGTGACTCTCTTAGCTGAACAATTGTCAAATCAAACAAGGGGAAAGAACTGGAGGTAGAAAAAAAGCGGCTGTTATTGGATTTCTGAGGCGGTCCCCCCATCAGTTCTATCCCTATCATTTTGTCATTTCTGAAGTATGTGGATGTAGGAGTAAATAGCAGTTACCTAATGAATCTCTTTAAATTTTCCATTTAAGTGCCCCTCTTAATAGTGACAGCTGTTCCCCAAAAAGATAAAATAGATATGACAGCACATGTTCTTGATTGATTATTTAGTTACATTCTTTACAATTTACAATATCACAATTGTACAATGCCCTCTACTTTAGGAGTAATAGCCAGCAGATGTTTCAGCTCCTGAGCTAACGGCAGCAGGGGTGTTGAGCAGAACTATACCACTAAGCACTCATCTCCATGTATCTTGTCCCACCCCCAGCCACAACACCTATTGCTAAAGAAAATGACAGGCATACAGGATACATTCACTATGTAGTGCCAGGTCTGCTGGCGCCCAAAGAGGAAGGGAGAAAACCACAAAATAAGAGAACATCACAAGAACATTAGGACGATTTCAAACAGTACTTTTGCTGGAAATGTCAGAAGGAGCTCTCTGAGGGGGTGTAACGTTTGAAAATTGTTCACTTAATAAATAGCTTCAATTGCATAGGGAGTTTCCATCTTACTGCTACTGATATTTAGTGACCATGACAACGCTAAAAAAGTCAAGGTATGCAATCAATAATATCCATAGAAGGAGTACTATGGAATTGCCTCAATGGCCTATTTCCAGTACACTCCACACAACAGCCTAACTTTGAATTTAACCAAGCAGAGACCAATCCCAGATACAGCGTAACTTTAGAACTCACCACCCTGATGTGGAAACTAATCCCAGATTAGTTAAATTTGTTAAATGCATCAACTCAGAATCTTTTAGAACAAGAACGGCAACTGCATGGATGGTAAAAGCCAGTTTTCATCCCTGTCCTCCGTGAGCTGCAACATCATGCCCTGACAGATTGAAAGTGATGTCATGTAATTTCCAGTTGCCATTTCTGGCCAGGAAAAAATGAGGGGGGGGGGTTGGGTGTGGAGGAAGGCTAATTAGTCTGTTTGTGTATGGTTAAGCACAGGTTTCAGATTTAAAAAATCACCTGAAAATTATATCAATATTTGGCATACCTTGGGGGACTGCAAAGGTCTTTGAGGACCACAAATGTGAGGCTTGGGGGCTGTATGTATCTCATGGGATGCACTTTCCCCACTCCTGGGCCATTTCCGCACTAGGCTGTTATAGCGTTATGATTCCACTTTCAACATCCTATGGAATCCTGGGGTTTTTCAGTTTAGGGAGGGGCCAGCCGGCCCCTCCCAAAACTGCAAACCCCAGGATTCTATAGGATGTTGCAAGTGGAATCATAGCGCTATAACAGTCTCTTGCGGAAGCGTCTCTGTTCATGAAGTTTAAAGTGGGCCAGGGACTGAAGAACGAAAAACTGGAGGAGCAAAACTATTGTTATCTCTTGGGGAACATACCAAGAATTACTTAGAAAGACTGATTCTAAATAATTCTTGATTGGAATCCTGTTGGGACATTATACTAGTGGAAAAATACCTATGCAAGAAGTTGCATTTCTCACAGACCGCGTAAGTGCAATCCCTACTGCAGCCAGTTCATCTGGAAGCATACACACGCACACGCGCACACACACACTTCTCTCAGACGTTTTAGCTTTATGACCGGGGAGCTGATTGGCCATTGTGCAATGGTAAGCTTGTTTGTGTGTCTTTCAGATTTTATGTGTCTACACTGTCATATATTTATGCTGTGCTAAAAGTGCACAGGATCTTGGGCATTAAATATAATGCAAATGTACCATACATGAAGCACCATTAGCTTGTAAAAAATGTTTAGTAGGCAAGATTAAACACTACAATTTCCAGCTTGACTCAACTTACTCATCAGGTCCCAGGGAGGAAGCAAAAGCTGGGTTGACAAAGTTTTCACAAACCAGCAATGGCGGTGATTTATCTTCTCCATACGTATTATCATCAGGAAAACACACCTTTCTAAGTAAAAGCAGCGCCTCTGCATAGGATAAACACTGCCATGTGTAGCTGTTCAGAGCTGCATAGAACACTGCTGCCAGCCATTCCCTATTGAGAGCAATTTCACCTGTAAAATCGAGGAAATTTTATATGAGATATACCAGAAGTTTATAGTTTGCCATACCTGTAGGGTAGGGGTAGAGAGTTTGTGGCTCTTCATATATTCTTTGACTGTAACTGCCATTTTCCCTTCTCTTTCGCAATGCTGGGTAGAGCTCATGGAAATTGCTGTCCAGTAATATTTAGAGTAATATCTCCGCCCCTGCTCAAGGATAAGCTGTAGTCCCAATGAAGCATTTTCCACGTTAATTTTTGTAACTCCACTTGAAGAGTGCCACCTACTCATTGCTTGAGGCTGTTTGTCATATGTAGGTGATGGCTGTCCATCCCATCAAAACCAGTAGTGGCACAAGAACATTGGCAGTACTTTCCTCTTTCTGGATTAATATTTCATTTGTGTGTGTAGCAAAATGAAGCAAAAATCAAGTATCTGAGTTCTGCGGCAGATACTATTTCAGGACTACAGTTCAAGGAATCACATTTTTAATGCTCCTTTGCATAAACAGCTCTCTACATAAAGAAAGGTATAGGACAGTACCACATCAGATAATCTGTGAATAATCAAATCTGCAAATGTTAAATCTACAAATGTGGAGGGCTGACTGTATATCAAAGAAAGCTTGATATTAGATGTCCAGAGAGAGAATTTATTGAAGACTGAAAAAAAAAGATGCCTATCGAGGAAGGTAATGGTACCACTCTATTCTACACTGGTTAGGTCTCATTTGGAATACTATGTCCAGTTCTGGGCACCTCAATTCAAGAAGGATATCAACAAACTGGAGCATGTCCAGAGGAGGGCGACCAAAATGATGAAGGGTCTGGAAGCCATGCCCTGTGAGGAACAGCTTAGGGAGCTGGGTATGTTTAGTCTGCAGAAGAGAAGGTTAAGAGGGGAAATGATAGCCATGTTTAAATATTTGAACGGATGTCATGTCGAGGAGGGAGTGGGCTTGTTTTCCACTGCTCCAGAGACTAGGACAAGGAGCAATGGATTCAAGCTGCAGGAAAGGAGATTCCACCTGAACCTCAGGAATAAAAAATATGAAAAATAACCTTGAAGCCTGGCAAAATAAACCACTACCTGCTCCGTATTAAAAGTGCAGGAGGAAAAACTGTGAAGGCAACATTTGGAAATCACTATAGAATGGGACATTGAGAGCCAGCCTGTTGGTGATTTGAGTATTGCAGTAAGACCCTGGGGACCAGGGGTCAAATCCTTACTCAACCATGGAAACTCACTAGTGACCTTGGGCAAGTCACAGTCTCTTAGCCTCAGAGAAAGGGAAAGGCAAACGCCCTCTGAAAAAACTTGTGCCAAGAAAAATCCATGACAGGATCACCATAAATCAGAAAGGGCTTGAAGATACACAATAACAATAACAACATGGGACATGGAAAAAAGAGATAGAAGGACTTCTATTTACAGCTCAAAAGAAATAGTATTAACAATAACCAAGGAAAAGTAAATGTCATCTATATGCAAACAGAAGAGCTAGTGCAGTGTAGTGGCTTGAGCATTGGACTACCACTCTGGAGACCAGGGTTCGAATCCCTGCTTGGCCATGGAAAGCTACTGGGTAACCCTAGGCAATTCACATTCTCTCAGCCCCAGAGGAGGTCAAAGGCAAACTTTGAACAGATCTTGCAAAAAAAAAAAGTGAGAGGGTCACCAGAAATCAGAAGCAACTTGAAGGCACACAGCAACAACAAGAAAAACCCTATGAAATTCATGAGGTTGCTGTAAGTCGACAGGTGAGTTGAAAGGTCATAGATACACATGGAAAGATGAAACTGTTAATCACTTTATTAGTTCATGTAGCAAGATAACACAGACCAAATATAATAAATGGTATGATAAAGTGGCTGTAATAGTATATTGGAATCTCTGCAAAAAGTCTAACTCACTGTCAGTGAAAATAAAAACTGCCGGGAACACTGATCTGAAAAATTTGTTGAAAATTATGAAGTAAAAAATCTGATGGGATTTTAAAATTTAAATTGATAAATAGTTAGAACATAATATGCCAGACATTAACCTAAATATCCTAAAGGCACCAGATGCAATCTGCTCTTGGAAGCTCAGGAGGGTCAGCTCTGGTTATTATTTGGATGGAAAACCAGCAATGACTGTTAGGTGCTGTAGACTATATTTCAGAGGCAGGAGATGACAAAACCACCTTTGAGTATTCCTTTCTTAAGAAAGCCCTATGAAATTCATGAGGTCATCTTAGGTTGACAGGTGACTGGAAGGCACATAAACACACATGCCAGACATAACCGTGGTTGAGAAAAAGATAGATGAAGCAACCCCTGGGGATAGCAGAACCAAAGACATAGGACTTTTCCACATCTCACGATGGGGACGGGAGAAGGACAGGACTGCAATTATGCTTCTGCATGACATTGTTGTGGTCCTGTCCTTCTCCTGTCCCCAGGTGGTCTGATTGAAGGTTAAATGATTGACAGGTCTTCCCCGTCAATGACCCTCAATCACGCCACCATTCCACACTCATATGTCCAGCAGGAGCCCCAGAAGCGCAATGGCTGCACTTCCTGCCCTAGGACAGCCTGGGAAAGTACCCAGCTGCACTGCAGAAGGAAGATGCATGCCCAACACACTTCCTTCACAACATAACCAACCAGTGCAGAGGGGAGTGCTTCCATCGGGCTCCCCTGCCAGCACAGCCAATGCCAGGATCCCTACCGGATGACTTTGCAAAAAGGTAGGGTACAGAAAGGGCCAAAAAGAGGGAAAAGTTTATTAAATAATGCAACCTACAAAATGAGATTCAGTGCCTCTGGGAAAAGAAAAAAAAACCCTGTGGTTCTAGTGGTGATAGGTGCTCAAGAGCAGTTACAAACAAATCAGTAAAAATCTAAATGAAATTGCTATAGGTAGGCTCACAACAGTATAATTACACAAAGTGACACTACTTGGAACATGCTACATTATCAAATGATATTTTACTGATTGCATAATGCCAGTCAGTAACCACTAGTAGACTGTGAAAACTATTATTGTTCTCAATTTAACAGTATATCTACTAGTACTGACTAGAGTTTTGGACCATCAATATTTCAGATTCTACCCAAGAATTTAGGAATCAGTAAGGAACTATCCGATAATGTGGCATGCCACAAGTAGCCCAACTTTTCATACTTGTGCTATTGTGAACCAATCTATGGTGATTTCATTCAGATGTTTTAGCAGTCCATTCACCACTAGAACCACAGTTGTTTTCTAACGGTTCTAAGCGTTCTGGGAGCACATATTATTGTTGATATTGTTCTGTATGAATAAGCTGCAAAATTAAGAAAAGAGTTCACCTACCTTTTAGGTTACAGGGACATGTAGCCTGGATAACAACTGGGTCTTTGAGGGCTTCCACAACTGTCCTGTTCGCTATCCACATATGAAAAAAATCACTGTCTATGAACTTGTACTGTGGCCTCAAAACAGAGTTACAAGAAAGGAGTTGCTTTAGCCTGAAAGTAAATAAGAGCTAAGTAATTTAGGTAGCTCATCTGTGCCAGGGAAGCCTACAAAAGGGGAATGATAGTCATCTGTAGAATAACACTAATTCTACCATACAGGGAAAATTTTCCTCAAATAGCTTGTATCCTTTTGCATACCAGCTTCCATACAGACCAAGGAGTTATTGTATATATCAGACCTGTTTGTTAAATATGCAGACAAAAATATTTTACATTGAGTGAAGAACATATGACATAACAAACACCAAATGCAACTTTCAAGAAGTTTAATGAGGTACTACATTTGCACAATATAAACGTTTGGGCCAGATGCCATACAAGACACATGGTTGAGCATGTGTACCATTTGGAGTGGACCAGGTCTTATTCTAGGGTGCAGAGGTTCAGATCCTTATTTGTGATGGTCACCTCAGGTATTTTTGCATTGTGCAAAAATGACTACAGTTGGTTCTCCACATTTGTTAGGGTTAGAGGTGGAGGACCCCCAGCAAAAGTGGAAAGATCACACAATGTGTGTATCTGTCTCTGGGAAGGAGGCTGAGGAATGATGGGGAGAGTGGGCACCCAGGGTCCAAACCAAGTGAGGGAAAGGGCTGAGGGAACATTGTGGCCCTATATTTCCTCTCTTTTGCCCATCTCCTTTCTTGAGTGTGTGATGGGCATCAGAAGAAGGTTTGTGGTGCTGAGGAATCAGGCTGTGAGATGTCCTTAGCTAGCCAGGCAGAGCTGGTAGAGAAAGAAAACCAGAGACAGGTTGTTAAAGGACTGTGCAGCCTGATCAGAGCTGTCAAGAGGCAAGTTTCCCCAAAAAAGAAGTGGCTGAGGTGGAAGGCAGGGGCTAAAGAAACTTGCAAATGATCAGATCCATGAAAATCAAACCCACAAATGTGGAGGGCTGACTGTGTATTGATTGGAATTTTTTAGAAATCATATTGAAGGGATAGTTTTCCAGTCATGGAGGTGTGTGCTATGAGTATTTCTAAGCTTAGTTTGTGGTGCATGGCAGATAAATGTTAGCTCCTTAGTTTGGGGCAAATAAGGAACTAGGAGTCAACTTTATAAACTAACTTACCTCAGCATTATATCAACATTCTATTTTAATTAAAAATACCTTTACTTGCAATCCACAAAGTATGCTTTTTGCAATCTATGCACAAATTAAACAACAGCTGATAACTTTAATGTCAGTGGGTTAGTGGATCCACTTCAGGTTTTAGTCCAGACTTTAGAAGAGCTCTTCAAAATGCTGAACCATACTTCTAAAACAGGTTTGGCTCTTTGGACAGATCATGTAAAACTTGGATTAAAAGATGAAGCAACAGCCACCAACTAATTGCCATGGCAGCACAACTGATGTTTTTGTCACACATCTCACTCAAAATACCATTCTACACATTGGGATTGGCAACTAATTATTTAATTTATATTCTACCTTTCTCTCAATATAAGATGCATTACCTCTGCCACCACACCATTCTCTCTCTGTGTTTGTTTTTCTCAACAGAGAGAGAGAGAGAAAGAGGGAAGCATCCTCCTTAGTCCCATATACACTGTTAAGAATACTGTGTATATGAGAAGCTTCTCCCCAATCCACCAAGCAGGAGTTTACTTCTGTTATGGTTAAAGGACTAAGTCTAGAGAGAACTGCAATTAAAGACATGGGATTAGACTGCCAGTCTCTGAAGTCTAAGGTACATATGGACAAAATTCTGAGGTTTGGTTTCCAAGATATATACATAGCCTCGATCAGCTGAAAACGACATAGGTGACCTTATATATCAGCAACGGCTCAAATTCTGAATAATTAGATTCTTCTAACTTTTAATTTGCGATAGTTGAGACAATATGCTAAACTTGACCAGTGACCACATTTCAGAATTAGCCTTTATCCTGGCAGAAGCCATGTGGAAAGCAGCAAACATTTTTCCCCAATGAAGTTAGCTCTGGTGTCATAGCATACAATACCTGGTCAGAGGGACCCCTGTGATGAGGCTGTATATAATACAATGTTTTTGGAATGTATCCTGAACTTCTGAGGAAATGTGCGGAAGGTGAGATGGAAGACAGCAGAGAAATACAACATCTGCCCAGCCAACGAGTTGCCTGTTGTTATAAAAGCAGTTTACTCCTAGCATCTGGAATTCTGCTAGAAAAGATAAAAGTAAAAGTAAACCTTGCTTCCACTTAACAACACCTAATTGCTTAATATTTTGAAGTTCTGATCTTGTGCAGATTTATTTGGGAATAAACCTTGTTTAAGCATAGAAGGACTTCCTTTCAAGTAAAAATGTTGTGGATTGTGATCTCAAGCTTACTACAAGATTACTGCTGTTGTTGTTTAACACCAGCAGTATACATGGAATTAGTAAAAATATGCTGATTATTTTATCCCACCCTTCTCTCTATCTCCATGTCTCTGCTGTCCAAAGCCAATTTCATTCAAAGCATCTTCCAACATTCTTGAAGCTGCACAGCATAACTCTTAATGCATATCTTGGGAAAATTACTCACCTAATTCTAGAGATCGCTGTCTCCCTTCCCCCCCAAAAAACCCCCCACTTCTCCAAGCATTTTATGTAAGCAAACCTGAAAGTCAAGAGTAGACAATTTTTGATGTTCCTGACGTTTGGGTCTACAATTCACTAAGCAGAAGCGCACCCAGTGGTAGGCATTTGCAAGAGCTACCAATTCAAACCAACTAGAGTACCAAAGATTCTGCAGTCAGGTGTAGCAGTGATCTCGACTTGAGTCAATTGACTTGGACTCAAGTCAGACTTAAATCACTTCAGTGACTCGACTTGGACTTGACTTGGCAAATATTATAATATGATATGTAATACTGACTCGACTCGACTCGACTCGAGACTTGTATATTTTCAGTGACTGACTTGCTGCCCTTGGTTCAATAATATAACACATCCATCCAGAAACCTTACAACTTATCGGTTACATGACGATCTGTCTCAAGCCCAAGGTGTGGACACATTTCTCAGAGGGAATAGCAAATAGGTTAGGCAATGGCCTTGAGGTGGGGTTGAAGTCTGACAGCAGCCTGTCCCTGCTACATATTGGAGGAGCTTTCTAAACATTTTCCTAAGAGCAGAAGGCAAGACTCATGCCCAGAGTGCAGGGCACATATCTCAGAGGGGAACGGAAAATATGTTAGGTAATAGGCTTGAGAATGAAGGATCCTTCCTTCTAAAGCTCTTAAAGCTTCAGTAACAGTGACTAAGAAGGATCTATTCCTCACTTCTGAAAAAGTCTCCGGCTTCCCAAATGGGAAGTAAGAAGGATCCTGTTCTCCACTTCCAATTGTTACCACCGTGTACTGGCCTGGCCTTTGGTGAACCAAAGATATCATTTTGATATCACAATTCGGCCCTACTCTGCCACCAGTCAAGTGTTTGTGAGGCCACCGAACAAGCGCGAAGCTAGGCATGGCTATTATTTGCTGCTCCCACCAAACCAAGCCAGAGATTGCCAGATCTACTGTAGGGGACCTCCCGAAACAAACACCCTCATTACCAATGCGCAATAAACAAAGGGACCCTCTGCCCTGAGAGGGCACCCTGGCAAGCTAAGTGCTTAACTGCCGAGCTAGCCACATCTACATACCGGCCATACTATTGTCAATTTGGAACATAACTCAATCATGTAAATTCTGACCTTTTGGAGGCATTGTCTCCAACCCAAAACTTATTGTTTTCATCAAAGACCAGACTAGACTATGGTTGTTCTTTCCCTGGTAAAAACCCTCAGTTCTGAGAGCTCTTTGGAACTCTCGCTGGATCGCTCTGGACTTCTACTCTGCCTTGCTGCCGCTCGGTTCAGCAGATTCCCCTCGGCCGCCACGCCCGGTTTCCTCTTCTACAATCGGCTTCCCCAGGACTGCAGGAAAGGTGGCGTATCACCCATTCCCCTTGAACTCTTTTTCCTTTTCTAGTTAGGAGTGTGTTTGTGCTTTTCTTTAATAACTGTTTAATAAACCTTAATTGTTATTTGAACTGCTTGCCTCCTCACTGACCTGACGCTGTATACATTGGGTAAAAGATCCCTGCTAAGTTACCCTGCCTCTCGTTAGCCAAGAGAGTGCTCCAGCTAATTTCCCCATCTTTGCTTGTTGTTGTTTGGTTGTTTGGCTGCCCCTCCCAGGACCCCCAAGTCACAGGGTAACAGAGTGGTGGAGCACCGCAGGCAACCCCGGTACCCCTAATTTGAGAAGGAGTCGCAAACCTCCTCAAATCGGGTGGTACAGACTTAGGGAACGATCAGTGAGTTGTTGTAGATCACTGGTAGGCAGGTTAGGGTGTGTGCGTGACTTCTGTGTGTGTGCAGTATTTCTATTGGGTGGATGACTGTACCCCTCTCTTGTCTTGTCCTGGGAACCACCTCCCCATCTTGGGTCTATTGTGGGCTGGGATTGTATGTGTTTTAGGCCTAGCACGACAGGAACAGTCTACACACACTCAACATCTTAGCAGTAAGGCACATAGCACGGAAGGAGGAGCCCCACTTCTTTCGTTGTCCCCTTGGGAGTTTCCCTTGATTTTTGGTTTGGTTTGTATTGGAGAAGGTGCGGGTGGTGATTCCTGGCTTCTCAGTTTTGCGGGTGCATCCTGATATTGCCGGCTCGTTAGGATTGGGTGGCGAGTCTCAACCTAGCTGTGGGTTTTGCGGTTTAGCCCAAGATAGAGGAGGTACCCCTCACCCAGAAAACCAGAATAGGGACAGTTCAGCTTTGGGTTCCTTATCCCTCTTTCCTCACTGTTTGGTCAGGCGGCATAGTAAGTTCCTTTGAGTTCGCCTCCCTCCCTTCCAGTGAGCCACGGAAGCACTCCTGAGGGTTCCCCCTGGGCCTCAGGTGGCCTCCCTGTCCCTGAACCATTGGCCTTGTCCTTTTGTCGTCAGTGCTGTCGAGGTGCAGAACCAGGCCTGAGTGTACAAAAGTGACCTTTGTTTGGGCAGGCTGGAGTTTGGTTCCTTTTCCCTCTTCCCTAGCAAAGTTCCAGCGAGTTTGTTTTTCTTAGCTCCCCCCCAGGGGTCTAGGTGATCCTGCCCGTCCCTACAGGTCCTGGTCCCTTATTGGTGCAGGAAATTGTGTAGGAATTTGTGTTGTTGTAATATTTGTGTAGGAAGTTTTGGTGTTGTGGTGTAGTGTAGAGATGGCTAAGGAGAGCCTCATTGTAGTTAAGGACCTCATGAGTGAGGAGGAGGTCCATGGGAAACCGGAGAGATGGGTTTTGGGTAAAGGAAAGTGCCCCTGGAAGGACTCTGTCTTCCAGATGGCCGATCCTTTCACCTCTCTCCGAGAAGCGTACCCCCTGGTGCGTAAATCAAAGAACCCATTTGGGCCTTCGAAGGATTCGTTGGCAGCTTGGGGACTTTGGCTTGCAGCCAGAGACGCTAGCAGTGCCCTAGTAGAGACCCGGGGAAGGCTAGCAGAAGTGGAAAAGGAAAATGCCTGGCTTCATGCCGAGATCGAGACTTTGCGGGCGAACAAGGTAACTTTTGCGTCCGTTGCGCAGGCCTCGGCCCAGAAGTTGTGCAATCTCACCCTAGTCACCCAGACTTGGCAGGAGAAAGCACATGCCTTAGAGGCTGAGCTTGATCATGCCAGGTCTGCAGCTCGATTTATGGTTAGTCAGGTTAAGGAACAGAAGGAGGCTGTCAGTCATGCAGCCTGCCATGAGCAGATTGCTGCCTTGGAAAGTCAGCTCCAGACGCGTAAGGCCCTAATTTCAGCGGTGTGTCCAGAGTTGCTCCCGAGTTTTGCCCAAGTTTGCCCGAGGACCCTTTGCCAGCAGATGCCCTGGCGTCCTCCCCACATAATCCGGACTGGGATGCCCCTAAGGCGCCAGTCCACCCTGTTGAGACGCAGTCCATGACATGTAGGACTGTCGCCGCTAGTGATGGTGGTGCAGAGACCCTGGAGATGCTGGTCACCGAGACCAGACTCCCCTGGCGTGCAACCGAGGCGAAAGCAGTCGCCGACCAGTTAGGACCCTTGAACCAGTCCACTGGCATCATGTGGCTCAACGCGGTGATAAACTCTCACTCGACAGCCAATGGCCAGGACCTGACCCAACTGGCTCGCCTTTGTATGTCCCTGTTGGACCTTCCGACTCTTGAATCGGCCATGGCGGCTCGAGGCTTGGCTAAGCTCGAGGCACACGCCTGGATGAGAGAGATCATTAGGATCCTTTGGCCCGGACAGAGCACAAGTGTGCTCTACATCATGGAGCAGCAGGGTCCTCATGAGAATCCTGAGGCTTATGTGGCGCGGAAGCAATTACTCGTGATTCTGGCGGAGAAGGTACCCTTGACAGCTCACGGGTACAATTTCAATCACGTTGAGTTTAAGACTCTGTTGTATGGAGGCTTAAACGGCGAAATGAGATTGGCCCTGGGCTTGGTGGAACCGGCCACAACATCCTGGGAAGAACTCGGAAACAACCTCCACAGGGTCGCCGACCTGCTGCGAGAGGTTGATTCCCAGCGTCCTCACCCAAAGGCCCATAGGAAAGACCTCAGGAATTGGGAACCCGTATCGGAGGTGACATACTCCAATTACAGACCCCATTCCCAGCATAGGAAGTCCACGCCGAATTCTGCTCCACGAGGGAACTGGAATTTGCGCCCCACTCCCAGCCAGGACAAGCAGTGGCAGGGAAGGGACTCCCACAGTCAGCCCTCTGCCCCCAAACTGCCTCCTGAGTCTGGTCCTCTCCAGGAAACGTCTGGCAGGTACGAACCCCCGACCCAGCCGGCTCCCTCGGATAGAGCTAGAATTTGGGGAATGCTGCGCACAGCCAGAATAGATAGGACCCCCTTAGATGGGAAGCCCACTTCAGAGCTTTTGGACGCTCTGGAGAGGCATTTGTTTGCGAGGGACCACCAGCCAGTCCAGGCCATGACGAATGGCCCACCTCCAGCTGGATATTACCCAACTTTGGACTTTCAGGAACAAGGGTGCCCTTGGTCCTGGGATCTCTCCCAGCGAGTTGTGGTTTGGCTGAAGCCCAACGCATGGAATAGATCCACGGTGATGGCTGGCACTGGGACCCATAGGGACAAGACATCTGCCACCCCTCCTGCAGACTCCGGAGCAGCACCAAAAGTGCTGCTCCCTAACCTGACAAGACAGGGTGAGCCCACTCCCGACGCTATCCATTTGCCTGAATATGGCGGGGGGGGACCCCAAACAAAACCTTCCAAGAAACGTAGGCACCCAGGGCACACTAGATCTGAGCCAACTGCACCTTTTCCTGACTTAGCCCTGAGTGTAAATCCTGCCATCTCGGAACTCACCGTGCTTTCACAGCACTGAGAAGGATCGCACCAGGTTGAGATTCAAGAGGAAGTCCCCATAGAATCAGATAAGGCACAGGACATTGCCAACATGTGTGAGTGCCAGGAAAGGGAGAGCACAGTCTTCAGAAGCCAGCTCCACACTTCCCGAGCAATCCCTCGTTCCTGCTCTGAGCCCCCACTTAGAAACCAGCAGTTTCCCCCAGGATTTCCTTGAGGTCGTGGCCAGGAGAGTCCTTCCTCTCCGTGCCATCTTTCAGGGAAATCTCAAGGGAGACTGGGAATTTAAGCAGCGAGAGGTTCTTGCCCAGCCAGAGCCCAGGTTAGCAACAGAACTCGCCCTGGCACCCCCCAACTTGACTCCACTTACTCCCCTCTACTGTAGTCCAGCCTGGGAGGTTTCAAAAACGGGGAATCCCAATTGCCATCTGGAGGTGAACCTGGCTACTGCCTCCCCCTCCATGAAGTTGTTCTGGTGCCAGCTGGCTTTTACAGTCAGTGGCACCCAGTGCCTTTTCGCACTAGTGATTTTGAGAGGGGCCAAGGCAGTCCTTGGCTCTGTCTCAATCACCATCCTGCTAACACATGCGATGCTTCGGGAGGCATTTGGATTAGATGCCAGCCTCCATCCTAAATTGAAGGAATGGAAGGGTCAGCCGGTTGATCCTGCATCAGTGGTCAGCCCCGAGCCAGAAGATCCCAGTGCCCAACAACCCAATGTGAGCCCTTTGGTTTTCCAGACTTCCTTGAGTTGCAAGGAAGCACCAACCATCAATTTGTCCAAGGCATTTGCCTCCATTTACGAGGCGTTCGACAATGGTTGAACGGCCCCTGGTTTGCGGAGCGGAGATGGAGTGGCAACCCCTCCGAGCTCCCGGTCTTTGTATATAGTTTCGCCTGGTTTATAGTTCTGCTTGTGTTGATATTGTTTAACTTGCTTTCCCTTTTCCAGTTATTTCTTTCTTTTTCACCATTTTGGGTGGGAGACCAGGCAGGGTCCCCCGGTTCTGAGGTAGATCAGGCCTACAGAGTCAGCCCTGATACCCTGAGGAAGGGTATGAGTCCGACCAGGATGCCTGCCATCCCTGACTCTAAGGGATGGTCTTGTGCAAGGGCGTCCTGGGAAGTACGGGCGTAGTGACGAGGGTTTAACAACCCTCTCAGCAGAACCAGCTCTGACTCTGGAGTACTGATCTACAGCCCAGAATGGTTTCCGCTGTGGGGAGACCTCTCTCCCCTTTCTTTTTGCGTGCTTGGACTGTTAGGGTGAGAGCAGTCTTGGCCGCCATTAGTTTGCAGCTCAATTCGGCCGTATAATCTAAAAGCGTATGTCCACTCTCCGACGCCCCATAAGGGCCGGAGACCCACATAATTGGCAAGACGCTTGGCCCTGGTACATTGTTTCTAATTTGCATACGTAGGCCCATCCATCCACCCTGGACAATCTCCGGTAGCATCAACGTCTGCTCTGGCAATGAGCAAGCGTAGCCCATGCTTGCATTGTATTGGTTTTTGACTTCTGTCTTTCAACTGGTTTGGGGACCCTCGCCCTCCCAATTCGGAACATAACTCAATCATGTAAATTCTGACCTTTCGGAGGCATTGTCTCCAACCCAAAAAGTATTGCTTTTGTCCAAGACCAGACTAGCCTATGGTCGTTCTTTCCCTGATAAAAACCCCCAGTTCCAGGAGCTCTTTGGAACTCTCGCCGGATCGCTCTGGACTTCTACTCTGCCTTGCTGCCGCTCGGTTCAGCAGATTCCCCTCGGCCGCCTCGCCCGGTTTCCTCTTCTACAATCGGCTTCCCCAGGACTGCAGGAAAGGTGGCGTATCACCCATTCCCCTTGAACTCTTTTTCCTTTTCTAGTTAGGAGTGTGTTTGTGCTTTTCTTTAATAACTGTTTAATAAACCTTAATTGTTATTTGAACTGCTTGCCTCCTCACTGACTTGACGCTGTAGACATTGGGTAAAAGATCCCTGCTAAGCTACCCTGCCTCTCGTTAGCCAAGAGAGTGCTCCAGCTAATTTCCCCATCTTTGCTTGTTGTTGTTTGGTTGTTTGGGCACCCCTCCCAGGACCCCCAAGTCACAGGGTAACACAATGCTGAAGATGGCAAAATCACAAAAGTGGCAGATTGACTCTACTTAAATTATTAAAACTGACATTATTCAACTCTGTCCAGAAATTCTGGAATACAGGTTGGGGTATGAAGTTGGCTCCCAGACTTGAGACTTGACTCAAGACTTGACTTGAAAGTATCTTGCAAGGAGACTCGACTTGAGACTTGAAGGTAGAGACTTGAGACTTGACTTGAAACTTGGAGTAAAGGACTTAAATACATCACTGAGGTGTATTATGCAGAACCTGTCTCTTTAGGAGGCAGGCTGAGATTCCCTGTGAGTGGCTGTGTTCCCTCCAACCTGATCTAGCTTGAAATGTTTGTGAGGAATTCATTGGCTTGCATAATGTGTCCAACTTCTTATGTTCTTGTTAAGTATTTATCATTGTTCTATATTAAAGAAGGTGTTGAAGGCATCCTGTTACAGCTTCTAAGTGACTTTCAGGCAGATCAGTTAAAATCAATTCACATGGTAATTATCTCCCTCCACACCTCCCCTCCAAATGTAGGAAGCAAACAGTACATGGGGAAGAGAATTCCAGAGTTACAAGGCAGTCACTGAGAACATCTTTTATAATCTCAACCTGGAGGAGAGTTTACTTAAGAGAATATTTGCCATCAGTCCCAATCGCAGGTGTGTATATGTGTGTGTGCTTTGATACCATGTATATATTCATGTGTATATGTGTGCGTACTTTCATTTTAAATATGTTGATGTGAAAGAAGAAGGGCTATAATTTTTAATTTGATGGTTTCATTACAGGCAGTCCCTCTTACCAAATGACAGGTGAGGATTTGGCATAGGTACAGTGGTGAAAGTAGTAGCACGACACAGGTCATTTGGATTATAAATAAATACAACAGAAAAATAATCACCTGGCAGTATTTCAAAAATTCTGATTTAAGGCCCGTTACTCAAAAAAAGCCAAGCCCCCAAAACTGGTCAGCATTCAAAAACTATAAAAAGCCTTTTAATAATCCTCCTTCTCTCTATCACCAGGAATGATTAGTAAAAAGAAATTAATTGTTCTAAACATCCATTTACTGTCCACTCACTCTGTCCATATGTATACTTCATTTGGTGTAATGTCCTTATATCTAGCTTTTCAGATATAATTATTAGACTGCTATGTATCACAACTAGTCTCTAGCTCTCACTTCTGATCATTTTTAAAAACACGCTTGGAAGGTGTGGACCTTGAACCTATACATGATAAACTGAACAGTGGGCTCATCTAGACTAGCCAAAACCCTCACAATTTGGCAGGAATTGTTTCTGTTGTTGCTGTGGGCCTTCAAGTTGTTTCTGACATATGGCAACCAACATATGACAATATAGGGTTTTCTTGATAAGACTTGTTCGGAAGGGGTTTGTCATGGCCTTCCTCTGAGGTTAAGAGAGTGTGACTTGCCCAAATTTATTCAGTGGGCTTCCATGGCCAAGTGGGGATTCAAACTTTGTTCTCCAGAGTTCTAGCCCAACACCACAGTGGCTCTCTAACTGTGCCTGTACATATTGGAATTTAAATATATGTGTGTGTGTGTGTGTGTGTGTGTGTGTGTGTGTGTATGTATATGTATATGTATGTATGGCATACCTCCTGTCCTGGTCTATTTCTCATTAATTTCAGGACTAGCTGCATATAGGATG
The DNA here is from genome assembly GCA_948472985.1 of Iguana delicatissima. Classification (NCBI taxonomy): domain Eukaryota; kingdom Metazoa; phylum Chordata; class Lepidosauria; order Squamata; family Iguanidae; genus Iguana; species Iguana delicatissima. The sequence goes on from CAOKZL010000022.1 coordinate 633,902, forward strand.
GGTGACACCTGGCTTGGCCACAGTACATGTGAAAGGGATCCAGGAGTCTTAGTAGACCCACAGTCTGAACATGAGCCAGCAGTGTGATGCAGCAGCTAAAAAAGCCAATGCAATTCTATGTGGCATCAATAGGCATATAGTGTCTAGGTCAGAGGAGTAACAATACCACTCTATTCTGCTTTGATTAGATCCCACCTGGAATATTGTGTCCAGTTCTGAGCACCACAATTCAAGGAGGGTATTGACAAGCTTGAATGTGGAAGGCAATCAAAATGGTAGGCCTGGAAAGCATGCCGTATGAGAAATGGCTTAGGGAACTGGGTATATTCAGCCTAGAGAAGAGAAGGTTAAGAGGACACATGATAGCTATGTTTAAATATTTGAAGGGATGTCATATGGAAGATGGAGCAAACTTGTTTTCTGCTGTTCCAGAGACTAGGACAGGGAGCAATGGCTTCAGAGTTCAGGAAAAGAGATTCCATCTAAACATTAGGAAGGACTTCCTGACAGCAAGAGCAGTTCAGCAGTGGAATATGCTGCCTCGGAGTGTGGTGGAGTCTCCTTCTTTGGAGGTTTTTAAACAGAGGCCAGCTGGTCAGCTGTCAGGAATGTTTTGATAGTGTATTCCTGCATGGTAGGGAGGTTGGACTGGATGGTCTTTGTGGTCTCTTTCAGCTCTATGATTCTATGAATTGTTAAAATTCAGGAAAGGGGTAAGTTTTCTTCTGCCCTGGGAGTTTCTGATACAGGCATGATAAATTCCCCTGTCCATATCTATAGTCTTGGTTCTTTCTAAACTTCTAGATAGTCCCACTGATGAGGTACTGAATGGGGGTATGACCTTTATGTTACCCTATCCTGCACCCCATCCTGCAGGATGTGCTTTTTCGTATGGCTGGAAATACATGAATCTAAGGCATACAGACTGGAAAAGGTTGAACTGACTTGAGACATGGTCAGGCCATATAAATTCAAAGAGGATTAGGCATAAAAGAGGTTCAAGCTAATCTCTTCATCGATCTCAGATCTTTGAATTTCCAAATGGGCCTAAATAAGACAATGGGAGTGACTCTTTGTACAACCTTGCATTCATGTACAACCTTGCATTCATGTGTGCAGAGGATGCAACAGAAGAGGATGTACTGTAATTATGAACAATACTTTTTCAAAAATGCGCCAGACTGGAAATGGGGATGCTGAGAGTGGAGCTTTGGGGTGAAGCATTGAATTGAAATAGTAAGGAGATGACAGGGAGGGGAGGGAAGGAAATCCTACCCATACCACAGTTACCTCATCTCAAGCAGGAAAAAAAAGGGGGACAAAATCCAGTATATTTAGGGCATGACTAGATAAGGAAGCAGAAAAACTGTTATGAAGTATTAGAAGGTGCAAAATCCAGGAGCAGAGTAACTCAGCTTTTACCAGAACTATTGGCTCATCTGGACGAGCTCAGTGTTTCTCAGTCATTTCATTAGGTCAGTATAAAGACACAGGAGGAGAAAATAAAATAAAATATTGATATATCCACTAAAGCAAGAATGCTATATTAAAAGTAACTGACAATTTTAACTATTAGGGCTTGTATATACAAGTATTCACAATACACACAATAATTAATGTTGTCGTTCTAGGCTGGACCTCCTGCCATCTGCAGTTCCTGTTATCATCTCTTTCACTGTTCTGAAGTGTCAGCTCTCCAGTACTTTCTCTGGAACAGATGGGGAGGGATGACTCTGTTACCCTCACTTCTGGGGGTCCCTTGGGGGACACCTTGGTTTGCTCCAAAAATGCTAAGATTGGGGAAATTAGCAGAGCACTGGCTATAGCAAAAGGAGAGGCAGGGTAACCCAGCAGGATCTTTTACCAACTTTATGGGGTCAGGCCAAGCAAAAGCCAGAAAATGATTAAAAGGTAAACTAAAAATATGTTTTTATTGGGGGGAATTCACTCATGCATACACACACGATACACACAATCAAGCATTCACACAAGAGCTAACTGAAAGAGAAAGGGAGAAAAAATTACAGAGAGGCTGAGGGGTTTGGGAGGATTTATAATTACCAGTCCAGAAGAGAAGTGAAGAGCAGAAATGTATTTTGGCTTAGGTATGATGTAAGGACAGTTCTCATTCAGGAGCCAGACGGACCTTCAAGAGACTGCACTGGGCATCCTGAAATCAGAGGTATTTGTATCCTGAAAATAGCCTGTGGCAGTGAAGGTTCCATATGCCAAACAAAAGGGAACCTATTGTGGACAATGGGGTCTGGAATAGACTGATTGGTTTCAATATCTTGGTTGAGAGGGAGTTTCAGGGCTACCTGCAGTTGGATTTGCACACAGTAGGGGTCCTGGGCACCTTATTGTTTTCTGAAGTTGGCAGTTGACAGGATTAGCTCAGAGCCATTAAGTCAGGCCTTCTTGGCTAATTTCAGAGAACTTTTGACCTGGCCATGCTGGGGTCATCTCTGACCTACTTCCAGCCAGTGTCCCTTTCTTCCACATGGCCTTGCCAGCCATAAGTATAATTTATATTTTATGCCAATACATCTGCCAATTAATATATTTTGCCAATTAGACCCTATCAAAATGTGGGGGTGTACGGCCTGGTAACAATAATCTGTTATCCTGACTTCAGGGGGTCCCATGGGGGACACCTTGATTCATTCCAAGTTATTAAGGTTGGGGAAATTAGCAGAGCACTGGCAATAGCAAAATGAGGGGCAGGGTAACCCAGCAGGATCTTTTACCCAACTTTACGGGGTCAAGCCAGGCAAAAAGCCAGACAAATGTACCAATAATTGGATTTTATTAAATGAATATATTCTCAGGCACCAACTCACTCACTCACGCACACAAGGCCTATTGAGAAGGAAAAGAGGTGAAAATTGATAGGGGATACAGCAAAAGGGAGCGTAGAGGTGGTGATACTGCACCTATCCTGAAGTGGCCAGAAGAATGGAGCTCAGCAAAGAGAAGTGGCTGAGGGGATTGCTCGTCTAACAGAGTGCTGGTGTTACCCTGTGTGCTGGGGGTCCCGGGAGGGGCACCCAAATAACCAAACAACAACAAGCAAAGATGGGGAAATTAACTGGAGCACTCACTTAAGCTAACGAGAGGCAGGGTAACTTTGCGAGGATCTTTTAACCCTATGTATACGGGGTCGGGTCAGTCAAGCAATCAGACAGGTTTAAAATAGCTAAAGTGATGTTTTATTAAAGACAGACAAACACTTAAGACAACACAACCACACAGCTAACTAAGAAATAAGGAATGAGAGTTTTCGGGGGAAATGGGTGATACGACACCTTTCTCGTAGTCCTGTAGAAGCTGGAGATGGTAGTGAAGAAACTCAGCGTGGAGGCCGAGGGGAGTTCACTCAACAGAGCGGCAGCAAGGCTGGATGGAAGTCAGGAGCAAACCAAGTGGTCCGAGGAAGCCCTCGGAACTGGGGTTTTTTATGGGGGGAAATATGACCGTGGGCTAGTCTGTACTTGGGAGAGAACAATGAGGTTTGGGCGTGAGACAATGTCTCCAAAAGGTCAGAATTTAACATGATTGAGTTAAGTTCGAATTGACAAAGGAATGACCAGTATGCAGATGCAGCTTGCCTGGGCGGTGGAGTGTCCAGCTCGCCAGGGTGCCTGCTCGGGGCAGGGGGCTCTTTGTATTAGCGTGCATCCTTAATGAAGTGTTTGTTTCGGGAGGTCTCCTAAAGCAAGATCTGGCTGTGTCTGGCTTGCTTAGGTGTAAACAGAAATGATTCAGCATTTAGTAGCCATGCCTAGCTCCATGCTTGTTTGGTGGCCTCACAAACACTTGGCTGAGCGTGGCAAAATAAGACTGAATTGTGATATCAAAATGATATCTAATGTCTACTGAAGCCAGGCCAGTTCACGGTGATAACACCGGTCTGCTAGCGTGGCGGGGAGTCTCCGAAGAGATCCTCAAAAACTAGGACTACTTAGAGGGCAGAAGGTACCTTGAGGGCAGGCCCTCTCCCAGAAAGAACAATGGCCAAAACAAAGGGAGAAATGCTACACCATGGCAACTCGGTAGTTTGCATGATTGGTTTATGCAGATGGACCTTGCTGTGTAGGACTTTTCTAAAGTCAGAGTGGCTCAACCTGGGGAAAACCCAATAACCACTCAGGTTGGCTGAAAACCTTTTGTCTGTGCGGACGTGTTTAGCCTGAGGTCCCCTAGGGGAACGTGACTGGAGGTTTTCCTGGCCTGACCTATTTTCGGTTGTTCGACTTTGTCGATTTGGGCAACCTCTCTGGCATGGCAGGCACATTTGATATCCCTGGGATAGGGTATGCTAGTGGGGTAACAACTCTTCTCTCTCACAGCCAGTGGAAAATATCAGTTCAATCAAAAGCATCTCACAGATGGAAGCAACCCTTCCATTGTGGGATATTGGTTCCCCCACTCCAATTTGGCCGCATTTTGTATAGTTTTGGAGAACTTCACAGGGCAGCTGAGAGAAAAAGAATCCTATGTTAGCTGGAAGCTGCTAGCATCAGCCTGACCTAAAGTGACATGGTAGCATGCTGGGTGGCTGCATGTATTGTGGCTGGAGCCCTGGTGGCACAGTGGTTAAATGCCAGTACTGCAACCACAAGGTTGTGAGTTCGATCCTGCCAGGCTCCAAGGTTGACTCAGCTTTCCATCCTTTCGCAGGTCGGTAAAATGAGTACCCAGCTTGTTGGGGGCAATTAGCTAAAATACATTGTAAACCGCTTAGATAACACTAGTTGATAGGCGGTATAGAAATAAATGCTATTGCTATATTGCTATTGTAGTCAAAGGTCACAGCCTCTGTGTCCTCCAACTTAACTGACTTAGTAGGAGTTTTCCTTGTGTAAACAGAGAAATAGGGAGAAACTTGGACTCATGGAACTGCTTTCCTGACCTTCAAGTCGCCTGTTGAGTCAGAGAACTCACAAAGGTATCTTGAATTGCTCAGTCTAATGTACTGGTGGGAAATATCCTCCAGTCTTGAAGCATTTTGCATCCAGAGTCTTCTAGGGTAAGGCACCAGGTGCTGGTCTCTTGTTCTGTTCTAGAAATCACATCCAAGCTGACCTTTAGAAGACTAACTACTCTAAAACTGCAGAAGCAAATAGGAGTCTCAGGAAAGCTCCTGGTTTTAGAACATCCTGTTGTTTTTAAGTTCGACCTGATCCAGAATAGTTGTTGCCTTTGTGTTTTTGCTTCTCCCTTTGAGTCCAAGGTCGACGTGTAGCTATAGTACACTACAAACTACCCACAACACACACAGTATTTTCCCAAGCACAACTCTGAGGCATGTTTCTATTAGACTAATGTCAATTTGAGATTGGAACTCTTCTGTTCCATATGCAACATTTGAGCAAGCACATTGTTTTTAACCAATATGGTTTGCCTTAGCCGGTTGGTGTTGGAAGCTTTCTAGAGTAAATAACTGGAAGAAGGAAGAGTAATAATACCATCATGCTGAAAGCCAACAGCCTCTGCAGATGAATTGTCATGGAAAGCATTGACAGGAATGGATTTTACCATAAAGTGTATGGTAAAACTGGAGTCCAACCTGAATCAGGAGTGCTTTTGAATTTTATGTGTGAATATAGGTATATTTTTTACAGTTGTGTAGGGACGGGGGAGCGATAGGGGAAGTTTGCCCCCAGCAGCAGTTTTTTGGGAAGGCGTCCTGGCTCCTTGCTTGCCCTCCCTCATGTGCCATAGCCCTGCCCCATCCATTGTACCTCTCACATGCCATAGCCCCACCCCCACATGCCATAACCCTGCCCCACAGACTGTAGCCCTGCCTCACACCATAATCATGCCCCCACACACCGTAGCCATGCCCCATCCTTCCCCCTTCCATGCATTCCAAGCTCCACCACTGATTTTTTAAGTGCTTGGCTCTTACACAGAGTTTCTGGCTGCCTTGTAGAGATCTGAAGGTTCTTTTCTGAAATGCCACTCAACTGTAGCAATATCCTGGCAAGCTGTTTCCCAATATGGCCTCCACCAATAATCCCAATCTTCAGGCTTTGGCTGTTCTTAGATGCTTGGGAGGCTGCAGATGCATCCTCACTTTTCTCTTCTTTCTGCCTTAGGAAAGAAACAAAAGAGCTGTTGTGAGAATTGAAACATATTAAACTATGAAGAAGAAAAGATAATCCATACATTTCTTAGAGCAGAAATGCTCAGCCTGTTTTCTACCTGAGGTCCACATTCCTTTGGGAGAGATCCATCAGGGAGGCACAGTACAGTGCTAGGCAAGGCCACCCCTTTTTTCTGGGGCTGGGAGACTCAATTACTGTGTGCCCTTGGAGCAACACAGGGGGTAGAACATCTGCATCACCACTGATGAACAAGCACAAGCTCTGGCGGCAAGGGTGCAGGGCCTAGGAAGGAAAACCTCACTGTAGGCTATCAGTGAGCCAGAAGTTCAAAATCTGCCCCAAATGTCATGTGTATTTTTGGTAAGGACACATGATATGCAAGCCCAGAGGAAATCAGCTATTGCGCACATCTTGCCTCTTGCTCTGATGCCAAAAGTAGTTTCCCTTCACCCCAGGTTGCTATATTTCCTGGTTAGCTAGGTTTGACCCTGATTCCCCTCCCAACAAGTAGCTGCCCCTAAAGTAATCCTCTTCCTCTCCCAATCTTTGCCTTTCTCTTCTCTGTGATGTCACAAGGACCAATCCCCACATTAACTTTTGTCCTAGAAATAAAAGAAATTGTTTGTGGGTAATGTGGCAACTCCTTAAGTGCCTTCTTGATGACCTGTATGTAGTACAACTCCCATCTTTTCAATATGGTAGGGATGATGGGAGATATACTCCAATACATATGGAAGGCACCAATATAAACTTTTAATGAAATACAGTATGAAGAGGAGATGACACCTTTTGGTTTGAACACTGTAACTGACTGGCTGGTCAGGGGCCTTGTTCTGTGCTTACAAAAGGCTACGGTTATATAGGCAGTCCTGCAGAGGAAACAGTAACATGAGAGATAACAAAGGATGTAGATGATGAAGCCACATGGGCAGCTGAGGGAATTCAGTAACATCCATGCTTCAGGAACGTCTCAAAGGTGAACCTGACAAAGGCATGAGTAGCTAAAATGTTTTGCTAGATGCCTTTAGAATGATTTCCTTATTTTGATATTTTGGACTCTTGGGGCAGATGTATCTACATTTTCTTTAACTGTAAGATGAAGTCTAAACAACGGAATAAATGTCTTGCTTTTTAATTATAAACAATTTCTTGTAACACTAAGCAATGTAGTCCAAAATGTAATTTCCTTTCTTTTTAATAAAACATCCCTTTTAAGACTGCAATGGTGTTTATGCTCTGAAGAGGAAGATTTATATCCACATCATTAGATCGCAAAGTCAGCTACCAAGGGAATGAAAGTTCAAAGCGGAGGCAGTTATTGCAGAGTTAAACAGCAGGAAAAAATGCATTTCTCACCAGGGAAATGGGAAATCTCTTTGAGAGACATCCTGTACAGAGGAGAGCTCCTGGTTATTCCCTCTGACTGCTGTGACTATAATCCATTTGGAGTGGTGGTAACAATAAATCCAAGGTCAGAGGAATCTCGAAGAACATTAAATTCAGCTCCCAGGGACCAATGCTGGAATAATTTGTACACTGGCATACAGACGGGGTGGGAGGCAATGAGGATGGTCCGCTTCAGGTGGCAATTTTTGGGGGCGCCCTGCATAATGCAGCCAAGCCCTCTCCGCACAACGCAGTCACACCCCTGCCCCTCTGCCCCCTTTGCCCCTGCCTGCCCACCCGCACTCCAAGGTACACGGCTGAATTTGTAGCCCCTCCCTTCCACCTTCTGCATTCATGGCACAAGGTGGGGCATTCATCCATGACAAAATTAATTTCCTTTCCTGTAATATACCAGCACAGAAGCAAACTAATGTACCCTCCTCTTATGAATCTTCTCCCATCTCTAATATGTACCACAAGCAGTACCTTGATTCCTGTACAATTAAGTACGCTGAACTCTGATGAAGCAGTTTAAACAGAAGGATGAATGTTGCACAGGTCTGAACAATGATCAAGATAAAAGTACATGTAGGTTCATTTATGACTTAAATTTAGGCTTTGCCTTACAGGCCATCTGTTCAGAAAAACAGTGAAGGAAGAAAATGTCTTGCTGTCTTTTTGATTAAAAAAAAAGGTCTTAAGTCATGCACTCAAGAGCACTCTAAATTCATACCTTCCAATTTCTCACAGATGAAAAACTGGACATGTATGGCCAAGCAACATCAGAGTGTGGTCAAGATGGCATAAAATATCAATGAGGATGAACACATAGCTTATGAGAGTCTATTGCAGTTTGCTTTTGCTTTTCTGCACTGGACTGTTATAGTGCTATTATTTCACTTTCAACATCCTATGGAATCCTGGGCTTTGCAGTTTGGGGGGGCATTTAGAATTCTCAGCCAGAGAGTTCTTTGGCCTCAGTAAACTACAAACCTCAGAATTCCACAGAGTGTTTAAAGTGGAGAAAAGCACTGTAACTCTGTAACGCAAAAAGGCCCTGAGTCTCCTGGGCTTTCCAAAACCTCAGGGCTTTCCAAACAGTGTGCCGCAACACATTAGTGTGCCATCTGAAGTGTGTAGGTGTGTCGCCTACAATCTTGGAAATGTGTGTTATTATTTATAAATCATACATTTTAAAAAATATATGAAAGGTTTTCCTGAAATATGTTGTGTCCCCATACATTTTGTTATTACAAGTTATGTATGTGTATGTATCTCTTATAAGGGGTTAGTTTAACCTCCAGTTTGCTAGTAAAACTGAATTATTGTGCCACGAAATGATGTATGTCTAAAATGTGTGTCACCAACATTAAAAATTTGGAAAGCTCTGTTCTACCCCTCTTTGCAGCAACCGAAGTAAGCTGAGGATAAAGCAGGGAAGAGAGAAAAGAAACTGGGATATTTTTAAAAGAGCTGGAAAAGTGGACAATAGAGGATTAACCAGCATTGTCTCTACCAAATTGGGTCAACAGGAGGGTATGCTAAATTCCATCCTGACAAAAATTCATCAGGCTATGATTCATTTTACTAAGCAGGTTTCTACCACATAAAAAAATAGATTGAACGTGGGCAAACTCAGTTTTTATTATTTTGACATACTGTCCTTAAAGCTAGTTTGCCTGAGAACTATAACACTGTGAACTACAGCAACAAATACAACATCCAACAACTTTTGTCCTATCTGGAAGAGCCCAATAACTTTAATCTACATTTTTGCCTTAGTTAGAATACCTGGTAGCTTGGAGCAGTTTGCAGAAGAAGAGTGCATGGGCACAGGCAGTAACGGTCAGGCCTTTGGCACGGCATTTCAGACGCAGCACAATCTCATTTGTCCCTGCCCCATAATCGGGCTGAAATGTTTTCAGATTTCCCATAATATCTGCCATTGTGTCCTTGAATAAATGTTTTCAGGTGAGCAGCAACTGCAATAAAAGAACACAACTATTCCCTTTGTAGTATTCAGTGTTGGTCACCCTTTCTGAATATGTGTTACAAGTCAAGGAGAAAGAATGGTGTAATTCTGCTATAGTGTACCATGCAGTTTCATGTGCAGCAGCCAGAACCTCTCATGAATTTGTTCCAATTTATTTTAGTCTCTTGCTAACATAATATTCTAAACAAGCTTTTCCCAACCTGGTGTCCTTCAGTTGTTTTCAACTGTAGCTCCTATGGGCCCCAGCTAACATGGCAAATGGGAAGATTCAGGCCATTTCCGCACTAGAGTGTTATAGCGCTGTTATTCCACTTTCAACATCCTATGGAATCCCGAGATTTGCAGTTTAGGGAGGGGCCTCAAAGGCTGCGAACTGCAAACCCCAGGATTCCATAGGATGTTGAAAGTGGAATAATAGCGCTATAACACTCTAATGTGGAAATGGCCTCAGAGATTGAGTCCAAAACTTGTAGTGGGCACTATGTTAGTGAAGACTGCTTTACACAGTGATATATAGCAATTTAGTCTGTAAAAAGACAAATCAAGAAGTAGGGTAATATGTGTGAGTTTGTTTTTTAAGTGAAGGCTTTGGAGTTAGAATGATCCTTACATTGCAGCATTAATGGTTGGATAGAGATTTTGGATCTTTTCCTGTTCTGTAACTCTTGCTCCTAAGGTTTCAGTAAACAGATTGTCAGACAAATCTCTCAAAGACCTCCTGACAGCTGATGGTCAGAAATATTCTCATAGTGCACTTCAGTGGGAACTGGGAATGGGTCAAGAAGGTATAGGTCAAGGTGGACAGACACAAAGGGTCTGGGACCCATTTTTCACCCTACCTTGTGCCACACGACATCATTTTGCTAAAAATCACAGCCAGAATCTCTTCAGCTTGCGCCTTCCTGTCTTCTAGGAAAATGAGGGAGGGTGGGTAGGTTCTGATATAATTTATTATTCCTGGACTTCCCAAGAACAGCTTTTGATCAATTTGAGTGCAAAAAAATCCTCAAAAAAAATACAGCAGACACTTATGGGAGGTTTTGCTGTTCAGAAATTGGGTGCACACATATAGCCACATTTGTACATCACAACAGAGTAGATAATGCTTGATGCTGCCTTTTAATTATTATTTTGGCAATGGTAGAAATGGTATTTGGCATGAAGTTCAGCACCTTGGCAAACCAGAAGTTTACATTGAACCACCATATTTTAGCCAGTGCCTCCGAAGATACAGCAGCTCTTGATTTCCCCATCCACACCGTTCATTCTCTCACCTACCGTAGTGGGCAGGACTCCAACTATGCTGTAATTGATGCAGGAAAGAGTGGAAAACATGAGAGCGGAGCCCAATAAGAAAACATGGGCACAACAACCCTTGGCTGCCCCATCTCCTGCTTCTAAGGTACAGGGAAGTATCTGCACTGCAGTTTGCTGTTGTCGTTGCTATGTGCCTTCAACTCAAACCTGACTTCAAGCAAACCTGTAATTGGCATTTTTTTTTAAAAAAAGATCTATTCACAAGAGGTTTGCCACTGTTTCTGTCTTTGGCTAAGAGAATGTGAGTTGCTGAATGTCACCCAGTGGGTTTCCATGCCTGAGCAGAGATTTGAACCTTCATTTCCCAGAGTGCTAAACCAACACTTAAACTGCTACACAACACAGCCCATTTCCGCACTACACTCTTATAGCATGATTATTCCACTTTCAACATCCTATGGAATCCTGGGGTTTGCAGTTTTGGGAGGGGCCGGCTGACCCCTCCTGAAACTGCAAACTCCAGGATTCCATAGGATGTTGAAAGTGGAATAATCGTGCTATAAGAATGTAGTGCGGAAATGGCCACAGACTCACATATATAGCAATTTAGCAAATCTGTTCTTTAAAAATAGTCTCTGCCTTCAGGACGGTAGAAATATTATTTAAAAAAACAAGTATAGACAGTGAAATTTTGGAATCTATGGCCATTTCCACACTAGACTGTTATATGCTATTCCACTTTCAACATCCCACGGAATCCTGGGGTTTGCAGTTTCGGGAGGGACCTTTAGCATTCCCAGCCAGTTAACTCTTTGGCCCCAGGAAACGGCAAACCCAGAATTCCACAGGGTGTTGAAAGTGGAATAATAGCACTATAACAGTGTAGTACAGAAGTGGCCTATAATTAGAAGGGCTATGCAGAACCTCCTGTGTAAGGTGTCAATACTCTGCATAATTTATTAGTTCCCACATTGCATGGGTAACAGAAATAACAAAATTTAGTTAAACTGTACATATAGTGTGCCTTTTTGCCTAATGTGCATAGCTCATTAACTTTATAAAATGTCATATTGTGGCATAGAATTTTGAGTTAACATAGTCCATAGTAGTATTCTTCCAAGACAGCTTAAATCACAAAGTTTGGCATTAAAGCAGAAGCAGCTTCCTGTTACTTGCCTAAGAGCTGCTTTTGGTTCTTGAGCTAGATAGCACACTACCAAAATCCTATAGATAATAGCTGGAAGAGGTGGCAGGGATCCTGGAAGCCCAAGAATTTGGTCCATCTATAAGTATGTGGAGCCTCATCTCCTTTTTCTGCTGTCTCGAAACATATCCCATCTCATTTGTGTGCACTCTGCTGCTTTTCCTCCATTATGAGAAGAACCATAGGAAAATAGCTTCAATCCTCTCTGGGAGCCAGTGTGTGGTAGTGGTTTGCATGCTAGACTAGGACTCTGGGAGACTAAGACCATTTCTGCAGAAGGTTGATACATTGTAGCACCGTCGAATTCTTACCCTCCCATCTGCATGTTGAACTGTTTTAGCTTCGTAGTTTTCTTCGTGGTTCTGCACATTTTCAGCTCCTAGAACGGTTCACTGCGGTTCACTGTGATGCGAAACCACTGTATGTGAAAACCGGAAAAACTCCAATGTAAATCTCCCAAACCGGCTCTGCTTCGGTTTTCATCTACATGCAGAAGCGTAGCATCGATTCACATCACAGAAGTGGCCAGCTATGGGAGCTCCCAGGCTGTCCCTTCCATCATTTCCGTCCCTATCTCTCTCCGCCTATCAAAGGACACGCTGCTGTCATTATTGTCTTCATGCATTAAACAGACAGCGGGAAGAGAGTGGGTCTGGTAATGGACTGTTAAGACTGTTTTTCTCCATGTATCAACGAACATACATTCCTATGCACAAATGTAGCAACACAGAAATGTGTTAAAAATGTGTGTTTTTTAAAAAAACAGACCGATCAGCGATGGCGGGCCGGGGTGAGGGAGGGGAATGGGAGTGACCAAGGTCTTGCTGTTGTGGATGCAGCAACTGTTGTTCTCCGCAGTAGTACAATTTAAATGGGGAGGGGGTACAGACAGCACAGTTTCTGAATTTCTGAATTCAGTTCCCAAATTGGAATATAAAAACACTGCTCTTGACACGCAGTGAACCACTCCTCCCCTCTCGTGCAGAAATGGCCCAAGATTCAAATCCCTGCTCAGCCACGGGAATCCACTGAGTGGCCTTGGTCAGGCCACACTCTCTCAGGCTCAGAGGAAGGCAATGGCAAACCCCCTCTGACCAAGTCTTGCCAAGAAAACAAAGTAATAGGTCCATAATATGGAAATGACCTGAAAACATACCACAACAACGAACAGCAGCAGAAAGTGTATTAGGTAGTGGTGTAAACTACAAGGAAAGTCCTCTGACGGTGCCTCTGTTGCTTTTCATACTGCAGGTGATAGGGCTGGAGAACTTTTGTGAGTCCAACAAAAGGAAAAGCTAGCATTATTAGTCCTCCAGTCCTTGTCCAATGAAAATTATAACCAAGTTTTCTCCAGGTTTTCTCTAGATTATTTGGACTGCAAACCCCATCATCCCCAGCTGGGTAGGGTTGCAGTATGACATGCCTAGAGGGCTCCAGACTGGGAAAGGATGATAGAAATCCCTGTTTGCTGAATTAATTTCTACTTAACAGCCAAAGTTGTAGAGTTTTCCTTAAGAAAACAAAACACACTGAAATATACAAATCAAGCTCCTTCTCCTTTCCAATAAATACTGACAGCTGAGGGAAGTGGAGTGTCTGTACCAGGGAACAAGATGGGGAAAGAAAAATCTGAGACAATTCCCAGATTTCACATCTGCTGAAAGAACCAGGCAGTTGCAGTACGCTTCCTTTCATCTCTCTGAGCTTCCACCTTCTCTTCATCAACTGCCATGCTGAATGCCAGCCAAGATCACAATCCAAACAAAGTGCTGTTGTCATGGCAAATGCCTAGTTACTGATGTTTCTAGAACTCTTTTTGCGTTGGGTGACTTCACAGCTGCAGCCTTTGAAAGGATCCTCTCTACTATTGTCTAGCCTTGTCGAGAGCATCAGGAAGTTAATATTTAGAACTGTCCTAAAGGCAGAGAAATTAGACCAAGGCCATTTCTACACGGGGTTTTTAAAACGGTGCAGTCCATCCTCCAAGGAGGAGGTCTGCACCTGGGAGTGGACTGGGTTGGACCTACTTAACATAGATCCCACCTCAGCCTGCTCCGGAACAACCCCAAGTGGTCATCCAGCGTGCTTTTGAAAGACCGCTAAAAACAGCGCGAGCCTGCTCCCTTATGCAGATTCTCAGGCTCACCCCAATGCAAGCCTGCGATCTGCCAGGGGCGGGCTTTAGGCTGGCGAGTTTCTGTGGTTGGTCGAGATCCTCAACCAACCGGAAGTTGCCATTTGGGATGCCAGAGCAGTGTGTATTGACAAGCATGCACTGCTCCGGAGCGGGGTGGATCGGACCCGGGAGCCGAAAAGTCCAGTAAGTAGCGGCACGGGGCGATTCCCTCGCGCCGTGAGGAAATGGCCAAAGACCATACCTGAAAACATATTCAAGAGTAGCTGTTGGCCATGCAGCAAAATGTAACAAAATTCAAAATTCACAAAATAGCAATTTGGGTTTTTTGGGGGGGGGGTAACTAAAAAGCACAAATATACACCTGAGAGTAAGCCCCAGGGAAATCAGCAAGACTTACTTGACTGTCATATACAGGACAACAATGTATGGTGCCATAAATTAAACCTGGCACAGCTTTAAACTTTGTTTGAACTGGCCTTGGAACCTTTGAATTATTTTTTTGCAGGTAGACAATAAGGGCAGCTAGCATGCAAGGCAACTGATTTCCTTCTCTATGAATGAATTGCTTGCACGATGAAATTACTTTTTCAAGTAATTACACATTTGGTGGGGAAGAGTCTTCTTGGTGACAACTGCTAGGTTGTGGAATTCTCTCCCATGAAGGCTAGGCTGCCTACCCTTTTGCTCTCTTTCTGCTAGCAGGAAAAGACTTTTTTGTTTGCGCAAGCCTTTAACTACTAACTGCCCATTGCAGAAGATCTTTTAACTGGGGTATATTTGCTTTTATCATTATTATTATAACTGCCTTTTAACAGTTTTAAATTAATGTCTTTAGCACAATTTGTTAAAATTTTTGCATTTCCCATTATTTTAAACCTACTTTGTTTTAACTTATATTATGAGCCATCCTGGGTCCCATATTGAGAGAACAACAGGATATAAATAAAGTTTTTTTAAATTGTACTTAATGCAGAGAGCTAGCATGGTGTAATGGTTTGAGCACTGGACTATGACTCAGGCAGCCAGGGTTCAAATCCCTGCTCTGTCATGGAAACCCACTTGGGCAAGTCATACTCTCTCAGCCTCAGAAGGCAAAGGCAACTCAAATATGAACAAATTTTGCCAAGAAACCCCATGATAGCTGCACTTTAGGATTACCATAAATTGGAAATGACCTGAAGGCACACAACTTAATCCAGACTGAATTGTCCCTGGCTTGCTTAAGGCAGCAGCTCCTTTTAAAACAGATACATGGAACATTTCTAGTCTTTTTCATCTATTTTATGAATGAAATACCATTCAATGACCATTTCCGCACTAGACTGTTATAGCGCTATTATTCCACTTTCAACATCCAATGGAATCCTGGGGTTTGCCGTTTTGGGAGGGGCCAGCTGGCCCCTCCCCAAACTGCAAACCCCAGGATTCCATAGGATTTGAAAGTGGAATAATAGTGCTGTAACAGGCTAGTGCGGAAATGGCCAATGTAAACATATTTCCAGGTTCACAAAATGAAAACCACTCAACCTTATTTTTCATTCTTTAGCAAACAGAATGCAGTTATCCTCAAAATATAATCCTCAACCTAGGTTCACCAGAGCAGTCTCACAAATCTCACAAACATGGTAATAGTTCAAGCATAATCCTCGTGCTAGGCCTGCTCCAAGGCTGTTCTCTTCCATTATTGTAAAGCAACTTTCCCTAACCCACACTTCCCAGATGTTTTAAATGAAAACTCTTATAATCTCTGGCCACTGCTAAGGCTGGCTAGGTTTGATGGGAATTATAGTTCATCCAGAAGGCATCAGGTTTGGGGAAGGCTGCTGCAAAGGATGCTCTCCGGTTCATCAGACAATAACCACTGAAGTTGTGAAATTTCTGGTGGGTAAATAGAACCTGAATCCCTTCCTCTGACCTCAGTCTATGTTTCAAATTTTTATTACTGATTAATTTCTACCCTGCCGTTATCCCGACATGAGGTCTGAAATGGTTTACAAACCTTAAAATAAAATTTAGTAAAAACAGATCGGGAGCAGATTGGGAGGCATGGGGAAAGGAGAAAAAAGGTCTACTGTGCCAATAAAGGTCCACTTGCATGATTTTGGATTTTACCCTTCAAGTCCAGAGAGAACGACTGACTGTAGGATGCCCTGTGAACCATGCTGCAGTCCTCTCGAGGAGCCACAGAAGACAACAATGCTTCATAAAACAAAGCAATTGAAAATACTATTCCTTCTGTTCCTTATGGTTCTTTGCAGGATTTCACTGTGAAAAACCACCTGCCGTTCTAGTCTTGGAGAAGATAATTTTCATGGTCAAACAGAAGAATGACGAAACAGTGAGACCACAAAGATGGGATGCAAAGCTTTATTTACAGGTATGAAAAATGAAGACTAAAAGGGGCTAGTGAGGAACCCCATTAACAGAAATGAGCCTAGAAAGAGGATCTAGACTTGGAGTATGCCTTGGGGCATAAATACCAAGGGATAAATATATTTATTAGTCCTTTTTTGGGGGGGGGGAAGTATTATTCCAGTTGCCCAATAAGCAAATAAGTCTTTAAATGGAAGTGATTTCAAGTTCTTATTGGCTAAAAGGTCAGGCAGTTAATGCACATAGATCTGAAGAAGGAAACATGAGTGGGGCTACCTCCATTGTTCTTTTTAGGTCAAACAAGAATCCCAGTTATCTTGTTTTAATTTGTCCTAAAGGCAAAAACACTGTCCAGGCCAGAGTTTTCCACCCTGCAAGAGCAGTCGCTGTCCTAAGCTTTCACCCTGGATGAGGTGGAAGGACTGGAAGCAATTATTGTACATGAGAAATTCTTCCACTGGCAGCTGTCCTTATCTTTGCAGATGAACAGACAAATAATCTTCAAGATAGCAGAATCATCCACTTCTTGCTGCAGATATACTTGTGCTGTCTGTACAACAATGTACATCCATTATGTGACCACACTGACAAGAAGGAATGTTGACATTAACTTGTTAGCTTTGTATTCTATTAACTGAACATGTGGTTTTCCCTAATGCCAACACTTAGATGTCTGCTTCTGTTACTCTTAAGATCCAAAGGCAGTACCGGCTGACAAGAGATATACTAGACAGTGACTTGAAACCAATGGCAACAAGCTGTGCCTGGCTGTCTTTCTCTTTCACTTTATCGTGCCATAGGAAATCAGGCCGGATCTGAGTTCTATAGCATTTTTCAATTCTTCCACCGAATTTGCTGAAAAAGAGAAGCAGAATAGCATATAGCTAATATCAAATAAAATCACATCTCTGTGCAGTGAGGGAAGAGAGCCAGTGAACCTTGCTCATGAAACAGATGGAGACAGAGGCCCAGCTACATATACATATGCATATCCTAGAGAAAGAAGCTGGACCAAAATTTTATCTATTTACTAGAGCAGAAAAAGATTTGGTTTTCCCATTCAGTGAAAAAAGGGATAATCCACTGAAAGTTGAGGAGCTCAATCAAAGCCAGAAACAATTAATACTGAAATAGACTGATCAAAAGGGAAATGTTGCCACTTCTCTTCTACTCTTAAAAGCTAGATGAATTACACATATTAATGAACAATAAGCAATAAACTGGCACAAAGCCAGTAGGAGATCAGTTTTACTTCTACTCTTAAAAGCTAGATGAATTACACATATTAATGAACAATAAGCAATAAACTGGCACAAAGCCAGTAGGAGATCAGTTTTACTTCTATCTGTATCATGAGGATAACTATTTAAGTTACTCACAGAACATTATTCACCAACCAATGCCTTCCAGAGTTGCACTACAATTTTCATCACCCCAGCAAGCTGGCTGGGGATAACGAGAAACGTAGGGCAACATACCTGGAAGGTACCAAGTTGTAGAAGGATAGTGTAAACAATAAAACAGGAAACCTCTTGGGTTATGCCTCCAATCCATGAGAAAGTGAATGAAAGGTATGACTAAACCAACAGTAGGATCAGAGAGCAGCTAATGATTGGGAAAGTCTTTCCAGTATCACTTCTGCTCACCTATAATCCCTCAAACTCCGTTTTGCAACCGTGTATCAATAGGCACCTGAAGACTCATACTGCTAGTTGGAAGGGAAGTAGAGACAAGGACATGGAAACAACAGCCCAATACCCTACCTCCAACATAATTTAACAACAGAAACAGCTTGGAGGAATATGAAATGAGACATGGGATGGGCAGAAAGTATATCTGGATCTTCTTGTACTTTGCTATATATCACCAAAGATCCTTAACTCCCAAATGTTTATCCATAGAAGCAAAAACACAGCCCACTACCACTGTGCAGCTGAAAC
The DNA here is from genome assembly GCA_948472985.1 of Iguana delicatissima. NCBI lineage: Eukaryota > Metazoa > Chordata > Lepidosauria > Squamata > Iguanidae > Iguana > Iguana delicatissima. Next base: position 652,302 of record CAOKZL010000022.1, read on the forward strand.
AAAGAGAGCTGGGAAAGGGTGTGGTAATCAGGAAAGGATTGGGGGACTGGAAAAACTGAGTTCTGTTCAGTTCTGATTCTCAGCACACACTCCAGAATTCAGGATTTTTGTATTCTAAGCATACGTTTGTATCTTCAGGCCTCTGCCTTTGCAGCTCTGATTGGTTAATCTAGGAAAAAACACTGTATAGATCCTATATGCTGAGATCTTCCTATTCCTACCTCACAAAAAACATTATGAGGTGGAGATGGGGAAAAAATGAGAAACACAATGAGAAACTAACATAAATGAATGAAAAGGCAGCAGCCTCATCCATTTGTTTCTGCAGATCTTGTCTCAACCTATAAACTGCTATCTTTACAGTTTTCTTTAAAGCAGAGCAAAATCCACAAAAAGCCATTGTTTACACTAGGTGCTTTTGAAAGATTTTACTCTCCTGCTTCCACTAATGACTTGGCTAAACTACATGCACAAGTTGCTCTTTCTTACCGGGTTATTCAGGATACTATCAATCTTCTCCTCTGCTGGGGATCCTCGCTCAACTTTACACCTATATGCCATCAGCTGGAGGCGATCCTTCAAGTCCCTGTATGTCTAATTGAACAGGAAAAGTGAAAGCCAATAAAAGTATATTAACAACCCTTGCTAGAGTCCTCAGTCTCACAGCTAGTCCTTCTCAGTGGCTGTACCTAGACCATGGAACTTCACCTTGTTGCCTTCCACCACAAATCTTGATTTTAGGAAAGGTGTGGTTTCTTAAAAGACCTTTAAGTGTTTTCGACTGGAAAATAATTTTAACTTGTCTGGAAACTACTAAATGAATCAATTTTAGTGTATTCTTTTGTTTTTCTGCCTTGTTGTTTATTGTTGTCCTGGTATTTTTACTCATCTATTATGATACTGCTTTCATATTCTGGTGTTTGTTAACTGCCTTAGATGCTGCTTGGGGTTGGATAGCAATGTTTAGAACCAAGAAGACCTCTCCTTTCACACTATTACAAGATTGCTTGTTTCACAGACTGTTCTTAAAAGAATTCCATAGTGGAAAGAATTACTTGCAACTTTATTTTGGAAAAGAAGCAGGCATAACACCATCCTGTTACCCAGTTAGTTCAATCTCCTATGTTGTATTTACACCTCTTTTTTGTTTTACCAACATTCAATAATCAAAGATTAGGATTTAGGATTAAACAATATAAAGTTAATTTGGGAGCAGTAGCAAGCAGCACGTACCTAAAGGAAGAGGCTATGTTCTACAAGGCAGTGAGTTAGACTTTGAATCTGCTTCCTGTGTATGAAAAGGGGTCACTAATTCAGCAGAGAGTCCTGCTGGTGGAGTTGAAGAGGGAGGGATCTTTATTAAGGTCATATCATATAGAATTCAAAAAAAAAAATGGGGGAAATTATCCAGAAGGCGAACAGTTTTTGGAATAAACACATGTGAACTTGTAGCAGCAGTCATGGCTTTATTCCAGCATAAGTAGTGGCTAGAAATGATCATCCTTCCAGCAATCAAATGAAATTCTCTCAACAGCCTACTCTGATCTCTGTGTGTACAACTGTCCCAGCTTCCCAGCAGTACAAAAAGAGAGGCCAGGCAAAGTATAAGCCACATGGAATCACACATGACAGTGAGCAAGGAAGCAGGAGATTCCCACATAGCTGTTGTTTGGGATTCTGGAAGAGTAGCATAAACTGGTAACTCTGGGGCAAGTAATGTTTGGCTTCTCTGCCATCTCCTCCATGGAAACTAGGTAAGGCTATTCTAAGAGACAGCTGCACAAGCTTTACTACTATAATTAACAACTAATTTCTCCTTTTCTCCAAGGTAGCATAGCTGGATCTTCATCTTCACAACAATCATGTGAGGTAGTTTAGGCACAAAGACAGTGACTGGCCCACAGTCATCCACACTGCTCTCAGGAGTGGCATCTGGTACATTAGACAGAGAGACGGTTGTTTAGGTTGTTCAGGTAGAGGTGGTCCTCCACTCACCTGAATACAGTAACATGTCTGCCAATATAGTAAGAGAAAGAGCCATCCCTTCCCCAATATATACAGCAGAGACTCACATCTATAACCACATCATGGCACTTGTATTTTACAGCAAGATTCAGTTTTGTTTCAACATCTTCCACTAGGCGCACATATTCCTGTAAGACCTATATGAGGAGGAAAGGAAGTATCAGCAGAACAGAACTATTCCAGGCTTAGGATCTTTTCACCATGCTCCCTAGTTCATCAGTAATCCACCCTGCCATGCACTGGTTTCCCTTCATAAAGCCAAGAACCAAGCTGCCCATTAGTTAAGCAAGTCCAGTTAAGTCAAAGAAAAGTTTGATGAAACAACTGTCACTGTTTGGAAAGTGAGTACAACCAGAGGAGCTGATCTTTCCTGTGCCCAGCAAATGACAACATATTTACACTTAGTACAGAAGGGAACACGGCAGGGTAGAGTTAAATGACTGCTGCCCGTAGACCAATTCCAGAGGCAGGCTACTAGTACTTTGCAACAGAACAACTTACTCACCTGCACTGGGGCATTGTTCCGCTGTAAGATCTCCACCACCCTGTGGAAACCAATAGGAGCTCTTTTTTTGGTGTAACCCAGCCAGTTCTGGAATCAGAGCCAAGACATCCCATTAACATCTGACCTTGTAAGAGAGTCATCGCAAGCATGTTGGGGAGGGGAAGCAGTGCTGCGAACAGCTATATCCTAGAATAAATAGGTCGTGCTAAGAATGTTCTAAAACAGCTCCTCTTCTAGCTACATGCCTCTCATTCTATAGCTAAAGAGCAAGTCTCCTTCCTTTGGCTAATGGTGCTGCCCTTTTCTGACAGATTTTTTTTCTGTATAATGTATCAGGGGATTTCCTTATCTTATCACTTTGGTATGTAGTGGGTCTAAAATAAGAAGAAGACAGGCCTGGAACAAGTCTTTTCCTATTGATAAGGTAGTATCCAATATATATTGCCCAAAGGTAGGTATCTTAATGAATGAAAGAAACTGAACAGAAATGTTTTATAACAAGCAGAATTATTTATACATCCCCAGGAACCTATGAAAGCCAGTATTTGGTCCAAAGTTTGAGCAAACCATTTGAACTCACCTTAGTGGTGAACAAAGCATCCACATCATGCCAAGCTCGCAGTTTGGCACGAGCAGCCAGGGCAGTCAGCACATATTGTTTGTCTGGAATCTGTAAGGCAGAGAAATCAAAATCTACCATCTGGTTGCTTGAAGTCTTATAAAGAAAGTTTGACTAAGGTGACCCCTTAGTCTGTTCCAGTGAGGCTTTTATTACACACAGATTGAATCATTTAACATAAATTATTAAAGCTTTAAGCAGTCCTCAGTATAGGACATTGTTTCAGAGAGTTTAATATCTCCATGGGATTTTAACCAAAAACATAATTAACACTAGTGGAGGTATCAGACCATACATGACAGTGGCCTAATCCAAAGGATCAGGACACAGACTTCCAACTTCACTCATTCAGCAAGCATGGCTGGAGTCAAACTGGTGGGACTAGGCACAATTCAGCTGTCTAACAAGTATGGTCCAATCCCAGAGCAAATCATACGAAGCAGCCTCTAAGATCAGGCTGAACATGGTCCCAAACTAATTAGATTGGTTGAGTATATTTTGGAAGGAAAATGAATGTCATGCAAAAATTTGAACAACATCAGGTGCAAGAAATATTGGCTAGTATGTAAGATTTGTTCCAAAGCTGGCATACAATCTTCCCTGCATGTTCAGAACCACAGACAGGAAGGTAGATTCCATTCACCCCCAATGCTTTAAAATAAACAGGTAACTAACCTGCTACAGATTATCCTGTACAATCTAGATCACTAGCAGAGAGCAGTGCACCATAATAAAATCAATAATCTGAAATTACTCAAGTAAGAGAGCTGAACAACATGCTACAGTACAGTGCAACTCTTGTCTCCAAGCTTGAGAAACCCCATCCCACCACTTCTTTTTGAAGGGAAACTGGGAGAAACTCTGTATCTTAGCTACAGCTGTGGCAGTCGCAAAGCAATGCAACACAGTATGTTATCCCAGGTGAGTGTAAGGAGGGCCAAAGAATAATGTGTTATCAAAGACTATTTGCTGCTTAGGGCAATTTCAAGAGGCAAGCGGTCTTGGAGCCAGAGCTACAAGTTGTCTTCGAGGATGTAGTCTTTGTTTACAAGTTTATCATTCAGCCTTCTGACATAAAGCCACAGCTTTTCCGTTCTATCCTCCATGCCTCAAAGCTGTTGCACAGGGGTTTACTGTAAATAGAATGGATCTTTCCTTTGTGTGGTTGGTGGAAAAGTATACAAATTTGTAAGAATTACATCTGGTCCTGCCCACATACCTGTCCTTCGCTTTGCTCCTGTGGTTTTAGCCCCATCCACTGCTGAAATGCAGCCCTCAGGATCCACCCAAATGGGTATTTATCCCTAGTTAAAAAAATGGTCCCTATGTCTAGCTTATGGCATTGGTAGTCCCATGGAGCTTTTTAAAATACTTATAGCCAAGCCTCCTTGGGGTCTTAGACTGATGTTCATATCTGGAGACTTTTGGATGCACCACTAACCGTGGTTTGACATAAGGATGACAAGCTTGTGTGAGCCTCAGGTCAGAGTCAACCTCTTCTCTCTGTGTTCAGATTTTATGAAGCTGGTTCATTTCTGCCTTCCCTCTACCATGCATATTTCTAGCAATGTTGCCCTCTCCCGGAATACATGGATGACAGACTTAGTAGGCTCCAGACTCCTTACCTTAAAGGTTTTCTTCAAGTTTGCTGGACTACTGAAGGTGCCCTGGAAAAGAAAGACCAGGTAAAGTCAGTGAGGGAGACCAACAGGAAGGGAGGAACGGAGGGGGTGGCACCAAGCTTTCTCTGATAGGATAGATCTCCAGTTATTTCTAGCTCTGTCCTCTTCCTCATTACCATCACTCCATGTCTTCTAAATTTTAGTTTCCTCACAAATTTTTCACAACTGATTGAGAGTTTGTGCCAACTTGTCTTGGATTTCAGGCTGTATTTACTTAAAGCACACACACACACAAACACAAGCAGGTACATACAACAACAAATGAAAAACCTGAAAGCTGAATTAACTTGTTCCAGGAAGTCACAAGGTACAGTCAAATACACCAAAGGCTGTCAACTTTTAAAAATTGCTCTCCAAAATGGATATGGTAGATTAAGTCCTTTAGTTCTGATACATCGGAGTGAGAATAATGCAGCCTGTGGAACTTTGGTGCAAGGCATGGCTTCCCTGAACTGAACCTGGCCCTGCAACCATAAGAGCAGAAACACTTTTTCTTAAAAAAAAAAAAAAAAAAGGGCCCCAGGAAACATTATTATCTCTATTTTCAGCTTCAGTTCAGGCACTGGACCCAAAGACCTAACACAATGAAAAAATGCACCTCAAAGTAACTGGAAGTCATTTGATTTCTGTTTTTCTCCCCAAAATGGCAGGACTGCAACTGGCCCTCAGACGATAATTGCTCCCACTTCCGTGGTATAGCATTTAAAAATTCTTCAGTTTTCAACACCTAGATGGGAATCCTGATGGGCCAGTGACTTATCATCGTGCAAATTTCTTAAACAGAGTACATCACTCAGGAAGGCAAATCTCCTTGTTCCCAATTATCTTCCTCCTCAGAAATTCTGCAATACCTGAAAAACCATAATGTCTATTTGGAAATTGTCTCCTACTTCAGATGTCCATCAAACGGAAGGTGAAATCTGGCTTCTCCTTTCTTTTCACATGACATAAGATTTCAATGGCCAACACATAGGACCCCTCCCCACCCATCCATGTTGTTACCCTAACCTCTGCCTCTGTATAATGGTAGAAGCAGGAGTAGAAGAGTGTGGTGACAAGTGGCATGTTCAGGATAGAGGCTTTGCGTGGGTATTTTCGAAATATCTCTGTCTGTCCAGCTGACTCTAAATGCTTATCATTTGCCTGGAAAAATAGAAGAAGGAATACTACATGTAAATAAAAGGTAACCACAAGAAAGCTTGGAACATAAGGACATGATAAAGCTATTCATAATGGAGCAGGGGTAGGATGACGCACTTGTACTGTTTATTTCACTTACATGCTGCCTTTCTCCCAGAGTGGGAACTAAAGTAGCTCACAAATGGTACTTATGGATTGCATCAATATGTCTCTGCATTCATTTTTCTTCAAAGTAACTTTTTCTATACTGTGCATCAGCGACTGTACTTAGACCTACAATTGTATCTCCACTCAAGCCATGGAGAAACCAGTGTGCAATGCTGTACATGCTTACTCAGAAGATCCACTGCGTTCAGTATGACTTAATTCCGGATAAGTGTCCATTTAGAGTTGCAGCTTTAGTGATCTTCATCTAGTCATTACCTTTCAGCCTAACCTACCTCACAAGGTTATTATGAAGGGGAAGAATGGGTAAAACTAACTTGAGCACCTGGAACTCATGGTTTGGTACAAGTATAATACTATTAATTTGTTTGTTAAATCTGCATCTTGCCTTCCTATCACCATCCTCAACTTTATTTATAAAACCCACCTTCTTCTTAAAACTAGGACTTTTATCAAATGGCACTGAAGGCGGCTAGCAACAATAAGATACCAGGTAAAATACAAAATTTTAAGCATGTTCTAAAAAGGCTGATAAAATAGTTGTTACATTTATACCCCAGCTTTCCTCTAAGAAGTTCAAGGTGGTACTCTCTCCTACCCCGACAATCCTGTAAGGTAGGTTAGGCTGGAAGAGTAACTAGCACAAAGTCACCCAGTAAATTTATATATCAGTGGAGAGTTTAATCGCATTCACCAGTAGAACAAATAAACAGAATTAAAGCAATTTCAGCCAACTTAAAGTAGCTATAATCAGATATCTTAGGATAGCAAAGTCTTAAATAAAAAAGGTTTTGATCAGAAATGGGACCAAATGGAGCTCCCTGGCAACACTAATAATTTCCTACGGTAGCTCAGCCTTAATTTTTAAAGACTAAGATCAGTAATTTGTAACACAGAACAGCCTTGAAAATGGATGCAGGACTGCAAAGTATCACCATAACCCAAAGGCTAAGCAGTTGTTCAGGAGATTGGTTATGGCATGGAAGCTATCATACAAGACACGCTTGCTTAAGCTACACCACTAGTGCTGAAAGGAAATTCTGGTGCTTGGTGAGTAAATTTCAAGAGTATCAGGAACACAGTAGGAATCTTACCTCAATTATGATTTGCCTCTCCAGGAGTGTATAATGATCCTGAATGTGAGCAGCATCCTCAGGTGAAAACGGCAACCTAGATCGGAGAACAGTTTCTCCTCACTTACAGATTATCATCCTCAGGCATCTTATGCATATTCACTATTAAGCATGCTGTAGCAAATCAGACTTACTTATTATTAATTATTACATAGTTAGTAAAATTATTTACTATTACTCATTTATCATATTTATTAAACATATATCATACTTCCTTGTAAGTGTATTTTGAGGACAGCACCCTCAGTGAACTCTTTAATATTTCCTTTTCAATAAAGGCAAAGGGACCGCTTCCCTTTAAGTCTAGTAACAACATATTCCTTTAACTCGGGAGGAGCATGCGCAGTACCGACGTGGGGGAGGAGTTCCCGCCAAGCTAACAAGCTCTAGAATCTTCCAAACGCTACCGCGCAGGCGCGAAAGCTCATAATGTATGAGGCACAGAGACCACAAAGAAGAAACCTCCTTACTCTGAAAGATGTTTGATGTAGAACAAACTGCCTCAGACATCTTGATTCCCACAGCAGATGCCTCTGAGAAGCCCATAAAGACATGTGAAAGAACACTGGTAGCTACTGTTCCCCAGCAAGCTACTATTCAGATACATGCTGCCTCCAACCCCAGGAGAACACACAGCTGCCATAACTAGTAGCCTTGCTAGGATCTCTTCCATAAATTTCTGTAATCCTCTTTCAAGAAAACTGCCCACCACTACATTCCACAGTTTATTTACACATTGTGTGAATGTGTACTTCCTTTTATCTGTCTCAAACCTTCCCCCATTCAGCTTCTGTGGATGACTCTTGATTCTAATATTAAAAGAAAAGGAAAAAATACATCTACCTACTTTCTTCAAAGTATGCACCATGTAATATATTTGCATAATGCTCCCTCTAACTTATGTCCCCCATACTCTAAATAAAAAGTCCTCTCTCAAAGTTCTTCATTTTCTCAGTTTCTAGTGATATTAAAGCTTCCTTAATCACCTCCTTGTTAAGGTTTAAGCTCAATTCTTTTCGAAGAAACAGGCATGCACACAAGCTACTCTTACCCAATGCAACCTTTCAGAAACTCTTTCCGTTTCTCTGCATCCCCAATACTCAAGTGTTCACGGTACTGTGTCAGCTAGAAAGAGCAGAAACAGATATAAAGAAGAGGCTCAAGAAATAAATATTCCACCACGTCTAGCTGCTCTTCATTCTCAAGTCAGTGATACCAACAGAAGGAAAACACTGAGTGTCTCGCATTTAGTTTCTCAGGACACTCTTGCTTCCCCCAACTAAGAGAGAGATGAGGCCTACACAAGGAATACTTACAGCAACTTCCTCAGTTCTGTCCAAGAACCTGCAGAAGAAGAAAAAAAAAAGAAACCTAACTCAAGCCTGCTCAATATGCAAAGTTCAATCTTTAGCTTTAGCTCCAATGCTCAGGTGGTTTCTTACCTCAACAAGTCCAAGAGGAGTTTCTGGTCCCCTGTTTCCTTGAGGAAATGTATCAAATGGCGCAAGGCCACCTGCCGTAGCTCCAGCTCTCTGAATAAGATCTCTGGCATGAAAAGATAAGGAGGGCTTATCTGGCCAGGTTCAGCATGAATTATTTCCTTATTAATCAGGTATAAATAATATAAAAAGCATTTTCCCCATCCTCAGAAAATAAATATACTGGTGTTAACTCAGTAGCTGCACTGGATGCAATTGTCTTAGATAAGGTAGCATGTGCCTGGTGAGAAGACAGTATGACCTCAACACAGTTAAAAAGAAAACAGAGCTCCTTTCCCACAGTCATCCATTTGCAATAAAAACTGCTACATGGATAATATCCATGATATCTCTGATGATGAGTGAAAACACATCCCAATTTAATGCTCAGCAAATGCAACTACAACTGGCCCTCCACTTTTGCAGGTTTAGCATTCACAGATTTGATTATTTGTGGGTTATTTTATTTATGTAATTTATTTATTAAAAATTATTGATGTATTTGCCACTGGAAGTGGATCACAGAGTCACACTGGAAGACCTAGAATTTCCTAGAGAAGTGTTCTCAAGTTTAGGAAGAAAAGTGTTTTGCAATTTTTATTTGCAGTTTTTCCACTTTCACAGGGGTTTTGCACCCCTAACCCTTGTTAAGATGGAGAACTGACTGTATAGTCATTTTTTTCAGCAGTGGTTCATAACTTTCAGTCACATATGTTGTGGAGTTTGGCCCCCAGAAACTCAAGCTAGCATGGGCATAGGTCAAGAATTCTGGCAACTGCAATCCAACAACTTTGAGTGACCCCAGATTGGGTGCTGCCTGGCAACAAGACTGTTTCTATCTCATCCCAAGCAAAGCAATGCCCACCTAGTACACGGGGACAGGCAATATTATGCTGTTGACACTAAAATCTGGATCAGTGCTAAGGAGAAAAGGTAGTAGTTGTAGTGGTCTTGAAAAGTTGCCAACATGTGCTGACTCTATGAAAAAGTACAGTGATTTTGCCTCAGTTTCACCTAAGTGAGGGAAATGAGGTGTATAATCATGTTAAATAAGCGAGAATGTAATGTTTTCTGAGTCTACTTACTTCTGAAGCCTCACATACCTTTCTTCAAGGTCCTCTTCAGAAATATTAGAATCTGCAAGACAATGGGTAAGTCTCTTCAGTTGAGCTGAAAAAGGATACTTACAAAGCATATGGGTATCACAAGGAGCTGTAAATCCTATACTTTAGTTGATAACATTCAGCTATATCTGAATGTAAAATCTGAAGGAATGGAACACAGCCAAGAGGAAGAGAGGAATATTCCATTAATACTCAATTGTCTGGAAGGAGGATGCCTTAAATGCTACCAACTGAACAAGAAAGAGGTCGCTAGGCATACTACCAAGATTGCACATGTTCAGGAAATGCAACAAAACCCAGGCAGGCCTTTAGTGAGTCAATATATGGTTGGGATAATGCCTTCTAAAACAGATCAAATTTTCACATGCTTATATTGCCAAAACCCTCATCAACCATACTTAGTAAAGAGGTATCAGCAGACTAGGGGTAACCACAGGATTAGCAGTTCTCAGAAATTAAGGATAGACAGGATGCTTCTGAAATAATACAAATATACTATTTCAAAACATGCTCAGGGGCAGAAGTCAGAGCTGTTCATGTACATCAATAGGAAAAAGAGATTTAATTGCAGCTGGAATTGGGAACATATGTGTCCACTCAACACCCCAAAATGGAGCCCAAGCCAATGAGGACTGAGCATGTCAGCAGATACAGAATGATGGTTGGGAACTGCACTTAAGTTTTAATTGTAGTTATCTGCTCAGAAAAATGAACAGAATGATCTCATATGATCAGGAAAGCGAGTGATTCATATAGTGAAGGATGGTTAACTAATCTAGCAGCAGCTTTCAGAAGTCTCAAGAAAATATCTTTCCCATGCTACCCATCCAAACTCTCTAACTAGAGGTCAAGCATAGTGGAATCTTGTACATGCAAAGGATTCACGCAGTTTTCTGATGGGAATTACACAGCAGTTAGATGTTAGGATATATATCAGGAATAAATTAGAAATCTTCAAGGGATTTCACAAGGTTCATTTACACTCTGTGTCCTTGGAAGCAAAGGCATCTGAGAAAACATTTTACTTATTAAAATGCTTAGTGAATCTGGCATCAAACATTTAATGTTCTCATTGAGAAATCTTCAATTAATTATATTCAATTAATTATATCCAATTATATCCAAAATATTATTATCCCTCGGCACAAAGGGATAGAACCCCATTAGTATGTGGATTGATCCTCCTGCCATCCTGAGAAAGAGAAACATGACATAAATGGACCTGATGCAAATAATCTCAAAATGATAAACAGGACCTGCCTGAGCTGCAACCCTAGTTTATGATCTCAGTAACACTCACGGCTGTAATAACATTCCCATCATGTGCTGCAACAGCTTCATCCAGCAGCAGCAACTTGTCTTGCAAGGAGTGAAACCTTTCCAAAGAGCAGACCTAGAATGAGACAAGAATCATAAAAGGAATACAGTGGGTTAGGACAGGCACTTGGCATGCCTGAATAAAAACCCCTTTCATCCACACAGCTATGTTTGTGGCAGCTTGTAATGCAACGTGGAGTGGAGCTACACCGATAAGCCGTCTACATGACCAGCTCCCCATGCAGTTGTGAAACTATGCTACACTAATGCATAAGAACAGTAGCTTTGGCTTGATTAAAACTTCTCTGAACCTCAGATACATGGAAGGAAAGCTTGCTACAAAAATGCATTCCTTCTCTCTCACCTCACCTTTTTTTATCCTGATCTATAGTGCTAGAACAGTGGTTCTTAACCTTTTCTTAACCACAGATTTCCTTTAAATATTTTTTGTTGTTGTAGACCACTATGACTTAACTCAAGGCAGCTTCTGTCCCCATCAAAAGACTCCTGCTCTTTGAGATCAATGCATGACCGCCTGTCGTCCTTGCTTGCTTCTTTTCCTTCTATTTTAATTTTAAAGCTCATAACATTTATTCAAGCTTTCGTGGACCCCTTGTGATGACATCATGGCCCCCTTGGGTCCACAGACCCCAGGTTAAGAACTACTGTGCTGGAAGGAAAGTTACTAAGATCTTTCACCAAGTAAGGATGAAACTTTAAACAGGCTTCTAAGAGTAATCAAACACAGTGCTGAAATATTATTTGCATACAGCTGTACATGATATATTAGCTTATCACCAGTTCTACGGCTGCTGAGATATCGTTATGTATGCCCTCTATATCCACCAAAAATAACTTATTTTCTCCTTCATCTCTCAATGAAGAGCCTCAAATCAGATCTATGGATCTGCCTCATAGTCTAAAGTGAAAGAACATATTATCACATTATTTGAGACAGGCTTCAATTAAGGATCAGAATCTGCTACCACTTCTATTATTCCTGACATCTGTAAAACTTCAATCTGATTTGTCTAAAAAGAGAACTTGAGAAAGCTATGAGCAGTCATATTTGGGCAAAAGACAACAGGAGCAAACACCCATCTGTTTGCCACTCAAAACCTACACACCTGAGTCAGTTTTGTGGTGACTTGGAGGCCTTCTTCTACTGTCTATAACTAAAGGAATATTTTAGGGAGGGTAACACCAATTGGGACAACGGCTCACTAGCATCACCTCAGTCTTCACAACATGGCATTGGTTGTTGCACCAACATGCAATAACATGTTTCCCAGTGCTACAAACAGAAGAACTCTTCATGGAACCATCCAGAAGGTAGGAACATGGAACTGGATTTCTATATAGAATGCTTTTGCCATCATACCCAAATTGAGATTATCAACAAGAGATACAATTTACCACACAGTCTCAGCCATATGGAAGAAGATGCCATCTACAGTCTCAGAAATAATTTTAACATTCCTGTACAACAGGCTGACAGAGAGGGAGCTTTGGTCATGAACAAGTCAGACTACATACTGGAGGCTGAGATACAACTTTCAACCCTACATTTTATAGAATCCTCTCTAAAGATCCCATGGATGGATATTTGAAGGAACTACACAAATTACTCAGAGGATTCTCCACCAATGTACAGAACCAAATTCAAATAAACCCTCTTCAGGAGTCCAAATCAGACATTTGCTGTTTACTACCCAAAATACACAAACAAGGAAATCCAGAAAGACTCACTGTCTCAAGCATTAGAACCCTCACTGTTGCAGTATTTGGATATATGGACTCAATTCTGAGACCATATGCCATCAACACTCCGAGCTACATGACAAACGCAACTGATTTCTTGAGGAAAATACAGTCTATCCACAACCTCCCAGAGAACACCATTCTAGCCACTATGGATGTGGAATCCCTATGCCCCAACATCCCACACTAGGATGGATTATAAGGCATCAAGAATATCATCCTGAATGAGATCAGAGCACCTCTAGCCACCAAACTCTGCTACTGTGTACTCACTCATAACTACTTCAATTTGGGGAATAATATGTACCTCCAAGTCAGTAACACTGCTATGGGCACCTGCATGGAAAAAAGATGTGTGAATCCTGTGTTAATTGTTTTTTTAAAAAATTGTCTTATAGATGTTTTTCAAATGTAACTTAATAAACTTCCATTTACAACTATATGCTTTAGTCTCAATACAACCAATCACCTTGCAGAATAGCATCATGAATTTATAAAAATGGTTGTTCAATTTATACATCAAAATTGTACAAACTGAATGATACTCACCCAACCTGTGGCACCTATGGGCATCTGCATGGAACCACAGTATGCAAGCATCTTCATGCCTGACTTGGAACAACACTTCCTCAACACATGCATCTAGAAACTTCTCTTCTATCTCTGGTTCCCTGACAACATCTTTATAATTTGGACACATGCAGGGTAATCACTTGAGAAGCTTCACCAGGATTTCAACAACTTTCACCTATCGGCCTGAGCCTGGAACAATCCAACAACGAATTCACTTTCTTGACACCACTGTAAAACTGCACAATGGACTTCTAAAGACCACGGTATATTGAAAAACCACTGATTGCCACACATACTTACATGCCTGCAGTTTCCACACAGAACACATTATCAAATCAACTGTTTACAGACAAGCCCTCCAGTACAGCTGCATCTGCTCAGACCCACAAGACAGAGATTCAAAACTTCTGGAATTACAACATGCATTTCTCAAACTACAATACTCACCTATCCCTAAGCCAATATTAGTACACAGTAAAAATCTACTACAAAACAGATCAAAAACACAAAATGACAGAACAACCCTACTTGTCACCAGCAGTCCCCAGTTCAGACCACTCAAATGCACCACCAATGAGCTACAATAAAATCTGGAGAATAATACAGCCCTCTCACAAGTTCTGGAAGTTAGGCCTTTATTGCCCTACAGACAGCCTCCAAATCTTAAACAAGTACCCACTTACACGAGGACAAGTAACATAGATGGTAATATAGGGACAAGATGCTGCCACAAACCCAGAGGCCAAATCTGTCCCTACATCTACTCTGGGAGCAATATTACAGGGGCTAATAACATCTCCCACAACAGAAGTACATTTACTTGTTCTTCTTCCAACATGATATACACCATCCTATGCCAGCAATGCTCCTCGACACTGGACAAACAGAATAATCTCTATGCAAGAATACAAATGAACACAAATTTGACATCAGAAATGGCAATAGCCAAAAATCAGTTGCAGAACATTTCAACTTTCCTGGACATATAGTACAGGATTTGCAAGTTGCAGTCCATGAACAAGGAAATTATAAAGGAAAAGTAGAAAGAGAAATAGCTGAACTAAAATATATTCACAAATTTCAATCAATTAGCAGAACAAAGACAATGGCTTATGGTATACTACATATATTAATACAAGACTCTTAACTGCTGCACATATAACAAAAAGTGTCTTCTCAGAGAAGGTTTTGAATGAAAGTACATTGATTTTTGGTAAGCAAATTTATTGCTTTCACATATCAAAGGTAACTGATTGCTATAAAGATATGAAAGATCTGTATCACCTTACACATCCCTTTGAAAATCTAAGACAAGGCACATGATTTGCATCCTTCTGGATTTTAAGACATTCTATCCCCCTCCCACAACCGCATAAGTATTCCTTATAAACTAAGTCTTTAGTATCACTCTGCAAGCACCTGAAGATGTGAATTTATATTCATGAAGGCTTACACTAAAATAAAAAATCCAATTAGTTGTAAAGGTGTTGCTATCCTTTTTCTTTCCCCATCTTTCTTTCCTCCCCTCTTTTCCTCCTTGTTATGCTGAAAGAGACTAATATAACTATTTCTTTGAAAAAGGGGAAGTCTGTGGTGCTGCACTAGTTAATGAAGTGCTTCTGCCATGATCCCTCACCATTAGGCAGGGTGGGTGTGGTGATGGAAACTGGGGTGCAATGCCATCTGGAAAGCTATAGGTTCCCAAGCTCTGAAATATAGAAGAGTTAACTCTTTCAGACATATGGATGAAAATTCCTTACTTTCCCTCTCTGCAGCCGTCTTATTGTGTCTTTAGGGCTCCAGTCACTGCTGTAATCCTGAAACAGAAAAATGCAACAGCTGTAAGATACTATTATAGGTTATAGTATTTTGAAATGCCCTGGTCTTGTCAAATGCCTGCCAGATAACAGAGGAAGGTAGAAAAGAAAAAGCGACGTGCTTGCATCATGCCAAATAACGTCTAGGGCACTCTGCTACAATTAGTACATGTAAAAGCATGCAAGATTGTTCTCACCCAGTAATACAGCACAAAGGCAGCAACAACTTGGAAATGTAGATCTGAGAAAGTTTTGTAACAAAAGATGTATGTCTGAGAACATGAAGCATACTCAGGAAGTGAAGAGTTGCAGCTCTGAGGGTGTCGGTAGGGTGAATACAATCCACCCCAAAACAAAGGTTAACTATTTCTGATCTAGCTCCTAGCTGACATCAGCCCCTACAATGAACTTTTCAATGAGCTTTGTTCATACACATAAATAAGGCAGAATTCCAGGGAACTCTGGCTTATTCTTTGTGACTTATGCATTCACCTGTGTAGGCCAATAGTTCCCAGTTAGCTCCTTCCAGAATCAGCAGCACCTGAACTAATCAGGAATTGAAAGTTTAGCATTACATTTGAACCAGAGTGCCTGGCTCTTGTTGATGGTATCTGCTATCAAGTTGGCTTCAACAACCCTCTGAATAAGAGATCTGCAAGAGCCCTAGTCTTCAATAGCAAACTCAGGGCTGTGGCTTTCCTTACTGAACCTATCAATCCGTAATGAGGCCCTCCTCTTTTCCTACTGCCTTGTACTTTACTGAGCATTATTGTCTTTTCCAATGAGCCATATTGTCTTATTGATATGCCCGGTACGATGGCTTCAGTTTAGTGCTTTCTGCTTCTGGTGAGAGTTCTGGCTTGATTTGCTCTCAGATCTCTTTATTTGAAGTTTGTGGCAGTCCATGGTATCTGTAGAGCTCTCCTTCAGCACAACACTCCTTTGGAATTCTGGCTTATTTTTGCTGCATCAATCCACACGTATGCAGCCATTGTATCCACATGTATACATGTATCCACATATATATATATGTATCCACATGTATGCACCTACTATGTATATGGGAAAAACGCACACATATTTATTTATTTTTTAATCTAAGAATGTTTCCATACCACTTTTCTCCATTTTATAAAAACACTGTAGCGATCAACAACAAAAATCAATTCCAATAATAACAAACTATTTTACTAAAATCACAACAAAAAGCTGGCAAAGCCATCAGAAAAACCTCTGAATCAGTGAGCCTGTAGCCAGCAGAGAAAATTTTCCATGCTGGATAGGTGCTTGATCTTATTGGGGAGATCATTCCCTACAAAAGGTGCCAGAGTTAAGATGGCCTTCTTCCATACTTTGACCAGAAGAATTTTACTAGGACATGGCACAGGGTTTCCTCCATAGAATATAAGCAAATCTATCCATATAGTGAAAGTCTCCCAGAAAAAAAGTGACAGTCAGGAACATGTATCACCTATTGTCTTTTCAATGCACTAAAAAGCCCCCCAAAACCCTCTAAAAAGCTGGACATGGTGCCCAGTCTTCAAGAAGAAATCCTGTGTGCCCTTACTTGGGAATAACCCCCAAAGAACAGATTTCAAAAATAAAAATCCACAGGACTGTATTGAAAGTCTCCTGTTTTCAACCACAGCTTACAGAACAATCTTGTGCATTTTAAGTGTCAGTGTGTTCAGCTCTAGTGTGTTTGCAGGCAGTGAATGAATGTAGTCATTTTGGGGCATTATATGAGCAGCCAGAAAACAGTCCTTTGACAAGCAGCAGTGAAGTGAGCATACACAGTCAGAACAAGGATTGATAATTCAACCCCAGTGTTCTGCACCTCATAGTTTTGTCCTTAAATGATGCTCTCCAAAATACACCTACCTTGTAATCTGCTTTAGGTCTACGCAGTTCTGGGGCATAATTTTTAAATCCAGTGTCTGTAAGAGCTGAAGTAGAAAGGACAGAATTTTATTAATACGTTTCTTTCCTTCTTCCCCATGCTACTTTGGTGCACCAGACAGCTGAAAAACACTTTTGAAACAGAGGCAGTATCAAAAGGATAACAGCACAATAAAATAATTTCAGTTGCATCCAGAAGCACACATAAAAAGAAGAAAGCTGAAGCAAAACTCAAAGACGATAATAGAGGGGGAAACTTTGCACCTCATAGATTTTGGACTGCAGCTCCCACAATTCTTTATTGTTACACATTCCATCTGTGGTGCCTAAAGCTGAACACATCTGGATGGTCAAGGTGTCTCCACCTTGACCTAGAGGGACTATGCAATATGACAAACCTAGCACTGTTAACTTCAAAGTCACACACTGAGCAGTGCCAATGCAAAGTAGTT
This sequence comes from Iguana delicatissima, assembly GCA_948472985.1. Lineage (NCBI taxonomy): Eukaryota > Metazoa > Chordata > Lepidosauria > Squamata > Iguanidae > Iguana > Iguana delicatissima. Next base: position 669,992 of record CAOKZL010000022.1, read on the forward strand.
TGAAGTCTGATCGAGACCCAAATGTCACCCTGTACTTCCTCTACTCCCATCTCTAGGGGGTAAAAAAATGCTGCAGTTGAGATCCTCATTTCTGCCTTCCTCTATTCCCACTTCATGCTAGATTCACCAGATTCACATTGCTGCATTCTGCTGCATGTCAAGGCCACCTATGCTGCAATTCTCCTTTAAGGTATGGTGCACAGCTCTTATTCTCCAGAGAAATATTAAAGCAAAAAAGGCCAGCCTCAATAGTTGTGTAACCAAATTCTATATACCATGTTGGTTAAGAGCAGAAAGGCAAGTGGCCTTTCAATATGGAGAAATACCAGTGATCAGGCTTGTAGAAAATGAAGCTGAAGTAACTCACCAGACAGCAATAACAGCTGCTTGACCCTACCATTACAGTGAGGTAATGGCCTCAAGCATTAGGTGCTGGGGGAGAGGGGCAGGGAGTTCCAGCAATGTGTTAGAAGACAGCTTTGTGTGATATGCAGTCTGCCCTGCACCATGTAAGTTAACTGGCTGCCCTCAGATGCGCTGTAAGATGTTATCCCATTACCAATATAGAAATAAGATTGGGCAGGCTCTTTGACTTCCATATGTCGAATTAAAAGCCACTTCAAGCAGCAAAATGAGTTGATCTGATCCAGACTGGCTGGCCACATTCACAACTGAAAAGAACAACTACATTCAGTGCTGGTTGAAGAAATTTTATTCCCTGAAATGAAGGACAAGATGCCACCTTCCCATTCCATGTACAGATATCAACTGCACTGGAACCTTCCCCTGCAGCTGAGGATAGCACCCTAGCTAACAAAGGTCAGGCCATGTTGCACATCTAGTTCTGCTCTTTAACATCTCCATGCAATTTTGTCCCCAGTTTCCACTTGCCAAGAAGGAGAATGGCCTCTGCCTGCACTGATATCCCTCTAGACCAGTGGTTCTCAACCTGTGGGTCCCCAGATGTTTGTGGACTTCAGCTCCCAGAAGCCCCAGCCACTATGGTCAATGCTCAGGGCTTCTGGGAGCTGAAGTCCACAAACATCTGGGGACCCACAGGTTGAGAACCACTGCTCTAGACCATCTTAACTGACAACAGAAGTAACATCTGAGACATAATGTGGACCTGTGACTCTACCATCGTCACTTTATTTCTCCTGTATGCTTTTAACATCTTCACCTGATGAAGAAGCTAGTGAAGCTTCAAACGCTTCCATGGTATATTTTGTGCTTTTTAGTTGGCCTTATAACCTTGTTGCATCTTGTTGTTTTTTGCTGCATGGCCAGCACGACTACCCTTGAATATGTCACCCTCCAGTATCTGCTGCCTCACTTTGCCTCATACAGGACTGAGATTGTTTCCAGCCAGCAAGCCTTCCACGTCTTTCATTAGATTAGTGGAAGTCTGGACAGGTTTGAAAGGGCTGAGGTGGAAAGAGAAGGCCAGCAAGGAGAAAATTGCTAAGGTAAAGGTATGAAAGCAATATACCAGAATTCTATTTATTAAACATTTATTAGAATATTTATATCCTACCCTCTATCTAAGGATCTCATGGCAGCATACAGTAAAATTAGCTTTATCAACATACGCTATAATTCTATACAAACAAGACACACTAGTTCAAAAGGTTCATCTCTGTAGGGACATTTAGAAGATTGCTCTATTAGTTCAGGAGATGCAAAATCTGGGGGCAATTTTTTTCTACATGGTACAAGAAATATCCTTCCATTTGTACAAATAGGGACAAAAAGTCTTAAACTCTTACCATCTGAAAGTGACTGAAAACTCCCATGTTTGTTCCTTCCTGAAATAAAAAAAACAAGAAATGCTGGAGAACAAACTACAAGCCTGCAAATGAGTACAGACTATGTATTACAAGTACATGCCACAACTATGAAGCCTGTCCACTCCTGAACTGATTCTTTGTCAGGTACACAGAAGGTGAGATACTATGGAGAGTGAAGAATCTTTTTGAGAAACTGAAACCAAAACACAGATCCTCTACGGAACAGTCAAAGGCCTTTGACGTTTAATGATATGTTAGTACAGTGTTTAAAAGTGGTGCATTTTTTTTCCTGTTAAATTATGTTTTACATGCATTCCCTTCCTTGGGGAAAGATGGGGGTATAAAACAAAAAAAAAAACAAATCACCAAATGTTTTAGGGAAAAATCTGTCTACCAAGCTTCTGATAAACAGCCTCCCACCTTTGAAAAAGCTGCTCAGTGAGTAAGAGGAGGCTTGTTTGGGAAATCCTGAAGAGCCCTTTTGTAGACTCACATCTCTCCTCTCAGAGGCGTTATTGCTGCTAGAAGCAGTCTCTTTGATGGACCAAGAAATGCCTGTGGAGAGAGAAAGAACAATTTTGATAAATTCTCTTACCAAGGATAAAACTTATAAACATTCTAGAGCAGAAAGATGTTTTTGCTCTGGAATATCAGTTACCACTATTTGAGGCCTGCTTCCTTTGTTCCTGCTTTTCTGAAAAATATCTTCATATAAGACCATCCTAATCTTAAATTTGCTATTTAAAATTTTGGGGAGTAAATTAATACATTTGGAAAACAGAGGACTCAGAGTAGGAATACCTGATGTCTTCCCCAACCTCAAACTTTCCAGATGTGTCAGGTTAGAAATACAGTCATCCCCAGCCAGCATGACCGTGCCATTAGCTCTATACAAGTAGTTCCTATAAACTTAAGAAGCTACCTAGGCTTTTCTTTACACTACCTGATACCAAATGCAGCTGGGACTGCAATTTTGGTGAAGTGGCTGCAAGCGCCCAAAAAGCAGTAATACTTAGTTAAGTAGCTATCTCTAACTGAGCTAGAATAATGCCCAGGGGAAAAATGGAACATTCTTTTTTGTCAACCAATTACTGAAAGCCAAATGCAGATGACATTTCATGATGCCATTATTAGGAACAAAATATCTACAGTGTAATAATAATTCAGTTGGAGGCTGAAGCAAAATAATCATTTTGCTCTTGCCATTGTGAAACAACTGCAAACCAGAAATCCCTGTTGATTTGCTCCAAATAGCCAGTAAACAGGGCAGCCAGTATGGTACAATGGTTATGGCATCAGTTTGAGACTTGGGAGAAAGAGTTTCTATTCCTCATTGAGCTATAACACTCTCCGGATGACTTCGAGCCTTTCTGTTGGCATGACCTAACTCACTCGGCCTTTTCGAGGATAAAAATGGGAAGAAGACCATATACATTGGCTTGAACACAGTGGAGGAAAGTCGGGATAAAAATACAACCAATAAATAAATAAATAAGCCACAAGTCTATTAGTAGATTCTGATCTTCCATAGCCTAGAAGGTCCAATATTAAGCCCTGTCTAGGGTTTTAGTCTTAAAATGGTAAGCAAACAGGAGATACCAGCTGGCATCTTGTTAAGCAGTTATGATATTGTAAGTTACACTTACAAATTCATAACTGTTTCTTATGAACATTTACAGCAGAGATACCATTGCCATGATTGTAAATGCTGCCAAAACCCACCTTAAGATCCAGCCAGCCATACCAAGGCATGAAGTTTTGCTAAGCAGAATGCTGACAAATTATGTGTCCAGACCTCTCACACCAGCAAACGGTGGTGTAATGACAAGGCTCCCCTCCTTCTGGTCAGCACATCACCATTCACTGGCAGGAGGAGGAGGATGAATGCATCATCTTGCCACCAAACTCTACTCCTTGATGAGGTTAGGTAGATTTTAAGATGGGTTTCAGAGGTCTGATCAGGAAATGGAGCACAGCTATAACACTGGGGCTATGTGTCGACAACAGAATCTCCCAAACCATGTTCTACTGTCCCTAGATATTCTCTTAATGTTCACTTAAAATGCTTTTATATGTTCCCCACAAAGTCAGGATCTACTTCACTTACTCCCAACAGGTTCCCCACTCCAGGTGATCTTCTCAAGATCATCATCATCATCTACAATATCTCGGAGGCTGTTCACTGCTCGCTTAGACTCCTTCAGCTACGAACAAAACTAAGATTAGAATGACAGCATGCCATATTCCACCAAGAAAGACTACAGACTTTTTTCTAAATGACCTGTGACCCAGGAATAGATATGTCTAGCACCTGTGTACAAATTAAAATGGTCCAAGATGATATCCTTTTTGTTGCCTAGACTATAGAAGTCACAAACTATTCACAACTAAAGTCAGAAAATAGTGGGGAAAGCTATAGATCAAATTTGTACCATCTTTCAAATAAGATATGAAATTTGTCCTAAAATTCAATTTAATGTTTAACTTAGCATACATTTTTCCAATCTTTCAAATGTTTTGGCAACAAGTATTTTGGCAGCAAATGAAAAGAAGTAGTAACAAAAGAGCAAAAGAATCTTTGGAGTAAAGACTAAATGTTGCTATAAATTAGGGAAAGAAAACTTTTGCAGGGCACTGAAACTTTGAATCTTACAAAAGCAAACTCACTTGCAAGCGTATTTTATAACTATAAAAGCTACAAACTTGTGCTTTTAATGAATGAAGATTATCTGGTAATCCAGTTCTGTGACAGACATCATGTGACATGTCAATAATTCAATCATATGTCATGAATAAGCTTAGATTCTGCTCATATAAATATCGCAAGCCTTTCTCAATTTATTTAAAGTATTTATATCCATAAGTACAAGATATAAAAGAATTATACTGTGTGAAGATTTCTCCTCTCCATATCTTTCACATGAGGAGCATATGTTTTTAGTTTATTTAAATTATTTTTATTGTTTTAAACCATTTAACTTGTTTTAATGTTATTTGTAACTTACCTTGAGATCTTTTGATATAGAGCGGGGTATAAAATTTTTAATAATAATAAATATATGCATAGTGCACAATCAGCTTGTTAAACTGTACCTGAAAAAGCTCATCATCTTCGTCATCAAAAGTAAAGGCCTTACATTTGGAACTGTGCCAATATTCTTCCTCATCAACCTTCATTCTGTTCATCTGAAAAGAAGTCAAGTGTTCTTTACCTGTATACATATTTCTTATGGTCATTTAAGAAACAGTCTCTGATCACCTCACTGAGCAGTACATGTACCCACATGCTACCACGTGTCTCTTCAGAACACACTACACAACCTGCCATCTCTAACCTGTAACTCTTAAAATCTAGTTGTATAATCAGCCCTCCACATTTTCGGGATTGACTTTCACAGATTTGATTACAGTATTTGCAAGTTTCTCCAACCCCTGCCCCTACCACCTCAGGTGCTTCTTTTCCAGGGGAACCTTCCCTTTTGGTGGCTCTGATTAGGCCACACAGCCCTTTAAAAACCCGACTCTAGTCTGCCTTCTCCTCTACCAGCTACTGCCTGGCCAGCTAAGGACAGCTCGCAGCCTGATTTTTCAGCACCACAAACCCTCTCCTGATGCTCACCTACACCCAAGGAAGAAGATGGATGAGAGAAAGGAAGTACAGTGCCACCCGGCCAACCTACTTCTTTCTCTCTCCTTTCCCTGACCTGGTTTGGACCCTGAGTGTCTGTTCTCCCTACCATGTTTTCAGCTCCCTTTCCACAGACACACCTATTTTGATATTTGCTATTTTTCCAATTTTGCAGGGGTCCTGTGCCTCTAACCCTAGAGAATGTGGAGGGCTGATTGTGTATCTAGCCTAATATAGTTATGTATTCTTGCATGGCAGAAGATGGGATCTGATGGCCCTTGTGGTCCCCTCCTGCTCTAAGATTTTATCAGAAGTTTTTGCATTCCAATTCCCATTAGCCTTAACCAATACAGCCAATGATGTGACACCTGGTAGACAGAATGCTCCCTAGGCCTCAAACAGGAACACACACTTTAAGGACTTAATTACATATTCCCAAAAGAACATCCGTGCCACTCAATGAAGTGTAGAAATACACTGACAAGGCCAGCCTGGTATCTATGAACAATCTACTGCAGAACAAGACCCGATAAGGAAGTTGTAGAATATGCATGGATTGTCACAATCTCAGTTCAGCCACTACAATGAATTATTAGCTATTTACAATGCATCTTGGACAATAACCTCTTCACACAGGATTTGAATGATAAGTCTGTTCACTGTTTACAGACAATCCCTGATCTGAAACTATTCAATAACAATAAACAGATCACCTTGCAAAACATATTTCCAGAAGATAAAACAAGCAAGATGCCTTTTCTGTCCCTACATCCATTCAGATTATACTATTACAGGACCTAACAACAGCAGTTGTTCTATTAGGAGACCTGTCCATCCCCAAAGCAATATATGCCATCCCTTGTTGACAGTGCTTACATAACATAAACAAGTATGCTTTAATGAAAAAGGATAACGTGATAGAAATGCAACATAAAAAGGACATATCAAAACATTTTTAATTTAGGAGAATGGTTCAATAGACTAAAACACTCTGCAGTTACCATTCTTCTTTTAAAAGAAGCATCCTGTGAGAAACTGCAGAAGATGAATGTACCCATTAATTTGCTTCTGTTCACTTAGATGTGAATCAAGACACTGGTTTCTTCTCCCAGTACAGTTACTAAAACAACATTGCAAACTTAGGATAATGCTTCTTCCCTATATTGGTGCTATTGTAAAAAGGCACAGTGTCCATCCTCTTATATTTGAATTTTTCAGAGTTGTCAAAGACTTTGCATCATTCATTTCATGGCAATTTTGCCTCAGTGTTCATATCTTCTTCTCTGTACTCCTGTAGAGGTGTGTTTCTGTGTGCACAGTCTCACACAAACACCAACTGAGAATAACATTTCATGCATTTGATGAAGCAGGTCCTAGTCTGGAAAAAATCATGCCAAAATGAATCTATTGGTCTGGAGACTGTCACAAGTATCACTTTTTCCTGTCTTCAAATAGTTCAGTACCATGCAAATGAAATTAGGACTTTCTATACAGACAAGGAACAACAAGGGCTGACAATATGCTACAGAAAAGACATAGCAAGGATCAAGGTTATGTTGTACCATCTAGTTTACAATTCAGTTAAAAGCATGATTACCAAGAAAGTGGCACTGAATTCAGTGACACCCAGCCTAGTAAGTGCTTTGCTGATTACTGATCCATTTTGTTTTGGTATTTTCAGAAAACAGAGTGGCCTTACAAACTATTGAAGAGTTGGCAAAATAATATCAACTATGAGACAGTATGGTTGTAGTGGTTTGAGCGTTGTACTATGATCCTGGAGATTGAGGTTAGATTCCCCACTCAGTCATAAAAACAGATTGGGTGACCCTGAATGTGTTACATTCTCTCCGCCCCAGAAAACCCTGTTTGTCTTACAGTTTTCATAAACTGGAAACAGACTGAACGCATACAACCACAATAGTCTCAGAGCTGCTACAGCACTTATATTCCTGTTGCTACGATAAATCAAATATTTACATACAACATACATTGTGTCCTGGGCCCAGTGCTGTTCAATATTTTTATCAATGACTTGGATGAAGGAATAGAGGGCATGCTCATCAAACTCACAGATGACACCAAATTGGGAGGGGTTGCTAATACGCCAGAGGACAGGATCAAAATTCAAAATGACCTGGATAGATTGGAGAGCTGGGCTAAGGCTAACAAAACGAAATTCAACATTTTCTACTTAGGTAGAAAAAATGGAATACAGAAATATAGGATGGGGGACAAGTGGCTGGATAGCAGTACGTGTGAAAGGGATCTAGGAGTCTTCATAGACCACAAGCTGAACATGAGTCAGCAGTGTGATGCGGCAGCCAAGAAAGCCAATGCAATTCTCAGCTGCATCAATAGGAGTATGGTGTCTAGATCGAGGGAGGTACTAGTACCACTCTACTCTGCTTTGGTTAGACCTCATCTTGAATACTGTGTCCAGTTCTGGGCACCCCAATTCAAGAAGGACATGGTCAAGCTGGAGCAAGTCCAGAGAAAGGCGACCAAAATGGTGAGAGGCCTGGAAGACATGCCCTATGAGGATAGACTTAGAGATCTGGGTACGTTTAGTCTGCAGAAGAGAAGGTTAAGAGGGGACATGATAGCTATGTTTAAATATTTGAAGGGATGCCATGTAGAGGAAGGAGAGGGTTTGTTTTCTGCTGCTCCAGAGACCAGGACAAGGAGCAATGGATTCAAGCTGCAGGAAAGGAGATTCCACCTGAGCCTCAGGAAGAACTTCCTGACGGTCAGGGCTGTCCGGCAGTGGAATCTGCTGCCTCAGAGTGCAGTGGAGTCTCCTTCCTTGGAGGTTTTTAAGCAGAGGCTAGATGGCCATCTGTCGGGAGTACTTTGAGGGTGTTCCTGCATAGCAGGGGGTTGGACTGGATGGCCCGTGTGGTCTCTTCCAACTCTACATTTCTATGATTCTATGATTGTGGAGAACCAGAAATTAGTATGTTCACTCTAGGGTACATCTGAACTGCCTATAATGGTTCATTCAAAAATGCTTACCTTTCACATACATACACATATATCACTTTACTATGCCACTGAATGTTTTATCTATATGGGGCACTTAACAACATCCCACACTCTAATAGCATCAGATAATACTAACATATTGTACCTACTGGCAAAACAAAGCAGGAATCAAATTCTCATTCAGCTTCCCTCAATGCTGCATTCAAGGGCAGGCCCCGTTATTGTTTTAATCTTCATTCTCAACTCATTTTGAAGAATATGTCTACCTCTGGATTACTTCCTCTCTTTCTTAGTTTCTTCAACCCCCATTGTCTCCTTTACTGGTGGAAGATGTATCTACATTTCCTTTGATAAGTCTGGAAGCTACTCTGCTACAAACTGATGACGACACTGCATACTTGACAAACAGCCAACAAAAGAATGATCTGTACTGATTTTGGTAAAACCCCAAAGCCAGGAGAACGCACTAGGGCGGCCACCTATTTGAACAGGGACGGGCTGCCCTCCAGATGTTTTTAAGACTGCGGCTCCTACTACCCCTCATCACGGGCAGTACCCACTGGGGCTGATGGGAGTTGCAGTCCAGCCTCAGGGCGGACCATCCCTATCACAAAACCAATCACAACCAAACACCATCGGATTTTTCCACGCCCGAAGGAGGCTGCTCAGAAAGAGAGCACCTTTGCCACTCGAGGGACTCAGCCTCAGTGACCCTGACAGTTCTTCCCCCTTTCCCCCAAAACAGAAGCAAATCGCACCGGCGTACCCTGGCGAGAGCGGAACACGGGCAGCTCCCAGCGGGTCAAGAAGGCGGTCAGGCAGGATCCCAGCCCATGTCGCCCTCCTGGCCGAGCAACGCGCCCCGCGCCCCTCGCGCCGCGACCGTCCCCGTAGCCAGGAAGTGAGAGGCGGTTGTCCTCGAAAGGCATCACGGGAAGACTAGTTTCCACGCTCTTTCCCAGCCATTGAAGGAACAAAGCGCGCAAGCCCCCGAGTCTCCACCCGCGCGCTGTTTTTTGTTCTTAAGGTGGAACGTCTTCGTAGCGAAAGACGTTCGAGCTGCGAAGGCCAGCGGACTCTCATGAAATCATATCTCCTTGTTTCTTTTCCGCTCTCCCCGGGTCATTTTTTGCAGCCATCGTTATGGGTGCTGAAGGGAGCCAAAACATTTCAGCAACGCAACGCTTGTTTGAAAGGGTATGACTCGAGGGCGTTGGTGGTGAAGGGGTTAAAAGGCGGGCGGGAACTTCGGTGCCTGGCCGGGGCTGAACAGAGAGGTGGGGAGTCTTTGCGGCTGTTTATTCTGTCCCTACACACTGAACTGCGAGTAAAAAGAACAGAAGCGAAGGTTGCCTTTATTGTACATAGAGGCTGTTTTCCGGCAATTCCTATCCTTTGGCTGAGATACTTTTCCGCTGGAATGGAGGCCTGTAGATGTTGTTGGACTTCGGTTCCTACCGTTCCTCAGCGTTGGTTGTGGCTGATGGGAGTCGTAGGCTCTTTCCGCCCTACACTGTTATAGTGCTATTATTCCTGTGGAATCCTGGCGTTTGCAGTTTAGGGAGGGGCATTTAGAATTCTCAGCCAGAGAGCTCTTTGCCCGCAACGAACTACAAACCCCAGAATTCCACAGCATGTTGAAGATGGAATAATAGCACTATAACACAGTCGTGTGGAAATGTCCCTAGTTCAAAGCTATCATAAGCCACACGTTCCCCACCGATGCCCTGCAGCAACTCAGTGGCATTGTTCCAAAACTTGACACCACTGTAGTAACAGTGCAAACTATAGCACATGTGGGAACTGGATTAAATCAATCGGGCCGCAAAGGCTGTAATAAAAGACAACATATTGACCCGCACCAGAATGAAACCAGCCTTGGCATTAATTGGGCTTACAGTCAGCCCTCCACATTTGCGGGTTTCACTTTTGCGGATTTGATTATTCGTGGATTATTTGCTGTCACCTCTGCTGCCTCCCTAGGCCATTTTTAATAAGGACTTGCAAGCCTCGTGAGACTGAGAAACTGCAAACGAGGCTTGTCAGTCCCTATTACAAACAGCGTGGGGCAGCAGTGGAGGTGTCAGTAAGCCCCACCAGCCACCCACTTCTGCCTTGTGAAGGAACCCTGATGTCTCAAAGGAATCCATGGTGGGTTGAATATAGTGATCATACTTTTTTATGTGTTAAATATGGTTTGGGAAGGCCTAGAGTTATTAATGTTTTTTCCACTTTCACAGGGGTCCTGTGTCTCTAACCCTAGTGAATGTGAAGGGATGATTGTAAAAAGGTAAAGGATTGTATAAAGGTAAAGGAAGGGATGATTGTATAAAGAATTCCACAGCAGACAATGCTCTCTCCCATGCCCTCCCACAGTATATTCCCTCTACTACTGGGATACAGAGGTCAGCCCCTCCAGTAGACCTCAGTTGTCAATTGCTCCTTCAGGTATCAAGGTTGCAAGCCATTTAGGGCTTAAAATGTCATCACAAGCACTGTTGAGTTCAGACCAGAAGCATATTGGCAGCCAGTGTAATTCCTTTAGAACTGGTGTTATTTGATCTCTTTGTGATGTTCCAGGCAACAGTCTAGCCAATGCATGTTTACACTAGCTGCAACTTCCAAGTTGTTCTCAAGGGCAGCCCCACATAGAGTGAATTGCAGTCACTGAATGGCATACAAAATGGTGCAGACTGTGATCCTTGGCCATAAATCTTCAAAGAGTTGTGTAAGATGGTACAGGTCTGTGAAGCAGATGGCCTGTTAGACTTGACATGTCTAAGCAATAAATTTTGTTTACCTGAATGTCAGTTCCCTTGAAGCAGGGAAATTTTCTGAGAGGGAATCCTTTTGTTGCATCTGTAACTGTGATAAGACCCCTGTATTAAGAAATGAAGTGTGCCCCTCACCAGAATTATATCTGTTCAAATATCTGCTGATGGTCTGGAAGTTGTATCTACCTCAGTTTAGCTATTTCTCTTTCCGTCTTCCTTTGGATTTTTTTCCTTATTCCAGAACAACTTTTATTCCTCAGAGACTGTATATACAGTGGGATCTTTTGGGTCCACTTGGAAGAACAGCTCCTTTTTGCTGTACATATTAGATCAGAAGTCTTTCAGTCAACAACTGGTGTTCAGAAGCACATGGAAGCCACTGTTGTGTATATAGACATAATGCAAGTTTGCATTTTAAAAGGTTTCATTAAAACATTTTTCCACATGACCTAATTGAAAAAGAAGGAACATAAAGAAGTCCTTTCTTTGATAATGCCACTTTTTTATTTTAAGAGAACTCGTCCTAAAAGCCTAAATTCCTTCCACCTCAATTATTATCAGCTGATAATGTCATGTCATTGTGTGTGTGTGTGTGAAAGTGTGCTCGCTCCACTCTAGCTTCAAAAGCTGAGCGGACTGTATGTATCATCAAAGCAATGCTGTTGTTGCTATCTGCCCTCAAATTGTTTCTGACTGTGGCCACCATTTCTGCACTACACTGTTTATAGTGCTATTATTCCACTTGAAATACCCTTCCAAAATCCTGGGCTTTGCAGTTTAGCAAGGAGCATTCAGAATTCTCAGCCACAGAGCTCTTTGGCTTCAGTAAACTACAAACCCCAGAATTCCACAGGATGTTGAAAGTGGAATAGCAGCGCTATAACAGTGCAGTGCAGAAATGGCCTTAGACCCTCACGGCGACCTTGTAATGGGGTTTTGTTGGGCCAAGATACGTCTGCCACTGTCTTCCTCTGAAAGAGTGTAACTTCCCCAAAGACACCTTTCTGTGGCCGAGGAAGGAGGCGAACCCTAGCCACCTGGGGCCCAACACGCAAAGCGGCTCCCACTGCACGGGTCTTTTATCGTAGTCTGTGTGTGAAGCTGACACTTCCTCCCGCCATCTCTATGGTCCTCCTGGAGAGACCGTTGCGGGGGCGGGGGGGGCGGGCGGGGGCGGGGAAACGGAAGGAAGCCTCGCCGGTGACGGAAGCCAGGAGGCGGCGTCCCTGCCGGCGCTTCTAGCAGCTTCTAGGCGCGCGGAGACGGGCGCTGGGCATCGGCGAGGCGCAGACGGGGAGACGGGGAGAGGCGGGTGCTTCGGGGGCGCCGATGGCGAAGTGGGGGGAAGGAGACCCGCGCTGGATTGTGGAGCAACGCGCGGACGCCACTAATGTGAATAACTGGCACTGGTGAGTGAGGGAAGCAGGCAGGGATGCTGCGGCCGCCAAACGACCTACCTCGTGGGGCCAAGGAAAAGGGGACGGATCTCTTCCCTCCTCCCCGAAAACGTCCACCCTTCCGCGCACCAGTGCCGCCCTCTAAGGTTTCCATGGGTTCTTTTTCTCTTCATCGCTCCTCCTCCGTTGTTGTTTCACGTCTCACGCCCCGGGGCTCGAGGTGTCTAGTCGCCTTTTTTCCTCTTTCTCTCCTCCGCCTCCCCTCCTTGCTCAGGTTCCCAAGGTCCCAGTTGGTCTTCCCTTCTTTTGGCGTTCGAGTGATTTACCCCCCAGGGCTGCTTCTTTGCGTTTACTTGGAAAGACGCCTCACAGGACGTGATCCAGTGTGCAGAGGTTGACAGTTGACCGGCAGAGAAGTGGGGAGGAAGGCCCTGTCTGCATTGCTCGGTGCCTGTATCCCGAAAACCAAGAAAATGAAATGGTACCGGCTACTTTCCGGCGCCCCCCGCCCCCCAACCGAGAACAGAATGATTTGTATAAACCGGCTAATGGAGGTTATTTCGTGGCGTGGAAATAAATATGGTTTTGACTTAGAATTCACGGGTATAGGAGGTGACTTCTTTTTTTAAAAGGCAGCCCCATGAGTTTTGGATTAGAGCTTTGTGATCCTTTTGTGTTATCTCCAGGGTCCATGTAGCATCTGGCTCTGTGAATTGCTTGCAGGCTGAAGGCAGGTTGACAGGGAGGTGGCCCTTTCTTTAAATTGAATCATAGTAATAGATTCCTAGAATTACAGAGTTGGAAGGGGCCTCACAGACCATCTAGTCCAACCTTCTCCCCAGTGCAGGATCTCCAGCTGAAACATCCCCAGCATGTAGCTGTCCAGCCTCTTTCTGAAGTCATGTAGAGGAGATCCCACCACCTCTCTAGGCAGTTGATTCTTTTAGTGAGCTGCTTTCACTGTCAGGAACCTCCTTCTAATGTTCAATCAGAATCTACTCTTCTGTGACTTAAAACCATTATATCTGGTCCTATCCTCTGGAGCAGCAGAGAACAGGCCTGCCCCAGTCCTCTCTGTGACAGCCCTTGAGTGCAGTTTAAAGAGTGCGGTCATGTCACTTCTTCATTTGTCTTATAGATATCCATTTGTGAACACTGTGGAGAGAATGGCTGCAAAACAACTTTATCCTCTATGGTTCTATTTTAACTGAGAGTCAGCCAGGTCAGTTAACTAGCAGCAGTGTTGAGGACTGTTCATAGGTATCATTAAAACAGAATAAATTATATTGACCATTCTGTTTTTTGGGGGGGGGAGTCACTTAGGCTGTGTTAACCAAGCCAGTAATTCAGCTGCAGAAAAATGCATGAGTGTTTTGACAGCCTTTATAACTAAACAGAACTTTCTGGTATGTAGGCAGTATATTCCTGGAGTGCCAGATGCTGAGGATAGCTTGCAAGCTTGGTGACAGAATGTTTGCAGACTTGGAAATAAGATGCTGAGCTATATTATTTGGATGAGTCTTAGGTCTCACCTGGGACGGAAATTATGCTGTTACAATAGAGAGGCACTTGAAAATCCTTCAGATGCTGTCTTTATATATCTGCTACAATGTGTAGGCTCTGATTTTTGCTGTATCGTCACAATTTTTTCCATATAATTGCTGTGATAAACTGAAAACTGGATCTTTCTGATAATGACAAGTATGCACAACTAGCTGCAGCAAAGTATGCAGAAAGTTTCAAATACCCAATATGTGGCTTGTATAACAGTGCTTTCTTGCAATACTAAGGATCTATGGCAGCTTACAGCCTGCTTTAGTTTGATATAAATTCTTGTAGGTAGCAGCTGGCTCCTTTGAGAACTGTCACAAAGAAAACCGGTCGCAAACTACACCTATACCTCCTGCCCCAAGACCATCAGTTGGGTCACTTTTCTTCCTCATGAATTCCACGCTGTTTAGTAGTATTAGTCAGCTAGAAACATGATCACCATGCTCCTGACTTGCAGGAGCAGCTGCTGTTTCTGAGCTGTGGGAAACTTTAAAAGAGAGAAGGGGTAGGAGAAATATGTCCCTTCCTTTGGTAACATGCCAGTTAAATCATACTGCAGGACGTAACCAAAGATACACTTGTACCCATATCCTTTGAGTTTTGGCGTTGAGACCTTGAGAGGGAGTGTGCGATTGTTGGTTTTTTGAACCTTGAGAGCTCTTCATATGGGAGCTGTTTCTTCCTTCCCTTCCTGTGGTTCAACCTAAGGGGGAGAAAAAGCCAAAAAGAAGAACGATGTCACAGGTAATGTGAAATGAGCCAGGAGCTCATTCTGCAGTGGTGAGCAAGCTGTCTGTTTCCAAGGGTATGTAATACTAAGTGCAGCAACACTCAAGCAACTGCAAAACATGATGTGGCTACCAGCTTAGAAAGCACACTTTATTTCTATATTCACATTGTGCAAAATACCTATTTAGATTTTAAAATGAGTCTTCAGGAGTTACTGAGCCTTGTTATAAGGGCAGCAGGCCACTATTATGTGGTAACTTGGGCTTTGTAGTTTTCCTGGCTGCGAACACTGGATACAGTTTCATTTGGCACATGCAACATTACACACAGCATGCAAGGAGTTATGACATCTTTTAAAGGGAGAAAACGGACTGCTGTATAATTAGGCTCAGTAATTAGCAAGCAAGGCCATCTAATATTGTTGGATTGCTTTCTTGCAGGTCCAGATTTGCTTCCCATCTCAGCAGATAATTTTCTTGGAACCTTAGTTTTCCTCTTCATGAAACAGAAAGAATTTATTTTCTAGGAGAAAGGATGGATTTCCCAAATGACACAGCCGTTGAGAGCTTGTGGTACCAAAAGTGAGGCACAGGAATGGGCAACAGTATATTTAAGAAGTTAGACATTTTAAGTGTGACAGATTTGCTTTTTTGTAGCATTTCTAAAAGTGTCTTGTATTAAGTATTTGGTTCTTAAGTTTTTTTAGGGAAGCAACGGACAGTCTGGTTTGTGTTTATTACCTTAGATTGCAATCTGATAAATGCTGCCTTGGAAGTAAGCGGGACTTATTTCTGAATGAATATATATAGAATTGCACTGTAATAACGTCTCTTGGGTAGATTAAATCTGTGATTTCATATTTTGGGAGTTCCCTCAGCCTTTTGATCTAACAATGCAAGATGATCCAATGGATTGGCTGGAAATAATAATCCTGTGCTCTCATTGCAAAGTAGCAAATTGTTTGGGTACTAATGATGCACTTTTGAAATAAGATAGAACTGTGAACAAGATTATCTAGTGCAGTGATTCTGCAGTCAGTGACTGAAAAACTATAGGTGCCCCAGTTCTATCAGCGGAAGGGAGTTAAACTGTCTTCAAGATAGATGAGTAAATGGTCATTAGCATATCATGCACAGCTTGTTAAAAAATAAAAAAAATTCAACAGTTTGCAGTTCTTAATTTTAAAAGTGACAATTTGAATCAAATGTGTTAAATCAGATCATGTTCTCTTTCAGCCACTAGAAGATTTTCCTATTTAAATTCTTCCAAAAAAAAAAAAAATTATGCAGGAAAGTAATGCTCTGAGTAGCTTCTTCTAGTGTTTAACTGGAATGTACTGTTTTTGTAATTCTGTAACTACAGTGAACCCTCCATATTTGCAGGGGTTCTGTGCCAGAAGCCTCAAAAAATGGTGAAAAACATGAATTGTCACGCCCCATTACGTTTAATGGAGGCAGCATGCTCATGGATGCTTGAGCATGCCTGCGTTCACATCACCACCATTTTAGGTATAGGACATAATGCACCATGTTAGCTCAAAGTTACAGTTGTGGAAGTCACAGGTAAGCAGGGTCCACTGTATACAGTTCTTTGACTTAATACTTTTTGATGTACTTGTGAGGACTTCTGCCTGTCTCATGATTGCCACCAGCTGTGAGAACTTCCACTTACCCCTGCCTCTGCCACCAGTGTGAAGACTTCTTGTCACACCACTATGGTGTCTATATGTTGGGATCTTTTCATATGGCGTCATATGTAAGGACCTTATCAATGCCCTTTGTGGTTTCTGTGTGAGACTTGGTTCACTGAATCTCCCTACTGGACATCACCACCTTTTAATAACTGCTGCTACCACAGACATTGCATTTTTCCAGTATATCTAAATTGTGACTGACCCTCACAACTCTGGCTGACATTTCTTACTCATATTCCTAACACCAACACTTGTATCTTTCACTCTAACTCATTCCCTAACTCTTCAAACATTTATTAAGTTGTGTTCATGACTGACACCCTCCTAATTCTAACATTGACAGGCTCAGCTCTTGATCACTTTGACTGACATGTTGTTTTGTGCCTTTAAGTTGTTTCTCATTTATGGTGATCCTAAGGCAAATCTATCATGCGGTTTTCTGGGGCTGAGAGTGTGTGACATGCTCAAGATTACCCAGTGAGTTTTCATACACACCGATTTTTAAAAATTTCCTTAGACATCCAGCCAATTCACTACTCCCAGCATTCCATACTCTCACCCCCACGAAAAGATCTTTACCTTATTACATCTACTGTAGGTCATATACATTACCATATTTTATCATAATTTATCTAATAAATGCAAAAACATTTCCTCCAAAAATCCATTACATCAAAGTACTCTTGTCCTGTGAGGAAGTAGGAAACAACCCCTTGCCCTGTTCTATTTGACAGTTCTTTTTAAGTACCTGAAGGGCTGTCATGCCCTCCTCAGCCTTCTCTTCTCGTAATGCTACTGGAGCCTGAAGGAATTGTTGTGCTATAGGAAACATCCTTTCTAGACATGTGTTAGATATCTTTTAATTATTGATGTTGAGAAGTGAAGTATTCTACCCTGAATCATAGTAGTCTACATGCAGAAAAACATCATTATCATCATCATCTATAACAGTAGATAGCAATTCAAAATAGTCTGAAAATATATAGCAGTTTTAACAATAATTAACACAAGTTCCAGCCAAGATCTGTAGTGCTGTAGATACTTTGGAAAAGAGCCATGTTTTAGTTTGGTGCAGAAATTTAAGTCAAAGCTTTCCACAACTGAGGGGCCACAGAGTGAATTCTCTCCCATATCATCACACAGTATGTTTCTTTAACTAGTGATTTACAGAGGAGGGCCCTTCCAACAGATCTTTGTGCTCAGACAGATGTAATATATGGAGAATAGTACTTTAGGTCTGAGACTTTTTAGAGCTTTAAATATCATTACCAACATCTTGAATTCAGATTAGAGTCATATTGGCAGCCAGTGCAGTTCCTTTGAAACCAGTGTGATGTTTTCTGTGAGATATTCTGTCAGCAGTTTAGCTACTGCATGTTGCTCTTGCTTCAGTCTTCATGTCATCTTCAAGAGCAGTTCAATGTAGGGCACGCTGCAGCAGTCTAATCAGGGGATTACAAGTAAACTATTGTTACTAGGTTATCCCTGTCCAAGAAAACCTACTGCTGGTGGGACAATCAAAGCTGGCCATGGGCAATCTGAGCACAGAGTCCACTTGGACCTGCAGTGACTGGACAGATCTAAGAGAACTCTAGATCTGCTCAACTGTTTTTCAGAAGCCCCATCCAGGACAGCTGCTTACCCAGATCTTAAACTCATCACCACATTGCATCTCCATCTTATTGAGATTGAGCTTCAGTTTATTGGTTTTCATTGATCCTGTTACATGTTCTAGGCACCAATTCAGCACTTCGACAGCCTCACCTAATTGGATGACAAGAAGTAGAGTGGTTGTTACCAGCATACTGATGTTACTGAGCTCAAATGCTTTGGATGATTTCACTTAGTTTTAGAATTAGAAATTGAATGGATCCATCTGACACCCCACAGCTTAATAGCCATGGAGCTAAAGAGGAATTTTCCAGTGCTTCTTTCTGAAACTGGCCCTGGGAGGTAACCATGGGAAGATGAACAGGACAGCACTACCACTGTCTTTCATTTGGAGCAGACGAAAGTCTTAACTAAGAAAGATGAAAGATGACTAAGTCATCTTAGTCATGGTAACCAAGTCTGTTTCAGCACGAGCTTGGGACAAGATCAGAGTGAATCCAGATAAGTAGGTCCCCTGTATTCATGAGGGATACATTCTAGGACTCACTGTAGATAGTGAAAAATGCGGATAATACAGATGCTGTATTTTTTTCGTTGAGATGAATGATGAAATGAGTATGCAGCTTGGAGAGGAGGCTTTTAAACTTGACAGAATTTTAAAATTTTGAGATTCTAAAATGTACAAACATAGCCCTCGGGCCCAGTCCAGCCAACCCAGCCCTCCATTCAGCTAGCTACACACCCTTGTAGGGGAAGAAGGACTCAAACTCTAGCCCCTTCTACAAAGGCTGACACACACAAACATGACTCTCTCTCAGGCCTTCCAAACAAGACCCGGCACTGATCCAGCTTCTCTTTTCCTGTGCTTGTGGGCAGGTGGGGCAGGGACTCACAAAGATTGGGTGAAAAAGAAACAGAGTACGGAAGGGAAATGGTCTGAAGTGATTGCTCACCCCTGTCCCCTCACCAGTCTGTCAGGCTGCCAGAGGCCATGACCCAAGTGTAGGCCTCCTGCAGAGCTGGCCTATTCTGGCTCATGTTTAGTGTCATGAAGGAGCTGCCTCAGCCACCACCCTTTCATCAACTGCTGGCTCAACCTTGGCTGGCAACTGGCTTCTGGCTCCAGCAGGTGGATCCACATCTCCTTTGTTTTCTCATTGCCATCAATAAGCAAAGCCTTGCCTCAGGAATTGGTCTTGAGGGGTTGCCAAGCAAGTATGTTTTACAGTTGTAAATAACATTTTTATTCAGGAGTAAATGCCATGCCTGGTAAATATACTTAGGATTACCTCACAGTTTAATTTAAAGTGCCGTCATAGAGATCTAAGCAGCATTCAGGAAAGAGTCCCATTGAATTTAATGGGGACTAACTATTTAATATTTTTGGACTGCATTTCATTGTGGGTAACTGAAATCATATCATGCAGTTCTGGTGGACCTACTGTTTCCAAGCAAGTCTCAATCTCTAGTCACCATATACTTTGACATTTTTCCCAGAAGGAGGTTATTGGTGATGAGATCAATAATTCACTCACATGTCCGTGATGGTTCTGTTCAGCAAAGGTGTGCTACAGTCTCTGTCAAAGTGGCAGACAATGCCTCTTCCCTTGCCTGATCAGCCTACCTCAACTAGATCTTCTCAGCCAAGATGATCAAGGCTTACATGTGGTGAGACAGAGTGATTCAAGCATTGCACCCACATCACCACATTAGTTCAGTTAAAACTGATCTCAAGAGGAATGACTAAATGGAACCCTGGACAGGTCCCTAGATACTGTGGCATCAAGTTTTGAGGGAATACAAGCAACTTTTTTCCTTTAAATGCTTAGCAAGTTTATCAGCAAGTGTAGCACAGCATATGTAATGTCTAGTCCTTCTCAGCTTTATCCCCAGAGCTCTGCTAAGCTGATACAATATAATATTTTCAGAAATATAGAAGCCATGAATGAGAGACCTATTTGTTTCTCCTTTTAAAAAGATAGGAGGGAGAACTGAATGAAATTTATCATTTATAGCATATAAGTTTAACATATACAATTGTATTGTTTGCTGTTTATGAAATTTACAAAGCAGTGCTGTATGAACTTATTCAGAAGTCTGTTTGTTGCTTATTAGTCATCCAGGCTATTTCAGCCTCAAAATATAAGAGCCTTAGGTTTGCACAAGCAAAACTGCAAATATAGCACATTCTGGAGAGAGCTGCAGACAGCTACACCTGATTCTACCAAAGCAAAACTATATTTTTGCTGCTTGAAAACTAAGAAAAATAAAAAGTTGAAAATACAAACCACATCTTTGACAGTAAACAAACTCAAGGGTGTGATTTGAACCAAAGCATAAAAACCCTGTGTGCTTCTTTTAGGAAGATTTTGGAACATTCTAGGTGCAGGAACACATCGTCAGTCTGAGTATTGTATTTCTCTATATAGGAATTATTCTCTAGGACTACATGTGCACTTGTGCCAAATTTCAGAAGTCCTCTGCAAGTGATTATTTCAGGTCTGCCAGAGCAGCCTGTCTCTTCCCCAGCAACCAGCTATGTTGGCAGCAAGAGCAGGATAGGGAAAAGAGGTGGTCTCTTGCTTCTGACTTTGGTTTCATCCACCTTAGGCTTCAGCTTTGCCCACTGGCAGAGCAAGCCTTGTCTCTGCCCTCCGTATGTATGTGTGTCAATCCAATTAATTGCAGCCTTCAATGAAAATAAAATGCTGCTGAATTTACAGACAAAGTTTCATAAGGCATCTTATAAATGAGTAAAACTTTTACTTGAAAAGGATTTTGCTGACTCAAAACATTCTAGGGGGGGTGTTCCCTCCCCCAAATTAATAGTTTTTCCATTTGGGAAAAAGAGGTTCCCAGGAGAGATGTGAAATACTTGTTTGTTCTCTTCAGTACCTCATATCTATTCCTCCCAAGGTTATTCCCTTAAATAAGACAGTTTTGAAAGTGTAACTGTTGAAACCATGTTTTAGGAAAAGCAACAGAATGAAACATGGGGGTGGAATGCAAATTATGGGAATCAGGCTTTTTATATCTTGGCAGTATGTAAAGCTATCAATTATTTGTCACTGCATTTTTATAGTTGTTCTTTTCTCCCTCGTAGGACTGAAAGAGATGCATCTAATTGGTCGTCAGAAAAACTGAAAAGTTTGTTTCTAGCTGTTAGAGCAGAGAATGCGGAGGGGACTTGTGAAGTGACAGAAGTGAGCAAACTGGATGGAGAAGCCTCTATCAACAACCGCAAAGGAAAACTAATTTTCTTCTATGAATGGAACATCAAGCTAACCTGGACAGGTAAGATAACTGTTTTGTTTTAATCTGAGCAAAAATCCTGTTTTGGGGTTCTGGATGTTGATTTGTTACAAGCAGAATTTCTAAAGTCTTAATCACAAAGGGAGTTGACAGAAAAACTGTTCTTTGAGTTTTTCAGAACACCGAAGAAAAGTTGATTTCAGGAAAGTGAGGTTGAGTAAGACTTTGATGTAGTATTTTTGCTGCTTATAGGCACTACAAATGCTGGTGTGAAGTACAAGGGATATGTGGAGATTCCAAATCTATCAGATGAAAATGATGTTGACGAAGTTGAGGTAAGCCTGGTTCCAAGTGCTGTTTCTCAGTGTGAGGTTTTCCTTGGGAAAATATCACAAATATGAATAATCGCATGTTTGCAAATAACATATTGCACTACTTTTTTAAACTGCATTGTTCCTGCTGCTTTTGAAGCAGGAATGTCATCAATCCCTCATTCCCTTCATGGCTTAGGAAAGCTCTTTTCAGCTTTTTATTATTTGTAACTCCCTTAAGTTTGCTTCTGATTTTGACCATTCAGAGTTACACATAGTTTCAAGCTATTTGGCACCATTTGCTGTGAATTTTGGGAGCAAAGCATCCCCTCTGTCACTGGGTGGAGAAGGTGCTTCTATAGAAATGTTTCTAATGCATACAGTGCAAATTGAGGTGTGCAAAAAAAAAAAAAAGTTTTGTGTTGAGAAATGTGAATTTTTTCCTTTTTTATTCTTAGATTAATGTTAGTCTTGCCAAAGATGAGCCAGACACAAATCTACTAGCCTTGATGAAGCAAGAAGGTGTAAAACAGATCAGCAACGCTTTGAAAACTTACATCAGCACTCTCAAGACAGGTATGGAGAAGAAGGAGAAGAAATGGTGTAGGCCTCTTGCCAAAGCTTTCCTCACTTCCTTTTTGATGAAGAATAGAGGATACTTGCAATATTTACTTATATTTGGAAATACGTTTTCTTGGGACACCCTCTGAGGAGTTAGGACTTGGCCATAGTCACGCCTAGGTGGGATTACTGTAGAAGATTGTCTGTAAAGATCCTTTGGAATTTCAGCTAATATAAAACTAGAACTTCAGACTTTTGATCTGTGCCAGGTTTTGGGAAATTATATGCTGTATCAGCTGTACACATTACTGATATGTTTACGGGTACTGTTAGAAGCTCTAAACAACTCAGACTGTGATACTCCCTCTGTATTTATCTACATGGCCGTTAAAGTAGTTAAAGAAGAGACTGTTCAGCAATGTGAAGAATGAACGTGTATTACCCCACTACAAAAGATAGTAACAGGGTTTATTTTCCTCCAGGTTGATCTACCTTGCTCAGGAACAGCAAGCATCAAATCAAGGTGCTCTGCTTGGGCAAAATATATTTGTAAAACCGTAGTAATTACTCTCTCACAAAGAAAGAAAAAAATACATCAGTGCTTGAGGTCAAAGAGTAGAATTGGTGTTCTCTCTGTAGGTTACAGTTATAGTGGAAGGACTGACTGAGCAAAGTCCAGTGTTACATGAGTGGACTTGTGCTCCCTTTGGCAGTTCCCTGCATACCTCCCACATTTGTCCTGGGGATGTCCTCTTTCAGTTCTCCAGAGCTGAACTTGGGGTGTGTACATTTCAAACCACTCTTTGACTGAGGATCTGCAGAGAAGAAGGGGAATTTGATTCCTTCAGTGCCCATTCTTTTGGCAGAGGGATGCCTTTTGACACAGCCTGATGTCCTTGATCCATACATCTGTTCTAGCGGCCTTAAATATTCCTTGGTTGTTAGGACAATTTCAGCTTTAAGGCTGCAGGCCTGTCTTGCAGAGTGGTGGTGGCAGCAGCAGCTTAAGTGACAGGCAAAATGACTGTGGATGCTGCCATGATGGAACAAGGTGGCAGTGAAACTGATCTCTGCAGGAGAGAAGCCTGCTGTGCCAGATCCTGGCCTGCTTTGGGGTAAGCAGAGCAGCTTTCTTCAGTGATGGCATTTGCTTTGTTTGATATCTCTTTGCTGCTGTTCTGTGCAACTCCAGGAAGTGCCTTATGCTCACAGAGTGGACTGTCATGTGTAAGACACCAGTAGGATGCTGGCCTAAAAACAGAATATCAGGCATAGGGCCTGGAGAGTTTTATGTGCTAGTTGTAGCAAAAGGGGTGCCAGTGTATTTGGGAGGATGAAAGTGGCTCGAAATGTACATAGTAACTTTAACCTTCTTTTTCATTTTGGTTATAATTTACCTGGTACACTTGATTGCTGTCATTAGTCATATTTTTTGCTGCCATAAAAGATAGGGTTTATTGCATGCCCCTAGACAAGTTGGCAGATGTGTTCCAGTTCTGTAAGTGATTGTAAACTAACCTTTACAGAATGTAGACTTGAGAGGGATTTATAGGTATCCTAGTTTTCAGTTCATTTTGACACATGTACTGGCTAACTGTGTGGCAGTTTCCTGGGGAAGCCTGCCTTGCCTTCATGATTCTATGTCTGTAGTAGAATATGGATTAAAATTCTACATGTTTTGCATGGACTAATGAGATGTTATATTTTCTAGAGTTTACTCAAGGCATGATCTTGCCCACAGTGAATGGTGAACAGTCGGATCCAACACCACAGCCTGTGCGTAAAGCAGAGGAGCGCAAGGTAGATAAACAAGTTTCTGTGTGCATCTTTTTTTGAAATAATCTGAGTGGGAAAGCTTGGGGAAATGCCTTTTACAAGATAATATTTGCCTTTTCCTGATGTAGTTCTTATCCTGCCTTTCTTTCAATATGGTACCAACGGTGGTATATAATATATATAAATATAAGGGATAATTCAAACATTTTTTTAAAGCCACAAGGCAGAAGACTACTTTTTCTACAAAGACTGGGATCCTATACACTTCTATCATGGTGTCAGTATACACCAGGATAGTTACACTTGATCCCACAGTTGTGCAGTTGATTGCACAATGTGTACCATGCATTCACTTATGCAACAGTCAGATTACTCTTACTCATCAGCTTAAAAGTGAATGAGCTATATGTATCCCCATGTAATTATTGGCTGCACTGGCACACCCTTATGCAACTTCTGATAAAGTGCAACTGGTTGTGGAATGATTTTTACGGTAGTGAATCTTAGCAGGATTTGGGCCGAAGTTGTAGCCAATTTCACAGTGTACCACATGAAGTGGCTATGAGCGTTAAGTATTATTTCTAGGAATGTTTATATTTGGTGACATGTGACTGAATTAGGACTATTCATGGACAGGGGACTAGTGGGGTCCAATAAGGAAGCTGAGTGGTTGCTGTTGATGCCTTGCTGCCCCAGCAACTGCAAGTACAACTGTGATTTATCTTATCTGGGGGGCTTTTGGATAATTGCACTGCTCCAGTAACACTTTAAGATACATTGTAGTCTTGTAATATGTGGTATTCTTTTAGGTCACTGAACCTGGCAATGCTAGCAATGCACTTAAATCCAAATCTGTAGGAGTCAAGATACCTACCTGTAAGATAAATTTGAAGGAGACTTTTCTTACATCTCCAGATGAGTTGTACAGAGTGTTCATTACACAAGAGGTAAGTTTGCACAAGTTTGTCTAGAGATTTCTGTCTCTGAACATACACACAAAACACACCTGTTCCGTCACTCCCTCTTACCCAGCAACCTTACGTAAGCTGTTCAGAACAATTTGACAAGAATTGTGTCTGCTGATTTTTGGGACCAGTATCCTCCACTTCCTTTTTCTGCAGTATTTTTCTGGGCGACAAACTGCAGTCAGCTTTCTACACCAGAAGTGGGCTATGTTTCCAGTACATAAATTCTGAACACTGTGAGCCAGCCGCCTTGGCTCTCTTCAGCCTGGAAATGCTGTATCCTCCTAAAGCAGGAGCCTGGCTTCCAGACAAGTTTCCTTCAGAGACAAGCATCTCCTGATAATGTTGACCCTGTGATGGACAGTGCTGCTTGCTCCCTTAGCCAGTGTGCTGCTGCAGTCATCTCAAGAGTCCTCAGTGGGCAACAATAGATGATTCCACAATACTGTAATCAAGCAGCTGTCCTTTTTACTTAATCAGATTGAAGTCATAGCTAGTTTAGTGCAAGGAGTCACCTTGTGACTAAGCAGTTCCTCTTTTTGTTTTAATGGCAGATGGTCCAGGCTTTTACTCATTCTCCTGCAGTGATGGAAGCTGACAAAGGAGGAAAATTCCAGCTGTTAGACAACAGTGTCACTGGCGAGTTCACTGAATTAGTAAGTATTGATAACGTTATATTGCCAGTTATTTGCAGTTAGAGAAGTGCCTTCCTTTCAGTTCATGATCTGGTTGTTTTATGTTGTGGTGGTAGTGGTGTGCCTTCAAGTTGTTTCTGACTTATTGTGACCTGAAGTCAAAGCTGTCACAGGGTTGTCTGGGACTGAGAGGGTGTGATGTCCCCGAGGTCACCCAGTGCGTTTCCATGGCCAAGTGGGGAATTGAATCCTCATCTCCAAAGTCATAGTCCAGTGCTCAGACCACTACACTATGGTTCACTGAGCCTGTGAACTGGACAATTCCCTTTCTTGTGGGTGTTGGATTGGCAAGGACTAGAGGAATCCTCATCTGTTGAAAACACATGGATAGTATCATCCCATTTGAAACAATCTAACTAGATACAGAGTGGGCATTGTACCTGTATGCTCTTTTTCTCCCTTTCAGTTGTAGGGTTTCAAGACAGATAGTTCAGTTCCTTGTTAACATCTCGTGGAGGCAACACCAACAAGGCCTAGCTCTGGCTTTCTCCAAAACACCAGCTGTGTGTACCCAGAGAAAAGCCTTCCAGTTATTAATTAAAGCTCCTTTAATGATATATGGTAGCGTGGATCTGGATGGTTATTAGCACTGAAAATCATTCAGTTGAGACGAACTTTATAAGAAAATATAGTATAATCTTTATTAAAACAGCAAACAGAATAAAGTATTGGCTTTGTAAATGTGTCCAAGTTCAACCAGATCTTTAGAACGTGATTAAACAGTATCTTGTCTCTTTATAACAGCAGAAAGTCACAAGTCACGCATACATGCACGTACACACAGCCGCCTGGCTTCTCTCTTTGCCAAATCTAGGACACTCTCTGGGCAGATTTAACAGTGGATTGATTTCTCTTCTGCCCTTTTTCTAGGTTTTCCCTGAGAAAACACCCTCATTCAAACCCCCCCCCATTGAGTTAGAACTCTTCAGGCTGAAGGATTCACCTTTCACCTTGAACCCTGAAAATCTGACTCTTCTAGAAATATCTCTCTCCCTCTGAAACCAGTGTGCCAGCTATAACTTCTCATCAGGCCACCACCCCTTCTTCCCACTAGAGTGGCCATTGCTAGCTGCCTAGCAACCTGTTGCTGGGCAGCCTTTCTAACACTCAGGATACTACTAGCCCTATACTCTGTTGCATATCTAAACTGGGAAACAGAGGTGTAATTTCTCTTTATAAACTAGGATCTGATCCTGATTTCTTATCTTGGTTTGTAATCAGAGATAAGCTACAATATTCTAGTTCAGGTGTGAAAGGATACTAGAGTTTAACAAACCCTTGAAGTCATTTGTTACAGAGCATGAAGGTAGGGGACTGTACAGAAACAACACTTGGCCTTTGTCTTACAAACCGTGGTTGTATCTGAACAAGAAGATTGTCTCTGGGCAAAATTAGCCTGGGGTAGTTTTATATAAAGAAAATGTTCACAAGGCATTTAGTAAAATACATTTAAGTTTATGATACTGGTTATGTAGGTGGTGGTGTTTTACAGATTCGATATATGTTTCAAAAAAATACAGTCACAGGAAATCTGGTAGATTGCAAGTGAATTTAAGATGACACTGAATTCAGTAAAACATTTCTGTTCATTTATAACATTTTTCTAACATTCTACAGTAGGGATATATGTTTTATTATTAGTCTTTAACAATATTGGTATTAGAGGCCATTTCCAATATAATCTCTTTTCATTTTTTGATTATTCAAATAGACCTATACCTGATAGATAAATTTCTTTTCCTTTCTAGGTTCCTGAGAGGCAGATTGCCATGAAGTGGAGATTTAAGTCATGGCCAGAGGGTAAGTAATTTGCTTGCATATAATAAAATAGAAGCTTCAGGCTTGGCTGCTGTTTACACATTTGGTGATTCTCATTCCTGTATGAGACAACAGGAGAAAGCATACACACCTCTCGGTAATTTACAAGCCTTGGTTGTCCCCTTGACTTGTGGCATGCTGGTGTCACCCATACATATTACTGATAACTTCTCGTATCATACAGGATATGATGGTTCCCCGGCTTTTCAGTTGTATTCCTGGGAGGGAAGAGTAGATTTTTCCAACCATAGAAAGAAGCAGGTGCGTTGTCTTATTGTGTTACCCCAGGTTATGATTCACTTCTGATGTTGTGGTTTATGTGACTGTTCCAGGACACTTTGCAACCATCAACTTGACCTTCATGGACAAAGCTGGTGAAACAGAAGTCCATCTGGAAGGGAGGGGCATCCCAGCCAGTGAAGAAGAAAGAACAAGGGAGGGCTGGCAACGTTACTACTTTGAGGGCATTAAACAGACGTTTGGCTATGGAGCCCGATTGTTTTAACGCTGGCGAATGCGGAGAGTCTCCCCAAAGATTCTGCCGTGTGAACTGATTTGCTTCTTGTCTGCCCCTTTCTTATCCTCTGTTTCACTGTTGTGACAAGCAGGATGGGAGGATGGCCTTGAAGCCCACTGTGCAGTGCAGATTCCAGTCCTTCACTGCTTGTGCATGTCTCCTGCTGCAGGAGATTCAAAGGTGGATTCTCATAAATGTACATACACCCTTATTGCTAAATAAACGTAAATTAAAGAAGACATGCCTTCTGTCTTATCTCAGAAGGAGAGATCACAAGGCTTTTGACCAGAAAGGAGGATGGTTCATCCTCTTCAGAAGGATAGCAGGGAGAGTCTTGGCCTAGATACCTGAAATTTTTGGTGATGGTTTAACAAAGAGGAACAGAAGCATTGTATTCCAGTTTACAGATTTAGAACAGGATGTGGAGTTGTGAGGCCCTCCAGATATTGTTGGAACTGCAACTTCCAACAACCTGAGCCTGCATAAAGATGATCAGCGTTGGGAGCTGCAGTTCAGCAATGCCTGGAGGGCTGCGCTGTTCCCACCTCTGTTTACCAATCTCTTTTTCAGGATGTATCTTACTTAAAGGTAAGCTTTTTAAAAATTATGATCGTAATACTACTTAGGCTGGCAAATTTGGAAGGTTTACTAGCAAATATAAAAATGGAAAAGTTACTTCAAATTATTTGAGACTGAAGAGAAAGCTAGAGCCTGTTGTCTGATGTGCTCTCACAACCTACATTATCTTTCTACTATCCATCTCTCAAAACTGTTTTTGCAGAAAACTTTATTGCCCAAGAAAATTAAAAATTAAAGCATTGTAAAAGAGCAGCATCTGAAATACACACAAGCTAAGAAAAAAGACTGAATAAACGGGGAGTACCTTTATGGAGAGTCTTAGACTTGCATGTATGCATATCATATCTGTGGATTTTTGACTGTGCTACCACAATTGTACTCTAGGAGCAGTCTTTCCTGGGTCAAAACTGATGTATTTTTGCGGCATAAAGTACAGCATTAAGAACACAAGGGCACAGCAACCAAGTGCTCAACCAAAAAGGTGCTGTTTCTTAAAAATTGTGGCATAGCAGGACTATTGGAGGTTTATAGCTTCTGCTGTACTAAAGAAAATTTGGCTGTGCAGAAGGCTTGTCTTATGGCCTCAGCAAGTTGTGGGTCATCTTACCCTGAAATTGCAGGGCGAAGCCCACACACACACACATAACACCTACATGCAGAATCTGCAACTTGTTTGCACCATTAGATTAAGTTTGTGGCAGGTTATAATATTAGTAACAGATTAGTAATGTCTCCCTTGTTTCTTTGGGCAGCTTGATTTCCTGATACAGTCCCCAAAAGATGTGTGTACCACAAACTAGCTGAATTTGCACGCTTCATGTAATTTACATGTATGTTGGAGGGCAAGAGATCAATATACAAATTGAAGATACCCCGCCCCTATAATACTCTGCTACTGATTAAGGCAAGAGGAGTCTAAAGTAATTTGATGTGTCCCTTTTTGCTTGTTATTCCATCTGTGACAATCATGGTGCCTACCCAGCAAATTCAAGCTTAGTCTTTCAAAGTAGAAAAGATCACTGCTTTAATCATTGTTTGCCTAAATGTATGGGCCACATCTAACATTAAATTCAAGGGGAAAATGTGCAAAATGGCTTTTACCTAGGATTACTTAACACTCGTAGGAAGAGACTGTCTTAAAAAATTGATTTGCTTTCTAAGCAGCAGTTCTTAGTTTCCCCTTTATCACAGACACCCTTTAAATGCCTTTGTTGCCATGAACCACCAAGACTAAACTAAAGATTTAAAACCTTAACGTATATCTTCACCAAGAGTCTTCAAATTTGGAAAAAAGGAAGAAATAAGTAAATGCATACATTTCTATTATATTTTTATAGGAATGGTTCCATACAAATTTGTCTTTCTTGCTTCCTTTCATTCATTCTTTTCTATTTTAACTAGAAAAGCTCATACGATTTCTCCGTGGACCTCCTCCGAGGACATTCCACAGACAACAGATTAAGAACTACTGTTCCAGAAGAAAGCTGTTGCTTATGAAATCTCACACAACTCATCCTGTTGAATACTTTTTAAGTACTTGATTCTCTTTTCTTCCTATCTGGCCACGCCCTCACAGCTGGTCAAAGAGATGAGCATAGACTCAGCAGCCCTGGCTGTTCTACCTGGGACGGGGAGCAGCCAGGCAGAGGAGACAGCCTGTCTGCTTCTCTGTGTCCTGCAAGTATGTTGGCAGAGACATGTGTAGGATCTCATGGAGATTCCTTTAGTGGTTTAGTCAACACCAAACTCCTTCAGGCAAGTTTTGTTTACAGTTGCCCACAAGAGAGCAATAATTCCCAACTTACTGGATCATGGGCCTGTAAACAGGACTGGGTGGGCATTTTGCTCCTGGTTTGCGGCATTCTTGGATGGAAAGAACATGAGAACAAAAGGAAGGAAAGAACTGAATTAAAAAAACACACGGGGAAAACTGAAACTGATGTTCTCTCATCCTTGGCAAAAGGCTTTAAGTGCTTTGTCCTTAAAGTCTGATGTTTGGTTCTAATATATCCAATCATTTGTGGTGTTGAATCAGGACTCCCACTTCTTTTTCTGGCAGGCTTCTCTTTTTTAACAGCTAAATAACAGGCAGGTACAACATCTTTGTCCTAGGAATAGATCCACATATCTATTCAGTTTGACCAGTACAGTGGTTGAATTTTGTATTAGTTCAGTTGGAATAAGAATTCAGTAGCACTTGGGTTTTGTTTTTTTTTCATTTTCTGGGTAAAATAATTAGGAATTTTCAAAATCTAAATGTGGGAGGAAATGTAACTTCAATCCCTGTTTATAAGAATGTGGATTTAATTTTTGTTTTCCAGGACAATTGCGACATCTCTAGTAATAGTCTGGCAGAACAAATCAATAGATTATTATTTGTGTAATTTATATCTCACCTTGCTCCTTATACAGGATCCAAGGTAGTGAAACAGTTGGCTTCTAAATATTTGGAAACTTTCGATCAGTAGCCAGAAAACTGATTTGCAATGGCTCTGTGGATAAGTCACTGTCGTATCAATGGAGAATAGTCCCCCGCTGTAAATGCTGTGTATGTGGATCTCACGTCAAACTGCTGTATGCATATTGTTGTAAGAGCATGCAGCTGCTGCAACTGATTCCTTTCAGCAGGAGTGAGCCTAAATCTGGAACTCTGTAGCATATTTAATAAGAAAAATGGTCTGGGTTTTTTCCAGGGGAAAGCAGATGAGTACTGAGAGCATTCATTTTTGGAAAAAAAGTCCCTGCCTTGTGGAAAAGTAGTGGAACAAAAGTTTAACTGGTGAATGTGCAAAAGGTAACTGATGGGAAACGAAGATTATGGCAGGAGTTCTGGTGGGAATTTATGACATCATAAACCAATTTATGATTGCACAGTTTAGAATTGCAGCATTGTCAACTGTTGGGTTCCCAGGAGGGGAATATTGTTGTAACTGCGCTACTGTCTTCGCTGCATCCTATGGAGTTCTGGGGTTTGCAACTAGGGGAGGCACTACAGCTCTCTGGCTGAGGAGTGTAAATACAACTCCTAAACAGCCAATCCCAGGATTCCGTGGAATCTTCCCATGGCAGTTCAAGTGGAATGTAACACGGATGCAGGCAACTGAATGAGGGCAGCTTGAATGTGTCAAGTATGCTGCAATTGAGATGGAAGCAGACAGATTTCACATACTAAGTACAATGGTTGGCATTTGGTATTGCAGTTACAGATTCATAACCTAGAGTTATGGATCTCTAATTCCTCTGTATTCATCACGACTACAGGTCTCACTATGAGACTACAGGTCTCACTATGAGACTGTTTAAATGTCATATACCACTTTAAGAGTCGGCAGTCAGATTGGGCAAGGTTCAGCTTCTGATCAGGGCACAAGAAGGATGTTTGCACACCTCCTAATAAGCAATGCTGTAATAAGGACTTGCAACAAAGGTCTTGCTTTGATGGTCACAGCCTTGCTTGCTGGCAGGAGGGGCTTGGAAATGTCATCCTCTTTGCGCCCCGACTGGAACCTTCAAGCTCCTTTGCCTGGTTTGACTGCTGGCTGTTAAGATGGCCAGCAAGGGACCTGGAGGCCAGCCTAAGAGATGTTACTTATGCTTAAGTAGTAATTAAGTAGCTGATGTAGAACATCAATGAGTATCAGCAAAGCTCCTGTATCTACCGTGGTATAAGAATAACACTGAATTAACCTATCAGAACAAAATCTGGGAAGAGATTAATTATCTACTGGCTCCCAAACTTTATATTTTGAATAAACCAATTTTCGGTGGTGCTGCTGCTGGAAGATTCTCTGCAAGAACTGTTAGTGCATCCCTGATAGCTGAGGACCAATAGTCTTTGTTTCACTTGCCTGAATTTATATATGCTAGCACAGATGGATACCTTACTGTTGTGTGCAATAAGGGGAAATATTTAGCTTTTCAACATTGCTTAAATCAGGGGCCATTGCTGGATCCAGCGCTAAGGGACAGTGAATTTACTTCTGATTCCATGCTTGCTCCTCAGGAGGAGTGATTGTAAAACCAAAAGCAGATTTGTTATCCCTCTCTGCTGGAAGTATACATGCATCCTTTTTTTCTTCCCCCTCCCATGATTTCTTCTTGGTGAACTTTCTCATCTTGAGGAACTTGAAACAGTTTACTTCCGATCAATGGTTGATTTCTGAATCCTACTGCGGGACTGGCCCAAGTGAAGGATATCATTTTTGCTGAATTGATTTCCACGTAAGCTGTACACTATGTGATTAGCCAGTAATCTATTTAGCAGAAAAATGCTAGATTTATTCCTATATCCAAATGCCAACAATATCAGCACTATAACCATAGCAACTGAATGAGGAAGAAATAAAAGCGGGGGGGCAGCAATCAGCTTTGAAGACTTCCATAGCTATTTGAAAGACTACTACTGGCTTGTAAAAAGTTCCCACTGCAGTGTTTCTGCAAAGAATTTCATCTGGATAATGTGAACCGACCACCTGCTCTTGCTCAGTCCCCACCCAGGGCAGCTGTTTGAAAAGTGGCTGCTTTGTGGACAGAGGGTTTTGGCTTCTCTCTGAGCTTGTCATCAAACTCCTCAGTAGCACCCTGTTGCTTAAATACACACCCACTCCTCAGCAGCTGGATCTCACTTTGTTGCTTTACAGAGAACTTTGAAATCTGATGCTGGCAAATTCAGCTGCTGGCTGACACTCGTCTGCTGGTCTCCCTGGAGAGTGCTTTGCATTCTTTGCTGAATGGGATCTATGAGGCCAAACTGCCTTCATTGACAGGCTTGGCTTGGCGTCCTTGTCTGTTTGCAGGCAGTACTCCAGCTGTGTCAGTAATCGATATGAAGACAAACCAGAGAGGTGTTGGGGCTTTGTTCTGATCTTGTTGCAAAAATCCAGATGGAATGTCTCTGCAGCCCTGCAGAAAGAAGAAATGGATAACCTTCCTCAAACACTTATGGAGTTAGTGCTGTCTGTGATACGCAAGGGCTTGGTAGTAGGTGGCTATTCACTGGCTGGGATCGTTAGTGGTGTACCCAGGTTTAATTCAAAATATGTATTTTTTTGGATTACTGCAAAGATAGCTATTCCATTCTGCCCTCCTCAATGACTAAAGCAGAGTCAAATGCAGAATGATTACATCATCTGCTGAGACTTCCAGAAGCCCCTGGTGAATCACGTGGAAGATGGCTATGCAGATATAGCCACATGTTTATCCAGTCCTTCTTACTCTCCATCAGCCACAGAATGGCTGAGGAGTTGCAGTGCTCCAAGGGGGTTGGATGTCCAGCTGCAATGCAGTTCTGTACATGGAGCAATTAGGCTACGCTATACCCATACAGGATCACTGCCATTAATTGCTATTGACTTGTCAGTATATCATAGCCAAGAGAGACTGTGAAGATGGCAGTTCTGTGGATTTTGGATATTGAGGATTAGCTCCTCCATCAAGACTGTATACCATGAATCTCCCCATGCAGAGCTGCTTGTGGATTATGCAGCAGACTTTTGTGTTGAGTGGCAACGGCATGCAATCAGATGCACAACCAATATGATACTATTTCAGCAGAGGCAGATAGATATGTATGAGCCAAGAAGGCTCACTCATGTCCACTTCAGCACTTCTGAACAGATCAAACAAAATGACTAACCACTTCTGCAAGAAAACTCAAAATGAGAGTAAAACTTCAAGAAGATTCTAGCCCATATGAGAAGTAAAAATAAAAAAACGAAGTTCAGTTCTTCAATTCTGGTCCTCACAGTTGGCAGGAAACATTTTTAAATGGGCAAGGTGAAATCTATCATAGGCTTGGAACTTATCAGAGTGAGAATTACGGCATTCCAACTGTGGTGCTCCCTGTCCATCACCAGGAACTGTATTTCTTTTGGGACACAAAACTGTGGCAAAAGCTTCATTGTAGCAAATAAGGTTGTATAAAGCTGTTTCACCTTAAGTCAGATCATCGGCCATTGAGTGCAGTGCCAGCTGTTCTGACTAGCAGTAGCCTTGCAGGGTCTCTGTTTCTTAGAAGGGATTGCCACTTCCTCACCCAGCTGCAGAAGACTCATTTAGCAGGAGATGCTTGAAAGTGTTAGGCAGATGCTAAGTGCAATTACTCAGTATAATATTTAAAGTTCTTCTGAAAGTTAATATGCTTCCCCGCACTCCGCTCTGTGGCAGTGTTTTGTGTGTGAAAAATTCAGTGAAAATGTGGTGTACAAACTCTACCCCTCCCGCCAACTTTGTTTTGTTGACCTTTTGCCATTTTGGTTGATAACACGGCTCAATACAGAGACATATTTAGGATGGGGTGGGTAAGTAAGGCCTGGTGGCAGAAGGGGGAAATTGGCCCCTGCCCAAGGTACAGTGGTCCACTCCTACTCCGGATCTTGATTTGTAAACCTTGAAACGAAAAGATTCTTTGCTGTCAATTCTTCAGTGATTGAAATGTGAGGCTATGTGTTAATAATAAAGTTTATTTGTAAGAGAATATTCTTTCTTCCTTTTTGGCACTTCATACCCACACCCTCTTCCTGAAAGAGGCCTCATTCAACAACACCAGATTCTCCATTCCTTAAGCTATCATAATCATTACAAACAATAAATACTGTACAAAAGGACAGACTGGAAAAGAGAGGAAAGCTTAGGGTGAGTGAGCCAGCAATTGAGAGCCTTGGCCCAAACCTCCACCCCACAAAACCAGCAGTAAGGAACAAGCAGTCCTTCAGATGTTGCTGGTCTCCAGTTCCCATCAGCCCTAGCCAATGGTTAGGTATAATGAAGAATTACAACTCAGCAATATCTAGAACAGTGGTTCTCAACCTGTGGGTCCCCAGATGTTCGTGGACTTCAGCTCCCAGAAGCCCTGAGCATTGACCATAGTGGCTGGGGCTTCTGGGAGCTGAAGTCCACAAACATCTGGGGACCCACAGGTTGAGAACCACTGATCTAGAAGGACACGGGTTTCTGACCTCTGCCATGGAAGAATCACATCAAAAACCATTTACTCTTTGGAAAGCAACAGGAAGTCCTTCCCAAAGGCTTTTTCTGAGGAATGTCAAAATGTCACAGGAAAGACTGATTTCTAGACAAGATAGAACTAAGGCTCTCCTGAGAATTTCTTCTACAGAAGTCTTTCCTCCAAGAGAGAAAATCTAGGTACCCCTTGGTTCTGAAATCGCTCCGTCACAATCAAAACAGAAACATCACAGAAGATGATAAAGCTCTCTCAGTCCCTAAAAATAAACTGCATTTGGCATTGTGTTGTCCCTTTCAAAGAAACAATGGAGCAATATTATAATTGAATAATGTTGGTCACAAACATACATATTTTGAAATAAAGTGCTTTCATCTAAAGTCAGATAAAGATGCTCTTCTTATAAATGCCATTTTGTAAATATATATATATATAAAATATAATCTTTATACAATAAAGTATCGATATAGCAATAAAATTATGTGGCTGGGACAATATACAATATTTTTATAGCTTAAATAGAAATTACTGGACAAAACAGTTACTTGGTATAAAAATACATCCTTGATCTTTAACATTTGCTCACCCAAATGAGACTGCAAAGTTTTCTGGGAGTGTAAGGTGCTTATGAAACAACAGCATTCAATATGCTAGAAGCAGAGAGATCTAAACTCTTACAGACATCTGTAACTGACAGAATCATTCCCCATGCACTCCTTGGCAGAAAATTTAGGCTCCCCATTCCTAGCATAGAAGAGCCTTCTCTGTGATCTTGCTAGCTGTGGATAATGCTAATTGTAGTCCATTCCACATGTAGGGGGAAACCAGATTTGGGGGAAGCTACTATAGACCATGTATGTTGTACATGCCAGCAACTTCCATGGCCAACAAAGGTGCCATGTCTGAATTGTGGCCACTGTACAAATCTCAACCAAATGGTACTTGCCACATAATGTAATTTGGAATCAGCAAAATATGCCGTTCTAATACAAAACTATCACAAGCATTTCTGAGAAGATGCTCTGTGGACAAAAAGGGAAAAACCAGAATACTATAAGAGACGTTCCATAAACCAACCCAAAAGAATGTTCTTGCTGAGTAGGAAGGCCTCTAAGGATATGCACATACAAATACATGCCTAGGACGTACCTGAGATTTGTCTGAGTGGGTAGGACAGGGAAAAGAAAGGGCTGGGTGCCAATTCTTGGGTTAATGCTTTGCAGCAAAGGTCAGTACCATGTGACTTCTCTCATTCCACCCTTGGTTTTGCTGCTCTTATTTCTGCAGATCGTAGTCTTCTACCTTCTGGACGGTAGACTGAAAATATGCACATGCACGTATACATGCACATGTTTAGGTAGGTAAATGGGAGAACTGTCATTCATGTAAGCCTACAGGAATGGCAATTGTCCCTTAAAAGTAACGTGTGAACCTCTATTATTACTGAAAAATATATAAATAAAATTTTCAGTATTTTTGATATCCAGAAACAAACTTGTATGTGTGGTTTGAAAAGAAGTTTTTAAAACTCTGGAGCAAGTGCAGCATGCAATGGGTCCAAAACTGGTCCCTGGACCTGTCAGTATGGCCAGTATGTCTGTTCTGCTATGTTTTAAAGGTGGATATGCGAAGCAGAAAATCTGAGAGTATACAGGAAGCGTCACCATCTGTAGTGCTGCTGTTTTAAAAAAAAAAAACCTAGCAAATAATTCATCTGAAAGTTAGTTTGGATAAGTAACTGCCACTGGTTTTTAAAATAAATTAAGATTCTACAAAGTCTCACACAGACCTCAATAATATGCTTAAATACATGTAAATGTGCTTCTTAAGTTGCAAGCAAGGAAGGTCATGATGGAAACAAATTGTTGTCTTTTGGCTGGTAGTGACAGACTGCCGTGTTCCTTTCCGCGTCCAACTGAGGCAAACCATGACCTTCTCCTTGGACCAGTATGGTCCACAGCCTGTTTGCAATGGAAGCAGCAAAGCAGTAGCTAAATTTAATTCATTTCGTGACACAAACACAAAACACAAAAAGTTGTTTGCAGGCAGAAGAAACCTCATTTCGTCTGCCAGAAAACATTTTTTGGTTTTATCAATACATTCTTCTAAAGAAACCCCACAACCTTCTCCTTCAAGAACGCAGCAACCTCCCAAAAAAGGAATAAGAGTATGATACCAAGCAGTGGTTTCAAGTCTTTGTTGTAGAGCAAAACAGGACAAGAAATAGAAGGACCATCAACAAGGGAGATTGCAAGGCAAGAACTGTAGCCAGGTGAAACATAACTTGTGCAGTGCAATCTAGGCTACTAGATTGCACTGACTTTTAGGCCTCCCAGCCCACCATGGGGATGGGAGAAGGGGGGACCATGACGATGCTTCTGCATGATGCCATTGAGATCCTGTCCTTCTCCCATCCCCAGGTGGCACAATCATGGATTAAATCATTGATGGGTTTTCCCCATCAATGACCCATGATTGTGCCACCATCGCGGACTTATCTGTCCCGCAGAAGCCCAGGAAGCATCATGGCTGCACCTCCTGCCCCAGCGAAGCCTGGGAAGGTACCAGAATTCACTGCAGAAGGAAGAGGCTTGGCCATCACACTTCCTTCACTATGGAGCTGGCCAGTGCACAGTTGATGCCGGATCCCCACTGGAGAACTCCGCAAAAAGGTAGGGTGTGGCCTTAGATACAACAATTTTGCCTCATTCACACATGAGGACTCCAGGTGGAGCCATGAAAACAGTTATGGTCTCTGTTTTCTGCTTCTCACTTCTTCAACCTCCTCCCACTTATTCAAATTCTAATGATCCCTTATCCACAAGACAGGACTACTAAAGCTTTGATTTCACCAGCAATTACAGTGCCAAGAGGATAGCTCAAGACAGAGGACAGAACACGGTTACCTTGTTGTTATCTCAGTCTGAATGCTTATACCACCCACTGGACATGTAGATTTGATAAAAAGAATCTTCTTCTTGTCATACTAATAGGAAGTCAAACACTTAAGGCCCCATTTACCACAGAATGTCTAACTAGGCAGGATCCAACAAGGTTGTTCTGCTACTTGAACTACTTCCACTGGTGGAAGAGTATGTGTAGGTTTGTGTGTGATTCACCCTCCACCTCAAAGCCTCTCTGTCCCCGTAACACCCTCGGAACCTGCTCTAGAGGTCTGGGAAACTCCCCAGAACAGGTTTCAAGGGTTTCATGTGGAGGGCTGCAAAGAGAAGATAAGGGGGAGGAAGTCCTTTTGTGCTAGTGAACTGTACTCACACTACATTGGACTTAGGCCAATCCAGTGTTTAATTAATGTCTTGTCCTGGATCTCATATTCCAGAAAAAAACTGCACCATATTGTATTGCAATATTTTTTAAAAATAGCATCCAGTTTTTTCCTATCACCAAGCTAGCGGCCTCTCTATATAGTAGGGGCAGTGGAAAGTGAGAGCTACAAAATTTTAAGTGTCATGTTGCAAGTCTTTGAAATCAGAGGGAGTCTATCTGGAATTCTCACATCTGAAGTTGTGTTATAAAAAACTCTCATAACTTAAACAGTGACACTGTGATCAAACAAGAGCAGTAAGAAATTCTGGCTTAAGATTATGTTTGAAAACAAAACCATTCTATGAAAGGACAGGCACAGAGAAAGTGTGGCTTACATCCCATGGGTGGCATCCTCTTTGGGGCAAACGCAGGGTAAGTTGACCCTATGCCTGCGTATCTCTATTTTTGGCTGCTGTGGAGGTTGGTTTTCCCTTTGCAGTGACTCCTCTGCCCCTGCAATCTAGGACAGAGCCACTGAAACCCCTCACCCACAGCAGCCATTTGTGCCTGAAGAAGAATAGGGAGGATATATCAGTCACTGTTACATCAGCAGAAATCAGTACGTGATGTAATCACTTTGCATCTGGCTACAGGGATACAATCAGATATTTCTGCAATTGCCTTTGCTCTTCTCCTGGCACAAATGGCTGCTGTGAGTGAGGGGTTTCACTGCCTCTACAGTAGGTCTGCAGAGTGGCGAATGGCTTAGTGTACCATAGTTCCACACGTGGAACTACTATGGTATGCTGAGCCACACAGGATTCATAGCTCAGCATACCACAGTAGCTTCGCATACATATTCCCCACAGACTTTTTGGCAGTCTTGCTATGTCTGCCAACCCCCCTCCAAAAAACATTATTACTCCAAAATTGCAAAGCCATTATCCCTAAATGGCAAAGCCAGCTCAAGAGCCACTCATGTGCAGTGGTGTTCTTCTAACACACCCTTGGACATTCCCCCTCGCCGCCGCAAATTACCAGTACACTCCACAAATCTAAACCAGAAGAGACTTGTAGGTCAGATTTTTGGCCAATTTTTGTGTGCTTTGGCGCATCACTGATCTGTGGGAGTGAAAACTGTACCCTGTGCCCACCAGAGTTGCCCAGGGCTGCAGTAGGAAGTGTTTCTCTATATACCTGCAGGAACCTAGGTTCAATTTTTCATTCGAGGATTCCACATAGGATGATATACTAATTCCCTACATGGCCACTAGAGGTCACAAAAGAACTATCTAAATCTTGATAAACATCAGAAGTGGGCTTGAGATCAAAAAAGAAAAATTTAAGGTAGCGTCCCCATATCCAAATAGTTGCGTGTGGAAATCTTTAGTCACAAGATGAAGCAGCTTAATGAGTGCCTGACAACGGCTGGACTGACACTCAGGTAATCACCAGCAAATCTAGCAGAAATAAATAGTCAAACACACTGGCTTCCTTGTTCTGGATGCCCTGAGAAGGCACATGGCTGCAGACCCTTTGCTATTCTCCAAAGATAACACTTTTCTGTTGGGATCAACAAGATCAGAAAAGAACAGAGGGAATTTCCCTAGGACTTGGTACAGCAAATTTTATAGAGCAAAACCACTGCCTTGTTTTCAAAGTGAATAATGCTTCTGCAGATTTCCAGGAGCATGATCCTTCACTTTTTATGTTAAAATGGTACAAGTGGACCTTGGAAGCCTGCAAAAATATGCTGTTTGTTGCCTATCTTGGTCCAGGAGGCAGAACAGGCTCGGCTGAAGCAACTGGCCCTTGCATTTCTCCCTGTTGTTGACCAATGTTACTCAGTCTTGTAGTTTACCAGAAAAGGAATACATGAAGCTGCTTTATCCTCCATCACCATCTGGCTGAACATTATCTAGGGCTCATTCATGCTACAGAAGTACAGCAACATCATTCCACTGCCATTATTCTGTCCTATGGGATCATGGAATTTGCAGATTAGGAAAGAGCATTTAGAATTCCCAGTAAGAATACTCCAGTGGCTCACCAAACTACAAACCTCAAGATTCTATAGGATGGAACCATAATAGATAAAATGGAACAACAGCACTATATTGCATAATGTGAATAGGTCCCTACTTTTGATAGGCAACAGCTCTCTCCAGCAGCATGTTTTCTGCAGCCTTTACTGGAGATATCAGGGAGTGAATCTAGGATTTTCTATATGCAAGGCATCTGCTCAGGACACAAACTATGGATACCAGTGCTCTAATTCTGTTGTTTCTTTTCTCCCAGGTCTCTGATATATAGCTGTGGGAGCAGGTTAGCCTGACCTCCCAGTTCTCTAATTTAGGAGCTAGGTTTTCACGTACACCCCAGAACTTTCATTCTAGGCTCTAGCTTACCCATCTTCAGTCTCTGTCCTGCTACAACAATGTAGCATATAACACTCAGGGAAGCTATCTCTCCCTTTCTTACCTGGGAGCATTTCAAGGTTGTAGAGCCTTGCCACCAAATTATGAATGTATCTAACAATGTTTCCCTTTTATCTAAAACATAACACTGGTGTATTACACCAAGGATCACTTCAGGCGCTATGCAGAACAATCAAGCACCCTGTAGAGGTTTATGCCTTAAGAACTCTTAAGTCTGCTTTCTGAGTATGACATTTGTGAATGCAGTATACAGTGAGTTAAGGTACACCTTTTAAGGTGTGATCTTCAGGGACTCTGCCAGCCACCATTCATTTCCTTACTGGATACAGTATGCATTCCACAGTGCCATTCTGAACCAACTACACCACAGGAATTGCTAGATGATGCCACCACCAGGAAAGAATGTGGAAGTCCCTACAGAGAAGATGTGGCCAGAGCCATTGTGGAATCTATGTGTAGGCTTCCCCTTCAGATTACCTTGTTATGAAGGGAACAGAACACTAAGGATGACTCTGTGACCACTGTGAGCAGAGGCCTTTGCTGAGAGAAAAGCAAGGTGGTGACAAGAGGTCCCATTCTGCTCTCAAGGATGTGGTGTGGTGGACCAAATGTGTTATGCTCCTCGAAGCCTCCTTTTCCGGTTGTGCTAATACTCCTTGGCTTCTTGTAGCTGAGAGAGATATTCATCCTCTGGAGGGTTGTCGGCACACTGCTGCCCATTATTGGGAGGCCGCACTGCGTGGTATCTGCTCCAGTCGCCCTTGCAGAGAATCCATGGCAGCATGTCCACCTTGTAGTGCAACTCAGGGGAGAACTCCGTACTGATGAGGTTGGGGGCTCCCGCCCCTTTGCCTCGTGTAATGAGCTTGGTGTTCTCATCATAGCAGCAGTGCTGTGCAGCCAGCGTGGTGC
Organism: Iguana delicatissima; assembly: GCA_948472985.1. NCBI lineage: Eukaryota > Metazoa > Chordata > Lepidosauria > Squamata > Iguanidae > Iguana > Iguana delicatissima. The sequence continues at coordinate 712,199 of CAOKZL010000022.1, forward strand.
TGTCCAGGGAGAGCATAGAGCGCAAACAGAAACGGGCTGTGGGCTTGTAGATGTCCAGGCGCTCCTTGGGCCCACTGGCATCCCGCCAGCGGAAGTTTTTGCCCTGCCTCTCATCCCGCAAGTTGACAGCACTATATACAGCTTCCAGTGGGTAGGAGCAAGGGCAGCTGGGCAGGTCTGAGAGTACTTTGCTCAGGTATTTGTTGAGGAAGTCACTCTTGCAGTTGAGCCACTTCTCACAGCTGTCTACATCTGGAGGTGAAGCAGGTGGGTGGGAGAAAAAAACAAACACACTAAGTCATCAGCAGTTCATTCTAGCCAGGAATGCCAAAATTCTAAAGCACAGACATTCTTTTCCCCACAGACCCCCTACCTACAATTTAAACAATCTATATATTGCTTACCATACCAAAAACTAAAGGTTATGTAGATCATCATGCCAAAAATCCAATGTCCTCCAGATGTTGACTATAAAAGTAATGGGCAATTTGAAAGAGTAGGGTCTACTGTTCCTCCACAAAAACCATGAGAATCCAGATCCAGCAACCAAATTGGCCCCATCTTGGGCATAGCAAGCAAAGCCAAATTTTATCTATAAGGTATGCATCTTATTTTCAAATTTCTTAGAGCTTTCTAAGTTTGAAAACAAGGTACATATTTCATGCATCTGCCTCATTTTAAAGGAAGTAAGATGGCTTTTTGAGTGGCACACCAACGAATTTAGCACTGGTGGGAATGAACAAAAACTAGGGGGTACAGGCCACCGTAGACTACAACTCCCATCACCTTCAGTAATCACATCCATTTACCTTATGGATTTAGGATGGTGGAAAATACAGTTGAATGCATCCAGACCACAGTATTTCCAATTTATATAGAGGTAAACGCTAGAAAGTGAAGAAAGCTGACAGGAAGAAAATCCACTCTTTGAAATGTGACACCAGAGAAGAATTCTGCAGATATCATGGACTGCTAAAAAGACAAATAAATAGGTCCAAGAGCAAATCAAACCTGAACTCTACCTAGAAGCCAAAATAATCTAAATTGAGGTTATCTTATTTCAGACATACCATAAGATGACAAGACTCACTGGAAAACCTGTTAATGTTCAGTAAAGTGGAAGGCAGTAGGAAAAGAGGAAGACTGCACTACAAGTGGATTGATTCAACCAAGGAAGCCACTGCCCTAAGTTTGTAAGGTCTAAGCAGAGCTGTTAATTACTAGGTCTCTTGGAGATCTCTCTTTCACAGGGTCTCCATAAGTCAGAGCTGATTTGATGGCACATTACAACAACAAAATTCAAGCATAAGAGATTAGTTAGGTTCTGTTTCCATCCTTACTAGTGATGTTCAAGAATAAACATTTTACTAACCTGAGTTTAGGATGCCTGTGGTATTTTCTGCTTCATAGGGTGCCTCTTCAGTGGCAAGATCTAATTCTCCATCTGCTCCTTGAGAGAAGCAGAGAAGCAAAAATGTCACGGTGAACTTCCTAAGACATGACACATTCCATTTCAAAGACACTACAGGAATAGAAACTGTGACCGAATGTCAAATCCTTGCAGCATATAATTCCTGCTCCGTGCTCCTAGACCACAATCTGACACCACACTAGAGATATCAAAAGTTACATTTTTACAAGCAGCAAAGGAGAAAGGAGACCAGGATTAAAATGTCCATATGTTGGTTCGAAAAACTAGCACACTGAATAGGTTTTCATTATCTTCAGGTAGCTTGTAAACTACATACCAGCAGTTTGTATCAAGTAAATTGTAAGGGAAATTTTATCTTGATGTCCCTTATTTCAGTGTCACACAGCACGATTTTAAGCAGGTGTTTTGTTTTTTAAAGCAAGTTTTTATAGGGCTACCTGAAACATTTGGCTGCTCAAGACAGAGCAGCAAATGATACTCTACCTGGCCACGTCAAGAGGCACAAGTACTGAAAACCAAGCAAGTTATTTTGGAACATGAGGCAAAATCCCACCAATACCCCTCCAGTTAGTTATTTACAATAATCACGTACTGATACAATGTTCATGTTATTGATATTTTGGTCACCGTCCTGTAAGTGACCCATGCTGGTCTGCATCTGACTATGGGGCCATAGCCAGAAACTCTTGTGATCCCCGCACCTCCACAAACCACTGAATGGCTACGGGATGGGGTGGCTGCAGTGGTTAAACAGTAAAATGTAGAGGGTGAGAGAAGAAGCACAGTTCTGCTTCTGGAACTTCTGTCATTCAGGATCTCAGCCTAAATGTGTCAACTTTTCACCCAAGTACAAGTACTATTTGTGTATAATGGAGTCTCTTTATTTGTGTGGGAAAAAAACACCTCTATTCACTTGCTCATGTTAAAAAAATATAAAGAGCTAAGTGCCTTTAACATGTGAAATGTAGGGAGAGAATTACAGAACTGGAAGGGAACCCAAGGTCATACAGCCCAGTTCCAGGCTGACATAGTAAATCCACAGCTAAGGCATCTCTAACAGAATATTCATTCAACCTATTTTAAAAACTTTCTAAGAAAGGAAAATCTACCATCCTCTGAGGCAATTATTACCATTATCAAGCAGTCTGCAATTTAAGGAAGTTCTTCCTAATGTTTAGTCAAAATCTCCTTTCTTATTTGAATCCACTGTTTGGGGCCTAACAGAAAACAAATCTGCTCCCTCTTGCATGTGGCCACCATTTCACTTAAGGACAAAAGTGTCCATAGTCTGAAAGGATTCCCTCACCACTGGAATCTCTTCAAAAACCCTAGCCCTTCTAGATCTTTGAAAAAGAGATCTCTGCAAAATCTAAGTGCCAAAAAGGCAACTCAGAGGTATTACACAGTCTCACTGGCAGCTTTAAATAGATGAAAGCAGAGAGAGTTCAATCTACAGAGAAAATGCAGCACTGACAAAAGGGTAGGAATAGAAAAGAAGGGGTACCAGGACACTGGGGCAAGTCACAAGTTCTCGATTCGGTGGCAGTGCAAGCATAGCCACAAGAGCGTGTCCTCTTCTGGTTGCCACTGCCACATGTTACACTGCAAGGAGACCAGGAACTCCACTCCTCTTCATCTTCATAGTCTGCAGATGGAAAGAAAAAGACAAACGTAACAATGCGTAACAACGATCTATGAAGCCAAGGTAAGAACTGAAGCTAAAAGTTGTTCAAGGCTTTTTCTCCTCTCTCAGTTGTATCCAAACGACACAGTTAAAACGTTATGATACCACTTTGATTGCCAGGATTCCATCCTAAGGAAGCCTGGGATTTATAGTTTAGGAAGGATAACTTAAGAATTCTCTGCACTAGATCTATTGCTGTAATTGAGCGGAGGGATACGTTACCCTGATCCCATATAATAATGATTGTCTGAGTATGATTCTAATTGGCGACATGAATTGGATTTGATATCAAAGTGACCTGAATTGGTTTAAGTGAACAACCTGGCAGGCAAATATACCAGAGACCTCCTCCAAGGAACAGTGTGGTCATAAGTGGGAAATCATGCCGAAACATTGGAAACAAAAAGACTGCGGCTGGCTTTGATAGTGGTACATTACAAAACAGGAAGATTTCCACAAAATCCATAGTTGCACCAATCACCTTGTCCTCTCACCTGCATCCTTTTTCCATTGTCCCAGTCCCATCCTTAAATGCAGGGCTATTACATAGCCATTAATGCATTTATCACCCAATGCTAAGCCCATCAGCCAGTTCTGGACTACACTGTCCAATTATGAACTCCATGGTCTGAGCAGCTGGAGAACTACTGACAACCATTCCCTGAAGGCAGATTTTGGGCACAAAAGCTCCAATTTTGGGCAAATCAGAGCAGTATCTCATTTGTAGGACCCTACTTTGCCCTTCAGATTCCTGACAGGTACTGTCCTCAAGCACAAGCCTAAGCCACTTCGCTTCCCTCTGCTGCATTCCAGAACAGTAAATATTGCCCAGTTCCCAAAATCTCCACTATATGTTTTCCTCCTTTTCTGTTTGGTTAGCCTTGTGCGATTGTGCACGAGTGACGATCTTTGTGTGTATTTGAACATTTCCCCAATAAACACACTTTTAGCATATTTCTGAGTTTTGTGGCTAGTTTTTCCTTGCAGTGACCCTGTAGACATAGGTGGGAGATCTCTAGGTTGCCCCCCTCCCGCAAACCTTCAATTAAGATCTGCTAATTTCCACAATTTGTATGGAGGTAAGGTTATGACTAGAGGACCTCTAGGGTACTCTACATTTTGGTGTAAGCGCTTGACCAAACTCCAACACACAGGATTCCACAGAATGGAGCCAAGCCAAGGCTTTTAAACTGCTGTAGTTACACAGTGTGGACACACTTTCAGCCATTCAGCAGCCCAGTTCTCTTTCCTCTTCTATATAATTATTTGGACCTATTTCAGTCTGGTTGCAGGCCAGGACACAGTACTGAAGGAACCTGTTTGACTGACAATCTATTCTGGGTGAAAGTTAGGGAGAGTGCTACCCTGTGATCCTCCTGAAGCTCTCAGTGGCTTTTGATACATGGCATCTTACCGGACTAGTTCTGTAGGATGGGAGTAGGAAGCACTTTCTTACTGTGGTTTTATTTTTATCTGTAGTACTGGCTCCAAAGAGTAGTATTAGAGGGTTTCGGTTCAGCTGTGGGACCTCTGAGCTGTGGGATACCACAGGATTCCATCTTGTCCCTCATACTATTCAATTTCTATATGAAGCCACTTAGGGAAGTCATAAGGGGTTCTGGAGTGGGGTGCCATCAATGTTCTGATGACATCCAGTTCTACTTCTGCTTCTCATCGAAATTGGCTGAGACTGTGCAGGTGCTAGAACAGTGCCTGAATGCTGTAATGGGCTAGATGAAGACGAATCCTGATAAAATGGAGGCCCTCCCAGATTGGTGGTTTTCAACTCTGCACAGGGTTGGCCTTGAAGATGACTTGGAAAATAGTGCAAAATGCAGCTGCAAGTTTGCTGACTGGAGTACCATATAGATACCATACAATACTGATATTAAAGGAGCTGAACTGGATGCCAATACGCTTTTAGTCTGAATTCAAGGTACTGATTATGACATTTAAAGACCTAAACAGTTTGGGAACTCAATATTTTAGGGAACATCTCTCCCTTTGTATACCTGTCTGAGAACTGAAGTTTGCAGGAGGCGCTCTTTTGTCCCATCAGCAAAGGAAATATGAAGTTGGAGGACATGGAAGAGGGCCTTTTAGACTGTGGCACCGCAACTGTGAATGTTCTCCCCTTGGGGGTCTGACTGCCAATAATACTGATTTCTTTCTGACAAAAAAACCAAAGCATGGCTTTTTATTAAAGGTTTCAGGGACTAATTTATTTTGAAGTGTACCATTTGTATCTTGTTGTAGCTTCTAAGTGGTTTTAACTACTGCTTTGTTTAATTTGTTTTAATATGTTTGTTTGAATTATTAATAGTTTTAATCTGGATATGTTTTAAATTGTTATATTGTTCCCCACCCTGATATCCCATGATAAAGGGAGAGACAGAAATATTTAAATAAAATAAATAAATCAATACAACCAAAATCTCAAAAGAGCTAATGAGCATAGACCAATTCTCAAAATATTTCTGAGACAGAGTGGCTTAGAATCCCATATTGTGCTTTTCTTTTTTTTAAACTAAAGCCATGATTTTCAGGACTCTTAATAAGATAGTTTATCTTTCTGATGAATCACCCAGATTTTAAATGCAGCATCTGCTTTGTGGTTATACCCTAAATTCAGAAGTTACCTAAACTACAACTACTTATCTTTTTTAGGTCGTGATAACAGCCACCTTATCCTATGTTTTATTTTTCTTTCTGTGTTGGAAAATGCATTAATATATTTGAACATATGAAGCACAGCAGGAAAGTACTTTGCCAAAATACACCACACTGGAAGGTGAAGATTAAGCATTCTGATGCCCCACTTTATCTCTTCACCCTACCTTCCTAGTATCAAATAATGAACTCACCAAATGCACCAATGGTTATAAACTCAGAGGTCATTCCTGAGAAAGTGTATATAACAGAAAACACACATATAGGGGGATACTTATGAAGCTGGTCTTGATCTCTATAACACTGTGATTTCAACAGGTTATATCCCATATTCCTCTTGCTGGATCAATTATTTTGGCTGCCTCTGAAACTCTCATCTCAACTTGAGAGAATAATTAGGAGCATATTAAGAGTTTGTGAACAAATAAAACACTGCTGCTCTGCTGAAAAGGCTACATGTTCTCCATAATATCTTAGTGGGCAGCAGGTTAACTCAACTTTTAGACCTATCAAGACCAACCAAGGGAGACTCACCATAATTATACTTCTCTTTGAAGATCCAGTTCTTCTGATTGGACCACCTCTGATCCCAGTCACCTCCCACTCCACTCAGCACTGTTTCCTCCTCATCATATTCTGAAGCATAGTCTTCCTCGTCCTCCTCCTCTTCCTCAGCCCTGCTCCTTGTGTCCAAGTTGTCATCTTCATCACCTTCCTCCACAGGGTCTGTGTATTCCCAGAAAAGTGGCCAAAAGAGATCTTTATGGGACAGCCATTCTGAAGAAGTCAGAGACCAGTCATTCCTAGTTTCCTTCAACAAGTCCATCTCCATCTCAGCCTGAGGATCATCTACTACCTCTATGGTCACCTGAAAAACAAAGTACCAGCTAAGACTGTTGGAGGAGCACAAAAACTAAAGCAAAGCCCTGTACTGTCATTCAACACAACCTTCCTTCAAATGCCTCATTCTGTTTGCCCATCTTAGCTTTTACATCTTTCTCTTGATTCAATGCTGAACAAGTCATTCAATTTTTTGTGTTCTCCTGACCCTGATTTGTTTTCTCCTACTGTTTCCCATGGCTGCTTATTCCTCTCTTGCTCTCGGGCCCTGTGTACACTTACCTGGCATGCAGAGCCTCTAGAGCCGTGCCAGTCACGCCTCCTGCCCCAGCACAGCCTGGGAAACTCCCAGGCTGAGCTGCGGAAGGAAGGGACAGGGCTCTCGCGCGAGCAGGCAGCTCGTGCAGAGCCGAAGGACCCCGGACGTGACAGCCTCTCACCGGAGGCTGCTCGCACGATCCCTGCACCCCAGCGCCGGAAAAAGGTAAGGTGTGGAAAGGACCTATAATATCATTTCATAGTAAGATGGAGATGCAGCCAGCAAGACACAGCAAAAATCCTTATTGTCTAGATGGGTGGTGGCTGCAGAAAATCAACTTTCCTGCTGAAAAAAAATAGGACCTTCATGGGTGCAATTCCTACTATAGCCAAACAGCAAGGTTAGCCCCTAGGTCAGCGGTTCTCAACCTGTGGGTTGAGACCCCTTTGGGGGTTGAATGACCCTTTCACAGGGGTCGCCTAAGACCATCGGAAAATACGTATTTCCAATGGTCTTAGGCTCCATTCCCTCCTTGGTGGTGGTGCGCAAGTGCAAGCCATGTGCTCGCGTCCTCCTGCCCCCTTTGGCGGGAGTGTGTGTGGCCGCACGCACTCCCACCAAAGGGGCAGGAGGACGCGAGCGCGTGGCTCACACTTGCACACCACCACTCCTGGGCCTTTTTCGCATGTTACCTTATTGCGGAGGTGGGGGGTGCCCTCTCTTCGCTGCTCCTTGTCCCGCAGCTGGCTTCCTGGTTGCGCGACCGCCCCACCCCTTCCTTCCACATTGCAGCCTGGGAGCTGTAGGCTGCGCTGGGGGAGGAAGGGGCGAGGCAGTTGAGCGACCAGGAAGCCAGCTGCGGGACAAAGGAGTAGCGAAGAGAGTGCCTCGCGCAAGAACCTGCTTGCGCAAACGGCACCCCCCCACCTCCACGATAAGGTAACGTGCGGAAAAGGCCCAGGAGTGGTGGTATGCAAGCGTGCGCCACGTGCTCGCGTCCTCCTGCCCCCTGTTCAGAAGGGACTGAAATCATTCCCCTTCTCCACTACTGAGAGAACCTCCCGTTTGATGGGCCAGCTTGGGGGGACGGCAGCAGCACGGGGGCAGGCCCCCTCCTCGCCATGGCCCCTGCCCCACTCACCACGGAGGGGGGCGCTGTGAAAGGGCCAGGGGGCAAGCTGCGCCCAGCACAAAAGACAAAGGCGCTGGGATTCCTCCCTCCCCGGCCAGGGTCGACACTCTGGAAACTTTTCCCACACTGCCCCCCCCAGCGGAAATGAGAGCGAAGCAAAAGCAGAGCCCGGGGGGGTTCTCAGAGTTTTTTCCCAGGGGAGACGCGCAGCTCCTCTTCCCTCCCTGCCCACCCCCTCATTCCTGGCCGGTGAGGCGGCCATTGCTGGGGGGGGCATTGTAAATAATAAATAAATAATTTTATGGTTGGGGGTCACCACAACAAGAGGAACTGTATTAAAGGGTCACAGCATTAGGAGAGTTGAGAACCACTGCCCTAGGTGTTAACTTACAGTAAGTGTGGCTTGAAAAGATATATAATAATGATGTAGGTTACAGTTAACTGAATACTGCTTCATACCACCACCATCTTTCTGACGGGAGGAGTGTGTGTTAGAAAACAACAACAACAGCAACGGCAACAAACCCTGAGCAAATGTGGCAAAACTGATCATTTGAATCCTCACACTTGTTCACACTCTTCTGTTGTAAAAGAAACAGCACATAAATGACAGAAATGGGGAGAGAAGCATAAGAGAAGACAATACTATACAGTTGGGGATACACAATGCCTACCAAACCAAGGCAGGTTGCCTTCTCTAAACATAGGACATCTGGGCATTCCTTTCTCAGAATCCAAAGTTATTACCCTCAGGCCTTCAATCCAGCTTTCAATGGATTACTTTGGGGTCAGCTAAGCAGAAGAGGAGAACCAGCATGAGATAGTGGTTTGAGCATTGGACTGCAAACCTGGAACCAGGGCACAATTTCCTACTTGGCTAGGGAAACCCATGGGTGACCCTGGGTGCGGCTCAGCCCCGGAAAATCCTGTGAATAGGTTCTCCTTAGAGTTGCCACAAGTCACAAATGACCTGAAGGCATACAACAACAACAAAGCAGAAGTGGCCACACCAAAGATTGAACTGAGTGTGATTCTTCTTGCTGCCACATATTGGATATCAAGTCTTCCTTTACACATAATCCAACCACCTTTAATTCACTAGGATGAGACTGTATCTTAGAGCAACCTGACTGATCTCTACATTACTGGGCACTGCTAGTTTATTGTTTGTGACATCACAGTGTGAAATGAGGGGGTGTCAAGCATGTGGTCATGACATCTACCTCTTGTCTGGTCATTCCCCTTCAACCAAGTTAGGCCTGACAGTGGATCAGCCAAATGGAACTGAATCCAGGCAAAAATTGAAGTTGGGATGGTCACCAAAGCATTGTGATATATCCGCAAGTACATATCCTGTTTTTGGAATCACTCTTTGTTGTTCAGAGTTGGTAGCTGGGATGCTACTGGATTCATCTTGTGGTTTTAAAGGGGAAACACAGATTGAATGAGCAAAACAAAAAGCTGGAGGGATAGAGAGAACAGTGGTCTCTCTACAGCTAAGATGGAGAACATACAGCCATTCAGATGTTCTGGACTGAGTCCCAAACATCTGGCCATGATGGATATAGTTGATAGGAGGTATAGGCCAAAACATCCAAAGGGTCAAAGTTCCCCATTCCTGCCCTATACGAAGGCCATACTGAAAGCTGTGCTGTTCGGTACAGCAAAGAGATTGTTCTTTGTACATCATTTCTGTCCATGGAGGAGTAGGGTGGGAAATCAGCTGAAGAATGAAAAGTGCTAGTCCTGGGATCCTCCAGGAGTGACAATTTTCCTCTAAAACAATCCGCAGTCTCTCTGCGCCTTGATATGACCCCAAAACTCTCCAAACGGTTTTTGAAAACAAAACTGGAAGTGGACTTCCAGCCATTCCTAGTCTTGTTCAGGGAGGGAGCTAGTGTAGCCCATGACAGATCCCAGTGGCCAAAACTTGTTTACTCTGCTGTAAGGTTAACAACAGATTCAGCCACTTTGTTTCTCATTTAGCAAGCATAACCTGAACAGCCTATGGGCCTACCTGGATGTTTGGATTCTGGGCACTCAGATCCACATTGGCTAAGCCCGGCAGGTTCTGTAAGTCCAACACAAAGGGTGTGCTCTCTTCCTGAATTGTGCCACCTGGCTGGAGGGACTGCAACTGGTTCTTGGCAGCATGATGGAACGGCCAACGGCGCTTCTGTCGGCGTGGCATGGCTCGTCCATTTTGCCTCAGATTCCGTATCTTGTTAGAATGTGGCATCTCCTCTTCTTTGATTGAAGCCATGTCGGATGAAGTAGAGATCTATTCAATAAAGGCAGCAATGGAAGCATCAGCACTCAAATGCACTGCATATAAACATATTTATTCTTGTCCTTCTCTAACATGGTGTCCTCCAGGTATGACAGACTACAACTGATACTGGTGGCCACAATGGGAGTTGTTGTCCAACATATCTAAAAGGTGCCACATTAAGGAAGGCTGCTTTGGTTTAACTCACTTATCTTACTTGGCTTAATTCCTTATCAAACTTACACCTAAAAACTTTAGACACTGGTCTCAGTGCACTCCAAAACTTCATCCCTCTTTAGATAATATTGTTCATCACTTTACTTCAGATCATACCTCACTGTATTTTTAGGGTCCTCTTGTTCACTCTGCCCACAAGTTCATTCTGGGCTTGCCCCAAAGTCTTGCCCCAACAGGTACCACTGAAAACGTGGCTCAACAAATCTAACGGTAGAAAGTAGGTTATCTGTGTATATCTTTACTTCCAACTTCACCTAAGTTCAATGTCTTAGCTAGATGTGAGAATATTATATAACACTATTTGGAGGCCAGGCCTGCTTTTCTTCTCATAGACAGGAATGGCAGGTTTTTAACCTGTCAGTTAAAGTGCCTTGCCCCCTTATACAGCCCTGTTTTCCCCTTTAAAACCACCACCTTAGCGTATAAAGAGTAAAGCCTCTCAGTTGTTATTCAAAATGGTTTCCTATACTGTGGTAGCATGTTACTAATTGATTAGAACTAATGGAAAGTACTAAAATATAATGTACTCTTTATTAAAATAACAAACAGGGAAAGATATTGGGTGTTATAAGCATATCCAAGTAATACAGAACTTCACAAGATGTTTATTCGGTTTCTTATAGCTTAATCCAGTATTCAGATACAGAACTTTCATACACACATAGCCCTTTGGTTTCCTTTTGCTCAAAGGCTTGATTTCCAGATCAGAGTCACACCTTCTGACTCAACTCAAAATGGTTTGACTTCTCTCTCCCCCTCTCTCTAGACCTCTCAGAAGACAACTACTCTTATTCAGACACACACACACACAGCTGCCTGAAGGGCTCTCTCTCTCTGGAAATATAACTGAAGGAATCTCAAAAACCCACATCAGTGTCTTTATATATAGACCTTCTCCTCTCAAACCATACCCTCTCCCTCTCACTAATGGGCTGGGTTTCTCTCATACAGAGCCACTTTGGTTACCTGGCAACTTGTTACTAGGGTTGCCTGCCACGCAAGTTAGCCACATCCCCAGGCTCCATCACACACTGTAATCCCACTATGTTGGTTCACCAATTCCTTTTAACTATTAACCTTTGGGGCCCAGGATGTTTCAGATTCCAGCTCCCCAAACCTCTTAGAACTGACTAGACAAGCTGGGAATTCTGTGAGTTGTACTCCACAAAAGTAACTTTGCTGGTCTCTGGTTCTATTTGTGGTATATCCAGGTAGGACTAAAAAAGATGTCTACCTGAAATTGTGGAGAATTGCTGCTACTACATGTAGAATATATTGGCCTGGGAAGCCCGCTTAGTGTAGTAGTTTAAGTGTTTAACTCAAACTCCAGGAAACCACAGTTTGAATCCCTGCTCAGCCACAGAAACTCACTGGGTGACCTCGGGAAAGTCACATTCTCTCAACCTCAGAGAAAGGCATTGGCAAAACACTTATGGATAAATCTTGTCAAGAAAACCCTATGATAGGGTTGCCGTAAGCTGGAGTGGATCTGAAGGCACAGAACAACAATACTGAATTACATAAACCAATTATCTGACTTGGTAGATGGCAACTTCCTGGGATCCTGTGCACCACATAGCTTGGCCCCTTTGTAAGGATGTGCCCAACTCTGAAGCAGATTTACACGGAAAGCAAGCTTCACAGCTTAGACCTCACCTCCAACTCAGAAGCAAAAGTTAAGGTCATGTAACTGCGTTTACTTCGCCTCCATCTCTTGATAGTTTTGCTTTATTTTACTTTTTGTCTAAAACTGAGATTGCTCACTACCCTGGGGCAAGGATCTTCTGCTTGCTTATTTATGTGGCTTTCAGTATAAAGTGATCTGCAAGGTGAATTAACAGCAACATCAAGTCAAAACAGAACAAATGCAGATGCGATTTAAGTACTAGTAACATAGCAAGAATTAATCTAGGGCACAAGGACAACAACTAACTATTTGCTAAATACTCTCCAGGAGAGAAAGGTGCTTAATTTTTTTCTTAAAGTGTTCCTGTGGCAAGTTAGAAATCCAAGGCACCACCACCAAAAAAGTCCTCTTCCTCCAGAACCAGCCACTGCACACCAGCAGAATAAAGAATGTGGCCAGCAGAGATTATTAAGTTGACAAATTCTTAAGATACTTTGTAAAGCATTAAGTTTGTTGTGTGCCTTCAAGTTGTTTCCAACTTAAGGCAATCCTATCAGAGAGTTTTCTGGAGACTGACCATGTGTGATGGACCCAAAGTACTAATGTTGTAAGTAATGCCTCTATAGACAACTGCCTATCCATCATACCACTCACATTCCCAGCTTGCTGATTATACTGTATCTCATTAAAATGGCATCAGCAAAAATGGCTGTTCTGTTTCAATGTGGCAGAGAAATCAAGACTAACTAAACTTGTATATTTTATTAGGTAGGTCATTTGAACAAACAGATCCTCTCCATTTTATATTATCTGGACCTGCTGCATTCTGCAGAGTGGAAAACTGACACACTGATATATTTTATTTTTTAATCAGGACCTCATTTATGGAGAAAGAGGGGGTGAAACTTAATGTGGGAATTGGTCAGAGGTGGGAGATCAACTTGTCAATTAAAATAATGAAGCAAAACTAGAATCCTACTGAAAAGCATTGTCCCTCAATAAAAGATTTCCCTGTGTTCTGCTAGATTTAGCTCTTTGTACCAAGGAGCTCCAAAGTGTTCCTCAGAGGACTCCTCTTCATAGCATTAGCCCCTTACATCTTGCTACTGGGAGCTCAACAACAACATACAACCCAAGTTCTCCAGCCTTGTTCCCTGTATGCAACTTCCTTTCACTGCAGGAACCCAGAGTGGAGCTGCAGGATTAGAGGAAATAGGGATGCTTCCCTCCCTAGACGGGATACTGAGAAGCACTATTACCTGCAATTAGGGCTTGATGGCTTGGGAAGGACTCTTCCCCCTCCATCCCACTTTCATCCTGACCGCTGGAGCACTTCAAAGGGAGCTGGAGCCAGTCCGGACTCACTTGAGCGCACACACAAGGCATCATCAATGGATTTACAAGGGCTGCACATCAAAAGGACCTGAAGCCTGTCTTCCCCTCCCACAGTGAAAGGAAGAGAGAGCAGCAGGGAGATTGCTGGTCCCTTTGCTTTTTATTAAAGAGCCCAGCTAGCTGTGGCAAAAACACTACAATAATATACATACTTACCAAGGCTAGCTTTCACATGCACGACTGAAGAAATCACTGACTGTTCTAGTCTGCTGGGATTTGGCATGGTCTTTCACACTGTTCAGCCCCACATCCCACTTGGCAAATGAGGGCTTGATAAGAGTTAAGATTGACTCATGGGATATCCCAAAAAGACAGCCCAAGAGATAACATATACCATTGCCAGGGCCACATAAGTACTGTCCAGGGCCAGTCTGACCATTGGCCAGAATAAGGTGAGTTTGTTTTTTACTGTTCCAGAGACTAGAAAACAAACCAATGGATTAAAAACAAAAAAACAAGAGATTCCACCTAAACATTCAGAGAAATTTCTTTACTGTAAGAATTTTTTGACAGTGGAATAGCCTAGTTCAGAGTAGGGAACAGCCTCTCCTTCTTTGGAGGTCTTTAATCAGAGATTGTATGGGCATCTTTCAGGCCTGCTTTAGCTGTGCATTCCTTCATTACTCTATGACAGTGGTTCTCAACCTGTGGGTCCCCAGATGTTCGTGGACTTCAGCTCCCAGAAGCCCCAGCCACTATGGTCAATGCTCAAGGCTTCTGGGAGCTGAAGTCCACGAACATCTGGGGACCCACAGGTTGAGAACCACTGCTCTATGATGTAGCTGCCACATGTCTGATCTGGGGTCCCAGAAAAGAGTTGCAGATAGTTTGCTATTTAATTTATTATGATTATATTTTCAGTGCCAAGGAAACCATGACCAGCATCACCAAAGAGATATTTGAGGGGCTATAGCTTGACTAGCGTTGGCTGCTGCTGGATGGGGTGTAATTTCTGCTCCACACCAAGCAAAATGTCTTGTGTTGGCCCTGCCATTATCTCTTATGTTATGCCCACACATTTCAGTTAAGCTAAAGAGATCTATATCAAAATCAGCACGAAAATCTATATGCTGTAAAACTGAAGGCTCACGCAGGCTTGTAAACAGATTTATGGAATTTACTAGCCCAAGGGAAACTGAGGTAAGTCATGGGGGCTGCCCCTGAAAAGTGTTCAGAAACTACAGCTATTGCAAAATGTGTCGACAGATGTTGGACATGCATCCTAGAACCCCTACATGCCAGTCTAACAAGAACTGCTCTGGCCTCCGACTGGCTTCTGAGTTCAATTCAAGCTGCTCATTTTGCCTGTCAAAGTCCTAAACAGCTCAGGACCAGGACATGTAAAAGGCTTCCTGTCCAATATGAGCCTGCCTGAAAGCTGAGATCCTCAGCAGAGGTTATGTTGTTCATCCTACCACCCAGGTTGGTGGGTTCACAACAAGGGCTTCCTCTGTAGTGGCTCCTCAATTGTGGAAGTTCTTCCCAAAGGAAGTGAGGCTGACCCTTTTCCTTTTGCGTTTCCAGTAGGCGTAACTGGTCCCAAAAACTGCTTTGGCTACTGCAACTGTCTGGTTTTAAATTATTTTAGGCAGTGCTTTGTGTCTGTTCTTAAGCATGTTTTTTAAAAGTTTTTTTATTCATATACTTAATGTTTTGAGTTTTTTTAGATCCATTATACCTCACCTTAGAGGGCCCAGAGGGCTCAGAGATGACACATAAATCCTTTAAACGTATCAACAGCTTTCTGCACCTAGACTCCCTGCTACTCAGTCTGGGGAGCAACAAAATAACTAGTGTCAGTCATAATGTAGACCATGGAATATACTTTCAAAATCAGAACTCTCTTCAGCCCCTGATCAAAAAGAGTGAGTCACCGCTGTGCCCTTCTGGGCCTCAACTGGATTACAACATAGCTCTGACCAACCGCTAAGAACAGCGATTTCAGTTACTAGTCATCAAAAGGCTTCAATATTACTTTCAATTGATTTTTCTGGGGAAGTTACTTTTCATCCATTAGCACTTGAACCATTAGTGTTCCTTCCCATTAGTTACGTCATGCTCACTGTCCTATGTTTTTTGATTTTCAATATCCGGGAGGAGAAAAGCTAAAAAATTCACCAGCAGCACCCATACAGTGGTGGCTTGACTGATTATTCACTCTGGAGATGCTGCTCATGGCTTTAAAATAGCACCCCAAATCAAGAGAAAGACAAACAGGGAAGTGAAAGCAAAAGCGCAGGCATAGCCTGCCTGGCTCAACATACCCATCAGGAGTCAAACCTAAAACGATACAAGTGGCTCCCTGTGTGACTGACTGGCTTAAAAACCTACAGAGGCTGTTTGTGCCCTGATTATGGATTGTCTTTTGCTCAGAGGCCTCGATGGTATTGATACCACTCTCATTTTGGTACCCTGTTGAAATCAGACTATCCATCCAAATGCTGGAGGCTCTGTGGAATTCAGGTTATTTTAATGACACTGAATTGTTACTAAGCTGGGATGGGTGAGCTCTTGAAGCCCAGGAGTCACATTTCCCACAGTGGGTATCAATTTCTCACACTGGGGTAGCCACAGCCATCCCAAATCAGAGGAAAAACTAAACCAGAAGCGTCTGGAATCCACTTCCAGTTTAGACTAACATCCTGTTGAGAACTGATGGCATCATAAACAACTGCACAGCTTAGAACTGTGGCAACTGCTGTATTCCCAGGAGGTGAAATCAGCTGCAGCTGCATCATCAGCCCCATTGCACAAGCATGGTGAGCAACACGGCCACTGTGTAGCAGTCACAATGTGCAACTGTATGGCACAGTAAGGAACAGGTTGCTCTTGCAGAACGACAGTGCAAGGAGAGGGACGACAGCCCCCAATAGAGTCACAGGTAACTTGGCAACGTTGGCAAAGAGGGCAATGTTAAGCCACAGCTGCCTTGTGCCTCACTGGAAAAAATTCCCCACCTTCTGTGATGCCTCATTGTGCAGTTCTAGGTCCTCATATCAGATTCAAGCCAGTAAGCAGAATTAAAAATACACATACCCAGTAACAACAGGATAAAAACTGGCAGGTAAGTACGTTGCAGAGAACTACAGAAAACAACAACTGAAGTTAGAACTTGACAGTATTTTGTGACTGAAAAGTTGCCATTCATATATAAATGAGCTGTCTCTCTTTTCTCCCCACCCTGTAGTGATAGTATCAGTATAAAACTGGTAGGAGAATTTAGTGCTGGAAGAAATTCAAACCACTGTGAGGGCCAGAGGTAAGACAAGCAAAGCACTCCCGAGGCCCTCAGCTCCATGTTGTGGATCCCCGTTTAAACAGAAGAAAGAGAATCTCCAGACATCACTCAGAGAGCTGGGGAACATCATCAGGAGAGGTCTATTGTTCTCATGTCCCAAAGGCATCTGGTTGACCACTGTGAGAACTGTATTATTTTATTTAAAGAGTGCATTTTGGCTGGTCCAGGAGTGATTTTCTAACATTCAGCTCCATACAGGAGAAGATTGTCCTTAAGGTAGCCTAATTCCAAGGCAGTCAGGGCTTTAAAGGTTCTGTACTCTTTAAGTGGTCCTAGATGCAGGCTCGGTGCCAGTGAAACCAGAGTAATGAGAGATCATGAGTCATCCAACAGTCTATTGGCAACATTTCCAAACCTTTCTCAAAGGCAATCCCAGCTTAGAATGCTGGGTGTTGCAGTTTAACAACATCTAAAGAGCCACATTATTCCCATCTCTGGTATAAACCACCTGCAAAATCTTTTGATATTCCCACTCCCCCTCAGGCTCATATGCTTGCCAATAAAATCTCTTTTTCCACTGACTAAAGGCTTAGGCCACTTCCACACTACACTATTATAGTGCTATTCCACTTTCAACATCCTGTGGAATTCTGGGGTTTGTGGTTTAATGAGGCTAAAGAGCTCTCTGGCTGAGACTTCTAAATGCCCCTCCCTAAACTACAAACCCTAGGATTCCATAACATGTTGAAAATAGAATAATAGCACTATAATAGCGTAGTTCAGAAATAGCCTCTGTCACTAATTTCACATTCTTGGATGTTGGGAGTACCCAGGCATACAGGTAACAGAAGGGAAGGAAGCGAAATGAAAGGACTCCGCTTGAAATAAGAATCTTGCACATATCAAACGAAAGTTTCCTTCAGTCCCAAATTTCTAGCATTGCAGGAATGTAAAACTTCAGTTGAGCACTTAGAAATACAGTTCAGGCACCCAAAGAACAGAGGCAAGCAAAACTAACAAAGGAATGTGAATACAGCAAATATAAAATTTCTGGATGTGAACAGTTTTCAGTGTGTCTGATATGCTAGAAATTGAGGACTGAAGGAAAATTTCGCTGAAGAGGGGCAGAAGTCTTTTCTGGAGTGGGAACGATCCACTCTTCCAGAGCTACACTGCTGGTGGCACACTTAGACCAGCAGCTTTGAGAACCCTTTCTCTTCTGCTGTAAGCTACATGTGGAATTGCAACTTTCTGGTTTTTAGATGGTGAGAAAGGTAAGAATAGTGGTTTTTTTAAAAGGTAAATGCAACACAGCTTTGTGGATGGGCAAGTGACACCCAGACATATCATTTTAGCTATGTGCTAATTTCCTTTTCATTTAAAGTTAATTGTATGATTTTCCCTTGTCCATTTAAAGTTAATTGTATGATTTTCCCCACTGTTTTTTGTGAAAACAACTGCTTAAGATAAGCATGCCTCTATGTGTATAGGTATGTGCCTGGTTGCAGGGCTGCGGAATCACTATGCCAAATCCTTGACTCCCAACTCCAGCTCCTCTATTTTTCTACGTGAATTAATTAGTAACAAATGTGAATTCATTAGTAACAACAAATTTACCGTAGTAAAATGGTGGCACAAAGCAGGTCATCACTACCACATGGATTAACAGCCTACTAAGACTGATAAAACACAAATATATTTATTTGATTGCAATTTATGAACAAGAAAACTTTTCTAAATTCCCATGAAAGCAAAGCATTTAATATTATAACCTTTATTTTGAAGCTGGAGTCAACAAATTTCTATCTATTCTGACTCTGATTCCACCTAAAGTTACTTCCAACTCCACAGTCCCATCTAACTGTGTGCTATGTGGGGTGGGTGAAGATAGCTGAACATTCAGCACAACTTAAGCATTCTGCTGCCTGAAGATGGAATCTCTTCCCCATTCCTCACAAAGAAGTTGACTGGAGTGCCAGTTGGCTATAGGGAATGAAATAACTCCTCTGGCCCCAGCTGAGCCAACATAGTGTAATGGTTTGAGTGTTGGCTGGAGACCAGGGTTTGAATCCCCATTTAGCCATGGAAACCCACTGGGTCATCCTGGGCAAGTCGCACTCTCTCAGCTACAGAGAAAGGCAAAGGCAAACCCTCTTGGAACAAATCTTGCCAAGAAAACTCCATGATAACCCCAATTTAGAGTTGCTCTAAGTCAGAAACAGCCTGAAAGCACGTAAGAAGGTCCTTTAAAAATAAAAATCTCCAACCTTACTGAGGACATGGAAGGTTATTTTCCAGGAAACTGCCCTAAAGCTTTCATAGACAGTTAAGGACCATAGTCCTGCAAAGGGATCACTGATTGGGGATAAATTTTTCAAGCCAGTTCCACCTTCTACATGCTGCAGCTAATTTAGCTAGAAAATCCCCTTTTACACTTGGAAAAGTTAGAAATTGCACCTCAGGCCTTTCCCAATTTCCTGAACATGTGCTCCCCAGTAAATGAAGAATGTAAGTTTCACCACCTGTGAACAGTTGCTCAACAGGAGAACAAGAAGGGGTACGTCATACACGCAGTTCTAAAATATGGCCAGGCAGCCTAAATGATGCTCTCTTCACAGATTTTCAGCAGCATGGCACATCCAAGTGTAGAGTTCCATGCCAAAGAAAAAGAAAAAAGTTCTTGGGGAATACTCTGACAGGTTCACTCAGCCTTCGAAAAGAAAGTCTAAGCTGTCTCTTTCGACAACAGTATAGATTTAAGGAGCAGCTGGCTTGGCCAAGTAATGCAACCACTCCTCTATCAAAGGAAGGGGAGGGCAGGGAGAAGCAGATGTGGGTTTAAGACATCTGTGCAACCTCTCCTCTTGGCGAAGACATTACACAGAGGCCTGCACCTGGTGCTCTCTGGGTTATGACACTGCATGTGCCTAGGGAATACCCAAGCACCTGCCCCTCCCCTTTCCCCACCCACCAGTTGGTCAAGATGGATGCTTGCCTAGGGCAGCAGTTTATAAGGGGCAGTGGAACAGCTGTGGATAATTAGCAAAACATGAGCTATGCGAAGGGTTCTTTTATCCCCGCTGTCCTGCAGCCTCCAGCATCCCAGGACCGAGTGAAGGAGGACAAAGGAGCCTGAAGGTAGGCTGCCAGATTCCCAAGAGGCTGTGTCTCCTATATCTTTACTATGTGAACAAACAAGTCCAGGTGCACACTCCAAAAAGCACAATGTTTCCTTGCCTGAACTCTACGACCTCCCCTCTCAAATTAAACTCATTTTTTTAAACTCCCTAATGCAGCTTCTGGCTTTGACAGCTGGAAAAGAGACATGCATTTTAATAAACTCAGTGTCTCTCCCTCCTCCCATTCATATATCCCCATGAGGTTAAAACAAACAAAACAAAACCATACAAGCCAAAAAACCACAAAGCAACCCTGCATTCTAGAAGGAGAAGAGAAACATATTAAGATGTACCACAAATTCCAACAGCAGGTTTAAAAAGAGATTGACTGAACCCCAGTGTGTTTTGGCACCAATTTGCTCGGGTGATGTCACTATTCAAGCCAATGGGAACCTCTGGAACCCCACATTTACTTTAAAACTTTTGTCTTCAGTTGGTACAGGATTTTGGGAGTGGAATAAAAAGGCAAGATACCTCTTACTGCTGAAAATCAGCTCTTTGCTTTGATTTAATCTCGTATTCATTACTCACATAACAAGAGCTCACAAACACAGGCACAGTATGGCAGGACAGCAAACTGCTATTTTAAAACTTGTTTTTATATGGGTGTTCTTGTTGTTATCCTTGCTTCAAGGGGAGAATGTTTATGGGATTTTCTGCTCCAGGTACCCAATAACTCTACCAGACTTAAGTACTATACACCTTGCCATGAAGTGCGGGTGAGGTGCCTCAGAGATCAAAATATCTTGAGCTGGCTGTGCTAAAATGATTTATCTGTCTATGGAAAGGTTAGGAGTATGAACTCTTTCCCTTAAATGTGCTTTTTACAGGAGCCTTCCAAATAAGAAAGCTGAAAATCTTGTCCAGTGAAAAAAGGATAAAATTTCTCCTTTCTTGCCCTTGCCTCAATCCCATCCAAGATTCTTTCCCTCCCAGACAGATAACTTTCCTTGTTTCCTCCCTTTCTTTTGCCCCCACCCCACCCTCCAGAATGTGAGGCTCCTCCACCCCCTATCTTTACCAATATAATTTAGCAGTTCTGAAAAGGGAAAATTGCTACAAAAGGCTAGTGCGCTTTTTGACATGCAAAAAGAAGCCTCTCTTTCATAAAAGACCAAGACTTCAATGTGTGTTTTGTGCCAGCAAACTGGATCTCAGCTGAGGACAAAGTAGTACAGAAGAGGACTTAGTTGATGTGGAAACAAATGAAAAAGGTAAAAAGCACTCCCACACGCAAGGGGGCTGCCCCGAGAGCAGGCGGAGGCTGCAGTGGGCCGTGCATTGCATGTACACACAGAAGCAGGCAAGCAAGCAAAGGCAGCCTCCTTCCCAATGCTCTGCAAAGGCACGAGCGGAGCCTCTCCCTCTCCAGCCCCCACCTGGAGCCATCATTTACCCACTGTCTGTGACAGGACAATTATCTGTTGCCAAGACAAGGACAGACGTCAGGAAGGGAGAGAATGACGCCGGTAGGTCAGGAATAAGTAGCAGGAGACAGATGGGCTCCCGGGAAAGGAATAGCCTGCCTTCATCCCCAGCCATAAAACTGAAGAGAAAATAAACCTTACAGGAACACTCAGGGCAGAGATGATGACGCTAAATGGAACGTGTCCCAACAGCAGCAGCTCCTTCCAGAGTAGGAGAGTGAAAAACATCCACAGAAATTACTATCTTTTATCTTTTCATCAAGTTACTCTACTTGGTGCATCTGGAAACTACCAGTGAAGTGCAAACGGGACCTCTTATTTGCATTAAACCTCAAAGTTTTCATTAACATCAGGTCAGGTTTAGAGATTATAATATCATAGAATCACAGAAATGGAAGAGACCACAAGGGCCAGTCCAACCCTCTGCTATACAAGAATACACAAAGCATTTCCAACAGATGGCCATCCAATCTGTTTAAAAACCTCCAAAGGAAGCTCTACCATATGCCAAGGCAGTATATTCCACTGTGGAACTGTTCTTACATAAGGAAGTTCTTCCCAAAGTTTAGATGAAATCTCTTTTCTTGAAATTTGAAGGTACTGCTCCATGTCCTAGTCTCTGGAGTAGCAGAAAATAAGCTTGTTCCATCTTCAGTACAACCTCCTTTCAAATATTTAAACATGGCTATCATGTCACCTCTTAACCATCTCCTTTTTTGTAACTTGTGATCAAGAGACCTACAGATTTTGAAAGCTGGTGTACACTTTGGTACTCCCTTTGCTTTAATTATCATAATTTGGATTGTACAACACAAGAGAAATCACACGTACTGATTTAGTTCCCACAATTTAGAGCTCTTAGTGAATATGATCTGGCTTATATGAGCTATACGGTTATTCCCTCTCCCTCCCAGATAAACAGGTTTTAAACCAATGCAGAGTTGATTTGTTCTTTTTCCTGCAAAATTTTTAATCAAAATAAAATTATCATCCTTTCCTATACAAAACAAGTCTCTCTCCACACACACACACACACACACGCACACAATGTGCGCACACACAGATTTATCTGAACCATATTGTTTCACACTGGAGAGTGCAAACTCTTTCTAAATCGTTCCTTCTTTCTTCCAAATACCGCAGCTTCTGGCAGACAAAAACCATTCATCTCAAGCAAGAGTGGGCAGCCAGTGGTCCTCCAGAAGTCCCATCATCCCTCCACATGAGGGTTGTGAAGTCAAGAGAATCCCAGGCCCTGCAACTCTAGGGATGGCCTCTCAAGCATGATACATTATGCATCTGCTAGAGTTGTTCAGAGCATGTCATTCTAAGAAAAAGCACAAAGTCTAACAGATGAGAAAGATTTCTTCGGTTGGAAATATAAATTTTCCAAGCTCTATATCGACCAGAAAAAAAAAACTTTTCCTAGATATATTTTTCTATGTGGTGTAGCGGTTTGAGTGTTGGACTACGACCCTGGAGAGCAGAGTATGATTCCCAACCAGGCCATGGAAACCGACTGGATGATCTTGGGCACACCACACACTCTCAACTCCCAGAAAACCCTGTGAGAGGTTCGCATTAAGACTGTCATAAGTCAGAAACAACTTGAAAACACACAACAGGTACCCACTGGAAACTGTTGGGACCTTACGTCTTTTGTCTGTGGGAGTTAGAACTCTGCAGTTGTATAACATCACATCCAGTAAGTAGAGAGATGCTGTTACATTATTGCATAGCAGAACCGGTGAAATGCCTGATGGGCATTAGTGCACAGTGCACATCAGTGTGTGATGAGCATTGACCTGCATCACACACTGATGCACATCATGCAGCAATGCACAGCAGGTGTTCTTGCCAGTATCCCATTATGCACCTTTGCAATTCAATAAAGGTGTTTTTTAGTGCCACTGCTAAGTATAAGTATTTGCTGGCATATAAGATGCACTTTCCCCCCTAAAAATACCCTCTGGAAATGAGGTGTGTCTTATATATCTGCAAATACAGTAAAGCTAAAAATATATAGAGAAAGGAGGGGGAGCAAAAGGAGTTCCCCCTGCCCAGCCAAAACAGGAAAGGAGGAAGCAGTGGAAGCCTAGTGTAGCAGTCTTTCCCTTCCCTTCCTCTCCTGGGCAATTTGACTCTTCTGAAAGTTCCCTCTGCCCAAGCAAACAGGAAGGGTGGGGGGGTACAGCACTCTTTTCATTCCTCTCCTTTCCGGTGCATTTTGCCTCACCAGGGAACTAAAAATTTTTTTTTCCTGCAAAGTACTCCTTGAAAAGTGGGGTGTGTCTTATATGCTGGTGTGTCTAATATGCTGGGAAATATGGTGTATGTAAAGTTATGTAACACAACAGGTCATAAAGGTTTCCAGTGACCACTTATAAGAATACATTGCGGCTATAATCCAGCCACAGAAGCTTTTCCAAACAAAAAAGGAAGTTCCTGTATTTAATAGATTGCGCTCATTAACCAATGCCCTTCAGTGTCTGCATTTGCTTTTCTTTTTTTAGGTTGTAACTTCCTTCCTGAGCCCACAAACATCATCATCATCACACTACTAACACCACTATATGTTTTTGGGAGGGAAAGATGGAGTTAATTACGACAGATCATGAACAGCACAACAGAAACTAACAGGCAATCCAAACAAACACATTCATTCAGAAGGAAGCTTTACTGGGTTTACATCTTTAAAATGCTGAGAATCTAACATGTCCTTTTTTCCATGCTCTGATCCAGCTTTGATCTAGCCTGGCTTTGATTACAGATCTGCTGAGAGAGGACTTAGTTTCTGTCTTCACTATAATTTACACAGTATATTGCCACTGCTACGAAAAAAAATGGAGCCATGCTGAGTCCTAGAGCACGGAATTAAAACTGGAAAACTACTTTGGTATGGATATATAAGGTGGGAGCAAAAGTAAGCAGCAAATGAAGAAATACATGACAATGAGCAGCAAGGAAGGAGGCCATTAAAAAAAAAAGGCAGGTAACACATATTGACTGGGAGATTCTGGGAACTGCACTCCAAAAAGTAACATTTCTAAGCTCTGCTCCAATTATTGTTCAACTGTCATTCTCATCAGCCAGCCAGGATCATGCCAAAGGATGATGGGAATAATAGTTAAATCAACAGCTGAAGGGAAACAGTTGCAGCCCTTATGTGGAACACTGAAAAGAGGTATCAGTGACAAGTAAAAAATGACAGCAGGAATGCCCCCTCTCATCTGAACCATCCCATGGGGATCACGGGAGCTTTAATTCTTTGCTCCTCCTGCAGAGATCCTGATGTGGACGGTGGGGGCACGCCTTTTATTTCCACTTGAAGAACTCCCTTTGATACCAATGGAAATTTTTTTCTCAGCTTTTGAGAAAGATCAGTCCCTCAGCAACTAGTTGCTTTTTTGAAAGCCACTGACACGTCTGCTTTGTGTAAATGGCACCTAGTCTAGTTCAAAGTTCAGAGAAGTTACTTTTCCAGAAGCAGCCTTTTCTGATGTTGAACAGCTCTTACTGCCAGGACATTTGTAAACCAGTGGGCCAAAAGCATTGTAAACAAAGGGCAGAAGCAAGTCTGCATAGACAAATCTCTTCCGAAACTTCACGTGGATAACACTTCATAAAGTAATAGTACAACCATTTTTTTTTTTTTTTGGAAAGCAGTGTCCAATTCTGGGCAACACAGTTAAAGGAGGACGTTCACAAGTTGGAATGTCTCCAGAGAAGGGCAACCAGAACAGCAAAGGGTCTGGAAACCAAGCCCTACAAAGGAACAATGTAGGGATCTGGGTATGTTTAGTGTAGAGAAGACTAAGCAGTGATGTGACAGCCTGTGAAGGGAGGAGCCAGGCAAGCGTGGTTGGGGCCAGCCAATCACAGTTCAGAGAGTGCTGTGGCGGGAGCTATGGGAGAGCAGGGATACAAAACTGAGGCTTGTCTCTGACAGAAGAGAAATGAAGAAAGACGACATAAGGACAGGGAAAAGATTGCAGAGGGATAGGGGAAGGGTGGCCTAGAGAGAGGGAAAAACTGTAGTACAGATAGGACAGTTAGCAACGAACTGAATAGGGTTTGGGGGAGCTGTGAATGATTAAATAGTTCAGGTGTTAATGGGTGATCTCTATGTTTTAATAAGCAATAAGCAAGATGAACTCCAACTCTTAGTACAACAAAATAAATATGACGTGATAGGCATCACTGAAACCTGGTGGGATGAATCTCATGACTGGAATGTAGGAATAAGGGGGTCTAACTTATTTCGCAGAAATAAACCAAACAAGAAAGGAGTAGGAGTAGCCTTATACATTAAGGATGTTCTCGCCTATGAAGCAATCCATGACTTAAATCTGAGAAGCCAAGTGGAGAGCATCTGAGTAAGAATTAAGGGAGTGAGAAACAATAGGGATGTGATTGTGGGGGTTTGCTCCAGGCCTCTGGGCCACCCTGAGGACTTGGATGAGGCCTTCCTGGAGCAGATGACCACACATTCAAAAACGAGAGATGCCGTGTTAATGGGAGATTTCAATTATCCTGATATTTGTTGGCAGTCAAATTCTGCAAAGACTGCAAGGTCCAACAGGTTACTCACTTGCCTTGCAGACAATTTCATGGTCCAGAAGGTGGAAGAGGCAACAAGGGGATCGGCTATTTTAGATCTGATCCTGACCAACAGGGATGACCTAGTTGATGAGGTGGAGGTGGTGGGCGCCTTAAGAGGGAGGGACCATGCTCTTTTGGAGTTTGTCATCCAGTGGGAAGGAGAAGCCAAGTGTAGCCAGACATGCATCCTAAACTTTAAGAAAGCTGATTTCTCTAAACTTAGGGAGTTACTTGCTGAAATCCCATGGTCAGGAATACTAAAAGAGAAAGGAGTTCATGATGGATGGGAGTTTCTTAAAAGTGAGATACTGAAGGCACAATTGAAAACTGTGCCAATAACGGCAGGCGTCTAAAGAAACTGGAATGGTTGACTGAAGAACTCTCAGCTGAGCTAAGTGTTAAAAGAAACATGTACAGGAAATGGAAAAATGGTGAAACCACCAAAGAGGAATTCAAGCAAATAGCCAGGAGATGTAGAGAGAAGGTCAGAAAAGCTAAAGTGCAGAATGAACTCAGGTTTGCCAGAGACATCAAAAACAATAAAAAGGGCTTTTTTAAAAATGTCCACAGCAAAAGGAAAAACAAGGAAATGATAGGATCACTACGTGGAGAAGGTGACCAATTAATAACGGGCTGGAGCAGAAGGCAGAACTACTTAATACCTTCTTTGCCTCAGTTTTCTCCCAAAAGAAGTACCCAACCTGGGGCGTGTGGAGCAGGTGAGGAAGCGAGGGAAATGCAGCACAGAATAAGTAGAGAAGTAGTACAGGAATATTTGGCTAAACTAGATGAATTCAAGTCCCCAGGGTCAGACGAATTACATCCAAGGATATTAAAAGAACTGGCAGAAGTCATTTCTGAACCACTTGCAATAATCTTTCAGAACTCTTGGAGAACAAGAGAAGTCCCAGCAGACTGGAGGAGGGCAAATGTCGTCCCCATCTTCAAGAAGGGGAAAAAAGAGGACAATTCCAGGAAAGATCCTAGAGCAAATCACTAACAGTCAGTTTGTAATTACTTAGAAAGCAATGCTGTAATCACTAAAAGCCAGCATGGATTTCTCAGAAATAAGTCATCCCAGACTAATCTTATCTCTTTTTATGATAGCATTACAAGCTTGATAGACGAAGGGAATGCTGTAGATGTAGCATATCTTGACCTCAGTAAGGCCTTTGACAAAGTTTCACATGACATTCTTGCAAAGAAGCTAGTAAAATGCAGGCTAGACAGGGCTACTGTTAGGTGGATTTGTAATTGGTTGACTAACCGCACCCAAAGGGTGATCACCAATGGCTGCTTTTTGTCCTGGAGAGAAGTGACTAGTGGTGTGCCACAGGGTTCTGTCCTGGGCCCAGTGCTGTTCAACATCTTCATCAATGACTTGGATGAGGGAGTGGAGGGCATGCTGATCAAATTTGCAATGATACCAAACTGGGAGGGGTTGCTAACACACCAGAGGATAGGATCAAATTTCAATACAACCTTGACAGGTTGGGGAGCTGGGCCAAAGCTAACAAAATGAATTTCAACAGAGAGAAATGTAGGGTCCTGCACTCGGGCAGAAAAAATGAAAGTCACAAGTATAGGATGAGGGACATGTGGCTGGACAGCAGTACATGTGAAAAGGATCTAGGAGTCTTGGTAGAGCACAAGCTGAACATGAGTCAGCAGTGTGACACGGCAGCCAAGAAACCCAATGTGGTTCTTGGTTGCATCAATAGCAGCATGGTGTCCAGATCGAGGGAGGTAATGGTACCACTCTCTTCTGCATTGGTTAGGCCTCATTTGGAATACTGTGTCAAGTTCTGGGCACCTTAATTCAAGAAGGATGTCAACAAGCTGGAACAAGTCCAGAGGAGGGTGACCAAAATGGTGAAGGGTCTGGAAGCCATGCCTCATGAAGAACGCCTTAGGGAGCTGGGTATGTTTAGTCTGCAGAAGAGAAGGTAAAGAGGGGACATGATAGCCATGTTTAAATATTTGAAGGGATGTCATGTTGAGGAGGGAGCAGGTTTGTTCTCTACCGCTCCAGAGACTAAGACAAGGAACAATGGATTCAAGCTGCAGGAAAGGAGACTCCACCTGAACCTCAGGAAGAACTTCCTCTCGGTCAGAGCTGTCCAGCAGTGGAATATGCTGCCTCGGAGTGTGGTAGAGTCTTCTTTGGAGGTTTTTAAGCAGAGGCTAGATGGCCATCTGTTGGGAATGCTTTGATGGGTGTTCCTGCATAGCAGGGGATTGGACTGGATGGCCCCTGAGGTCTCTTCCAACTCTATGATTCTATGATTCTGCTTGCTAATTCTTTTTTACAACTGTGCCTGGTTGTGCCTGTTAAATTTTGATAGTCCATCTGGTCATGCTTATCACAATACTCACGGAACAACACATCCACTGGTCCACAGAGAGATCCCCTTGAGGCCCAAGCACCTGATCCAGGGAGGGATCTTGAGGCAGAAAGAGCCAGGGTGAGAGACAAGAGCCCAAGGAGTTGGAACTGTGGGGCCAGCCTAGAGAGGGAATCCCTCACATGGCCAGCTTTAAATATCTGGAGGGATGTCATCTAGAAGGTGGACTCAGCTTGTTTTTCTTTGGTTCCAGGAATCAGGGCACAAACCAATGAATTAAAAGTGAAAGAAAATGGATTCCACCTAAACACTTCCTGATTGTAAGAGCTTTTTAAAGTGGTATGGTCGGCCTTGGAAGGTGATGGGACTTTCCTTCATTGGAGGCTTTTAAACAGAAGTTGGATGGCTATGTTTCAGGAATGCTTTACCTGTGTATTCCTGCAAGATAGAGGGCTGCACTAAGTGGCCCCTGCGGTTCTTTCCATATCTATGAATCTACACATTTGGTTAAAGTAGGCTCTCATTTAGGGAGTCTCAAATTACAAAAAAAATAAAAAATGGGTGTGCATGTACGTACCTTCAAGTTGCCCATTGACTTACGGTGACCTTCCCCCCACAATCAAGAATTTCATAGGATTTTCTTAGACAAGGAATATTCAGAGGTGGCTTGTCAGTTCTGTCCTCTGAAATATAGCTTATAGCACCTGGTCTCCCATCCAAGTACTAACCTAACCAGGCCTGATCCTGCTTAGCTTCCAAGAACAGACAGGATCTGGTGCCTTTAGAGTATTTAGGCCTACAAGAACAATACTGATCTATAAAAGATGTCACAAGACTTTGATTACTTTATGTGTCTAGCAATAGTCCCACTGTCCTGTAATATATTCCAACTCTATATCTGTCTTTGATGTTGACTATTCTAGCATATTTCTAAGTGTTACAATTTGTCTTTGACATGTATCACTTCTGAATAACCACAGAATATACACACACACAGACACCACAGCATTTATTTTTTTATAGATAGATACAGATACAGATAAAAAAACCAGCCCTCTGAATAAGTTAAAGAACAGCTGTACTCAGAAATTTGGAAACAATAAAAGAGTTGATACAAAACCAGCAGGTACCAGCAGCATATCTGGCTAAATTCATCTTCCTCTATGATGCTCCAAAGAGTTAGTTGTTGCTTAATGAATGCCTGGCAGGTAGATAAAGACACAGGGCTTGGGCCTACATGTACCTTGTTATGGCCCTCAAAAAATATGATAGAATATATTTAAATTATATTTATTTGTTTACTGATGTGTGACTGCATAAAGAGAGCGCAGCAGCAACTTCAGAAATTTTTGTTGTAGATTGGATTTATGCCTCTGAAGCAGGCCAATTAATTTAGAAACAGGCCAAAACATGTTCGTTTGTTTAAAGAATAAACCTGGACCATTCATAAGCGCATGAAGCCTAGTCTCCTTTTTCTTCTAAGCTGATTACAAATAGTAAAATATTTTTGGTAAAAATGTCTCTGACCTACACAATTCACTGCTGCAGGATATTTTGACATCTGGTGGATTCACTTTTAAAAATTACAGCTGGAAGAAAACATTAATGGCTATAGCCAGGTTTTAGAACCAACACGCACCTGGATCATGGGACATGGAGAATGAAAATAGAAATGTTCTGCACGGTCTTTCCTTGGGCATTTCACTGTTTGCTGTTAGGGCTAAAAGTGCCAAACTAGACGGACTCCGGACCTTCCTTGTCATGGCAATTTTCCTATCAATGTTCTGTCCCTTGTTGCTGTTGATGTGTGCTTTCAAGTCATTTCCAACTTATCACGATCTTAAGGTGAACCTATCACAGAGTTTTCAGGGGGCTGAGAGTCTGTGACATGCAAAAAGTCAACCAGTGGGCTTCTATGGCCAAGTGGGGAATTCAACCCTGGTCCACAAGGTTGTAGTGCACTGCTCAAACCACTACACCACACTGGCTAATAGCTGCTAAATAAACAATATGCTTAATATAATTCCACAAAAATAAATGGTTTGGCAGAGAAGACTTTTGTGGAAACAAACAAGTGCTTAATTAGGGTTGACAGGGGTTCCTTATTCTAAGGAGTGTCTCTGATTTGCAGACAGGAAAGTGTGTGTTTTATGCAGAGGTCCCTTATTATAAGGGATGAGCCCTATCTGACGATTGGAAAGATTTTTATAGACTGAACAAGATGCCAAAAAATCCTATATTTTGGGCAGTGGGTAATTCATATAGACAGAAATCATGCAATTTATTAATGTGGACAGTATGTTAATTTTTCAGGGAAACACATGGCTGGGTTAACTGCAACCAATGCTTTTATTTGGTATTTAGGTAGAACACACACTTCCTGATTGTCAGTCTTCCATGTCGTGAATTTCCTGGCCACACTATGCTCTAATGCTTCAGCTCTTTAAAGTCTATTGCCTTGTAGTCCCACGTAGAGTTCTCACATTACTAGAACACAGGGTTCACTGATGCAGAACATCCAGCAGTGAAACAAGTGAAGTGCTAAATGTGCAATTTAAGATGGAGATTTCACTGTGCACTTCACTATTAATCAAGAGTGGGCAAACTGCAGCCCTCCAAATACTGCAGGTCTATAGCTCCCCTTTCAGCCCTAGGTGGCATCACCAGTAGTGAAGAATGCTGGGAGTTGACAGTATAGCAAAAGCTAGAAGGCTGCACTTTACCACCCCTGCTGAAAAGAACAGCAAGAATGTTTTTGCAAATACATCATCCCACAGGTATACTCACGAGGGAGTACTAAATCACTGCAGCTCCCTACTGGGCATATGTTCTCTAAAAAATCCATGCCTGCTCTAAGTAGTGTATGAAATGACCAATGCAACACACCTGCATTTATAAAAGAAAAAAAATGGCCTGTAGGTTTTCAGAATGACATTAAGAGTGCAATATAGGCATTACCTCAGTTGACAAAGCTTCTGACAGGCTATTTTTACAGTCTTTTTTATCCCGCTCCTCTCTTCCCTTCATGTCCTGTATCCAGCTGGAAATTTTAGCAACATCAGCACTGAGAGGATAGTGAAAGAGAAGCACAGACTTTCAGTGTTGAGTTGCAGCAGCACATCTGCAGTAAACAACACAATAAAGCCTGAGCCCGGAAAGAAAAGAATTTTACTTTAGACAATCGTACCGTAACTGTGTGTGCCTGCCTATGACAGGTAAGATAAACAGCAGCTGCCTCCAGAAGCTCTTACTCAATGTATACAAACAGCAAAATAAAGAGAAGAGGGGAAAGCAAAGAAATCTGACTCTGAAGCTATCAGCATGTTAAAAGTCATACTGTGTATCTATAAGCTTGGCCATCAAAATGGAAATCATAAGGAAGATGGAGGCAGCTGAAGGAAAAAGCAATCTCTGGGTACAGTTTGGAAGAAGCTTTCAAGTGGTCTCTAGAAGATTCAAAATGTTTTTCTTTACTTATGCAAGCTTACCTGACTGGTTGTTCCATTTTACATATGCATGTTATTAGTTTTGGATAAAAAGCTGGATGGAATATGTCGAACTGAGCATCTTTTTGTGGTATTTAAAGCTATCTCTATTCTGTTTCTGTTACAATCCTCCCTCTATATTTGCAGGTTTGACCTTTGCAAACTTGATTATTCTGATTGCCCCCTCCCTTTCTCCTCCTCCCATTCCCCTGCCTTTTGCCTGGGCGCTTGCGTCTTCCTTCCATAGACCTGGGCAAAAGGCAAGCAAATGGCAGGGGGCAGCTCTGTGCACGTGCCTTCCCCAGTTGTGTTGCTGCCCCCTCCCATTCACTTGCCTGTTGCCCAGGTACCTGTAAGGCAGTGCACCCAGGTGAAATGCAAGCATATGGAGGCAACCCTGGAAGGGAATGGGAAGGGGAGTGCTCACTTAGGCAGAGGGGTGGTTATTCATGGTTTTTTCTGTGTGAACCCTTGCAAAGGTCGAGGGGCACTGTATTTCTGCCTCTAGTACCAAATTTCCTGTTAAAGAAGTTAGGCCTAAGAATGCCTCTACTTCGTTAATTTGCACCTCTCTCCATTATTCTTTAGTGGCCAGAATCATGCCCTCCTCAGTGCAATAACAAGATGACACTTTTTGTAAAATGGCAAAACCAGCTAACTACCTCCACAATCCATTCCTTCACAGTCAACTGAAGCTGGTAACACAAATGACATCTGCCAACAGAGATTAAGCTTGTCCAAAGTCTTAAATTAGTAGTATCTACACAGCTGGACAACTATAATTGTTGTCTAGGGCAGAAATCCATTTCTGTATGAGATGGATCTTCACTAACATGGTTCTAAGTATCTTTTGAGATCCACACTTAAAGTCACATTTAGTACACTGTTTCACTGTCACATCACTCTTCAACTGTGATGGTCTTTATTCCCATGCTTTCACCTTATGGAATCAAAGAATCATACAGCTGGAAGAGACCAAGCCCCTGACATCAAGTCCAACTCAACTCCTGACATACAGGAATACACAGTCAAAGCATTCCGAAAAGATGGCCATCCAGCATTTGTTTAAAAACTTCCAAAGAAGCAGACTTCACCACACTCTGAGGTAGCATGTTCCACTGTCAATCTGCGCTTACCACAAGGAAGTTCTTTCCAATGCTTAGATGGAATCTCTTTTCCTGAAGTCTGAAGCCATTGCTCCATGTCCTAATCTCTGGAGCAGTAGAAAACAGGCTTGTTCCATCCTCCATATGACATCCATTCAAGCACTTAAACCTGGCTATCTTGTCACCTCTTAACCTTCTCTTCTCCACACTAAACATACCCAGCTTCCTAAGCCTCTCCTCATAGGCCATGGTTTCTACTATTTCGGTTGCCCTCCTCTAGACATGTTTCAGCTTGTCAACAGCCTTCCTGAACTGCGGTATCCAGACCTAGACACAGTATTCCAGGTGAGGTCTGACCAAAGCTTAGGCCAGGGATTCCTAATTTGTGGTCTGTGGACCCTCAAGGAGGGGTTCATGCATGGACTTGAGGGGACTGTGAACCAAGCACTCTCCTCAATGAAGTTTTTTCTTCCTCTTTTTTTCCTGTTGCATTCAAAATTGTGTTTAAGGGACCCACGGTGAAATTCTTGAAAGAATCTATGATCTCTAAGCGGTATGAACTATTGCTTTAAGCTGAGCAGGCATAGAATATAGCCTCTTTTATTCAAACACCATAATGAACAAATTTGCCACCACAGTCCAGTGAGTTTTACTCTAGTGAAGGGGACCAGTCTTGGTCTCAACCATCTCTCTCTCTCTCTCTCTCTCTACACACACACACACACAAGCACAGCCCTTGTGCTGTTGTTAAGGTTAGTACTGCCCTGCAGTTTTGTACTCAACAGTTGCTGCTGATTTGTCAACGCTGACTTTTACTAAAAAGTGTGCACACACAAGGAGGGGGGGAAACCAACCCTTTCTGCAAGTTTTCATTGGCAGGACCGTAGTTCATCAGCTGGTGAAAATGTTAGGAGAGAATTCATCAGTACTGAATGCATGGACCATAACAGGCTAAATCAGTTGTAGAAAACCTGTTTTGTTTTTTCAAAACAACAACAATGCGATTGCAATTCTTTTGGAAGGTAATTACCAGAAAAATACAGAACTTAACACTCAAAAGTAGGTTTAAATATCTTCCAAGTCTTGCGGGCAATCACGCGGTCACACACTTTATTAACAGGTGAGTCACTACCGAGATGAACCCCAGCTCCTCCGGAACAGGCTAGAGGTAACGCCACAGAAAGACGGCAATGCGAGGGCAAACCCGCTTTTCACTCACCTCCACCAACTCATAGTTCCTTTCCTTCGGGCTGTGGTTGCGGTGCCTCCTCAAGGGCAGCCCTTTCACTGCAGCCAGCAGAGCGGCCAGCCACACAAGGCTAAGAATCAGCGCAACTTTCCCTCTGAGCTTAGACATCGCTCCCTCTCCCGCTCCGCCAGTCCTCCTCCGCAGCACGCACAAGGCCGGCCAAGGGAGCCGCCGGGCAACGCGCGCTAACCCGACTTCTTACTCCCCGAAAAGAGCGGGCAAGAAAACGCGAGCCCGCCTCGAGTTGCAAGGCGAGAGGGCGAAACGCGGAGAACACCCCGCAATCCTCTTTGCAGCCTTCTGTGGCTGCGGCTGCGGCTGCTCCGCGCTGCGCCTCTGCAGAAGTCCCCAGCCGATGAGAGCGTGTGCGCCGAGGGGCGAGTGAAAAGATTAGGCGAGGGAAGGTCTCTCGCTCTCTTTCTTTCTCTCTCCCGCCCCCCCACGGCCCCCGCCCCGGCTCGCGTTTCCCCTGTCCCCCTCTGATCTCTCTCCGTTTGCTGGTCACGTTTTGATTCCCACCAGCCCTGGCTGGCGGCCGGGTCGCTGATGCCGGAGGACGGCTGGGGGCACGAAACAGAGAGAGGGAGGGCGGGCGGGAGGAAGGAGGGCGCGGGCTGCCTGTGCGGGCAGAAGAGAAGGAGAAAAGGAGCAGCTCAGAAGGACGAGGCTTCTCCTCCTCGCCGTCCCCTTCTCGATAATCCTTTTCGCGAGGCGATTTGTCTCCTCCTTCCGCCGCCCCCCGCTCGGCGCCCCGGCACGTGAACCACTTGCGCCGCGGGCCAGTCCCCCCAAGCCGCTCCAGAGCGCGCCGGCGGCGGGCGCCTCTCCCTCGGGACAGCCGCAGGGCGCCCCTCCCGGGGCGCGGGCGCGGGAGAGGGTCCCCGGGGCTCCGCAGACCTCCCGGCTCCGCTCCATGCGGGCCAGAGACGCCGCTCGGGCGACCCGCAATCCCCGCGCCTCCCTTCTCCGGCACCGCGGCTTTCCACGACCCAACCCTCGCCCCCGAGCCTCCCCTGCAACCCGCTTCGCGGCCTGGGCCGCTGGCTTGGCCGTCCGCGGCCGCATGCCTCCGCCCCCCTCCCCGCCGCGTTACCTCGGCTGCGGCCGCCGTTCCCCGCGCCGCCTGCGCCGCCCGGCTCCCGCTCGGCTCGCATTTCGCGGGCGCCTCCGCGCGTCTCCCCCGCCCTTGCCTTCTTCTTCCAAGGCGGCCCGGGCCGCTCTTTGTTCGGCAGACTCTTCGGGCTCTCCCCGTCCCCGCCGCCGCCGCCGCCGCCGCCACTCGCGCTCGAGGGCTGCAGAGGCGAAGGGGCGGCCGGCTCCGGCTTCTGCGGCAGCCAATTTGCACCTCCTCTCCCCAGCCCGAGTCTCTCCCCCCCCCCCCCGAGGACCAGATCCTTTTGCTTCCTGCAGCCCCGCCGCCGCGCCGGTCTTTCCACTGGCGGCTGGCTGGAGCGGACTCGTGCCGCCCTTCCAAGCGCCTTCGAGCAGCCCCCCCGCCTCCGCTCAACGCCCTTGCATCCCGCCCGCTCCCCTTCCCCAGCAGCCTCGTTTTCTCCTCTCCCTCGGCTGCCGCAATGGGACGACCTGTTCCCCTGGAGCTCTCGCACCCTCGCGCTCTCCCTGCAGGCCCCGTCCAGGATTTTTGCAAGGCTTGCCGCTGCGGCAACCGCCGCCGCCGCCCGCCGCCCTCACCCGCCAGCGGCTTGTGCAGGTCCCCTCTTCCCTCCTCTGGCTCTCCTTCTCCGAAGCCGCAGTTCGCTGTGACGTTGCCACTGGAGGCTCTCTCCCAAAAGGCCAAAGGAATGCGTGAGCGCGAGGGGCAGGAGTGAAGGACCCGCCGGGGCGAAACCCACCTGAATGGGTTAAATAAATAACCAGCGGCCTGGAAGCCACCGGCTGCCCCTGGGAAGGGACGGTGCGAGCTGCAAAAGGCGCTGGGAGCGACGTTTCTATCGGAGAGGGGGTAAAACTGCTGGTAAGCGCAGCTTAAGGGCGCGCAGCAGAATCTTGCTCGGTGACTCTGCCCTGGTCCGTCCGGGAAGAGGCTGGTGCTTGGGCCGCTTGGATTCATTTGCAGCGTTCCAGCCCGTTTCCGCACTAGCCTGTTACAGTGCTACAGTTCCACTTTCAACATGCTATGGAATCGTGGGGTTTGCAGTTTCGGGAAACCCCAGGATTCCATAGGATGTTGAAAGTGGAACCGTAGCGGTATAACAGGTTAGTGTGGAAATGGCCCCAGACTTGGGGTTTGGGAAACAGATCTAGTCTCCCCTCCTCCCTCTCCTCCCCTAAATCTGAGTACGGTCAGGAGGGAACATCGGAAACTACGGAAAGAGACTAATTTCCTGATGCAACCGTCATTAAGCTATTTATTTCCGTTTGTATTGTGCTTGACCTTGGAGAGCTGGAGCTAGCAAAATGAGTTTTCAGTCCAAGCAGGCAGCAGAGCGAAACCGATTTGACCTGAAGCGCGTTACTCGTTGAGCCATCGGACCAGCTGAGCATCTCACTCTTAGGCCATTTCCACACTATTCTGTTATAGTGCTATTATTCAACTTTCAACATCCTATGGAATCCTGGGGTTTGCAGTTTAGGGAGGGCCTAAACTGCAAACCCCAGGATTCCATAGGATATTGAAAGTGGAATAATGGCACTCTTAACAGAATAGTGTGGAAACGGCCTTAAATCCTGTGCAAAACTTGGCTACCTCCACCTTATTACAGTTATTTTGCTTGTTACATTTGTAGGTCCAGTTGGTCAAGAGTGCTTTATAACTTCTTGCTGTCTTCTAGAATAGCAGTTTTGGGCTTCAGCTCCCACCTCCCCAGGCAGGCATAGACATCTGGAAAGCACCAGGTAGAGGCTGTACCATAGAGGTGGGGACGGTTTACTTTCAGATGGGAGCTCTCACAGTTCCTAACCCTTGGCCATTTTGGAAACTGGAAGCTTGAAAAATCTGGAAGGGTGAAGGTTGCCTGGCCCTGTTGTACCAGAAGTTTTGAAGATACAGCTGTTATTAAGAAGACTTAATAATTCACATCAGTACTGTGTGAGCACCCTCTAAACTTGGTTAGGTTTCAGTGTTAGGAGACATGCTCAGACTACTCAGTTCTTCTGTGTGACAAGTTTCCTTGGCATCGTTGTTCATGCCATCTTTGGGCATTTATTAGATCCTCCCTGCAGGGGTAGGGGACTGTGGCAAGGCCTTGTTTTCTTTTCTTCTTACAGTTTGATATGGCAGTTTCCTGCCCCAGTCTGATAAAGTGCTTTGCCAGTTTATACACAGCTTTGCCCTTCCCTTTAAAACACCACCTTCAAGTAAAAAGGGTAAAGCCTTTCATTTGTTATTTAGAGCTATTTAATGATCAGTGGTAGTGTGGTTCTGTTTGGTTGGAACTACTGAACATTATTCAGCGGAGTCAAAACCTATAAAAATATGCTATAATTTTTGTTGAAATAAACAGAATAAAGTATTAGTTTTCATATGTATGCCCGAGCTCAAGCAGATCTTCAGAATGCACTTAAACAGCATAAAGGTATAGATTTCTCTCACACACAGCCTTCTAGCTACTCTTTTGGCTCAATACCCAAGTCTAGGTTACACTCTCTGACCAGATTCAAAAGTGGTTGATTTCTCTTCTACCTCTTTATCTCTAGGCTTTCTCTGAGAAATCAGACCCACTCACTCAACGCCCCCCACTCCAGGTTGACTGAGATACTCTCTCTACTCTCTGGCTGAAGGACTGGCTCTTAGCCCCCCTTTTGAAAATCAGACCCAACCAATTCAGTGTGTCTGCCATATGTACATTTTCACTCAGGCTTCCAACTCCTCCTTCACAATAATGGGCTGGATTTCTCTCTGGAGTAGCCATTCTGGTTGCCTGGCAACCTGTTGCTGAGTGGCTTGTCTGACACCCAGGACGTCCATTCACTGACTCCATTACAGGGACCTATTGAGATGGTCCACTATCTGAGACTTACAGAATCTGAAGCATTCTTGAATGGTCCCTTTTCTGTTCAACAGGACTGGCAGTTTGATCGAGGTTGGTCTTATGGTGAGAGGATAAACAGACATTGAGGCAGTCACTCTCAAGTGCCCAGTCTGGGACTGTGAAAATGATAATTCCCCTTGATTCACAGAACAAGGACAATGAAACAGGCTGGCTAATGGCTAGAGCACAGGTAGCATAGGTCTTGGAGCAGATGACATTGAAGAACAACAAGCACTCTCAAGCACTCTTCCTTGTGCCTATTAGGTGGCAGTGAGGCTGCTTCCAAGATTGCACCCTTAACTTACCATACATCAGAATTATTTTGAGCGTTGAGGTGTCTGTTGAGATCAAGCCTAGAGAAACCAGGAATATACCTGCATTGTTTGTTCACCTTACTACTCCATTGCTTTTTAATCCCACTACTGAGCTATTTGTTTACAGTCACAACATACGAATTTGAAATAACAGCAACTATATTTACAAACATTTTGCTAATTTGAGTGGTACAACTTATGGAAATTGGCTGTCAAGTAAAAAAAGTTTGAGAATCACTGATTTAGCCCATTGCAGAATCCAGGTACCTGAATAGCCCCAGCTAACTCCCGTTACCAGTGAGGCATTTGCTGTCCCCAGATCCACTCATTCATTCCTGCTTGCTAGATCTTAACAGTCAGGCCAAGTGGGTGTGTTGGGACAGAATGTTTCACGTGTCTTGTCCACTTGATCATGCTAAATTAACTGAAACCAGTCCCTCAGAATCCTGACCAAATAGCGTACTGGACACTTCCCCAGGCTCTGTGACAAGTGTGTCAGTTTCTGAGCAAGTACGAGCATCTTCCTCCTTGAAGTGTCTGTCAAATTTTTCACAGTAGATACCGGTAAGTGAGGTTTAATTTACATGCAAAACTCAAAAGATACAATGAAATCAAGTAAATACATCACAGATTACTTTAAAAAACTACATTGCATTAACCACTGATAATACATGAATTGACAAATTAATTTAAAGCAATGACAAAGGGAAGAGACATAAAGAAGACAGGGAAGGACTAAGCTCACCGACTGATGGAAGTGCCCGCTAACAGTTTGGCTTTTTTTAAAAAATGCACTCTGTTGCAAAGAACAGGCACTATGGTAGCTCCCATTTCCTGATCCTCCTGCATCTCTCTCACCTGATCCTCTCTCTGATCCTCTAAGGGAGGCTGACTGGCTCTGTTCCCGTTGTTCCCTACCCTGGATAAGAGCATCAACTGAGGCCAATGAGGAATGAAAGATGCAACTGCTATTTTCTGCCACAAGTCCCCCTCCTCAACTTTATCTCCCCACCACTCCTTCCTCCCAGGGAAATTGTAGCGTGTCGCCAACCAGCCCCATCTATGCTACACTAAAGAAAACATAAATGTCCAAGGATGACAAAACCCAGACATAGAACAAGCCCTTGGTATTGTCCCCCCTTGCTGGTGATCTCATCCCTCCAGAGATGACTACCATCAACATGATCACCACTCATTCCCCTCATGTCTTTCTCTTTTGCTCTCACTCACACAACCAGCATCATCTCGGCCCCAAACCACACTGAGGTTGGTTGTGCAGTTTCCTCCCTTCCAAGACCAAGGAAGAGATCAGTGGGTGGGGCCTGGGGAGCTGGAACAACCTGCCTTGTGACCCTGGCAACCTGTTGTAAGAAGCCACCTGGTTGGCATCACCCTCCACTCAGCTCTCTCTCACTTGGCCTGTGTTTAGATTTGAGCACTGCTCATGCTTCATGCTTTGTCCCTTCAGAGCTCCCACCCACCCCCTCGTTCTTTGGGACCCCTCAGACAAAGCAACTACCACCTTTGAGCCTGCCTTGAAACCTTCCCTGCTGCCCCAGCAGGGAGGAGCAGCACAACCCTGCCCAAATCCCACTCCCAAAGCAGGCCGGGCTCAGCCCGAAGAGGCAATCTGCTCCTCCTTGCATGCTTGTTCTTCTGTTCCTGTGAAGGAGAGAACTGCAGCCCTTTTCCGCCATATTCATTTTTTTTCTTACTCCAAAATGGCCTGATATGTACCCCTGGGGATGGAAGTACCCCAGGTTGGGAATAACTGGGCTGGATGAGCTACTCTGCAAATCTTGCAACCCAACACCATCGCAGTGTTTCATATATCAGACTTATACAACCTACAGGCTGGGGTACTGGGTCTCCCCATGTCCAATTTCATGGATGACTTGTCCCATGTGACTGCTATAAGGGAAAAAGCAGATTGATCTGTATCAGGATTGCTGGGAGAAGGGTGGAGAAAGAACTCTTCCTTCCACCGTGTTCCCCATGATCAAAAGCTTGCTTTGGCAGATGAGGGTTCAGATTTTAAAATTATCTGCCCTGTAAACTGGACCCTGTAGCCCTCCAAACATTTTGGGCTGCCATCATCCTTGACCCTTGGCTGTGTGGATATAGGCTGCTGGGAGTTCAATAATTGGAGGGCTACAGGTTTCTAATTCCTATTAGGCATTACAGATGCAGAAAACAAAAATTTATGAACAAGTGTTATATTAATTTAATGTCTTCTTGGGTTTATCATTAAATGCAAAGTTTCTCACACTTTCAAAAATAATGTTTTATAGTGGAAGGTGTAAACATGTTTGCGTGACATATTAGCAATTGTTAACTAATTGGCACATCAGGCCTTGTTGGCCCCCTTATACAATACAGTTCTGTGCAATCAACTCTAAAACTACCTTTATTTCAAAATCCAATATAAGCAAAGCTGTTAACAAATCAAGTTTCTGAGTCAGGAAACAAGTGGTTACATCACTATAGTTCGAAATCTTGAGACTGCAAAGTAGTCCTAGTTCAAATTCAGGCACAGAACCTGTAGTCACATCAGTGACAATGTGGTAGATATGTCAACCTTTGGTAAGTCCTTCTACTTCCAAGAAATGGTTGTGCATTGTATTACAATGGGATGTAGGCTATACCAGTGTGAGGAACCAATAGCCTTCTACATATGGGACTGCAGCTCCCATAATGCCTGGGGCTGATAAAAGTTGGGTGTCCATCATCGCAAGGGCCAGGGGTTCTGCAGTGCAGGGCAATATCTTATTATCCAGATTAAAACGTGTTTGGGGCTGTCACAGGATTTAATTATACCACACTACAGCATATCTGAGTCTTCTAATCATCTTATTCCAAGTCAACATTTCATATTGAAAGAATATCATTCAAGAATGCTGGCCAATGATATAGGATATTTTCAAATGTATCCATTAAAAAAAATTCTCACACAAGTTTTTTGTGAAGTCTTTATTAAGCAGAACATAATTTTGTCAAGCAGTTTCTCTTAGCTTAACATGCATTATTACTTTCTTGAAAATCAATACAGAATCTCCTTTTCTTCCTCCACCCTCCCCAAATGGTATTCAGCTTTGTGCTATTTGTTCAAGGTGTAAAAAAAAGGCATATTTCTGAAAGAAAACATCTTGGGGAGGTAATTAAAAATTTCACTTCAAATGTTAGTATCTATAAAAAAAAAATCTAGGATATATGTACATTATTACCAGAGAGGCATAGGAGCACAGTGCAGTTTAAAACTTTGAGTTGCAATATGGAGGACAAGCCTGCCCTGGGCTATAAAAATATGGGCCACCATTAGCTTTGGGGCTGACAAGCCTTAAGCCTCAGGCTCCATGTTTATTTCCCCCTAAATTTTCCTCCTCCACAGCTACACTGGAGGAGAGAGCTTTAATATAGGGGTTGCTGAAATACTGGCCAAAAGTGCATTTGGCAAATGAACCACACAAAGAAGACTTAAATACTTCAGTGCATTTTGTTTTGGACAGTGTTTTGATAGCCACCTCACATTTTGGAATATTCCAGCTGCTCTAGAGAATCTGTGTTAACAGATGAGTAGACAACTAGACAGCTGCAACTGCTAAGCTATATACATACAAAAGTTGCCTTCTACAAAGTCATTAATCTTAACAGCAGCCCCTAAAAAAATCAGCTACATCATGCCATGCACAACATAGACAAAAATGGTTCTTAAGTCTGACTTGGACCCCTTCTAATGTTCTTCATGAAGAAACAGAGCTCAAAGTAACAAATATGAAAACATCATGCCATTGAATTAGGATTAGACTTAATGAAATGCTTCCCATAAAAAATTCCAAAGATAGGAGCCAGGATATAGTTAACAAAGGCCAGTCTTCCATATTTATGTTGACCATATTGTTAGATTTGATGGTAACTATTGCTGTTAACCTTTTATGAGATGACAAATAATATTAGGAGAAAATGCAAACTCCTTGATGAAGTACAGCAAC
Source organism: Iguana delicatissima (assembly GCA_948472985.1). Lineage (NCBI taxonomy): Eukaryota > Metazoa > Chordata > Lepidosauria > Squamata > Iguanidae > Iguana > Iguana delicatissima. Next base: position 754,670 of record CAOKZL010000022.1, read on the forward strand.
AGGATACCATACTGCAATATTCTCTAAAAAAATGGACATGGTAAAGTGTGCATGATAAAATCTTGCAAATGAAACTGCAAGTCTTGCAGACTTGATGAGAATTAGCTGTTGTCTTGGACTACTTTAAGGTTGATAGACTGGTCTACCCATCAGTCTAGAGTATTAAAGGGAAAAACACATCTGAAAATATATTAATCTACAGGATAAAAATTAAACTTTTAAGGCCTTTTATATAGCAGTCTTGCAAATTTTAAGAAAAACTGGCAACATACCTGATTAAAGAAACAGTATTCCTTCAAAAACACTGCAAAGGCCTTTCAAGCCGATTTGTACTTATATGCCATGTCAAAGGCAAACTACAAACTAGTATATTTCAATATATGTTTTTAAAAACCATTAAAGCAAAAATGAGAGCTTTATCCAATTGTATGTATTTTGAAGGGTCAAACATTGAAAATTATGTCCACACACACACATATATATATACACACTCTGGAATTCACACCAGTCCAAAGTGCAAAGTGTCAACTGGGGGGAGTTCAGCCTTGAGATAAATACACACATCACATTACATGAATTCTTTCTTCTAAGGAAAAAAAAACCAAAATGGAAAAGCAGTTCTAATGATCCCATGTTTTATACTCTGGTCCTGAGGCAGCCAACATGTAAGTGGAGAGAGGCCCACAGCAGCAGGTAGTATCCAGATGTTGAAAACTTTTTTAAAAAAGCAGAAGGCAGTGCTACATGGTCATGAAAATAATTTGTTGCCAAGCTTCTCAAACCATGATAAAGTACTTCATTCTAAAAAGTGAAGCTTAGGGCAGGAAGAAAGGCTGCTGCTACGTGTACCAGCTGAATCATCTGCAGATCCACTGAACCCATCAAGATTAGCCCCTTTTTTCCTATGGTGCTCAACCTTGCTGGGATTGGGACCAATCGTCCAAATTTTGGTATGGTTCAGAAACAACAAATATCCTCAAAGCAAATTATTTTTTTCCCTAGGTTCTTCTATATGTTCATAGTATTCAATGTGCAACTGCAATTTAGCTGATACAATCATTCAGTAAATTTGGATCAGGCATATTTCAAGAAGTCTAAGAGCTCCAACTCAAGCAATTTTGCCTTTGATACAACTAGGACTGTAAGACAGTAGGAGGTCTAAACACACACTGCCCATTTGTCAGGTGTGCAAATAAACACACATGGTAGCTAAGAAATTAGACTTCAAGACATGGTCTTCTGTATTCTTTTTCTCCCCTATCTTTCACTCAAAGCTCATGTAGAAAAAAAGAGTATCAGACCATACTTCTCATTATCCTTCTTATTTCTGAAACCAAAGTTGACCTGAGTACTCAAGATACAACACCATATAAAATTTATTCAGGTAAATATATTTTAGTTCATTTTGCTTGCAGTTATTGGTGAAATACTTCTGCAAAAGCAGTTGTGGAAACACAACAATAAAACCATGGTCAAAACCAGCCTGCATTTACTGCAAACTTCATACGAACTAGCTTATCTTAAACCACTTTGTACTATCTTAAGATTGCTTTGTGATGATATGAAAGCACTTCCATTTATTGGGAAGGAAAAACAGTTTATTATTTTCTGATGAAAACTTTCAGCCTCTTTTCAGGTGTCAGGAGCTCTCCCAAACTATTACCACTTTATGCAGAGGACAAAGTCAGTTCAGTCCAGTGGTAGCAAATTCTTTAACTGAAATGTTTTGTAAAACATTTCATTATATTTGGTCTTGTCCTATGTTTAGACTGTATATAATCGGATTTCCAGTTGTTGCAGGAAATTATGATGTACATACATTTTACCTTAAAACGTATATATTCGCTGCAGAATACAATGTTTGTAATGTCAGCATTTCCTGATACAACCACAACATGTAGTATTGCTGCTGAATAGCTTGATTCCGCAGAAACATGGGGTCATTCCCAATATTTCTCAGTAATCCTGGACAGTAGAAACCTAAGAATGTTTTAGCATCAATAGAGGAAGGTGGCAGGTCCTCAAGAGCAGTATTTTTAACATCCAAAAAAAGTGAACATTCTAATTTCCAACAAAACAACTTTTTAGTGAACAAACCATTATAGTTGAAAGATTCTTCAAGAAACAGGGTGAAATGAACATTTACAGATAATATTACGAATTTTCCTCTTGTGCATTTCACTCTCAGTGTTAAGGTCACATTGAACAATTAGGTGGAATAGGTCCCTTTTTACTGCTAATTTTCAAAATGTCTTACATGTTAAAAACATATGACCAGGTTTCTTAGAACTCCCTCCCCCTTCATTTTAGGCTTTTGCAAATTGAGCTGTACAGTATTAGTAATTGTAGTCTGTTGTCCCTTGTCAGTATTTCTTATTTCCAAGCCATACCATGAAAATCCTGATATAACTGAGGTTCTTGCCACACTGAGAGGGAAAGCAAAGGCCAATGTTTCTGAGGCACCAGCTCCTTAATCAAACTTGCAAATATTTAGCTGCTCAGAAATTTCCAGCATTATGTATTTGTAAGAAATAATGGGGAAAGAACAAGTGAGGAGGTCTTCTAGGTGCAAAAATCTTAAAAAGAATTCTGTGGTTGAAGAACACAAGGTTAATCCATTGTGCTGTGACTTCATAATACATGCATACTGCAGCTTTGCCAATAAACAGGTCATATATGATCTTAAATAAATTAAAAAAGAACAATACATAGTAAAATGAACTCACTTGAAGATAGTGTAGCCATTTTAAAACACTTAAAGTGCAACTTATATTCCAATATCAACTAATGTATTACTTCTAAGAATTAAATCCTCCAACCTGATTTTTCTAAAAGTGAAAAATGCATCTCCCACTCTCGCATTATTTTGAGCACCTTATGGCAAAAATCTATGCAAGTCCACGGAAATGCTATGGAACCCTTATCTGATGCCAAAGGAACGGCTGATGCCACTTAAACAAAGAATCCTGACAGATCAAAAGTCTACTTTTTACTTGAAAATCTTGTCTGTTCTTGATACCCAGATTGCTATAAAAGCAATTTCCCAAAATAATCCAGATAAATACACAGCTGTTAATATGTCTTGTTGTGGATTCTGCCCCCTGTTGTCTACCCTCTGTGGCCATATCAAGCAGTTAACTTGGCTAGAGCAGTGAAAATATCATGGAATGTCCTCTTTTTTCAACATTCATGCATTCATGTTTTGTGGAAATGTACTATTCAGGAGACAGAATAGGAATGCTGCTACATGAAACAGAATAGGAATGCTGCTACATAAAAGGAGGGAAACTGAGGAATCTTTCACATTTGATTCTTTTCCCTTTAATCAATCCATCTGATTTTGGCCTCTCTCCCCAAAAGCTAATGTGATAAGAGAATACACTCACTGATCCAATATAAACAACAGAATTCATGCTGGACAATCCAACTGTGGCTAAATCTCAGAGCTGGCATGTAATTCTATATAAGGGAAATATCTATATAAAGAGCTATGCTGCCCTAAAATATCCTTTGCTACTTACCATAAGACAGCTGATACTCAGACTGAAAAATAAAGATGGTTAAGGCCCTGGAAAATTTCCTGTTTTGTGCCTTGGTAAACTGAATGCTTCTCATGTGGCAAGGCAACCACCATTTTAATAATAAAAAAATTCAAAAATGACAACATAAGTGGAAAAAGAAAATACTTTGGTTGATTATTTCTCATTAAATATATTTTAAGTTAGCTGTCAACCATTTCCTCAGAAGCCTCGACTGAACAAACTGGCTGGTCTTGCACTCTCAAGAAGATTAGACTTTAGTCAAGAAAAAGGAAATGTTGTGACAGAATCACTGCAGCATACTAAGACTCATTAAGAATGCCCACATGGCAACATGATGGGCAATACCTCCACTGCTGATAATTGTCACTGTGATGTTGCTGTGACAAATAAATAGGGGAGCAGCATTTTTAAAATGTAAGCCGAGCTCTTCTCTGGAGCAAGACCTCGAAGCAATGGAACAAAAGCGAGGTTTTGTTTTGCCATTACAACACACCATTTAGAGCTGCTGTGGCCACTTCAGTTTTGTGAGTAAAAAGTCATTTTGTTTAAGCTAAGCAGTCATTAAGTGTTTGGTCAAGATCCTTGGCCTCTGAGCCACATAGAGTTCTGAGGAGTGTGCTCCGTCTGCAAAAAGACATGGAAAGAACTCAATCTTCAGTCTCTTCATATGTAGTCTCATCAAAAGGTCGATCAAGGAGAGGTACCAGTCGGTGACGGGAGTACTTCAACAGCAAGAGGTCTCCAACTTCATCTATCTCCTTTAAAGCCTGGCAAAGAAAAATGAACACTAAGTGTAAGAGAGAGATCGCTTCTCCTCTTCAAAAAGTGTGACAGGAAACACAACAGTTTAAGAGCAGCTTGGTACATTGCTGTTACTACTACTACCACTTGTTATGTGCCTTCAAGACATTTCCAATTTTTGGTGAACCTATCACAGGGTTTTCCTGACAAGATTTGTTCAGAGAAGGTTTGCCCTTGTCTTCCTCTGAGGCTGAGGAAGTATGACTTGCCCAAGATTATCCTGTGGGTTTCCCTGGCTCAATGAGGATTTGAACTCTGGTCTCCAGAGTTGTAGTCCAACACTCAAATCACTACATCATGCTGACTCTCATTACTACTACTACCACCACCACCATTACTACTATGTGACTACTTTTTTTAAAAAACACACAGCTAATCTCCTATCATATGCTGTGTTTGAAACTCCCTGCTTCAAAAAGCAGACTATTGGCAGGCTGCAAGCCTATATGAGTCTGCACAATATCACTGTTAAAACGTGTGTGTGTGTTGACATGTGTAAATTGCTGATGAGGCTTGGAACTGGGAGAAGCAAGCCTAGCCAGAAGGGCTGCAGTCTTCCAGGGCAGGTGGAGTACAACTAACACAACTGTGAGATGCTTTCAGAATAAGCATTTTTTCCAAGTAACTGAGCATGTACACTTTAGAGAGTTTTAAGAATATAACTCCAATTAGCAACCATTATAGCTGAGGTTCCCTAACAAGGATATGGGAAGTACCAATGAGATTTTTGAGTGCATTCAAGTATATTGAGGCAGAGATCCTCACCCCCAGAATATTCCAAAAGGAGCAAGGACATCTATTCTAACAAGAATAAAATCGCTCTGGATAGACTAATTGTCTGAATGGTGACACGGACTATGTTTCACACAGGAAAGATGATCTTTTCTATTATCTTTCTTCACCATTCCTTCTCTATTGTTTCTACCTCTGGCTGAAGAAATGCATTCTGCAATGCTTTCAAAGCATGAGCTACTCAGCTGCAACGTCTAGGATCTTGAAAACCTCAGCTTTCTTTTAAGAAGGCAAGGTTCTAAGTCTAAGACCAGTTTGAACATGTGGGAAATTTCCAATCTCTAAAAGCATCAGCCAGGTGAATAGCAGGATATCTAGTGATTCTGCATAATAGAAAGAGACAGACAGACACAAGAGACAGAAAGCTTGAATGCCTTGCACAGCTCCATGTGTCTCCTATGATTAACAAGAAACTGAAGATAAAATTTAGCAAAGGCAGGCAAATTTTTATCATTCTTCTTGGTACAGAAGGTAAGTTACCAGGGTCTTTTTTTTTAAGTACAGAGTATACACAGCTCCTGCTTACTGTTTACACCTTCCACTACTTCAGTTGTTGACATTCAAGTTAAACAATTTGTGAATCTTCATATAATTTGTTCTAGTATGAACAGCCACAGTCACAATTTCTTTCCTGAATATAAAGTTACAAGTTCTGACCTCTCCTCTTTCTGCAACAATCTTTTATGCATGTTCCCAACACTCTTTCACTCTTGCTCCTTCTTCTTAGGAACCATATGTGGCAAATATGAAGAAATATCAAGCACCTTACTCTATCCACATTTCAGTAGCTCTTTGCCCCTCACAACCTCTCTGGCCCCAGTGACCAAAAATGTGATGTGTACAAATGAGTGCCGTACACCATGAAACCTAAAGGTGGTGATGTGGTTTTGGAGAGTCCCCCTCTCTAAAACAGAGGCCCCATATACTCTGAATGGGGGATGACAGGAAAAAAGAGGAACAAGGTTATTCCTTTCCAAACATAGTCTAAACTAAGCACATTTTAAGCAGAGCTTTAACAAAAAAACAACATATGGAAGTAATTTGAGGTTGAATTTCTGTTGAAAGAGTTTGTTAACTGTTATTCTTGAATCTAGATTTAGGATTTTATTAATTTAAAACAAAGAGAAGCATGTGACTTGCAAAGACTACAAAGGAAATGGCATTGGTGAACTCTGACTTCAGGAAAGTGTAATATATTTTTCATCACTGAAAAGAAAGCACCAGCCCACAGGGATGCAGGTTATGAGAGGTTTTGCTCTGATCCATGGCCAAAGTATTTTCAGGCAAGGAAGTTTTATTTACCTAAAACGGTTATACATTGTAAAAGAGAACCAGTGCCCATCATGTGGGTTGATTTAATAAGGAAGCATTACAAACCTCAGTTGCTTTTTTTTTTAAAGGGACCACTGCACTCATAACATGGGGAGGAGAGAGAATAGAAGAGAAAAGGAAAAAAGAGGTGCTCTTTAGTAAACAGCAAGACCTAGGCATCTGTGGACAAATGCCATATCGTCTCTCTTCCATATTCAGCTCAGTTTAAGTTCTGAAAAGCTAGCATGTTAACACTTAAGATAATTTAGTAAAGGCAAGTCATTTCTCATGATTCCAACCATGCTGAACATGTGCAACTTCACTTATTTTGAAGGAAATGAAGAGTTAAGAGTTCACAAGGATTTTACACAAGTTAGTTCCTTTAACATTTTTCGTATGGCTATCAGTAGAAGTGCCACAAATGTTCAATTTCCCATGCTGGTCTTCATGTTAAAATGGACTTCAACTACTTTTAGATAAACCAACAGGTGGGTCTGAAATATAACCTTTAAATTCAGAAAGCAGCCATACACTGTTTTTGCTATAATGCACAAAAAGTTCTGTGGCATCTTAAGAGCCAGTGAACTCAATGTGGCATGAGCTTTTGTTGATTACAGTTGGATGCAATTAAGTTGTCTGTAGTCTATGAAACCTTATATCACAGTGCATTTGTTAGTTTTTAAGGTGGCACAAGACAGGTCAGTATTCGAAAAAAAGTGATATGTACTTTAAAAAAAATCCCTTTCATCTTTTCAAAGAAAATAGCAACTTTTCTGAACTATTTAAATCTAAAGAAATACAAGGTATTTCCATGTTAGATGTTCTGGTTCTTGTTACCAGGTCCATAAAGACAACATTAGGAATTGTTATATCCTATTCAGGTGTTGGGGAATAGACATTTATCAGTGGAATGAGATGTGAAACATTGGTTCACAAGCTGGCCTGCCCTTACTGGTGAGCACAAAACTCTTAAGTTGCCTGCAGTTTGAGATATAAGAAAATATGGTTATGCTGACAAGAGTGTAACAAAGCCTTTAAACAACCCAGTCTGAAAGGAATGGAAAAGCTGGACTGATTGTTAATTTCCCTTCTGATCAGTGACAATAGGTTAACAGGAATAAGCATAGGTTAATTCCTCTCCCACTTGAGAAGACAGGATAAATAAATTTTTTTCCAGTTCTGCCTAGGAAGGAAGAATCCTGTTCTAGCTGTAGAATAGTTGCAGGAGGGATAAAGTCATCACTAACTCAAGATGGAAACCATACATTGTAAGAATCAAAGAATAACTGTGACAAGCAAGAAACAAAGGAGGCCTTAACTAAGCAAGCTGGCACAGAAACCGATACAACCTTTGTCCCTCTCATAAAACAGCAATAGGAGTTACCAGGGGTGAGACTATCAGTTCCACTCTCCTAGGATCTGAAAGACCTTATAGTAAGGCTACCTTTCTGTTCTTGATCACTGAGCAGTGGGTCCAACAGAAACCTGATGGAGGACGGCAGGATCCCCCAGTGATGGGCAGTGATTTACAGAATGACTGATGTATCTGGTGACCAAAGAATATTTCAGCTGAAAAGTATCTGCCCACCTTGTAGTGACTGTTGAAAAGTAAAGAGACTTGCCCACATGGTCAACTTACAGATATCCTCCAGAGGGGCCAGTGAGCCAGGGGCTACTGAAAAACTTCCCTAACCAATGGGCCATAATGTCAGATGGGATAGCCGCATCTTCCAAATGATAGGCAAGGGAAATACACTGAGTCACCACACACTGATCACAAAAGAAGGAAATCTGTCTCCTTTGATCCTCCACTTTATAAACACAAGAAGTTTATTAAACCTTTCGGATTCTTCTATTTAGCTCAAGTAAATCTTGAGAATATGGTGCACACCCAGCTTGTGCCAGAGTTTCTTCTCGGGATGAGAGGGAAGCAGACATATATCAGAAAGTCTAATATCCTGGCTCTAGTGAAAAGAAGAATGCATCTTTGCTACTACCAGTGGATCAGTAGAATGATTCTATCTGAATTTAAAACACAAAGTTTCTCCTGAATGAATAGAGCCCTCAGCTTGCCCATCCTCCTAGAAGAAATCACTGTTACCCCATAAAAAGCTTTCCAACTTAGCACTTAAATGGGAACATAAGGAAAGGGCTCAAAAGGTGGTTGGTGAGGATCTACAAAACAAGATTGAAATCCCAAGCAGGAAGATAAAAGATGGCAAGCAGTACAAACAGAATAGTTCTTCTCAGGAAATATTTCATCTGTGGCAGCCATAGCATTAGACCTTAAATAACTATCCAACACTGCCTTCTGGCATTGAAGAATATTGGGAACAGGCTCTGAAATCCGAAGTGAAAGAAATGTAAGAATTCTGGCAACTGATCTTGGAGTTGTGACTTTTCCTCCTATACCACATCTGGAAAGTGGAACAGGTAGCCTAATAAATCCAGTTGGTGGGGTCTTGCCTGGAAGTGAAAAGGGTGTTTAATACCTTATCCCAGAAGCCACTATTCAGCAGCTGCTGCTACATAATCTTCAGACAAAAAGAACTATCTCTGATTCAGATGGCACAGAGGGTCCTGAGTGTGGAGATTCATAAACGTTGACAGAGTCCCTGGGAAAGAAACTCTCTCCTCCTAGAGGTCCAAAACCTAAAGATGTTGACGACAACATAGGACAATCAGGATTACTTGACCCTCAATGTCTGTATGTTCCACAGCGAGGAGAACAAAGGGAAAGTATTGAGACAGGTCCACGGTATTGGCCTAATATTCCAGCTACCTGAAAAAGAACCTCAGGACCTGCTGACTGATCACAGTGGTAAGCAAATCTATTCCAGGAGTTCTGGAGTAACTTGGTAACTTGACCCTGCTCAACCAGCTGGCCATCATGTTTATTTCTCCCTTCACATACCTGGAGGAGGTAGGAAGTACATGGTCCTATGCCCACTCAAAAATAAGTTGTGTATACATTTTCTCATGTTTTCCCCATTTATACACTGCTCTCTTGTATAATTGCTGAGTTTGTACATTTTTATTATTTCTCATTTAACAAATCTTTCACATTTTTTTTCTCTGATCTCACCTGATTACCACCACTACTTTACAGAAAGCATTAGATAATTGAAATAGAATTTTAATTTCAGGAATGACCCTAAATAAGCTCCATAAAATCAAGAAGAAGAGACAAGTAGAGGCATATTTCTCTGTATTTTCACAGGAGTACTCCTGCACATTATTGACATGTCTAAAGCCACCATATGGAAAGACAATGTGATGTTATAATAGTCTGAGAAAATTATGGATTCTGTCAAGCCATCTTTTCAGTGTATATCTACACCAGGTTTTTTTGAGTGTAGATGCACCTATTTGGGATACTGAGATGCCTATTTAGCACACGCTACCCATAAACCTCATCTATAAAAGTTTGAGTTTCATCAACTAGCAGATGTGGGCAAAAATGCAGGCTGAACTAACAGATCACAAAAGGGAAATCTCAGGGAGCAGTGAGCCTGGATGAAATACTGATGTAGGATGCCATCTGTACTATATTACATTTTTCCTCCATATTTTGGATTGGCAGTAACTGGAAGAGCAGAAGAGGCCAACATCTTCCACAGTTTTGCTCTAAAAATAATGTGTATCAATCCATTCCATAATGACTTGTAACATCAATCTTGTGTCATACTAATGACAAACCTGTGTACCTACCTAACCAGACCTGTTATAACTGAGTTCTTTTGGGTAGCACCCAAAATTTTCAAATTCTTTTGCATCTCACAATGAACAGAAGTATTTGTCCTTCAAAGCCCATCCTCCTATTAAGCTAATCTTTAAAAGAAAGCCCTTTTGTTCTATAATTTATGCATTTAAACTGTATTTGCTGACATTTTGTTCTCCTTACTGATTCTTTCAAACATCTAAGTGTGTAGCACCATCTGTACCCCTGCACAATAACACTACTATATGCACAAATCCATACAGAGGTTACATAAAGCAATGTATATTCAACTCAAAATTTTTTAGAAAATCTGAATTCTAACTAACACATGAAGGACTTTAAAACCTTCTAACTCAAAACCAAAAAGTACAGAATTTTAAGAAGTGGCTAAAGAACAGCAGGGTTTTCTATGCTTGTGATTTGTTCAAATAACAGTTTGGCATGTAAAAATGAAGTACTCCCACCCGCAACCTGAAACACTCCATTAATTGTATTCTGCCTGACACATTTATGAACAAGTCACCTAAGTTCTTTCTAAATGTAACTATTCACAGCCACTGTTCAAGTATGGTAGAAAAAGTCACAAATGTTGTCTCAAATATCTTCACATAACTTCCTTCCTCCTAGTCAGCATTTTGAAGAAAGAAACAAATGCTTTGAAGAATATTAGTGACAATTTATGATTCAGCACAGATTCTCTTATAATGAGGGACTCACTCAGAAGTGAGAGCAGCCCCTGTTGGAAGCCTACTCAGATGTACAAAGTAAAGCCAACCAATCCAGATTTTGGAAGCCTCTTTAACAGTTGCAAAAAAGAATGGTAACAATATGACACAGCAGTTGAGGATAGCAGAATGAGGAGAGGAGTGAGTGACTTAAAGACAAGATGCATGCCCAGAAGTGCATGTTCTCTCTCTCGCTTTCTTTCTCCCATGCCTAACTGCTGTGACTAGTGAGACTGACTTGGTTTATTTTTAAAAAAAGACAAAGAGCAGAGATAAACGTCAATACTTACAATATCAAGTATCTCTTTCGTATGAGTTGCAGACAGACAAATTCTGGCTCTGGATTCAATGATTGGTGTGGCAGGAAAACCAACAACCACAACACCTATGTGCCGTTTCAACATCTCTCTTCCAAATGCACTACAAAGAAAGCAAGACAAGATTAATGAAGCAGCAGCAGCAACTTAAGCCCTATACTGTTTAGAACAAGGCTGCCTTTGGTGAAGAATGCCTGGGAGGCCACTGTTTGACTGCCTTGCCTTAGGAGAATGCCTGCACACAAAGGCCTCTTTTGTTCAGTTCTGAGGTGGTCTTCCTAAAAAGGTTTCACTGTATTAAGTTCTCACAACGCTGAAAGATTATATTTGGCAGGGACTGGTCTTTTAGCAGGCTGCTTCTAAATGGATTTGTAACTTGAAAGTCTCTTTGATAGAACACAGCAATTTCAGCTTGGGATCTCACTTACCCAGAATCTCTCTCCATCTTTGTCTCTCTCTCTCTCTCTCTCATTCTTTCTCTCTCTCACACACATACACCACATACACAGAGCTATCTGAGTGGAAGGCCTGTACTGTTCACAAGCTGGCAGAGGTATGTGTTCACAAAATTTAAGGTAGGTGTAAAAAGGCAAACAGAGTGTGATACTGAGGAAGATTCAAGATTCTTGAGCATTAGCATCCAAACTCCAACATGAGGTACTTCATGTCTCTCTGTCTCTCTCCCATATCTCATAGGACTGATGTCAATCTTCAAAATGCTGCTTCTCCTCCTGTTCTCAAGCTGACTACTTTTCAGGGTCTAATTTATCACAGAAGCTATTTCTAATTGTAATTGCTTTGGCTAGTACTAAGTAATAATAATCTCTTGAAAACTTACCCAATTTTTGCTGGCATATACAGCATCAAAGGTACAACAGGGGAGTCTTCATTTCCATAGATGATGAAGCCCATTTCCTTAAGCCGCCTACGGAAGTATCTGGTATTCTCAGCCAATTGCTGTATGCGCTGCTTACCTGATAGGAAAACAGAACAGAATGCAGTTTTTTATCATATTCTTTCAAAAATATTTTTTATAGCAATATAGGTATTAACAGCTTGGTAGAAGCTGGTTGTAACAATGTGGATTACAAGATATTAGCATCTCTTATCTTGTTTATGACCTTTAGTGCAACCAAGATTATACAGAACAGAGAAGCTAATCATGCATGTTTGTACTGTTCTGGTCTGTCCTTATAATAACTAGTTTTGCATTACAGGATCCTATGAATCTTAGGAAAATAGTATAGCATCTAATAACTAATCTTTCTAGGAGTCAAATATAGATGAAAAGGAGAAAGAGATTGTTGCTGTAAGAATCAGCTTTCCATTTGATACCCACAACCTGGGTGGGTAAGATTAAAACAGTAGACAAAGGGATAACGCTTCAAATAAGGCTGAAATTCTGTGAGGTCTGCAGAACAAGACGGCAATTATATTTGGTTGAGATAGGAAAGGACTGGTGATTTAAGGAACCACTAAACAAAGAACACAAAAAGAATATTTTCAAAACCATGCTAAACGCACCTACAATGTTCACAGGACCTTCCAGACCATACCAGACAGACACAAAACTCCAGTGGTTAGAAAATTTTGGCATAAATAACATTGCCATTTTTCTCATTTTAAATTAACTCAAATCAGGCAAAAGCTTCAAATGTCTACGTTAATTCGGTTATACGATCCAGAAAAAACAGCCCCGTAGTCTCCTTTAGTTTAGGTGGCAAGGATTAAATTGTCAGCTCAGAATTGTAAAAATCACCACCAGCATCAGTTTTCCATTTGACCAATCCATAACGGATGATATAATAACCCTTAGTTTCAGAAATAATGAAAACTACAAACCTATTCCCTATTTGCCCATATATACAAGGTAATAAAATCAGATAATGAAGGTAGGGAAACACATTTTGTTCATTAAAGACTCCTAACCATGAGACACTAAGAAAACATATTTAATATTCCATGGGTTTGCATGGATTTCCCTGTCTCTGTAAAAATGGGCAGCAGAGTCAGCTATATCTGACACCTCTGAGGACTTCAAAAAGGAACACTATAAATCATATACTCCATTCTGATAGATTAAACAGTTTAGCGGAGAGGCTGATACACATTGGCCAAGTTGAGTTCATCCATAATGGGATGATTGTTGGATCCTATCTGATACAAATTTAATGCAATACACTATCCTAAAACTAGAGCAATAATACTAAGATACTGGGATTTTTTAAATATAATCTTGTAAAACAATGAAATTGAGTGCTACTTTTCTAAATAGGCTATATAAACAGAACATGATAAATGAAGCAATACTAGAAACAAGGAATGTGGACTCTTTCACATTTAAAGTAAATGAGGACATGTTTGCCCCAATCTCTCCTCCCCTTTGTTATCACTACAAGTAAATACTGTTAGAGAAGATACAAGCAATTCAGGTATAATATAAACAACCAAAACCATCTTCTAAATCTATATATGGATTAAATAGCCCAAACAGTCTCAGCCTATCATGGCACTACCTTTATGTAGTGGTGGGATTATGTGCTCTTGTGAGCCAAGAGGCCATGCTGCTGGTAGCAGTGGCACTGGTCGGTCAGGCAAGTTTTTGCTAAGGAGCTAGACTACATGTGCTAAACAGCTACTGGGCGGCAGCAGCAGTGGGGGGAACACTGGCCAAGAATCTCTCAGAGACAATGGCACTGAGACCCTAGCTAATGCTTGTTGGTACTTTGCAGAAAGAAACATGGTAAATTCCTTTTGAATGACTTTTACTGAAAACCCTATGATGAGACAATCCAAAATGAAACAAGAAGTGCCAGAAGATGGCACATCCAGGTTTGAAGGCACTCAGCAACCTACTGGGGTAGAGCAGATGACAACTACAAGTAGTGCTGTGGCTAATGATGCACCTGGACTGAAGTTGAAAGGAAAGGACATTCAGTTGTGAATGTGCTCAGAGCTGAAAGCATAGTCCAAAGCTGTACAACACATATTATAAGAACATGGAACGTGAGAAGCATGCATTGGAGGAACCCAGAGGTAGTAAAATAAGAAATGGAATGTATAAGCATTGTAAAACTTTGGGGTGAGTGAGCGAAAGTGGACAAGAATGGGACATTTTGAATCAGATAACTACACAGTGTTTTATTCAGGAAATGAAAATTTAAGAACAAATGGGGTGGCATTAATAGGGAAGAGAGATGTAGCAAAAACCAGTCAAAGGATATAACACAAAGGCTGATTGAATAAGACTTCAGGGAAACGTATCATGCATAAAGCAGGATTAGACCTGGAGGAAGGAGGCATGCAAATTAGAGAAAGGAACATCAGCAATTTAAGATATGCAGATAACACTACACTACTAGCAGAAAATAGCAAAGACATAGAACCATTACTAAAGAAGGTCAAGGAAGAAGTGCAACAGCAGGTTTACAGCTAAACAGTAACTAAACAAAAATAATGACCACAGATATTTATATAACTTTAAAGTAGGCTATGAAGACACTGAAAGAGTTCAAGATTTTCTGTGTGTTTAAAACTCTTTATTCAAAAGACTCCCTAATTGTACGTACTTATATTTTCTACTAAATTTTAAATAGTTAGAAGGTCTTCACCTCTATGTTCTTACATGATGAATTACAACATATAAATCTCTTAACTTTAACTTAAATAATATTCTATAAATCACCTTAACCAATAAATCTATAAAGTATATAAAGTATAACAATTATCAAATACTTTCTTATTCAACAGAAAGGTTTCAAGAAAACTGCAACCAAAATTTTTTATTCTTTGGCTCAGTCATTAATCAGAATGGAGACTGCAGTCAATAAATCAAAACAAGACTAGGACTTGAACGGGCATCTATGAAGGAACTCGACAAGATCCTTAAGTGTAAAGATGTATAATTGAATTGTAAAGTTAGGACGTTCCATGCCATCATATTTCTCAGTTCTATGTATGGTTGTGAAAGCGAGACAATGAAGAAAGATGATAGGAAGAATAGGCAAATTAAGCCTAAATTCTCCCTAGAGGCCAAGATGACTGAACTGAGACTGTCAAACTTTGGGCATATCATGAGAAGACATGACTCATAAGAAAAGAATGCAGCAGGAAAAGAGGAAAGAGCACCTTATAGATGGATGGGCTCAATCAAGGAAGCCATGGCCCTGAGTCTGCAAGATCTGAGCAGGGATGTTGATGATAGGGTGACTTGGACTTCTCTCATTCATAGGCATGACATAAATCAAAGTCAACTTGCAGTAAATAACAACAGTCTCAGATCCCACATTTGGAATTCAAGAACAATGATATATGTGTATTGTACTTTTACATACTATCTAATAAAGAAACTGAAGACACTAAGTGATTCTTTATTTATTATTATAGTGTTAATATTCCAAACAAAACTGGAAAAAGTATGCAGATAAACCAAAGGAATTTCACTTTGATAAAAAAAATGGTTAAAAGAATGAGAAAGGTAGTTAAAAGAATGGGAGAAACTGCACTTTTCCTGCAGGTTCCAAACCTAGCTTTATAGCAGGATTCATTTCAATTAAGGCAACTTATGCACCTTATAAATTGAAGGAAGAATCCCCCTTGGATTACAGTGGAAGCAAGAAAAGAAGAAAGAGCATTAGGCAAACAAATAATTTTCAGTCTCAGACTTCTTGTAAGGATTAAAAAGTATTAAAAATCCCTTTCTGTATTTGTGTCTTCAAGTTTGGAAAAGAAGACCTAGATGGTTGCTGCTGACTTCTGACCTCTCTATCCACTGTTACGCCTCTCCTTATTTTTCAAAAGGGACAAGCAGGTCCATTGCAGGAGGAAGCCTGTAAAGCTGAACATCCTTTTATAGATCCAAACCAAAATCAACCTTGATGCTGAAGCAGCAACTGAAGTATGTGATCCAGCTTGATTCCAAATTCTCCTCTAAGTTATATAAATTACTAACAGAATTAGTTAACTATGGAAATGTGGAGGAGCTTAAATCATCAAGGGGAAATGATGTGAATCAATGTGTGATGTATGGAAGTCCTCTGCACTGAAACCCATCTTGGCTTTGATAAGAGAGAACTGGAAGAAAATAGCACAAGGACACCTAATTCCTCTAAATTCTGAGCAAATGTAGGGCTTATTATCATTATTTGTAAATAAGAATGAAACACTAAATCATAGAAGTTTAACTGCTGTTCTGCTTTTCACATCCAAACCAGAAATGGGTAGAACAAATGAAAATTAGTATTGATTTTCAATGTGGCAAATAGTTCTAATGGACAAGCTCACAAAGTATTGAAAGAGACATCTCTAATAAGCAATACTTAGCATAAAGGATACCTAAGCAACCTGCTGCTTATATCCATATGCCTATATCAGTAAGTCCCAGCGACAAAACTTTTGGATAACTGGAAGACACTCTGGGAAGGATATCATGCTATTCATTAAGCTAGATCAAGCTTTGGAGGGACTGGGGTCCATTTTCACCCTCTCTCAACCATGGTAGGCCATAGTTTTCCATTCCCCTGAAAATGGTCACTTCTGGTTTCTTAATAAGGTCCTTTCTTGCTTAAAAGAGGCCACCCAGGACAGGGAAGGAACGTCGCACAATGGGTAAATCATGCACCCCAGAGGCTGCAGGGGAGTAATTTACTAGGGTAGGGGAGGAATTGTGGGTGGCACAGAAAGACACTTAAGGACCAAACACAGTCCACAGGCCAGACTTGTCCATG
Organism: Iguana delicatissima; assembly: GCA_948472985.1. Taxonomy (NCBI): domain Eukaryota; kingdom Metazoa; phylum Chordata; class Lepidosauria; order Squamata; family Iguanidae; genus Iguana; species Iguana delicatissima. The sequence continues at coordinate 771,605 of CAOKZL010000022.1, forward strand.
CCTGAGCTAAATGGATCTGCCTGCAGTACTTTGTGTTTGTTGTGATTCTCAACTATTGAGTTAGTTACCGATACTGTTTTAATTTTTCTCATGAAAGTTGTTTTTTAAAAAATAAAGAAAATGAGCACTCCTATTTTATTTCACTTGTTTAACCGAATCCTAAACTTGAATTCTTGAACTGTCTAGAGAAAGAAGGACTGAGATCTAGACAACACTGGAGCAATTTGACCACTTATCGGTCAGACTATCCTTGCAGCTATTCATGTTCTGTTTATAGGCAAATGTGCTATGAAGTGAAATCACTAGTACACAGCATTATTCAGGGTACATTTGCCTGAAGAGAGTTTCATTCATGCTCACTGAATATGTCAAAAGATAACTGAAGATGGTATCTGAGATAAACTAGCTTTTAAAATGATTTAAGTTTTGTAGTGTGCCTCACTACACAAAGGGACAGATCCTAGCAACAGCAATAATTTTCTGGCACAAAAAGCTTGGCCATCATATAACAAAAATGAACAAAACCAAGATGTCATCTGAACAAGCAATTCATTGGTAGAGATAGTATATGGAGTAGCATAGACCACCCTACTGGTCTGCCTTCCATCTTTTTAAGTAGAAACCTGCTCTAATAGTAATGAAAACATTCCATATAGAGCACCAAGTGTCAAGAAAAACAAATGCCATTTGCTCTGAACTCAAGTGGTGTGAAATACAAAGTACCATATACATCAAAGCCAAACATATATCAAATTCTGTCCCACAAACAAGCAAAGAAGGAAGCCCGCAGCATCAGTGTTTGCATTACATCTCAGCTAGGCCTTTGAAGACAAAGTAATTTCACTGGAGGGCACTGGAGTTTAAAACCAAAGTAACCACCTGTAAAGGATAATAGAGTTTCCCCCTCCTTCCCTCAATTTGTATAAGAAGGTTTTCAAACCAAACATCTGCTTTGTAACTGTAAGACACTATAGCTTTTAGTTTCAAAGGTTTGTGATTTTATCATTTGTGCTGCATTATTTTCAGAGTTTACCATTATCTGGGTAGATCTATTAATGATGTGTGCATCTGCTTTTTCTTCCATAACTATTCAACAGGTCTTTTCAGGATGGTCAGGCTAGTTTCTCTGACGTTACAAGTATCTGAGGGTTTTTTTAGCACAAAAATAGGAATGTCCGTGTATAACAGCAAACAACCAAACAAACAAACAAACAAAATAAATCTTACCACATTTTGAGGACTAACAAATGTATTATGGCATGGGAGTTTGCAGACACTTCATCACATGAATTGGGCTACAGTCCATGAAATCTTCTGTAGTAAGAAATGTACTACTCCAGTGGTTCTTAACCTTTTCTTTACCATGGACCCCCCTTTAAATATATCTTGTTGCCATGAACCACTAACACTTAATTCAAGATTTACAATCGTAAAGTGCATCAAATATTTATTTAAAGTTGCTTATCAAGGGTGTTCGGATTTGGAGAGAAGGCAAAAATAAGTATAAGCACACACTTTTATTATAATATTCTTATGAAATGATTCTATACAAAGTTGACTGCCTGCCTGCCTATTTTAACTGTAAAAGCTCAAAACATTTCTTCAAGCTTTCAAGGACCTCCTGTGATGACATTATGGCTCCTTCCAGGGGTCCCAGGACCACAGGTTAAGAACCACTGTACTTGTCTTTCATGTGGTAGAGGATCTGTTTCTGTTTATGCTGTTCTTTGTAAAACACTGAATGGATAAATGAAGATTTGTCAGTGACATAAGTTAATATAGCTAGCTGCCTATTTTAAATGCAAAGCAATGATTCTAAGACTCCAGCTGAAATAGAAAGGTGGTTGTGGACACTTGAAAACCGATACATGTTGTCTGGAAATGCTGACTGTCCAGACAGCAAAAAAGAAGCTGTACATATACTCATTACAACATCCACAAGCCCTGGATGAGGGCACTTAAAAGGCTCTCCTCTCATGATGACAGATCTTGTATGACACCAATAAGTGGTACTTAACTCTTAAGTAGCAGCTTTCCTCTTTGAGGCCTCCAAAGGCAAGCACAATCCCCAGTGACAAAAGTCAGTATTTCCTAGGGTCACTTCAGTTTACACATGGAAGTCTACTTCAACTGTTTTTACTTCCTGTACTGCATGTGCATTAATAACAATCTTTCATATTCTCTTTATTGTTTTATTTATTGCATTTATATGCTGCCTTTCTCTCAGAGTGATACCTAAGGTGGTTCCCAGAAGAGCTAAAAACATTTATAATAAAAATGGAAAACAATTAAAATTAATGAAAGAAAAGCAGTTTAAAATCATTATAAGAACATTAAAAAAGTTTTAAAAATAGAATTAAAAAATCCTAATAAAAATGCAAAGCTCCCTTGCTCACACATTAAAAGCTTGCTCAGAACAGAAATGTGTTTGCCTACTGAGAAAAACAAAACAGGGAGAGGGCCAGGCTGGCTTCTCATGAAAAAAAGTTCCTGAGAGCAGGAGCAGCAACTAAGAAGGCTGTTTCCTATCCCTTACCAAACAAGCCTGGGATGGCAGTTGAACCAAGAGAAAGCCTTCCCCTGCAGATCTTAAAACTCTGGCAGGTTCACATAAGGAGATACGGTCTTCCAGATCTGGGCCTAACCTGTACAGGGCTTTATGGGTCATGACCAGCACTGTGAACTGTGCTCAGAAATGAAATGTTAGCCAGTGAAGCTCTTTTAAGACAGGAGTTATGTGGTTCCTAAAAGTGGTCCCACTCAGCATTCCGGTTGCAGTATTCAGCACTTGATGAAGTTTCTGAACAGTTTCCAAAGGAAGCACCACATAGAGTGTTACAGAAGGCCAATGGAGATGTAATCAAGGTAGGTATCACTATAGTAAGATCTAATATCTCAAGGAACAGGTGCAGCTGGTGCACAAGTTTTAGCTGTGCAAATGCACTCCTGGCCATGGCTGAAACCTGAACATCCAGGCTCAGAGTTGAGTCCAGGAGAATACCCAAGCTGCAAGCTGTGTAACCCCACCCAGCACAGGCAGAGTCCTCATTCCTTGATCTGCTTTCTGACTGACTGGGAGCAGCTCTGTCTTGTCTGGATTAAGCTTCAATTTGTTTGCCCTCATCCAGTCCATTACTAACATTGGTTCACTACTGAGACAGTTTCCTTGGAATCTGACGGAAAGGAGAGGTAGAGTGGGGTGTCATTAGCATTTTGGTGACTTAGAAACCCAAAACTCTGGATGACCTCTCTCGTCACTTTCATGTAGATCAGTGGTTCTCAACCTGTGGGTCCCCAGATGTTTGTGGACTTCAGCTCCCAGAAGCCCAGCCACTATGGTCAATGCTCAGGGCTTCTGGGAGCTGAAGTCCAAAAACATCTGGGGACCCACAGGTTGAGAACCACTGATGTAGACGTTAAACAGTATGAGAGACAAAACAGATCCTTGAGGGACCCTACAACCCAACAGCCAAGGCATCAAACAGGAGTCTCCCAAATATATGGTACCTGGTTTTCATTTATAAGCTTCCGTACGTTTTGATTCTGGAGGAAAAGCAGGATATAAATAAGATGAAACAAGAGTTGCAGAAGACAACCTTTAACATGAAATTAGATCTCACATCAATAAAACATCAGTAATGGTACAATTCCATAATAAACAAGTAAGCCTCACTCACGCAACATGCTATGAAGTCAAAGAGTCAAATTATTCAGGTAAAGGCTATTCACATAGGCAGCCACTGACCCTATAAGTTTTATGTGCAGTGATATACGTATTTGTTCTTGCAATGCAAAAGTATAAAGTGGATCTGAGCCCAGAATTATTTGGCAGTTCTAAGTTTTGCTAAGAACCAGCAATATCACATCTGGAAACAATACCAAACATAGCAGCCAAGTCCAGCCACCTATTACAGAGTGCTAAAGTTCAGAAATAGCAAAGCATCTGTAGTAATGACTATGTTAGCGCACAGTTACTGATTAAGTTGCCTCAATCCTGACAACAGATGAAAGAAACTTTATGTGATGAAACCACACCACCAAGTTGATGACTCTGAGACATGACTTCTTCCTCCATATTATCGTATCTTTCTGTGATTAAGATATATTTCCTGTGAGTGGGGAAATGCAGGAAACATCTGAATCACACACATTCTTAAACAATGAATGTAACAGGCATTCCTTTCCTTTGATCGTTATGTTTTAGTTTCCATTTCTCAAAAGGCATCTTTCAAAAACACTATAAAGCTCCCTGAGAGAAAGAAGTTCAGAACAAAGAAAGAAGAGACACAGTGGTGCCATAAGGAAATTTTAAAACTCGGACCTTATGATTCCAGGGAGAATACCTTAGATGTCTTTAGCACATTACTTCAGCTGTAAAGCACACTTCTCTCCTTATCAACCTTAAATGCTACTCTACACTTTACAACCATTTCTACGTACCTGACCATGTTAGCAGGGGCAAAAAAATCCTTAAACATTGATCATTTAAAAAATCCTCTGAGGATACATATTCCTGCACTTTACACTTACTTATTCTACCATCATCACTACAAAAATAAAACAGTGTTTACTTCCGCTACACTGATGCCTTCATCACTTGCTCTCTCATTAATATGAGGGGCAGGGGCAGAGCCCTGAATTTGACCTAATGTCCAGCCCTGTCTTCTTCACTGGGGACCCAAACTAGCATGTTTGGCATAGTGCAACTATTAAGAAGAAGCATATAATGCAGCCCATGAAGCCTTCAAGCTCCCTTCTGCAGGCCCCCACTGCTCCCAGAATTTCTTTTTAAAAATAGATGTTATGTACAATTCAGTAGAAAAAAAATTAAATACGCTACCATCAATTAGAAAAGGAATAATAGCTAATAGGAAAAGCAAGGTTGTAATGTACTTCTCTTTGTGCATAAGCAATTTCTATCATTCAATGTGTCTATCGTATTAAATGATGCCAATTTAATATAGTTAAGGTTCATTATAGATCAATATAAATTTAATATTAATTAATGAATATGGATGTTGGGGGCTTATTTATGAAACTTTAATAAAAGAAAACAAAATGGAAAGCAGCCTATTTTCATCCATTCTATCTATTTTTCTGCCAGGTCTCACCCTTCCTCCTTAGGCATATTCCTTGGACACCTGCTCCTGATGCACTTGCTTAACTTGAAAAGTTGCTCACCCTGGATTCATTATGTAGTATGATCCCTGTTCAGGTAGTTGTCCTGAAGCACTAGTCCTTGTGCCTTTTAAAGCAGTTATAATAACAAGGGGAAATGCACTGTGATTTCTAGTCCATCATATACTATGGCTGTCTTTTCAAAACAGTTTGGATATGCTTTATCACAAATACCATTTTAATGACTTTTTCCCATCAAAACACCTATGATAGATGGATATATGACAATGGGTCAATAAGATTGCTAGAAAGGTTCTGAATTTGTCTTCTATTTGATTTTATGAGTTAATGAAATGAGATGGAGAGCTTTAACAAGGTAGTGAATTGTTATTATTTAAAAACAGTTAAGTGATCCTCAGCTATAAAATTTGGTGGAAAGCAGTTTACTAATAAGAAGGAAATAGAATGTGTTTATCACCAGCTCTGCCACAGTTCAGCAATCATGTGGCTCTCCAGATTTTGGACTCTCAGATATAGATAGCCTAGCCAAAGGTGAGAAAAGTTGGAAGTTGCAGTTCAAAAACATCAGGAGGGCTGTATGATTCTCACCCCAATGCAGAATTTCATATTTACATTAGCCTATATTTAATTATATTTGCCTTTTTTATTTTTATTTTTTATTTTTTAATTATTTTACTTTATTTTTTGGCCACTCACACTCAACTCACCTCCCTTGGTGTGTCAGTGTCAGCAAACAGCCACAAACAAAGAGAAAAATTACGATTACCAGACAAGGCATCCCTAGAAGCAATTCAGGCAATCTTCCATATGAAATGTTTGGTATAAAGATCAAGAACAGGGTGTGTAAACTTTGACTTTCTAAATATTTTGGACTTCAACCTCCAGCCAGCATAACGAATGTGGGAAATGTAGTCTGAAACACCAGAAAGGCTACATTTTTCTCACTCCTAATCTAACGCAAACTCCTAGAAGCCTTCATACAGTATAGGTTCATACAAACAAAATATAGTCAAAATCACACAAGACAACTGCAATTCTTACAATAATAGCATTTTGAGAAAACTGAATCATCTAAAAGATTGTTTTTGTTTTAACAATTCAGTTATTCAAATGAAACACTGTATCTGAATAGCATTAATTATTCACTATAAGATTCAAAGAAATGCCTGATAATTACATGCATAAAAGAAAGAAACTTCCACAAGTTCATTTGCAACATCTTCAATTTTGAGAGTATATGGTACTTAATATAGAACTGTACCATTGTACATAAACATAAAAATAAAAACCAACTTCTGGCTATCAATTCAGATAAAAATAATGAAAAAGGCCTGAAAAACAGAATAGAGTGGCATCACTTTTTGAGACCATACTCAACACAGATAATTAAAAACATTCCACTCAATTCAGAAAATTTTTATTCATGTTAATATGGTAAAGAGCTATATTAATACAAATATAAATCTGTTACATTTGTAAAAAACAAAAAAGCAGTGAACAGCAGGATTCCACTTTAGAAATACTGCTGTGAGTGTTCCGAATATTGTTCTACAGTTATTAAAAACCACTTGCATCAACTTCCTCTCATGGAGCAGAGCAGGTAAAAAGGTATTTTCTCCAATTTATGTGTTCAACCATATGGGCATTAAATTAAATATGGATCATTTCAGGAGCTTAGATTCAGTGGAAGTGCTTGGGGTCCAGTAAATGCTACTATGACTTGAAAGGGGAAGGGAGTCAATTTTGACTAATTCTCTTCCCCACACCATGGAGGGTCTTCAAACCTTCTGGAGCAGACTTTCTGGGCCAAAGAAAGGAAAACTGGAATTGACAAGACATGTGGTTCCCTATCCTTCAGCAGACAAGAGGTAGCACTTAGAGAAATGAACTCAAGGAATCTTGGGACCCAGCTCAGTACTTTTAGTTTGCTAGTCTGGTGACGTTTAAAGAGAATTATCACATACTGTATTTAAGGCCCAGAAACAGGAGATACTAGTAGCATACAGCAGAATGTATGTTGGTGCTAATGGAAAAGACGTACAACCAAATCAAACAAAACTCTGCTTTGGCTCAACGAGAAAGATTCCAAAAAGCTTCTTTTCACAGTAGTCCAGAGATAGTAGCTATGAAGGACAATTACACAAACAAGGCTAAATCTAATTAAGTTTCACAGCAAAAACTATTACTACCTTTTGTAGGTTGAACAAAAAATACTTATACACCAAGGTAGCTTTGCGAAGTGGAAACAAGGTTGTTTAACGGCACAGACTTCCCAACAGCGTGAACCTGAAATCTGCCATTTATTTTTTATTATGTGTGGTGTCTGTCAAATCCAGGGAGACTCATAAAGCACTAATTTCCTGTAAATTCTCCTTCACGCTACTACTAAATATATCATTTTTAAAGCAAAAGTACCCTATACTCAATTTTACAAGGTGCTTGCATTTTCCCAGAGTTGATCTGGACTACAATTCTATCAGAAATTAAAAATGGAATGAGAACTAAATAAAAGTCATGTGCACATACATAAAGAGGAATATTGCACCTATTCATACACTGTTTTCAGAACTACAAAAAGGAGGTATCTAAAAAGGAGGTAACTGGAAAAAAAATACTGTAGTTAAAAAAAAAGGTTTCCCACTTCCACTATAATATTGCCAAATTCAAAAATCTAACAATACTTACACCGCCCTGCCTATATATATAAAATTGTCTAGTTCTGGACTGCAGAGAGAGATGAAGAGAGAGAAATGGCAGCACTTCTTAAGGATTGTTCCATTAAGTTGCTGGCAGTTACATGACACCAGTCTTTTCCTCTTCCAAGAGAAACCAGACAAATGTGTGTGTGCGTGCATGTGTAAATGTGCTCAGAACCCTAATTAGCATTGCTGCAACTGGGTCCAGCCCACAGCCCTTACTGGCTTTCCAGTGGTAGCAGCAACCTTTAAGCAACCCTGACTGGAGCTTTAGGCTCATGGACTCAGTGGCATCCTTTCAATTATACCCCTGTGTGTTGATTCTGAATATATGAGCACTGACAAGCAACGGAAGGCCCTGGTATTAATGTAAGTATGCCATGTGCTGGGCTTCACTGAAGTCCTAAAGCACAAATTAGAAAGTCTGTTGCAAGGAAAATCAAAGTAATGACATGTGGAAGTCATCCATAACTAAATAGTGGTGGCATGACTCTTTGGGAATTTGGTCGTGATATGTGCATATCATTACATTTATAACTAGAGTATATACTTGGCGTTGCCTGGGATTTTAATACTTGTTAGAAAGATTTGAGATCCTGTGCCTCTATTTCCCCAAACTGTCTCGTCCAATACCTGAACTTTCCCCCATATTCCCCAATCTAATCTGTATTCAGAGTTAATATACAGAGGTTGGGTTCCTGGGGGAATACAGTGTCCTCCTCTTTGCTGCTAGGCCTTATCTCCATAGCAACTGGCCTATTCAAGGCAGGCACATTTGACTGAGGCCCAAGAGCTCTCTGGCTGAGAATTCTAAAGGCCCCTCCCTAAACTGCAAACCCCAGGATTCCATAGAATCTTCTTAGGCAACCAATCATATGAGGTCTTCATCTGACACAGCCAATCATATGAGGTCTTCGCTTGACACAGACAAACTTTGACTTCTATATATTAGATTAAAAGTAAGCTTTCAAACTTTGGGAGGGGATGATCTTTTGGGTTCCTGATAGCCAATTCCATCCCACAGTATTCCACAGATAAAAACAGAGATTCTATTCCTCTTTCTACCAAGTTCATCTGGCAAAATGTGATATTAATAACAATCTCGAGCCCCATGTTGGCTCAGGATGGTGACTGGAAGTATCTAGAACCCCAGAACTTCACTCTCATCTGTGGGGAAAGTACCAGTAAGCTTTTCATCTAGTCTTTTCTCTTCCCTCAAGGAATGCTGGGCCAGAGGCAAAAGAATGAGAGGGAGGAAGCTCTGGAGGTGAATGGAAAGGGGATTGGGGGGGAGTTATTCCACCTTTAAAAGGGTTCTGCACCCCGAACCCTCACAAATGTGGAAGGGCTACTGTACTTTATGAACATACTTCAGCAGATGTGTATATTTAAAGTCAGTTTTCAAATATTTTGCATCAACAATAAGTAAAATATTCCATATATTATTGCAGACATGTGGAATGTTGTCTGGTGAATAGGTGGCTTCCTTAATTTCTATACACTAAGATGTTACTTTTAGCCCAATACCCTATTTTTGTCATCTAGTGCAACTAAGTTTATAAAGATGTTTAACACACACACACGCAAAGCCAATTCAATCATGCATATGCTATTCGTTGCGCAGCTAAAATGGCATGAATCATGTAAAAGTGCGGTATATTGGCAGATCTGAGAGGAACTCAAAGGTTTAGGAATCTGCACTATACTGAGTCAGACCATCCAGCTCTGTACTGTCAACCCTAACTTACAGGAGCAATTCTTGATTTTCAGGCAAGGATTTTTCTAGCCATACTTGGAACACGCCAACAAGGACCTCAGGGATGCAAAGCATGTGTCTTACAACTGAGATATGATCTTTCTCCATAACCTGTAGATGTACTTTTTTAAAAAAAAATATCTTAACGGGGAACGCTCCAAAACAGATCAAAGAAGAACAAGTATGTTCAGTGAATATAGAATGATGATTGTTCATTTCAGAGGTAAATTCGGAAAAGAAGGGCTAGTACGCACTGTTCTTGAAAGTGGGCAAAACTGGAACTCTGAACAGAAAAATTCCATACTGCATTTTGTTGCAAGGCTCACTTTGTTCAAAGATTAGGTTACTTCAAATGGATGACCTTAAGATACGTAATGTTTGCCTCGGGAGATTAAGAAGATTCCCAAATTCTTTGCAAAGCTTGCCTACTGCCTCGACAAGCTTTAGGGAATAACCATCTGTCAAACATTAACTTAAATCTAGAACAGGCCATCACAGAATTTTATATGAGTGTTTACATAAAAGCTGATGCTGACCAAGAGAGAGAAAATTAGTGCCCGTACACTTTTCAAATGGATTTATAATCCAAATTCATATTTAAAAAGTGGGCTGACATGTAAGTTTAAGATCGTACCAAATTAAGTAGAATCTGAGGCTCCTTTTATTTTCATTATGTACTTGATATTTAAAGTGGAGTGATACAAACTAGTTCTACCTCACAATCACACATTATTGGTGTTCAGATCATGACTTAACCTGCTCTATGAATGTTGAGGGCACCATAACACAGCTGCTTCCAAAAGCTAATCAGGTCTGGACAGAAAATTATACATATTGTCTAGACTCAGAGGTTCATGATGGGTGAAAAATAGGATAAGAAAAGTACTGCTAAAAAAATTCCTGGATCTTTTAGATTCTATCCAAACTACTACAGTTCATTATATGTTTGCAGATACTCTTCAGCTGTAAAATATACCTCCCCATCGTAAAATGTACTTACAGCCATTTTTATTGGAGCTCTGTAGACATATCCAGTAGACTAGCAGTAAGCAACTATTTCTACAACGTACGGCCTCTTCAGATGGAACTAAAGTTTCCAGAAAATAGGAACACCCATGAAGAACAAGATTCTCACTCTTCATGAGAAATTCTCTTGAAACAATTCTGTCACTTGGATGCAAATCTTGCATTTCCAAGCAAATTCAGGGACTTACTGTACGATATACCACACTTCCCAAATCTGGTGCTCTCTAGAGGTTTTGGACTACAATTCCCATAATTGACTACTGGCCATCCTGGACAGGGTTGATGGAAATGAGAGTCCAAACCATCTGGAGAGCATCAGTTTGATGAAAGCTGTATATTTCCCAAACAGTGGTCACACTAGATTCCATGTTCCTAAAACCTGCAAAACAAGAACTTCATCATTTGTATACATTTGCCAGTTTATTTTAAGTTTTACATGGTGTTCTCCTATAACTGTCAACTGATACCTTGATGAAAATTAAAGGAGACAGCCAGGAGTGTCTCACACAACTGTGGCTTGCTGGGTTCCCTTAAAAGAACCCCAGACAAACAACTATAATTAAAGAGCTCTCCTTCAACTATCAATGAAGCCATTTCCTTTTCAAATATAGAGCTAGAGATTTCAGTGTGTGAGAATGTACAAAATTGTTGAGCTACTACACCACATGAAGATGACTTGCAATCTATTTAAAACTGTTTAAAGCTATCTACATCAGCTATGTGCATTCATAGACAGAGCAAGATTCAACTTGTCTCTCTTCAAAACTAACAGTTATCTCCCAAATTTCACTAAAGCTTTGGAATGCACTTTAATCTATGGTAAATCTATATATGTGTGCCAAAAATCCACAGCCACAGATGCCAAAGTTTGTCTACACTGCATTTTTGAACCTATCCTATAATGAAGTATACTATTTATATCAAGAAAGGTCAAACGAAAAGGACAATGAGTGCTGCAACCAAAAGAAATAGAATTTACAGCAAGACACTGGATCGGGGAGAGTCTCTTCCTTTCTTTTCAACGAGAAGCTGCTGTACTATAAGGAGTTCTCTTCAAACTAATGTTGGCAGTGTATCTCATGAGGAAGAATAAAGATTTGCTCCAGGAAAAAAGCAGATCGTCTTCCAAAGTCTACTGGAGGGGATTGGGGAGGCACCACAAATCTTTGAAGAGAAAGAAAGCTTCCTCACTTCCCAATGCCTGGTTCAATGCTAGTAAGCACAGAAGGGCTTATTCCTTTATTTCTCTTTCACTCTCAGAGGAAGCAATCTAAATAATCTAAACTCTTCTCTGCAACTCCTAAAATAGTTATATTTTCCTGTTTTTAGAGTGCTGTTTCCTGCTCTCTTGTCAGGCTCCCAGTTCAAACAGGAGCAGTTGGATAGATGGAGAAGCTTATTGTGGGTCCCAAGATATAAAATCAACATTCTGCCCTATTTTTCTGAGATGTTGCCACCTAAATCCAAGATTTGGTGTTTGGATGTATGTGTCAGGCTAGAGTCCAGGATAAAAGATGCCCACTGTATATTCCGAGTACTAGATTAGCTAACAGAGAGCTCTTGGGAAATATAGGATACTGTAGTCAATTCAGCATCTCTTTATCATGAGAGAAAACTCATGAGTAGGAAAGATTCCTTAGTTCTATAACGGCCACTTGCAAAGAAAGTTTTTTTTCTCAGCTTTTAAAATTATTATTAAAATATAACCACTGTAACCATTGCAGAAAACACATTTACATCCGTTTCATTCAGGAATGGGTTAAAAAATAAAACTGTGGGTATTATCTTTTATGTGCTATGTATAGGATCTGTCCATAAATTACTATGCAATACGGGTGTACATCTCTGATCTTGTTCCTTGTGGTTGATAAAAGCCAACTACACAGACTCAGAAGAATCACTATTTTTCATTCTTTTATCTGTCTAATTTGGTACGTTAATTTCTCTAAGAAAACTGATTTCCAAATTCTACTATCTATAGATATCATTGATTTCTACAGCTATCATTGGTATCTACAGATCTATATACATCTATTTAAAGATATCATTGATTTCTCTTTCCAACTGTTTGCCATGATGTGGCTCACTGAAAGCAACAGAAAAGAGATAAGACTTTTGTTTCTCTACTGGTATCATGATTTAAACTTTACAGAGCTAGCTTAGGAAGCAGATTAATATGTTGAGGAGCAATTATATTAATGCTTTCTTGGATTTCTTGTCAAAACTTCTGTACCACAAGGCATTGCCACTATGTGCTCTCCTAATACACACAAAGACAGATTTCAGTGGGTGAGAGACCCAATCTGGTTCCAGTCTCTGTTGCCTAAATATATTGGTAGTGGGCTGAATGAAATGGTTAAACCTGTGACCACCGGCTCCAATGGAATCTATCTTCCTGGTCTCCAATGATTCCCAACAGAACTGGCTGCTTCCATTTACACTGCTCTCAATTTACATCACAAGTCTACGAACCTAACCTCAACGTAAATTGAGATCTGCTTGCATTCAGTTTCTGTGTGTTTCATGGCTTGAAGAAAAGTAGGTATAGCAGTTACGTGCATTTAGGTTAATAAATCTCCAGGTAACCCCCCCAAAAGAAAAAAAAAGGAAAAACTCTTCAAATGATACTATTGGCTTAATTCTTCTCTTCCCATTGAAATGGTTCCTATCAAAAGTTCAATCTAACTTATTATATTGCTCTAATATATTTAATACTGTGGAACTCCTCTAAGTGGTATTTTCACTGTAGCTGTATTGTATTCATGGCATTTTATTGCAATGGTGATTATGTTATTTGCTTTTACCCTTATATGCTGTCCAGAAAATTGGTTGAAAGATGATCAATAAATGGTATAAACAAACAAACAAAGCAAGAAGGAATGAAGCTTAATTTCAATCTCTCCATTTGCTCAAGCTCTAGTCTCTGCAGAGACAAGAAACGGAATTAGCTAGAGGACGACTCCTTCAACCTCTGTTCCTGACTTTTGTGCCAAAGACAAACTTTCCAGATATTTCCCGATGTTGTTCTGATCCTCACTGAGAAAGAAAACATCTGTATGACTGTATTACAATAAACAAGTCCTGGCTCAGTAAACCAAGATGTGCATGAATCAATGGTATAAATGCTCTAAATAAAGGCCCTCTGTTACTGGCTACTGTATCGTATCTTGCTTGAAAACCGTAACTGTAGTATCCTGGAAAACTGTTCAGTACTAAATCTGAGAATACTTCATTTAGAACTGCCCACTCCAATCTCACCTCATTATTCCACATATATAGTTGCAAGGATATCCTCAAAGAAAATGCAATCATCAAAGAAAATCTTCTCTTGCTCATCCAAGAAATCACAGATCTTGTTACCATCTATCCATCATCTGTATTTGGACAATGCCAACTAGGCAGAGCCAAAATGATTTACCACAACCATAACACGCTAGTGAATCCGTGATTGCTGTCATTTCACAAAGAGCAGCAATCCTCTTTAATTGGGAATAATGTTTTCGATAAAAGACTACAGTTAAGAGATGTGCTTCCTACATGTCAAGTTCCAGCTGCAGAACGTAAGACTCCAAGTTTAAAAAGGCATTCAACACAGGACCAAAGGAACTCACATTTTACAGACAAGCATTTTAGAACAGGAGGAATCTGTGGACACAGACTTTTGTATCCACTAGGAAGCAGTGGAAAGAGAATAGACAATCTAGTGCCTTTATCTATATAATCCATTTATCCAATAACAGCTTTATTTGCCTTTACTTCTACTACAGCTATCTTGCAACTTCATGTAAAAGGAACTGAAAGCCTAGAATCCTGAAAAGGCATTTTAACTAAACTTTCATTTGCCTTATTCCTAGGCAACCAAACTCAGTAAGACAGTCAATAAAATTGGACTGCCAAACCTTTATAAACAGGAACCAGTATGTGATGCATGTTATCTAAAATATTTCAGTTGGTTCTAGTGGACAAAACTTGGAAAATGCCTATATGCTCTTCTCACTTTTTTTCCAATAACAAATATTTCTACACTACTGAAAGCCTGGTAACTCTAAAGAAATCAACCACAACATGCACTTGATTTTCTAGGGGCACAAATGGAAGAATAATTGGAATGAGTTAATACATTCTGTATATAGGGATTCATCAGCACAAAACTGTTGTAATTATCCTTCTATTACAGAATCTTAAAATTGCACTCTACTGCATGTTGTGATATGGGGCAAAAAATATTTACAAATGGAAAAATTTCCAGAAAATATTCCACTGCTCAATTTTGCATAGGAAAAATATTTTTTGCAGAAAAAAATTCAGAGAAAAATAATAGCTTACACCCAGCCCTCCACATTTGCAGATTTGACTTTCATGAATTTGATTATTTGTAAGTTTCTCCAGCCTGTGCCCCACACCTCAAGTGCTTCTTTTGCAGGAGAACTTTCCTTCCTGGCTGCTGCTCAACCTTTTAAAACCCTGCCTCTGGTCCTCCCTGTCTAACCACTGTCTCACCAGCTAAGGGTGGCCCACAGCCTGATTTCCCAGCATCACAAACCCATTCCTCATGCCCCTACACATACACACCCAAGAAGGGAAGCATAGGGTCACCATGCCAATCCATCCTCATTTCTTCTCCTTTCCCTGGTTTGGACTCTGAATGCCCATTCTCCTACCATACTTTGGACCCCTTCCTACAGATACACATATACATTTTGATATTAGTGATTTTTCCATTTTTGTAGGGTCCTGCACCTCTAAACTCTAACAAATGTGGAGAGCTCACTGTATTATTAATTTAAAAAATATTTCATCAAATTCCTAAGTCATAATAAATAGATTTCAATGCAATATTGGGCAAGCTTTGCAGTATCAACGCTGCCCTGCCAAACAAAGCATTTTCTTAAGCAAGACTTAAAAATTCAGAATAGCTGTGTTCTAGACGTTATCAGATTAATGTTTTTCAAGTAATTACACCTAGGAAGTGTATCTAAAAGCATACATGTTTGTCAATTTGTAAACAGTAGAGTACAAAAAACCATGTTATCAATCCAAATCAATTTAAATTATGACTCAATTTTGTGCCTTGCCCAGGTCAAATGAAAAGACTGATTAATACTTGCTTCACTTTCAACAAACACAGAGACTTGTGTCTTATTTATCTTCTTGAGCTTGGGAAATTTTTGTCCTAATAATCCTATGAATCTCTTAAATACTACTCCACACTGGCAATCTCGTGTACGATATCACACTGCTGGCTCATGTTCAACTGATGATCAACAATAATCCCAAGGTCTTTTTTCTTATATAGAACTGCTGAGCCAAGCATATACCTGTACCTGAAATTTTGTTTTCTTTGGTCTAAATGTAGAATTTTGCCTTTGTCTCTGTTGAATTTTATTAATTACATCTGAGTTTTCCAGTTTATCAAGGTCCTTTCGAATTCTCTCCCTATCTTCCAATGTGTTAGCTACCCTTCCCAGTTTTATATCATCTGCAAATACGATGATTCCATCCATCTCATTATCTAAATAACTGATAAAAACACTGAAGAGTTGTCAGCCCCAGGACAGAACCCTCGACCATTCCACTTGAGACCTTCCTTCCAGTCTGAAGCACAGCCACTGATGGCAACTCTTTGAGCACAATTTTCCAATTATGGTTGGTGTTTCCATCTATTCCATATTTAGTCAGTTTGCTAATCAAAATATCATGAGGGATCTTATCAAGTGCTTTGCTGAAATCCAAATAAATCTATTTATCTGATGCTGTTTCCATCAGTTCCATATTTAGTTAGTTTGCTAATCAAAATATCATGGGGGGGCCTTATCAAATGTTTTGCTGAAATCCAGATACATGATACTCACAGCGTAACATTATAAACACACATTTCAAAATTGTTCTATGCAGTCTTCTTCCTTCATATAACTCCCCAACTAGGAAAGGTAGGCTATCTGTAATTTAATATAAGGACATCTCAGCTGTCATAACATCATGATGCCTGCTAAGCAAATCTGGCATTTGAGATGTGCCATGAATTTATTCCTACAGACTGTGGATTGGTGCTTCCCCCTTTTATGTTGGGAGTACAGCAGTTGATGTTCTGCTTATAACATAATCCTTCCCACTCCCACACTTGTTTTAAAGCTGCACGACAGATTCTTGGCATTTTGGAAATACAACAGCTTTTTAGTGTTCTATCAACTCATCTCCTTGTTCCATTCTAAGCAAGAATTTTTCTGCAGCTTACACAAAAAGGGATATGGGCATCTCATTTTAAATGAAAATGTGAAACTTAAACAGCAGCTACAATTAAATGGCTAAATGGCTACCTGTTATGATATCCACTCACAGGGGAAAAAAAGCCATTTAAAAGTTTTGCCTGATATGAACTCAGAAGGAAAAAATCTCTATTGCTTCAGTTATTCTACAGACGTCACAGGTGTTGTCCAATACCACATGACTACCCTACACATTTGTCCCTTAGGACTGAGAACTACTGAAGGACAGGCATTCAAGTCAAATTACTGGGATCTGAATATTACTGAGATCCTAAGAACTAGAATGAAGCTTATCTGTAAATTCCTTGCACTTCAGAGAGTTTCAAATTACAGCAAACAATTATTAGCTTTGGTAAGATTAGCACCTTCAAAATACAATGTAAAGAAAGAACTCTCAAGCAACAGGGGACCAAACCAAACAATGCATTAAATCCATGGTTCCATTTAAAGTACCTGATTGAACCCACAGCAAAGGGCAAGGAAGAGAGTCACAGAAGTGGTCCTTAGAATAACAAACTGTAAGAACCATTGTTCAGAAGCAGCTATTTTTGCTCAGTGTCATAAACACTGAGAATGCCTCTGTTAGACAGAGTTTAGCATGGATAAACAAAAACAAATTCTACCATACAATACAGGATAGCATTTAGTCAATGTGAATTATAACTTGAACACTTTCACTATTTTGAAGGCACATACATACATACTAACATTTTAGTTTTCTGAATTTTTGCTGCCTGACTAATTTGGACCATGCAGGATGGTTACTGTAGAAGGATTTAAAAAAAAACAAAACCAAAAAAATCAAAACAACAAAACAAATGCATAGCCAAATTGAAGCCTGATTCACCACTGACTATTATTGTCAGCAATATCCTTTTATTTATTTTACAAATGAGTCTATGGCACACCAACTCAAATGAACTGCATGCCTCTTTACATAATGGCAGAAATATGGTCATTCACTTTCTGTTTGATCAAGCTATTATATTTAACATTAGTCGGTCTCTATTATTGCAACAGTGTAAAAGCCTCTTTCTTTGAGGTCATTAGTTTTAAAATGCTAGAGATTAAGTCCCTCCCATGCCATTCCCTTCAAGAAAAATATTTTTAGAACATACAACTATACCACACTGTCAGATCAGTAACCTGAACATTATCAATTTGTCTCTACTCATTGAAATGACATGCTATACAAGTATGTCACAGACCTGAAGTACTCACATTACTGTTTATTTATTTAAAACATCTGTATGCTCCATCATCAAATTTAATTGATAAATTTATAGGAATTTGGTACTATTCTGCCATGAGTACAGAGATTTAAACAAGTATAAAAATCCACAGTACAAATAACTTTTGTGGTAAAAGCCAACACTAGCTAGATGGTTCCTTTTCAGGCAATCATGGACACTAGCATTTGGACCTGTGCCAGTCGCAGATGAAACGTATTAAATGCCAAGTTTCAAAGGGAATTAAAAAAAAATATTAAGCTTGAAAAGGAAGGAATGAGCCAGAGACTGTAGATCCATCTACTGAGTTGACAGCAATGCTTTGATCTGTTTTCTCTTTAGATATATTTATGCCTTATAGAATAAAACCCAGAATGAATTCTTGTATCATATGTTCAAAGAAAGAGTAAATACAGACAGAATTAAGCAAAAAGAGATAACTGGAGCTGGGGCTTTGGGTAGTAAATATGCTCACTCCCATAACCTTTTGTCCAAATGTGCTTTCAGACTTCTAAGGCTCATAGGGTAGGAGCACCAGAAACATATACAAACACCACTCTTTTTAGAAGCCATGGAATTTGTTGAGTTCAGAGGAGTGTACTCTATGAGGGATATTTACAAGACATTCCATGGAAACAATTTAAGTGCTTTATATAACCATGAGCCCAGTCTATATTTACCATCTGTTTCTTTTTCCTAGAGAGGCCAGCTCTGCAGCTAACTACCCATTTGAATTTAGACCCACAGTGGGGTCCCACCAAGACCCAGTGATGTATGCAGATAAAAGAGGCTTGATCAGCAGATCCAGGAGGAGATGATTCCCTTTTCTATACACTCACCATGTGCCTTTAATATTTGTTGCCGAAAGCTGAGAAACTACCCAGAGCAGAGTTTCAGATGGTACAGGGTGCTAAGAAAAAGAAGAGAAAGTTCTACTGAGGACATACATGGACTGCACAGAGAGGGGATCTGCCTCCTCCTGAAGCTACTGACGAAGCTTCTTTCATCACTGGATGTAAACCATTGGATTCAGCCAATAAACAGGGAGATGAAGTGAGATGAAAACAGGTTTGGTATACTTAATAAAAACCATAAAAAGGAATGTGTGGCTTATCAAGAATACACCCAAATCTTAATCCAGCCCTTGTTAGTCCCAATTGAGGTTGATAAGAAAAGCTATACTCCAGATGCTCACTATACTGGCAGAAATTAACACAATCTGTGGCAGTATCCCAAAAGTGAACAGTATAACTCAGGATTCTACAGCTGTTTTACCTAGCTGTATTTGAAGAGCTCAATTCAATGGCCAGAGAAAGTCAAAACTGGAGGCATTCACTACTTATCACTCAAAAATACAAAGGTCATGACACTGAAGCAAAATTACTATGCTATAGAACAATGGTGAGTATGATAATAGACATTTCAAGAACATAATCTGACTACTCAGATGTCAAGATACTCAAGAAAAATGAGATTATTATGTAGGAAAGAATATATTAGAGCATGTTACTCTATCTTGTGCTCTTCTGTACAGGTTAAGTGTATCAGTAGCAGTAGTTATTGCTGTTGTGGTGGTTATTATTATTTATTTATTGCTAATATTACTAATTACCATTACTAGCAGTTATAGTACCTTTACTATTACTGCTACTTAATTTTCTATGTGATTTATGTGGTCATCCATTAACATGTTTCCTTAGCAATTTAGCAAAGCATCAATATACAATAACAAATGAAAAATTTGTTATAAAACCATTTTGAAAAGCTGGAAAATCAAATTTATGTGAAAGAGTACAGCAGAGATCCTAACTTCTTCCTTGTCCAAAGTAGACTTCCTGTGGCAAATCAACAAAATATTGCGTACGAACTGCAATTTCAGTTGGCAGCATATATCTGTTCAAACAAAGGAAAAAAATAATTCACTGAAGAGTGAATAACTCAAACAGTTTCTTCTGACATGTTGGTCAGGTTTTTAAAAAGTGGAGGAGAAACAACAAAGTCATACAAAACTACAAATACACGTAATATGCTGCGCTAGTAAACAGCACAGGATAGTGTACAAATACACTCAGCATCTTTGAACTTTCTTCTAAAGGAAGCAAAAGATTCCACCCAAGCTAGATTAACAGAGCTTCCCTGGGGCCTACTCTTATGCCTTGTAGGAGTACAAGGGGAGGAGCACTTTGTTAGATTTAAAAGACCCCCTGCCAGAAGCACAGCCCCAGTAAGTTATGTTTAAAGCTGTCAGTCCCCTGAGGAGAAGCAGGAAACTCTTTATGACCCCCAAAGTATTTGTTTTCCCAACAGCTCCTTGGCACAGCTTGGGATTCTTGAGGTCAGCAACAACAAAAAAAGTTTTGCTCTGTCCAAATTAGTTTTGACTGGTCCCTGGGTTCCCAAAGTGATAATTTAACACCTCATTAACAAGTCACTTATTGGAGGAAATTCAAATGAGAGGTGCTTATGGTATAACTGAACATTTTGGGCCTCAGCTTAAAGGGTGTTTTTTTAATCTTATGTAAGTCACCAGAGGACATTCCCAACTGCATCCAATGAATGGCCTAATCTCCAAATGCAAGAGACAGGAATTCATTGCACTGCAAAATGGATAGCTTTGTATGGTACTTAACTAATTTTACTTAGATAATTTATTACACATCAGAAAAAAAGCACGCCTTTTATTAATACTAACATGTTTTCAGATTGTCAACTGAGATATTAGACCATTTTTAACTTTATCAACAGATTTTAATACATTTTTCACCTAGATGTATTACTACAACCATTTCACTGAAAAAAACTGTAATAGCTACTATATATCCAAACATACACCAACCAAGGTTCATAGATCAATCACTTCCAAATAATTCTGTTATGTAGTATGTTGTAAATATTCATTGTATCCTGGCAGGAATCATACATTATTGAACTTTAGAACTCAGCTTTTCTAGTCCACTTCTTGTGTGTATGTATCTGCCTTCACGTTGCATGTTGACTTACAGTGACCCCATGAATTTTACACCATTTGCTTAGGCAAGGAATACTCAGAGGGGTTTCTGCCAATTCCTTTTGCTGAAATATAACACACAGCACCTGGTATTAGTTGGTGGTCTTCCACTCAAGAAATAACCAGGACTCATCCTGCTTAGCTTCCAAGATCAGATGGGATCTGGTGCCTTTAGGCTACTGAAGTCTAATCCACATCTTAGCTAGCGTGAAAACTGCTAGGCAGTTAAAATACTAGGTAAACAGTCACTGACTTCTTGCCGAAGTTGGCAATATTCCAAAAGACTCTTCCTTCTAGTAAGGCAAAAATTCTGTCTCCTGCCATAAGAATATATTGGAAGGATAAGTTAAAGTGACATTCTATATAAAGTAAACACAATTAAGGAAACACAACAGTTACCATGATGGGCTTCACTATGGCCATCTGGGGGTTTGGCCTGATCAACCCACTGTGAAGACCACCTCAAACTCCACCTTAAGCAAACTTCTCAAACAACACGCAGATCTGTGTATCTGCAATATCAATTTTGCTCCCCTGAACTTTTTTTTTTAACCATTCTTGCTTCAAAAGCAAGCACGTGTGTTTTGTACCTTTTGGTTTGATACTTTTGGGTAACACAGTGTGCATCAGTCATGACTGGCTCTTAGAAGAACAGAACAAAAACTCCTTGCCTCCTCCTGTTTGACAAAATACATACTGCAGAAGATGGTGCATCACAACAGGTCTAATGTAAGAAACAAACTGCATCATGATTTTTGCTATGATTAAGCTGCAATTATATGTGCACTTATTTACTTGGAAGTTCCACTAAACTCAATGGAATGTATTGCACAGATAGGATCAGACTGATCAGTCATAATGCATGATGAATGACTGCATTTATGCATTCATTGCAAATTTCTCAGGATCAAAATCCATGAAGCAGCAAGAGGGTAAGTGTAATGTATATGCACAGAAATAGTCAGGCTATGTAAATAAACTCAATTGGATCAAGGCTATCCATAAGAGGAACTCCACTCACAAGACAACATCTACTAGGGGGATTTTCACCAATTCCTTTTTCCCTTTGCAGCCTTCTGTAACCCATCCCACTTTGCTCCAGAGGACCAGGAGTCTTACAGAAGAATATGTCTGGATCCAAACTAACTGACATATAGTTGTAAGCCCAGGGGCCACATACACACCAATGCTCCCTCCCCCAATTGGAATGATTTTTAAAAACTCAAAATGTCACTCCGGTTCTCTATAGGATGTGGAGGAAATTTTGCCTTTAACTGTTGTAAGCCTAGGAAGGGTCTTTTTTCAAAGCACAAAGGCAAAATTAATTTCAGGTTTTCAAAAAGTCCTCCCAGACATGACAAAAATGCCTTCCATGTCCCTAAGGGGAGACATTTTGAATGAAGACAGTATTTTTAAAACAGATGGGTGGGAAAGTAGATGTCCTTGGAGGCCACAAACACCACTTTGGGGGTGACATGCAGCACATAGGTCACACCTTCCTCACCTCTGAGAAATAACATAGGAGTAAAAAGAGAAAGCATTTTGTACTCTTTGTCTACTTGTTTCTAAACTTCTTTAATATTTTAAAGAATTAAAATAATTTGTATATGACCAACGATTATCTACCTATGGATAGAACAAGACTTTTTGCTTCCAGTATAAACTGTTATTCACTCAGTAACTTTGGACCAGTATTAGGTCATTTCTACAGCAGTCTCAGGTTAGGCACAATTTGTTCCAAATGTGATATTTTTAAGAGAGCAACAAATTCTGTTTCTTTTGTAAAAACAAGTACAAAGAAAGGATAGATTCTCATCCACCCCTTAAGACGGCAGCTAGACTCTCTTTTTCCAAAGAAACTGCATTTCTCGCATATTTGAGGTGTTCGTTGTTCTTTTGGCTCTGTCAAACATCCTCATAAATACTCAGATGCACTGAATAGGCACCTTACTATGCTGGTTTCACAATCTCAACAGGCTACTCACTTTGAAGTCATATGTCAAAAATCACAAAATATTCAAATAGCAATGAAATGCCTACAAGCTTTGAAGATACATAAGACATATAATTATCACGTACTAGACAGCAATAAACAATAGCAACCCTATTAGGAAAGAAACAGAATCGCTATTAGAAAGATAAAAGAAGCAGATTATTCAGAATGCAACTTTTGTGCCTGTATCTAGAGCTGCTTGAATCAGGCTGGCTTTTTAGTCATCTTCAATTGCAAAACACAGATACAAATACTGCCACAAGTTGTATTTTTAGATTAACATGGACTACTTCAGACAGCACCCTGTGGATGACCATTATGAATGCCAGACAGAAACAATACCAGACACTGAAAGGTTTGTTTGAAAAAACAATAGGATATAAAAGAAGGGAAGCTGCTATCCCCTTCCAAATTGCATGTTCACGTGCTGTCACCTAATTAAGTCTATTCAGTCTTCATTAGCCTCTTGTCCCATTTCGGAAATGGCCATGCTGTTTTCTGTGGCATGTGTATTCTATCTAAGGTGCCTGCTGTTAACATCCTGTTTAGCTAAAGAAAATTCTCTGGAATGATGGCAAATATTTAACAATAGCCAATGTATTACAGAAGTGAGTAATAAATGTTTCTGCATAAGTTTACAGACTTGCTGAATACTTCCAAAGACAATGGTAAACTTGTTTACCACCCATCTCTTCTCATTAAGAACGTAAGACAAACCATACTGGATCAGACCAATGGTCTACTGAGTACAGGATCCTGTTCCCACAGTGGCCAATGTAATGCCTACGGGAAGTCTGTGAGCACAGTATGAATGCAATAGCAGCCTCCCAACTTGGTTTCCTGAGAAGCATTCTGTGTCCAATACTGAAGGTAACATATAGCTGTCTTGGGCTGATGTAGTGATAGACTTATCCTTTACAAATTTGACTTGTCCCATGTTAAAAGTTGGCAGCAACTATATATTGCGCTATTGAGTTCCATGGTGCTTGAATTAAAAGCTATATGAAGAATTGCTTCCTTTCATTTGTCCTTGATCTACTGTTAACCCTTGGATGGCCCAAGTTCTAGTACTGACAGCAAGACACATCTTTCTCCACATCATACATAGTTTTATGCATTTTAATCACGTCTTGTTTTTCCAAATAAAACACCTCAAATATTGCTACAAAGTAATGGAAGAATATACAATCTTTTGAAGCCATAAAAAAGCTTTTCTGCTCTGGTTGTTGGGCCACATCTTATTCACTAGAACTCTTATGTATCATTATATCCAGTGAGTTACTACCTCCACTGTCAATCACATAAAATATATGGAAACCTAGTTGAGAAGAATAAGAGTGGGTAAAAATTTTATGTACTTTTCACCCAGTATTAGTGAAGCGGCTAAATTCCAGAAACCAGAGACGCTCGGATTGGAAAGCAAGAGTTTATTCAGCAGCCGGGCTCTGGTGGAATCTCTTCCAAAGACCAGAAGCCCCGAGCATTCATCTCTTCAAGGTTTTTATACTTTTTCATAAACAGTTGCTACATTTGTCAGCTTGACATTTCTTAATCACTCGCCCGTCTTATGACGCTCTTCCAACTGTTCCCAAACACTGGACAAACATCCTAAACAGACACGCTGAACAAGCATCTAGCTAAGCGTGTACGTACATATGATTACTAAAACAGCTCCTCAAGGACTCATAGTTCATGAACATGTAACTTTTAGTTCTCAATCTGCTCTCACATTAGTACATCCTGAAGTTGTTTCAGAAAATGGTTCTGTGAAAAAATACACATGAAGTTTTTGTGCAACTGTGATATTTTGATTATGTGTACTTTTTGATTATAGGCACATATATAGTTATTATGCATATTTGTCATTTTGCTTTAGCTGATCTTGTATTTTTTGCATTTTAGCTGGATAATTTATTTTACAATTGTACAGTACAGTTTATTTTTCCTTCTCTCTGTCTCTGTCTCTCTCTCTGTGTACATATGTGTGTGCATATATATATATATACACACACACACATGCACACACACGTTTTAAACTGTACACTTTTGGCAGGATCCACATGGATGGTGCTATATAAATAAATATAAATAAATGATATATATAAATAAATGATAATGATAACAACAACAACAATAGT
Organism: Iguana delicatissima; assembly: GCA_948472985.1. Taxonomy (NCBI): domain Eukaryota; kingdom Metazoa; phylum Chordata; class Lepidosauria; order Squamata; family Iguanidae; genus Iguana; species Iguana delicatissima. The sequence goes on from CAOKZL010000022.1 coordinate 796,855, forward strand.
ATCTGAGCCATGTTGTTCATATGAAAGATGCACTTCCAGAAACACCCATGGGTTTTTTTTGTGTAAAATTGGTGTTTTCTGTACCAAAAACATTTCAATAAAATAAAATAAAATTTGGGAAATGTACATGAAAAAATGTGTTTCATGAAAAACTCCTGTTTCTAGAAATACAAGTAGACTTTTTTAAGGCAAAAGGACCAATCAGGTGTCTAAAAATGGAAGGCGTATGTGTGAAAAATGTGAGTATTGCATGAAACTACCAGTTTTTACATTAAAAACATGTTTTTCTGTGTAGGCCAGCTTTCTGAAACATTTAAGGATGTACGACTCTTGGGTGAGGCGCTCAGAAATATCTGTTGTGTCATATAATGGGGAGAAAACTGCTGTAATTGTTAATCATCATATGCAAAGACAAAATAGTGCATGTTCGCATCCCTATTCCAGAGGTTTAAAGGAGTGAAACTTTACTAACGTGGGTTCTGTCTGAAAAAACAATACAACTCTTGTTATATTCTGAAAGATAGTAATTGAGTTTATTTTACTAACAACCAGCTCAAAATATTTCAAGTGAATGAGAAATATGCACACAGCCCAGTAAACAATAACACACATGACAAACAATGCAAGTATAACATCTCTCAAAAGAACCTCTGTTCAGTTACATTCCACCACGTAAACATTATTTCAGTGACAGACTCAACTTGAAAAGCAGGTTGCCCACTTTTAACTGTGGTTCTTCAAGTGATAATTGGTGAACTCACACTTATGGGAATCTCTGTATCTGCATAGACCATCTTTGGAAACTTCTAGAGCTTTGGCTGAGGGCCCACCCTGCCCCACTGTACCGCATGCACACAGTACATTTCCCACTCAAAGCCTCTCAGTTCCATGTTTACTAGAGCTGCCAGCAACCAAGGAAGGTGAGCACAGGAATAAAAGACAGGCAAGTAGGTTGTGTGAGCTCACAGATGACCACTTGAAAAACCACAGTTACAGGTAAGCAATGTGCTTTTCTTCTTTGTGGTCTCTATAACACATATGGAGATTAGCAAGCGATACACACCTAGACAGAGGGCAAAACTACGCTCACCATGACTGAACCACACAAGCCAAAAGAAGTAGAATCCTTGGCCCAAACATTATGTCTACAGTGCATTACAAAACAAGCAATTGTTTGGCAGATACTCTGTAAGGGCACAACAGCCAGGAATACAAATGAATAGTAGCATTCATAGTTGTAGCAGTAGCAATGGTAGTAATATTACGACTACTACTAATAGTCGTAGTAGTAGTAGTAGTTATTTGTTATCTGCCTCTCCCTGATATAGGTATGTTCAAGTGGAGACAGCCCTCACAGAATGAGAATGGACAAAGGAAGGCTCTGGATTTCTGACAGTCCAATAGGCTAACCAGATGGTAGAAGCCACTCAGTTGGAAATGCATTGCAAAGAAGCTTGATAACTTTGCCTGTGAGTTCCATAGTAGACAAAAAGTTTAGAGGGTTTTCTGCAGTGTTTTGTCTGATCAGCTTAAAAAGTGAGGATACATCTGATATGTAGCATGCACAATGGATGTTTGTCAGCCATGGACAGATTCAGAAAGATAACTGGAAGCGAGAACAGCTGAGACAAATTAAAGGAGGAAGCCAGTTTTGGAAGGAAATTGACATCTGGAAACAGGACCAGCCTGTCCTTGCGGAATTGGAAGAATGGCGGGTTCACCCTCAAAGTGACCAGCTCGCTTGCCCTCCAGGCAGAGGGGATGGCCACAAGGACCATAGTCTTCCATATGAAGAGCCACAAGTAACAAGAGGCAAAGAGTTAGAAAGTACATCTCATTCGCTAGGAGACAACTAGCCATAAATTCCGGACAGGAGCAATGTGAATTTGAGATGGAAAGGTGTTAATGAAATCTTTGAAGAAAAGCTTAACCAAAAGATACACAAACCAAGAGGGGAAGCCTCAAGGTCAAATGAAGCCACGTAAACTATCATAGAAGAGATGGAGGCTTTGCAATTACGAGGAAGGCAGGAACTGAAGAATATGGCTTATGGACCACTCTGCGCCAGTCTACATGAATGTCACTGAGAAAAGTGAGGAAAGGCTTCCACTTATAGCTGTACAACTTCCTGGTCGATTGCCCATGCACAGAGCTCGGTTCTCACCTCCAGGAGAATATCCTCCACTCTACAAGAAAACGAATGCAAAGATCCAACTGTTGGCTTAGCTGAGGAGACCATGACTGAATGGGAGTCTGTGAAAGCAACAGTAAGATAGGTGCATGAGCATGGCAAACCATAGCTATCCAGACTATCAATGTATCACTAGAATGCAGTCTGTATCGTCCTCCATGATCTTCACCAGGATCCTGGCAACGAGTAGAATGGGATGAAGGCAGAGGACAGTTCCAGTCAAAAGAAACATGTCTCCTAGTATGCTTAACTGAGGAGGCTCAGTAGTGAGGGCACTGATAGTTGTCTGTGTTGGCAAGCAGTACAGTAGATGATGATGCCAATGGTACCAAAGTGTGCAAAGCAATGCCCATAGAAGTTGTGAAAAGAGGCCTGTTTTGGGTGGTGAGATCAGCTCTGCTATCAGACAACTCCCAGAGAAGGGCTTTAAGACATGAAACCTGAGTTTGACTGGCCTAGTAGGAAAAAGCACTACAATGGGAGTGCTTATCCACATCATAGACCTCCCCAATCAAAGGAGACACATACAATGGCCATCTGTCTGGAGGATCTCCTTTCCACAAGAGATATACCTCTTAAAATATACTGTAGATGCCATCAACCAGAGAAGAGTCAGGAAGAAAAACAAGCCGAAGAAGAATAGCTAGTGTACAAAGTTTCCTATGATGAGTCCACAATGTGAAAGAAAGAGAACTGAGGTACTTTGAGCAGAAACCATACTGAGCATATGTGGGGTGAAGTAGGGGACTCAGCTAAACAGATCTATCTTTAGAAATTTCTGAAGACAGTCTGCACAGATACAGAGATTCCCATATGTGTGAGTCACAGAGACCATGAAAAAGAACAAGGTATTTCTGTTATCTAACTGTGATGGCTTATGGTACTTTTGTGTTGTGGCATCTTGTAGTGCTTTATTTCAAAAACACATATGAAAGCATATGCACACACACACTGAAAAGAGTTTCTGAGGTAAGACTGGTAAAACTGTGAAAACTGAAACCTCAACCCAAAGAGAAAGCAAAATTTGTTGCAGTGAAAAAACAGAAACACTACACTACACTATGTAAGTTTCAGACTACAAATCCAATGGTTCCTTCTCCTTGGCCATACTGGATGAAGTGAGGAGAAACGAAGTCCAAAACAAACTAAATAGGCAGAGTTAAAGAGAACTGTTAAACCATGTCCCTGAGCTACAGAAGACTGGAACTGCTCCCCATGTGCTCTCCTAGCTCCCCAGTAACCAGTCACACACATATTTTTCCCACCACATAAGGTTCTCTGCATAAACCAGAGCTTCTCAAACTCTGACGTGGTAGACTGGCACCATCTTCCCCAATGTGCCAGGGACCACTCAGTGTGGACTGGTATAAAGATATATATAACCTATATATATATAGGTATAAACCTATAACCTAAGAAAATAGTAGAACAAGTCATGCTCAAAGACAGCAGTCGCTAACTTTTCCGACCTCACAGACCACTAAACTTACAATTTTGAATCCTACGGACCACTAACATGAATTTTTTTAAAAAAGGTACAAACGTCTATAAAATAATGATCATAAAAGTTCCATTTTATTAATATGAAATGAAATTGTTTAATTATAACAAAATTATTATTTACAACCAACTTAAATCATCAAGTAGATATTACAGAGATAAATCAAAATACCAATTGATTCATATTCTGATATTTACAGACACCTCTTAGTTTATCAAGCAGGTACTATAAAGATAAGAACAGGTTGCTTACCTGTAACTGTGGTTCTTCGAGTGGTCATCTGTGCCCTTACACATTAGGAGTTTTCGCGCATGCGCGGTACCGTTCGGAAAATTCTAGAGCTTAGTAGCTTGGCGTGAACCCCTCCCCCCATGCATCCACTGAGCATGCTCAGCCCGCTGAACAATGGTCTCTCCTCAGTTCTACAAGTCCGCCGAAAAAAAGGGGATCTGAGAGTGAGGGGACGGTTGGGCGGGTGTGTGTAAGGGCACAGATGACCACTCGAAGAACCACAGTTACAGGTAAGCAACCTGTTCTTCTTCTTCGTGGTCTCTGTGCCTTACACACTAGGAGACTTTGTAGCTTACCAGAAGGACGGTGGGTCAGGTCCCTAGAGTACAGAGGCCAGCACCACTTGTCCAAACCAGGCATCCCTCCTGGATCGACAGTCCAGCTGATAGTGGCAGATGAAAGTCGAGGGCCTGGACCAGGTCGCCACTCAACAAAGTTCCTGAAGGTCCACGCCTCGCAAGAGGGCTGCTGAGGATGCCACAGCTCTGGTGGAGTGTGGCTGAAGCAAGTCAGGAGGAGGCTGCTTGGCCATGTCATAAGCAAGGAGAATTGTCTGGGCCACCCACTTGGAGAATCGCTGGGTGGACACCTTGTGGCCCTTGCGATGCTGACTGTGGCAGACAAACAGGAGAGAGGTCTGCCTGTAGGCTGCAGTCCTCTGAGTGTAGAAGGCCAAGGCCCTTCGAACGTCCAGGGTGTACAAAGACCTCTCAAGAGGGGTCGTCGGGTTAGGATAGAAGGTAGGAAGGATGATGTCCTGGTTAAGGTGGAAACGAGAGACGACCTTCAGGAGGAAAGAAATGTCTGGGCGGAGAACCACTTTATCCCGGTGGAAAACCAGGAAGGGGTCGTCGACATGTAGCGCTGTCAACTCGTTGGCACGCCTGGCAGAGGTGACAGCCACCAGGAAAGCAGTCTTGAGAGTCAGGAGCCTATCATCAATAGTGGCCATAGGCTCAAAGGGTGGTCTCGTAAGTTGAGAGAGCACCAGAGATAGGGACCATGGAGACAATGGCGGCGATACTGGCGGGTATAGATGGTGGAGTCCCTTCAGGAACTGTTTCATCGTGGCATCCCGGAAAAGCGCTGCCGAAGGAGAGCCTCAGGGTTGGTAGGCCACAATGGCAGCAAACACCTTCAACGGGGAAAAACCAGAGACCCTTTTGTTCAAGGGGAAGCAAGAAGCGGAGAAGGGAAAAGAGAGCAACTGGTGATACTGTGTCTCCACGCTCCCCCCAAAAGTCATGAACCGCCGCCACTTGTAGGCATAGTTGCGGTGGGTCCTTTCTCTTTCTAGCCGCGGTAAGGACGTCCTGGAAAAGGGGGATTGTCTAGGGTTTCATCATCCACACGTGGAGGTCCAGGAGAGGCAGGTGGGGAAATGGAGAACGTGACTGTTGGAGTGAGACAGCAGGTTGGGTGCTGCCGGAAGCCTGAGCGGCTGTCCCCGAGAGGCCTCAAGCAGCGGGGCGAACCATTGCTGCCTCGGCCAGTACGGGGCGATGAGGATGGCGTCGGCTCAGTCCGCCAGGATCTTGGCAACCACCCTTCCCAGCAGGGGAAAACGGGGGGAAGTTTAAACAAGAGACCCTCTGTCCATCGGTACTGGAACGGTCACCGAGGGAGTTCGGTCACCGGCTGGCTCTTGAACAGTACCGGCGACACTTGGCGTTCGACACCGTGGCAAAGGATCGATGTCGGGATCGCCCCAGCAGCCCCGGGTTCAAGCAGAACGCGTCCTCCGAGAGGGACCACTCGTGGTTAGTAAATGTCCCTGTTCAGGGCGTCTGCTGTCATATTCTCCTGTCCTGCCAGGTGGACGGCAACAGGGTGAACTCGGAGGGACACGCACCAGTCCCAGAGCTGGAGAGCGATGGTCAGGAGCGTGGTAGAATGGGTCCCTCCTTGTCTGTTGACATAACACACCACCGTGGTGTTGTCGGTCAGGATCAGTACCGCCTGTCCAGCAACCAGGTTGCGGAACGCTCTAGAACTTTCCTGATAGCTAGGAGCTCGAGGGCTTTTATGTGGAGAGCAGTCTCGTCGCCAGTCCATCGACCTCGGACTCTGAGGTCGTCGCAATGCGCTCCCCATCCGCAGGGGGGAGGCGTCGGCCCCGTGTTTGTGAGCCGAGGGGTTTCGTGTGAACGGCATCCCGGACAGGAGATGACGGTAAAGAGCCACCACAGCAGAGAGCGACGTACTGTCGAAGTCGCAGGCGCGGGGCCATCCCAGAGCGGATTAAAGGCTCTGACAAACCAGCACTGTAGGGGCGCGCTGGCAGCCTTGACAGGTATGTGACGGCCGTGGTGGAGGCCATGTAGCCCAGGAGCTGTTGTATTTTCCTCGCCGATATCGTTGGGGCATCGAGGAGGGCCGCAGCAGATCGGCAGAGGACGAGCCCGCTCCAGAGGCAGGTAGGCCCTGGCCGAGACCGAGTCCAGGGTGGCTCCGATGAAGTCCAACACTCGCCGGCTCGAGATGTGACTTCTTCGGGTTGACCAGAAGGCCAAGGCGGGTCAGGAGGGACAGCGTTAGATGAATGTCCGAGTACAGTTTGCTCTTGAGGACGCTACCAGCAGCCAATCGTCTAGGTAGGGGAAGATGGTGAGGGCCCTTTGTCCCCAGGTGAGAGACCACAGGGTCCATGCACTTCGTGAACACCCTCGGTGCGGTGGAGAGGCCGAACGGTAGCACCCAAACCCCTGGTAGGAGGTGCCGTCAATCGCGAACCAAAGGTATCGTCTGTGCTACAGACGGATGGAAATGTGGAAATAAGCATCTCGCAGGTTGATTGAAGCGAACCAGTCTCCCCGGCGGAGGAAGGGTAGGATCGTCGACAAGGTGACCATCTTGAACCTCCTGGGGCGGATGTATTCGTTTACCTCTCAGAGATCCAAAATAGGTTGTAGGGTCCCGTCCGACTTCGGTAGGGTAAAGTACTGGGAGTAGAAGCCGGTGGTAGTGGCCGAGGGCGGGACCGGCTTATCGCTCCCTTCTGGAGGAGGGACTGGATCTCTTCCAGAAAGACCCCTGGGCTGGCCCAGGTGGAGTAGAAAACGCCTCGAAGGGGGAATACTTGCAAACTTGATGGCGTAACCAAGCCGAAAAATGGTGAGCACCCAAGAGTCCAACATGATCAATCGCCACGAGTCGAGGTGTTTGGCCAGCGTGGGATGGTTCGTTAGGGCTGATGGCAGAAAGAAGGTTGGCTGAGGTAGGGTCCTGCAGATCCCATCAAAAGCGGGATTTGGATCCCGATGAAGATTCTTGGAAGCCGTCTGTCGGCCCCGTGCAGGACGTCGGAGGAAGAGGTGGCAGGAGTCCGAGAGGATCCAGACCGGGGCGAGCGAGGTCGGGAAGCTCGAGGGGGACGAACGGCGCCACGCAGGCCGCGGCGGGTCTGCCGGAGGTTGCAGCACCCAATTTCCTTGGCCGAGACGGGCCTTGACGATGTGGTCCATCGTCTCATCCATTGATGCATTAAAGAGACCCTTGCCATCGAATGGGAGGTCCTCGATGCGTTTCCGGGTGTCCTCCTGTAGGCCTGAGGATCGCAGCCAGGCATACCTTCGGAGGGCGACAGAGCCGACCATGACTCGGGACGCTACCTCCACAGAATGTCTCGACGAGATGATCTGTTGGTTCGTGAGCGCTACTGCTTCGTTGTAGAATTGGTTAGTGCTCGCCCTATTCTCCTCCGGAACACTGGAGAGAATAGGCGAAATTGTCGAGAAGACTGCGCAGATAGGCTGCCATGCAAGCTTGGGGGGTTGGACACCCTCGGGGGAGGAGGCAGAATAGAACTTCCTTCCGAAAGTGTCCAAACGACGCCCTTCCTTGTCCGGCAGTGTCGTGTGGGGCCTGGACCGCCCTCTTTGGCTGCGCCAATTCCACTGCGCTGAGTTGGGCTGAGGATGATTGAAAAGAACTCGGCAAACCCCCCCTTTTGGGTCCGATAGAGGTGTTCCAGCCTATGTGGTATGGGCTGGGCTGAAGATGGCTGAGGCCCCCGGGTGTTCGAGGGCCTCCCACCCAAAACAGGCAGGAACGGTAGGGGGGGCTGCCACAGGAGGGCGGGTATCCATGTAGTGGAAAACTAGGTCCTGAACTGCCGGAGCCGGAGCCGTCACCTTCAGACCCTGGGCTTTCGACATCCAAAGGAGGATGTCCGAGAACTGTCGCATATCCTCAGGAGCTGACTCAGGAGCTGGATCCCCAAATGCCAAGGGAGGGGAATCCCTGTGAGACAGGTGTAGAGTCCTTAGAGTCCGACTTAGAGTCGTAATCCTGGGAGGACGCCGTGGAGGACCTGTCAGGAGAACGGTCCGACCGGTGTGCAGGTGATTGGGCGACGGTACCGGGGAGCGAGACCGTCTTCGGGGGCCCCGGTGGTTGGGGGAGTCGCTGGAGGAACCAGCGAAGACACCGGACGCGGAAGCGCCTGAGTGACAGTGGCGACCGCAGAAGGAGCAGGCTGGGTGGAGACAGCCTCAGATGTCGGGAGGACACCGTAGACGTCACCCGTGGAGGTGGAGAAATCGGCCGGTGACGAGGAGAAGGCTCTCGGGACCGACGATGTTGAGGCACTCGTCTTGGGGAGTGCGATGGAGTACACTCACGGTGAGGGCGATGCTCAGCTCCCCTGGAAGGCGATCTGGAGCAGCGCTAAGGGGACCAGTGGCTGACATCAGGGTGGTAACGGTTGTAAGAGGGAGAGATACTCTGCAGGAAACCCGGACTCCCTCCAGACATGCTCCTGGCCATATCTCAGGGCGTAGGACGCCGATGAGTAAGGCGAGTCCCGAGGCGGCTGCCATCCTGGATAATCCTCCTGATGCCTTGGAGGGGATCGTCTATATTTGGACGGTCCCTCCCGGGCGTCCCCGGGCGCGGTGCTCAAGATCCCAACGACGTGGGGAGAGATGCACAGTCCCGCGCTCCGAATAGACCGGGGGTCCCGATACTCGGGGAAGAGCTGCCGGCGGTGTGCGGAGGAACGCCGTTACGCCCAAATGCTTCTACCGACAGAACCTTGAGATGTTAGCAAGGTCTGGGAGCAGGTGGACTATCCTCCGAGCGGGCCGCCAGAACAGGGCGTCCGGTTGGAGAGGTCTCTTCCTCCAAAAGCAGTGGCTCCGAGGGGGTCGGGGAGGCCACCGGGTCGTCCACATCAGAAACCTCAAAGATCAGTTGGGGTTCTGGGGCTTCACCGGGGTCAACCGTTTTGGTGGTCGAGGTGGAAGGTGGAGTGAGGACAGGTGGTCTAGCCCAGATCCACGCTTGTCCTTCCTTCTTCTTTTTCAGACTCCGAAGTCGCCGGGCGCTTACGCTGGGCGGCAAAAAGTCTTTGAAAGGGGTTGGCACCCTGCAAGCCCGCAGGGGGCCCCTTTTTCCCGGAGTCACCGATGTGGAAGCTGCCGGGCTTCGGACCCCCGGAAACTTATGCACCGGTACCGAGCTTGGTACCGTCCCCGGCGGGATCGGAAGACACCGGGGGTGCGGTTTGGGCGAGTCTTTGCCATCTTCGACGGGCTCCTTACTGGGGCAGGGCTTTAGGAAAAAAAACTGTCCCCAAAAGAAAGACTTGCAAGAAAAGGCCAAAGAAGAAACGCTCTAAGTTCAGAACCTCCGTATGCGACGGCGGACAAGAAAGAACTGAGGAGAACTGTTGCTCGGCGGGCTGAGCACGCTAGTGGATGCATGGGAGGGGTTCCCGCCAAGCTACTAAGCTCTAGAATTTTCCAATGGTACCGCGCATGCGCGAAAGCTCCTAGTGTGTAAGGCACAGAAACCACGAAGAAGAAATCAAAATATCACTTCATTCTATTAGCCACTATGTCAATTCATTCAAAATATTTATCTTAATAATACATTGTTTAGTTTGTTCTCTTGGCAAGATTTCCTCAGAGGGGGTTTCCCAGTGTCCGTCTCTAAGGGTGAGAGAATGTGACTTGCCCAAGATCACCCAGTGGGTTTCCATGGCTAAGCAGGGATTTGAACTATGTTGGCAACAGGGGCCATTTCTCTCCACCATACTCCCTTTCGGAAATTGCACAGGAGTGTTTTGGGATGCCTCAAGTGAGGTAATGTTACTTCAGTGGCCATTTTTGCTGATTTTCTGCAGCTGTTTTGGATTATTCATTTATTCACTCTCAAGTAAATTTATTTATTTATTTATAAGGAGGCTTCACTGGGGAGGAAACTGAGATTCACCTCCACCATTCCCCTCTCCTTGTCCTCTTCCTACTCCTCCTCCTGCTCCCTCGCTGAGAGTTTTTTTGCACACACACCCCGGTTTTAGCATGGAGGGCTTTTTTGCGAAGGGACTTGGACTTGGCAGTTGAAGGCACAGTGGTTACACCTTCCCTTTCCCCACCCCCTCTGGTCCTTTCAGATATTTGATTCTACTTGAGGTTGCTCCTTATTCCCCCCCCCCCCTTCGCCCTTACTCCTTTCTGGAATCTTTCTTTGGTTTCTTTTAATTAGCCCGGCTGAGTTTCCTCAGTGATTCATCATGCTTTTATTTCATATTTATTGCCTCCTCTGCTGTTCTTTCCCCCCTTTTCTCCCCCTTTTTCCCTGGGGTGGTTTTCCTCAGATGTGCCTGATGCTGTGACTGGGTGGGTAGCTGTGGTGACCAGTGCGGGGCCCAAGAGGCACTGCTGCTGCTGCTTCTACTGCTGCCAACTCAGGAAAGAAACAAGAATGGGCAATGAGCGGGAGGTGTTTCAGCTGTTGGGAGCAGGTGGAACTTCTGTACTTTGTCAGTGGTGGGTGGGAGAGGAGAGAATGCACCTCTTCCTCCTCCTCTCTGAAGCCAGAGCAATCCCCCCGGAGTGAGGGGGACAGGGCAGTGGGAGGAGGGCAGTCTGGTCCTCCTCACTGTCTTCTCTCACTCGCTCTGAGCAGGATCGCTCTGGCAGTAGGAAGAAGGACAGCAGGGAGGAACAGACTGCTCCCCTCTCTGTCTTTCTCCTCGCGGCAAGAGCAATCCTGCCCAGTGCGAATGAGAGAGGACAGTGTGGGGGGGGATCTCATCCCCCTCATGGGCCGCGGACCACCAAAATTTTCTTGTGGACCACCAGTGGTCCGAGGACACTGGTTGGCAACCATTGCTCTAAGAGACCCTAGGATGGACTTGTACAAAACTATCACCTGAGCTTTGATGAAACTGTTCCACTTATCTCACAGTAACTAAAATAATTTATTTTAGTTTTGATTGCTGTACCTTGTCTAATTTTGATTCAAAAATCTCATCTCCATGTCAAAACAAACATATATAACTTAACTCAAATATTTGCCTGTTTGGTGTTCCCCTGGAAGCCAGGGGCTGGAGATGAGGATATAAGCAGCAACTCTCCCCCCTAGATGATACCTATTAAGATGGTGAGTTAGTCATCTCATTAGTAGCTATGGCCTCTTGTAGAACACTTATTTCAGAGAAATTCCATAGCCAGTTTCTGAACTTGGTTATTCTATTATACATAAAGCCATATCACCTGTGCAGTTTCGTGAAATTCCTACTATGCTTATTCTACCCTCTTGTACTTTGGCAAATGAACCCAGCAAAGTGTGTGAGATTCCCTTCCCCTGAATGTGATCTTGGCTCTTTTAAAAAGTCAAAGGTTTTACAGATGAGAGAACTGATTACATGAAAGCACATCTGTCAAATATTTTTCACAGTATAGTGCTTTTCCCTTGGTGACTAAGTCTGAACTTGAGCACCAGCAAGGTCACAAAATTTCATTCATTCAGCTTCAAAACAAGGGATCCACAGAAGTTAGATTGAAGTATACAAATTTCCACACAAGTTATCACAAACTTTTGATGTGCCTGCTGGTGCCAGGTAAGTCCAATAGATACTGCCACCTTGTGGCCATCAGCAACACCCACAACGAATTCAAACCTATGCTTTAGGTTTAAACAGAAGATATTTAATACTAGAAGGATTCCATCACCTCCTAATTTTGAACGTTTTAGAAGACCCTACGTAAAACCAGATGGCCACAAGAAGCAACACACTGTAATACTGAGCCCAGAACAACGATACAATTGTATCTCTTCTTTTGTGAGATATGTTCTATACAGGTATCAAAGGAGCTAAGAAGTCAGTTTTCACCTTTACAAAGCTAGTTAACATTAATTCAAAAACTGCATTTTGAAACCTACACTATTATTAAATGTAGAGTTTTACATTTCATTCTCTATAAATCTATAAGCAAGTACCTTTACAGAGGTAAATAAAAATAACTAGTAGAACGGAAACAATTAAAATACTGTAAAAACTAGGTAAACATGTATTGTTAGATAAATCCAGCCTTGATTCCACAATAACACCATTTAAGCAGTAGAGATTAATGTACCATGTCTTGTGGCATCAACATCTGACATGACCAACCTGAATATTATAATGCAAGGGTTCAGAAAGGTACACTAGCAGTGCTTAATAACATACCTTCTGAATTCTCCCGGAATAAAGCCTTCCATTCTTCAACTGAAGACTAGAAAGTCTGTCCCCATAAACACAAGCATCTCTGACAGGAAAAAAAAAATCCCCACCTATTATTATGATCAAGACTCACCAAGTGTTGTGCCATCTTCACCCATAATGCACTTCATGGTTGTGATGATTTGCTGAACAACAGGAGGAGACAACGATGTAGCATATACTGCACTGTGTGAATGGACACGAAGATAATCTATCAGCTCCTGGAATAGTGAAAATAGCAGGCTGTCAGATATTATTGTGGATCTTGAAAAACCAGACTGTCCAAAGATAAGATAATCTTAATAAGGAATGTTTCTGTTGATTTGCCTACCAGACTATACTGTGGTTTAGCACGGAATGTAAGGTGACCATAAAGGTGGGTCAAGAATTACCTTTGAATAGATGTAAGGTGTACTCATAAAAAGCAAGAACTTTCAGCCTTCTATACAGCGATAGTGGTGATAGTTCCCCTTCTCTAAACTGTATATATTATCTGTGGCTACTGATCAATTTTATTTCTTTCATCAACATCTACCATTAATAGACAACTGCTTTTGCCTCTGGAATTCTGAACTAAGGCAAGCCATTACTATATAGTAACATCAACACTCACTTCAATTTGTTTTAAATAATTTTAAAAGCCGTTTTTAGTGAGCTAGAGCGGTATAGTGGTGTGAATGCTGGGCTATAACTCTAGAGAACATGATTTGAATACTTGCTAAGCTATGAAAACCCACTGGCAACCTTGAGTAAGTCACATTCTCTCAGCCTCAGAAGGCAGCAAAGGCAAGCCTTCACTCCACAAATTTTGCAAAAAAATAAAAAATAAAAATGATAGGTTTGTCTTAGAGTTGCCATAAGCTGGAAACAAACTGTGAAGGCAGACAACAACAACAAACTGCTTTTAACCTTTTTGGATTATTCTATACTATTTAACTGTTTCTGTTATATGTGCCTATCCTGAAACAGGGCAAAACTGAAATGGTTTAATAAATATATACAAAAGTAAACAACTGACAAGATTGCTCCTCCTATATGACATAGGTTTGAACTACTAGACACAGAAAATAGGCAGTTCTATTATGTTGCTATCATCATCAAGAGGTGACTAGTAGATAGAAGGCAGAGCACAACCAGCAAGATTCCCCCAAACCATTTATCAAGTTGGTACAACAGCATCACTAGTCAATAAATTCATAGAGTTACAGAGTTTGAAGGGACTGTGGAGGCCACCCAATGCAGGAATACATAACTAAAGCCCTCCTGAAGGCCATCCAACTTCTGTTTAAAAACTTGCAAAGGAGAGTCTACCTTCTATTCCACTGTCAAAAAGCTCCTACAGTACAATGTTTAGCTCGAATCTTTTCTTCTAATTTGAATTCAGTGGTTTGTGTTTTCATCTCTGGAGCAGCAGAAATCAAGATAACTCCATCTTCTACATGTCATCCCTTAAAATATTTAATGAGGGTGTGACCCTATCCTTTTGTCTTCTCCCAGCTAATCATACCAGCTCATTTAGTCATTCCTCATAAGGATTTGTTTTCTTTGATCAACTTGGTCATCTGCCTCTGGACATGTTCCAGCTTGTCAATATCTTTTTTAACAAAGGTGCCCAGAACTAGACACAACATTCTATGTGAGATTTCACAAAAACAGAAACAAGTGGCACTTCTACTTCCCTTGATCTGGTCACTATATTCCTCTTGATGCAGCCTAGAACTGCATTTACTTTTTTGGCTACCACATCACATTCATTTGGCTTGTGATCTACTAAGATGTCTAGATCCTTTTCACGTGCACTGTTTTCAAGCCTGGTGTCAACAATCCTATATTGGTGTATTTCATTCTTCTTGTCTAAATGTAGCCACTTGACAGTTGTTTGGCAGTTATCCAGCTGTCTGACAGAAGAGAAGCCAACAAGGGCCTAAACGCAAACTTATCCAAGTTCTAACGCCCAAATTTGGAAGGGAAACAGAGCCTGGCAAGTCACAAGAAGGTTCAGAGACATATATCTTTGAACCCTCCTTTATAGTTACCTAAAGCCTACTTCCCACTGAGGCGAGAGGCTTGTATCTGGATTATTTCCGAGTGGCAATTGCTCATGAAACTGAACATTCATGATGTTTCACACCTTTCACATGGAAAACTAGAAGTCACAAGGAAAGGTCTGACTCTAACTTCCCTCCAAGCCTTGCCAGTTTTATGCTTCAGGAAGGGGAAATGCATGCAATGAGGGAGAAAGAATATTCCTTTTGTGTACTCCTGCTTGTTAGTTGAAGAGGTAGAGACAAGGAACAGCATTAGCATCAAAGTTAAAAGTAGGGCTAAGATTCATATGAACGATGTGTTTGTGTGGTATGATAAAATCTGAATACAACAAAAACAATCAGAATATAAAATTAGAAATCTCCAGTAAACAAAAAATAGATTTCACACCAAGACTGCACTCCTTTGTCTGCCATGCCACCATACAAGGTGAGTTGGGGCTACAAAAGGGAGTGTCTTTTCAGTGGTTGGATCCAATCTGTGAAAGGTGCTCCTCAAACAGCATAATAGTAGGCACAATACTGTATCTTTTCACTGCCAGACAAAGATCTTTTTTTTCTTCCAGCCCATTTTATCCTGCTGTTGTTTAAACTTCATTTTACATATATATTTATTTTATTGTCTCCTGCTGGTCTTGTTTTTATATTCTGCTCCGTTAATCATGATTCTCTGTATTATCATTGTATTTTATATATTTTACAAACCTTGTACAGAAAAGTTGGTTAGTAGGGGGCTTACAAATAAAAAGAAAGAGAAGACAAGATAAGACAAAACAAGGGAAGGGAAGGGAAGGGAAGGGAGAATAGGTCTTTATACACTCAAGAGTAATTCAGTACCAAAATTAAAAATTGATAAAGAGCCAGGTGCAACGTTGCAAACATTGCTGCAACCATTCCCCAGACCAGTTATTCCAAAGACAGGCAAAGAAGATGAAGAGAAACTGTCTCCCCTGTAAAGCTGAGAGTATATCATTATCTTTGTACTACTGGAATTAGAGAAGATATACTAGCTAATTTTGCTCTACTAATAAATGAAGCCAGAAGGACTATTAGTATGCCCTTATTCAGAAATGAGTTCAACGGAGTTTAAGGGAGATGCCTTGCCATACAGACAACAACAGAAAAATAAAAGTCTAACCCTTTTGGCAAAGTAGCCCATGAAAGGAGTTTACCTCATTAAATGGCATGGTGAAATATTTAATTCAGGGCAAAAGAAGAAGGAAGAGTGTAGCCCCTTCAGAGCACAACAAAAAGTATACAGGGATTCCAGCACCTTAAGTGTGTAGGTGGAGCAATAGTTGCCTGTTATAACACCAGCAAAAGAGGAAGCAAGTTCACTACAAAGATAAGTGGTTAAGCCTTGGATAGGAACGTCTATGTCAAAGACGAGCACCGTGCTATTTTTTTGTTTAATGTTATCTCAGTCTTCCAGCAAAACACAGAGTGCCAGGTGCAATGTTGTTACACTGCACAAATATTGTTACTCAACCACTGGCCATAGGTATCTGATATTTAATATTATAAATGAACATTATTTTGACTGCATACTTTCAACAGGAAATGACTGCTGAAAGATAATAGTGTATCTATTTGTGATTTTTGAAACATATTTTTGCCAAGTATCTTTGAACAGTTAAATACTTTCTTTCTTAAAGCATACTAAGCTTCTTCCTAACACTCATTTTTACCTTTTTGCCTCCAATATATCCTCCAGCAGCTCCAAAACTCTTGGTGAATGTACCCATCATAATATCCACATCCTCAGGATCAAGTCCAAAATACTCCACCACACCACGGCCATTGGGACCCAGTGCTCCTATACTATGAGCTTCATCCAAATATAAATAAGATTTGTACTTCTTCTTAAGGGCAATCACTTCAGGTAGCCTGACAATCGATCCTTCCATGCTATTGTAGAAAAGCAAAAATTATTGTGAATTTTGGAACAGTACCCAAATCCTGAAAATGGGATGTCTAATTATTTTGCAAGCAATTATATAAACTTGGCTGTAAGGCACAATCATACAGGACACTGACAGATCTTACAAATACATACACAGTAATAACATAAAGTGCCTCAAGACTCAGGCATCTGAAAGGACAGAAAGTGCCCAAACTTCAAGGAGAAAGAGCAGAACAATAGTCATCTATCCCAAATGGTACTTCGCAGTTCTATGTATTATATCCATTGTCTACAACAGGGATGGACAAAGTGCAGCCCATGTGGCATTTTTTTCAAAAAAAATGTTGCCTCCAAACACCCCCCAAATCCCTCTAGGGTATACAAAGGGTACTTTCATCATGTTTGGGGGGCCCTTGGGGCCTTCAAGGGTCAAACTTTTTTTAAAAAATGTATTGCAAACCTTGACTTTAAAAAAATGATTTTGGCCCCCAAGTGCCTTCACTGGACTGTGTGTGGGGAGCATTTCCACCACATTTTGGGCCCAGACTATGTCAATTTAGGCCTCACTGAGGTCTTTTTTAAATAGGCAGTGAACAGCAAGTGATTTCAGCTCACATTCTGTTGTGACAGAAGACCCAAACTGTCCCAAAACCATGGTGTAAATGCTCCACTTGTACCTTAAGGGTACTTGCGGGGCGAAAAAGTAGACTTTTTTGCAGGAACAGGTGCAGCAGGCATGTGACCCCCCAAGTTCTTCTTGGCAGCTAATGCATCCCCCTATTCTTCCACAGTTGTCCTCCCCTTTTATACACCATGTTAACAGAGAGTATGACAAGTCCTATGGCAAAATGTTTATTCAAGGATGAATACCAGTATGCCTAGCATGCATAAATATACTAATCCGACATTCTGCTTCCTTAATCAATTCTCTTTATTCACAGTAACCACATAAACTTTTGTTCTGATATTCTCAAACTAATGAACTACTTCCTTATTATTATTGTTCTGCTTTTTAATGATATGTGCAAACTCCTGACAAATCATGGGAGAGATGTTTATTGATACATAGTCCAACACCACTGTATTACTTAAAATTTAAAATCCAAAAGAGCAAAATATTATCTTGGTTTGTGAAATATTTTTCTAAATTAAAGGACAGTTTATAGAGACAGCTTTTTCCAGTTCTGTGATGAATAAGGAATGTTTAAAATTCCAAAGTATTCCTTCATTGCATGCCAGCTTCCTACATCCACCTGTTTTACCATGTGGTCTTTTCTTAAAGAGCATTTATTATGCTGAGGGGGATAAAGTAGCAAACCGCATTAACTATGCCTAAAAGAGCTGTGGTACTAAAAATCCCATATTGCTCTTCTGGAGAAAGACATTAAATAAACCATACTCATTTCCATACAATCTTATTCCTGTTTTCCAAACAACTAAAGCAGGAGAAACACCCTCAGATCTGTATTAGGAAGTTCAGGAAAGATGTGTTAATGTCCACTTTCCTAGCTGAGGAACAATAAAGGTGAACATCACTTTCACACTTCAGTGGGGCACTAAGTAGGCATTTATTTTGCAACCCAAGAGGAAAAGAAACATTAAAGAAAGGTTTAGCAGGAGCGGAGAACACTTTATATCAAAGTGTGGATATGTGAGCCATACTGCCAAACCTAAACTAGCTTGTGAGCTGCATAAGAATCTGTGCCCAGGTGTGCACACAAATCTTTTCTCTTTCCATCAGCTTCGTTTGTGCAGAGCAGGCTAAAGTTATTTTACAGATTAACTTGCTACTAGAAGTGATGGAAGAAGATACAATCATGCTCACTTTAATTACATCCCATATCTATGTCTTTTAACGACAGAGCTGTGAAACTGATAGTTTTTTAAATACTGGAATGCTATACTGATGTATTCTTTAGATTTTTTTTGTAAGTTGTTCTAACAAGTGAACAGAGAGCGGAGCAAAAATAAATATTACTAATAAAATTGAAGAGGCTTATTTTACTCTCCTTCTTTTCACACAATACCCACTTCAGGCTTATTTAATCAGTGTTCGTTACAAAAGTTATCTTTGATTGAGAGCGTGACTATAGAAGATACAGCCAAAGCAAAACGTGGAGGTTAGATATGAATCACAGGTTCAAGTCTCTCCAACTCTGGTGTACATGATAAAAAGGAAGGTGAGAGATATCCTGGCACAGTGATTCACGCTTCAGTTTATATTTAGCATACTGGTTAAGCTTGAAGCATAATTGCTAAATATGATTAAAATAATCAGAACTGTTAAGGGCAAGTAGTAAGAGTCCTATGCACTTGATTTTACTTACAGTTTGCCTCAAAATAGACACTAAAAACAACCAAATAAATTGATCAAGAATGGTAGTTGATGGAAAACACTTGTACCTGTATATGCCTTCAACAATTATGAGAATCTTCTTCCAGGGTCTGTGCGTGCGAGGCTGCCCATACACAATGGCATCTTTGAGCAGTTTTTCCAAGCTCTGCATATCTGTATGCAAAAGAACACATTTCCTAAGAACACTGGAATGTTGAGTAGAAGCAGCAAAAAAAAATATACTACTACACTCAAGTTTACTTTGAGCAATAACCCAGGAAGCCATATTTTTTCATGTAGATATACAATGCTGAATACAATAGTATAAGAAGCTATGACCTCCAAAAGCGAAATCTCATCTTAACATGATATTTGTATTTTTTATGCCTTCAAATATGGTCAGACACCACCATCACCACACCACCACCATCATCACTGATCAACTAAAGGGGAAACTGAGGAAACTGTAATAATGAGTACAGAAGTGATGTTAAAATAAGAAGTTGCAAAAGACTTTTTCCATTTTGCAAATTGATGCTGACTGTCTGAATGAGGAGTGTGTAAAGCTACACAGAGATCTATATAGAAACCAATTTAGAGTCAGGGCTGAAAGGTGTAGAGACTAAGTTTGATGACACCAAACTATTCAGGGCAGTACAAAGAGCTCCTAAGGATCCCTCCGAGCTAGCACATGGTCAAATATACATGCGCAGCACTATGCTCATGCTCACCCGATGCTAACTGGCTGACAAGACTTATACAAGGGCTAACTATTCTCACTTCATTTATTTCTTCTGACTTTACCAAATTCCAGCAGCTGTGGTGCACAAAACCAAGAGGGCCATGGAGCAGACCTCAACTGAATGTTATAGAGGCAGGTGCTGCCTCAACCCCATAGCCCATCCACCACCTGTAGTTGTGTTAACTGTGCCATTACCTGTCTTGCTTCTATATAAAGCTAATACCTTCCTTGCTGTATTAACTGCTTTTACTCAGACATGGAATCTCTCTTATTGTTGGTTATATAATCATCTGTCAATCCATTCCTACGGAAGTACATCTATGATCCCACTGTGTTTTGTTGGCCTCCTTGTAATTGCATATTGCTGTGCCCACTGCACTGCCCACCCCAGAGCAAGAAGTCTTTAGAACAAGAATTAACCACAAGTACGGTTTGGTATCTCAACTGAATGGAGAAGATTACATCCCTGGTTGGGGCTATTCTAAAGGAGAGAATTACAGGGTAATTGTTGCCTTAGCTTGAATATTTTAGCTATAATAAGAATCATGTCTGCCTTCCCTTTTCCTTTTTTCTGTAACCACAGTTACAAGTTGGCAACTTGTTCTTCTCTGTGGTGGTCTTTGTACCTCACACAAATGAGTGAGTGAGTGCAAAACTTACCAGACGTTGGTTGGTCAGGTCATTGAAGAACACAGCACATCCAAAGTTGGCATCTACGCTGGCACTGCAGTCTAGTGTACAGTGTTGGATGAACATGGATGGCTGTGTCCAGGTATCAAACCTTATAGATTTCAGGCAAGAGAATACTACAAAGCAAAGCAAGTAAAGAAGCTATTGCCCTGATCAAACGTGCCTACATACCAAATAGAACAGGTACTTAGCTAGTTCATAAGCAAATCTAATGGTGTGAAAGACCCACTTGGAAAATCGCCAAGAAGAAACTTGCTGCCCCTTCTTAGGACTGGCATAACAAATGAAGAGCCAGTTAGACCAACGAAATACTGACATAATGTTGAATGAAAAAGGCTCAATATACATCCAGACAATGCAGAGATCCCTCCAGATGTGAAGTCAGTTGTGGACAGAAAGTAGGGAGGACAATGTCCTGGCTCAGGTGGAACTGCAACACTATTTTGGAGAGAAAGGCAATGTCCAATGGAAGGATCACTTTTTCACCAATGAAAAACAAAGAACTGCTCGGCAGGCCACAGAGATATGAGCTCACGTGCCCTCCTTGCCAAGGTGAAAGCCACCAGGAACACAACTTTCAATGTAAGTAACCACTGATCAATCATTGCAAGAGGCTCAAAGAGTTTACAAATTAGCAGAGAGAGTACCAAGGACAGCAATCACGGTGGTGTTGGAGGGCTCATCCATGGATGGAGGTATATTAGTCCCATAATAAACCTTTAACAACAGGATTCAAGAAGAGCACTGATGAAGCTGGAGATAAAGGCTGTTGGGCTAGCAAAGCAGCAAGGTAGATCTCTAGTGAAAAAAAGGCCAAACTTTGCTCCCAAAGGTATGTTAGAAAGTGGCAAACAGTGGAAACTGCCCCAGGAAAAGGACACTCAAATCTAGGCAATGTAAATGAACATACTTTTTCCTACTGCTATTGGTACAAATGTATCGGAGTGTCCTTCCCAAGTGCTGATAAATCAGCTGCAAGGCAAGGTGATGTCATGTCATATTCCCCACACTGAGTATTGCAGCACCTTGAGACTGGAGCAGAGGACTTGCCCTTGAGAATATGACAGAAGATCTGGCACCCAAGGAAGAAAAATGACCCAACCCTGAGAGTAGTGGAGAAGTGGGGCAAACCACAGTTGCTTGGGTCAATGTGGTGCAATCAGTATTGTGCTGGACCTGTCCACGGTGAGTTTCACAACGACTGTAATGAGCAATTGAAAAGGAGGAAATAGATATATCAGACAGCCTGACAACCTGAGTAGAAATGTGTGCCTCAAAGGTCCGCATCCTCTCCCTGCTCTGGAACAGAATCAGAGACATATTGCACTGGCAGGAAACACAAACAGGTTGATGTGAAGTGTCTCCCGGATCTAGTGGTCATGATTTGATAATTATCATCATTGATACATATCATCATTTCTAGTACTCCATGAGAAGTGTGACTGGAATTAATAGTTTCACTCTATTTGTTGCTTTTAGATGCTACATGGAGTTTCATTACCAGTTTGAATGGTATTTTTCTTTTATACTTCAAACTCTATGGTATAACCAGACAAATGATGGCCAGAACCCAGGAATCTGTGGTAATGTTCCACCAGGTGGCACAGTGGCAGTACAGCCTAATAGCCCAAGTTGGACTGGTCTTGATACATAAAAAAGTGGCTGCGGCAATGTCCTGGCGGAGATATCAAAAACCCTATCTAGATGACCTGGAGAATCTTTTAGAAGTCGATGACTGGTACCTCTGCTGTTTGAATGGTCTCCTCTGTGGAGTGGACAAGTCCTGCAAAGGCATACATGATGTACAAGACAGAGACTTATAGCAGGAGAAGGAAGAAAATGTATGTTTCCAAGATGGTCTGAAGGATTGCTACTGATGGTGTTCCACCCTGAGGCCCCATCTTCTTCACTGTCATCCTAGACTTAAACAATTGATTCACAGAATTAAACTGGCCCTGCTCATCAAATGGAAGGTCTTCTATCTATTGCCTTGTATCTTTCATGAGGCCTGCTGAACACAGTCAAGAAAGCTACACCAAAAGGCTACTGCCCCCAACATTACATCGGCCATGTGCTCTACAGAATGATGAGCTGACTGAATCTACTAACTTGACAGAGCAAGGGCCCCTTGGTGGAACTGCAAAGCCACATTCCACTGGTCCTCTGGAAGATGTGGGATGAAGAACAGTATCTTATCCCAGAGGAACCTCTGGTAGGCAGACATGCAGGCCTTCATATTAGCCACTCTTACCGGCAAGGCTCAGGAAGAATAGAATCTACAGCTGAACATATCCAAGAGCGTACCCTTCCTGTCAGCCAGTGTGGAATGAACCCTCTTTCCCACTCTTGGATTCGGATGCCTCCACTACAACAGAATTTGGAGCAAAATTTTGGAAGACGTACTTAGCACCCTCAGGCTGGATCCTATAAAATTCTCCAGTCACCAAGAAGCTGGTGATAACAAGGTTTGTTTCAACTAAGATTGTCTGAAAAGCCCCTGCAACACTGGTAATAGAAGGATCATGGCCAGAGTCAGGCTGTTTGAATCAAGTAGTCCAGCAATGGTAGAGGAGAAATAATATCTAAGTTTAATGACTTTGACATCCAGAAGACAAAATCTACAAACATACTGACATCCTCTGGAGGCAAAGGCAGCATGGCGTCCTTGACATTGCCAGATGGAGAAGATGTTAGTGGGGATGGAGAGGCTGGAGGTAAACAAATAGTTGAAATATTCCTGGTATCAAGCTGTCATGAGCCCAGTTGCAACATATGAGCAACTACTGTTGTTCTCAATATTGATAGTTGTGCCTCCTTGCCCACTTTCAGTGTCTGCAGAGATACGGATGGGTATCTAGTGCTGCTGTTCTGGAGACTTTTCAGTACAAAATGTGGAGATTGTGTTCGAGCAGAACATTCTGGTGGTCCCAGGATACGGCTTCTCAGGATATGGTTTGGGAATCATCTCAGCATCATCTGCCTACTCCATTACTTTGATGCAAGCGCTCACCCCACCAGAAAGAGAGGTGGTATGTTTCAAGACCATCTTATAGGGACCACCTGTACTGGAAAGACTCTCCCTTTACTTTGGACTCATACACTGACTGATACTGACATGAATATTTATGACAGGAGCTTCCCAAATCCTACCATTCCTATTCACAATCCTATCACAATCAGTATCATTGTCATGACTACCCTATGTATCATTATTCACCTTACCATAGATATTGAAGTTGCTCCAGTTCATCATCCTGTGAATATCTATCAGTTGATTTGCTTCGACACCATTCACCACTTCCACTCACTCCACCTCAGCATTCTTCTAAGTCACCTCAGTATCATAATGTTTCTCCATCTCCAAGGAGATTTTTATCAAGGCCTCCTCTGACAGTACCTTATTCTGTACTAGTCTCATTGTCCAGTGACTGTTGCAGAGTGATACCTTACATCCACCAGAAGCACAAAGTTTAAAAAGAGAGCTGGAGGTCGTAAGATCAGAGTGAACAGGGAGAAGGATAACAAAATCAAGAGAAAGATTTTATTTTTTCAAGCAGAAACAAGGGATGAGAAAAGGAAGTAGAAAGCATTACATAGGCTAAAGAAGAGTAAAAAAATAAGGGAAGATCTAATCAGCTGAGAACAATTGATAACAATCACTCTGCTGGTGGAGAGAAACTGAGGGGACAGGAAATTGGTGGGCTGGGACATGTACGATGGGCGAGAGTAGGATCCCCCCCCAAGCTACTCAGCTCTGGAATTTTCCAAATTGAGTCTCTACACAGGTGCAAACCCATTGTGAGAGGCACAGAGACCAAAAAGAAGAAACTTTCTTCACTGAGAAACAACTGTTTAGGTTTATCACGTATGTGCTTAAAGAATGCCTGTTTTGTTTTTCTGAACCTATAGAGTCGGCAAGCATCCAATAACGTTGATCCATCTTCCCATCTTGCTATGATCAGCAGCTAGAAAGGGCTGTGGTCTCTTTGATCAAAGTCAGCGTGTATGTGTTTGGTGGATTCCTTTCTTATTAATGGCAGCTCTGTGCCTATTTGGGTTATGGTGAAGCTGACATTTCAGTTTCTGTCCAACAGGCATATGATACTTTGTACTGATAACCATGTAGTCACATATGAATGTGACTAGTACAAACCAGTAGAAGAAACCACAGATAGAAAAGAAAGGCAGAAAGAAGATAAATCAATCAAGTTAAGTAAGAATTCCTAACATGGACACAGTGTGCAAGAGCAGCAGTCAGGGTGTTCTCATTATCCAAGACATTCTTTAACAGGGAAAGAAGAGACCAACCCATCTGCAGGGAAAATAATTGGAACTGGAACTAAGGATCAATTTAAAGGGTTTTGCATAGTCAGTCCCTGATGGCTGATTTTAGGAAGATGGTTTTCAGATGCTTCTTTGGGACAAATAGTTCTCATTGAACTTAAAGGCAGAAGATTCACACTTCAGAAATTAGGACAGATTAGCCATAAAACATATTACTGGACAATTTTTTATTCCTTATTATCCAGGGCACCCACCAAGTCCTATGTATGCACCACCTGCCCATACATCTCTCCTCTTACAAAGTCCAGATGGTACATTCTATACACTAAGGAAACCCCTGTATCTATAGATCAAGCATTTCTAAATTTCTTGATTACAGGAGAAAAAATTGAAAAGATATGTGTTGCTCTCAATGTCTCTTTAAAAGCACATTGGGTGAAGGATGAAAGTTCATACTGACTTAGATAGCTTCCCACTCAATTCTCATTGGCCTTCATAATATTGCCCTTTTCCACATCTACCGCAGGCAACACTACTTTCACTTCTACCAAAATGCTGCCTAGAATGCCACTAGAGACATGAATGTTACTGGAGGGGTAAGCTTTGTAGAATATTCCAACACGCTACAACAGCACAGATTAATTTTTTGTTTGATCTTTATGCTTAGAGCTGCTACAGAGTTCAAATCACGGCCTACACAAAAATGTTTAGCCAATGTAAGAGTTGATGGGTCATAACCACTTATCAGTCTTCATTAATCCATTATATAATTTAAGAATGTAGACCAAGATAGAGACCTCCCAAAAGTCCCGAGAAGTATTTCAAAGAAAACATGATCTACACTGTATCTACTGATAAAGCAGATACAGTGGTCTGTCCACTTTCACGAGAATTTGGGGTGCAGAATCCTCGTGAAAGTCAAAAAACCATGAATAAGTCCCTCTTGCCTGAGTGACAGCTTTCCCTCTCATTTCCTTCAGGGACTCTCCCCTCCCATTCCTTTGCCTTTTGCCCAGGCGCATGTGTCTTCCTTCCATGTGCCTGGGCAAAAGGCAAGCAAATGAGAGGGGCAGCCCTTTGCATGGAGAAAGCGCACATGTGCCTCCCCACCATTCTTCCCCTCTCATTCCCTTGCCTTTTGCCTGGGCAGCAGAGAAGGAAGGCACTACACCTCGGCAAAAGGTAAGGGAATGGGACGGGGAGAATGGGAAGGAAGACAAGTGGGCACTGTGCAAATAATCAGATTTACAAATGTGGAGGGAAAACTGCAGTAGGAAAGGTCTAAACACAGGGTCTGATCTTAGGGTATACCAAATTATTGCATTCTGCTCTCCACTCAGCCACTTAACAGCATTAAACAAATCAACCTGCTGGGTAATACTCACTGTTGTGTTTGAAGATTCGAATTGTTGCTCCTGAAAGTCTTGCTCCCAGTACTAGAGATGCATGATTCAACTCATCACTCAATATGAGACAGCCCTGAACAAGGAAACAACAGGCAAAAAGAAAGCTGTAAATAACTGCTAACCTCTATTAAGATGAGTATTAGGTGAAAAAATTAAAAACTTCCTGTAGACTACTTCCTGCTTCTCCAACCAATTTAACTTGGTTGGTCACAGCATATAAAAGCAACTGCCGATGCTACAAGAGCCCACATCAGTTCTTGCTACCATATAAGATGGATCAGAACAAAAGCGTGTTTTCCCTGCTACTTTTCTGTACTGTCCAGTACTTCTACAGCTACAGCTACAGCTTACATATGAAGATGGGAGAGCACATTTTAAAACTGGCAAAAGGGCACTTGAATGCAGTACTCACACTAAGCCTTAATATTAACAGTACATTCTACAATGGAACCAAATCCAAACATTCTAATAAATTGGTTAGATGACTTAATGTCAAAGTATAGTTGGGTTGTTATTTGAACTAGCAGTCTAGCACTTTAGATAAGACTGAGGAGATCTTTGCAATAATGGATGAAAAGCAGCATACCAACAGAGGAATGAGTGGGGGAATGTTTATCTGTGATTGCAATCTGTGATAGTAGAAAGACAAACAAAATATAATTCATTCAAGTTAGCCACTTGGCCACATAACTTTACAGGTGGACATTTCTTCTAATATGTGCAAAAAATGAACATTTTAAAGTCATTCAAAAATGAATGAAAACAGGGTTTAAATTAAAATTACCTTTATTTGTGCAAACAAAAACATTTTGTGTGGGAGCCAAAAAACAGAATGCTTTGAGTCAACAACCAGTTTCAATTCTTCATGTGTGAACTCACAAAGCAACACCAGCACGTCTTTGCAGTAAATACACATCTTTACAAGCCTCCATGTACTCACCCCTAAAGCCTCCTCACCTGGTTTTTTCCACTCTGTTCTACAACCCTACATTGTTCACCTACTTAAGGGACCAGAATAATTTATTTTGGATAAATATAATGGAAGAGGAATAAATCATTGTGATGAATCTTAAAACAAGAAAATGACTACAAAATCTTCTTCATACAGATCTTCTCAACAGCAGATTTTTTAACCTGGCCAAAATAATACATTTTTGATAACAACCTTGGAGTAAAATCAAGGTAACTCAAACTCATCAGTTCTTCAAACTACACCAGTATCCACCTCTTCCACTGCAGACTGAGGGGCCCCATTTGCGAATTCATACATTCATTTTTTATTATGCTCATTCTTCTTATGGACAATGTTTTCTAAGCAAAGGTGCATGGTACCTTTGGAATTATAGCTTCTGTCCCTCCAACCAAACACACATTGAACACACAAGAGACTACTACAGGAAGATTGTGAAGGCAGGATTAAGTCTGTCCTTCCTTTGAAACCAACCATACCTTGCCAACTAAAGCAGGAATGTTCATTGAATTGGTTGCAAATCCCATTCCATAGGCCAAAGCAGACTCCACGCCAAGGAATCTGGCTAGTAAAGCTTCCAACTCCTCATGTTTGTCCAAGTTGCCTGTTAAATAAGAAGGGAATTAGTTTAAAAGGGTAAAAAGCCACTAACTTGTAAGAGGTTCTTTTATGCTAAATGGCTCAACCACTAAAGTTAAGACAGGCTGAATAGAAAATGCATACAGAGATGGATGCAAAATCTATAAAACCTGCCATATAACATTTTGCAAAATATGAGTAATTTCAATATACCTAAATGAAAACTGCTTACCCATCTCTTGTCTAGTGCTGCATACCCCACATCCATATTGTGAGAGAACGTTAGCTGCTGCATCCTTAGAAATTCCACTATTCTCTGCAAATCCAAGGTAGTTGTAGGACCCCATATTAATTATATCTTTTATCACTTTTCCTGTGTACCTGGTTTTTGTACATATAAAAAAAAAGTATGTTAAGATACAGAAAGAGTCAAAAACACAAAGTCGATTACTACTGTCACAGTGATAAAGATACAAAGGCTTGGGGAAGAGACTCCAGAAAAATCTGGGGAAAAATTCTCTCCCTTTCCCTCCTAAAACCTTATTTGTTCAGAAAAATGGAAGAAAACTGAATTATAGAATAATTTCTTTCCAAATGATGAATAAAAGGTTTGAGGTTAAGTTGTTCAGCTATTCCTTTCCACACATCATTTCTAAAAATGGTGTAGCAAATACACTTCTATATACGACTGCACAAAGCAGTGCTACTCAAAGTGGTAGTCTGTACGTAAGTACCAGTGCACATATCAGTTGCCAATCCACTGTGAATTCCCAGGAAACAAACAACTGTCACCAATGGACACAAATATGGTATCTGTCCTGAACACATCAAAAAAAGCCAGTTCCCCGACATCAGAAGCACGGATGTATTTTATCAGTTTACAGTGATACCCTGTCCAGTTTCTTTTCTTTGCTCATTTTATGGAAATGAGCATTTTATGTCTGCTTAACACTATTTTTGTCTTCTCTAGTTCTTTATAATCATTAAACTGGCAAAACTGAACAAGTTCCTTAGAGAAAAGGTATTACTTACAGTTCAGGGCCTTCTACCTCCATTTGTAATAAAAAATAAGATTTAAAACTTTTGATTCAGTTTGTCCTTTTAATATATCTTAATATTTTTATGCCAAATTTAGTTATACAGAACACATCTGACATTCCTAAAGAACAAAGTGACTTGAAAATGTAAAGAGTGCTAACATTCAATATTGTCAATTTTTCTGAAAATTTCTGTCCTCCACCCTGGGAAACAACAAAAAACCTTGTTTCCTAAGGCTTTAAACTTCCTGGAAATTTTACATCTTCACAAAGGGGATGATCCAGTCAGTGTCTTTAGGGATGAAAACTGTGTGTGCCTCCAACATAGCTTTCAGTTTGCTGGTAACAAAACCTAGAAAGTCATCCACAGTATTCTGCAAACTGCTTTTAAAATTCCCAAGAGCTTCAAAACCATTTTATGGCATGATGTAGAGGGAAAGCTAATAATATGTAAGCCTTCTGGTCACAATGCACTAGTTGGATTGAAGCAATGAAGACAAATGCATCTGCAAAAGTGCTGCTCTCTATTTCACAGTTTGGTTAACTCAGCAAGTCTTCTTTCATTATAGCAGAAGATCACAACTAACGGATTTTCAGCATCTTTCAACATAATTAACTTTATTCAGAAAAATATGTAAAGTACATCATATTGTAGATTAGCAGATGTTCTTTGAAAGCTTTTTTAAAAATTAAAACACAGTGCTCAAAGCATCTCAGAAAGCTTGCTATTTCCCTCTGGTAAAAAGCCTTTCCCCATCCAAACAACTACGTGTATCAAATATTTGTCACTTCCGCAAGCAGGATATCCTCAAGGCACACAAAGGAAGTACATCTGGAAGTCAGTAAACTGCTGCAATCAGCAGGGATAAACTCAGTCTTTTCTTTCTAAGAGTGCGTTAACCAAACTCTTGAAAGAACCTGACAATGAGAATGCTCAGTAAGTCTGTTCAATTAGGTGTGTCCCACAGGAAAGCCATCTTTTTCCAGAAAACCTAGAAGCATGTCTTCCTTCACTATAGGGAATCATAAGTATAATCAGAGGCAACTGATGTAGTATAACACTTAGAAATCACCTTCAGTTCTAAATAGTCAACAAAGCCCGCACATATTAAATGGCTTCTCATGTATTACATCTGACTACTGCTGTGTTAGCTTTGTTCAAGAAAGATAATGTAGGACATCCACCCACTCATCTCACAGAAGTCCAGACATGGAGATAACCTGTGCTTATTTTCTATAGTAAAAGTGTTTCTGGTAGAAATGTTCATTAATATACCAAAGACTGAAGAATCTACTGATGACAAAGACTCACTGCATACAAGGCAATAGCAAATTTGCAGCATGCTCTAGACAGGAGAATGATTGGATTTGTTTATGCATCAAACTAGACCTGCATTCTTTTCTTGACTCTCCAACAACACGATGCTGCCTGCTCCCCAGCATAGGGAACTGAGGCATCTACCCAAGCAAAGTAAGATGCACAAGTAGTGTAATTTGAACACAAAATCATTCTGTCAAAATGACAAGCATTACTAAACTAGATGTGTTTTCTATACAGACTATCCATAGCTCACCCTTATCAGCTATTCTGCATGGTCAAAGATTAGCTGAACTGAGATTTTTTGCACAGCAACACAGAAAAGAAAGGACTTTGCAGTGAGTTCATGAAGTGTTTGAAATCTTGCAGAAGAAAAAAGAATCGTTTCATTTCTTTAGCTTCGTTTAATGTTGTTCTAATACAAAAGTTACATACCCAGGCTACAGAAAATATTGATCAACTTCTAAAACCAAATTTCAGTTCCCACTAACATCCTCTAATGTTTAGCTACTTGAGACCTTTCGAAAGCCTTGTACTTACATGAATGTCCAATTATAGTCATGAGAAATTCTTTCTAGCAAGTCTACTTTGGCTCCTGGTACACTGCAGAGTGGTCTGTTCCAGCTATCCCTAATGCGCATGTAGAGATTCCTTGTGTAGAAGTTCTCAAAATCCTGGTATAAAGGGACAAAGTCCTGAAAATGTAGCATAAGAATTAGAACAATGAGAAGTGTCAAGTCTAACATTCCCTCCCTGCAAAACAGTATTTTGCTACTGAATGCTGCTGCTGAATTTTAGTCCTTACAAATCAACTACTGCTTAGAATAGAGAAAATCTCCCATGTCACTCAAGAAAAAGCTTTACTGAAGAGGCCACACAAATATAAATGCCCAAGTATCCTTATATATCCAGTAACAGTAGAACCAGAAAGATCTAGGCTATTGTATTTTGGACACCTCCTGAGGCAACACAACTGCGGAAAAGACAGTGATGCTCAGTAAACTGGAAGACAGTAGGAGATGATGAAGACCACTTTACAAATAGATTGAGTCTATAAATGAAGCCATGGCCCTCAGTTTGTAGTTCTTAGCAGGGCTGTTGATGATCAGGACTCTTGAAGATCTCTAATTCATAGAGTTGCCACAAGTCAAAGCCACCTTGAGAGCAAATAACAACAAAAAGACTCAAGGGTCTGGAATTCCATTTCTCTTATTTCAGTGATCCCAGGGGATGTGAAGTTCTCTTTCACGCACTCAGAAATCCTAACTAAAAACCTAACTAAAATAAGGAAATAAGATTCACAATTTTAATGACATTTTTCCGATTCTGAGAAGCATCAGAAAAATGACTTAAAACTTGGTTTAAAGGAGCTACAGACTTACTTGTGACAAAAGCTGTATGTCCCATCTTAAAACTGAATCATGAGATTGCTTTTTTGCACAAAGAAGAATCATGGGGTGAAAAGCTAACTTCTAAATTTAAGCATTATAAATGACACAAGAATTGATGCTATTTTATATTATCAGAGGTTTGCTACTAGAATTGAAGACAAATCAGTCCTCACTACTGGCAAGATCCAGAAGGTATGCTCCTAATAGTTTACTAAGCACAGATGGAAGAGTCTTAAAACACAATTTGTAAACTGTTAAAACACATGCCCAAAACACCCATCATTCCCCACCTAATGGAAAAAATACCATTTTTTCAATTACTACATCTTTTTCTGCAAAGTTCTGGACACTTGTTATAGCCCAATTCTGCATATGCACTCAGAAATAACTTTTGTTTTAGGCAAAATACTTCTATAACACTATCACTACAAAAACATTCCAGATTCCACCATTATTAGAGAGAACTTGTTTCACTGATAAAACAAGCATGCACAGGACTGCAGTGTTAAGCCTCAAAGCAGGTGATCCTAAAATAAGTATATCTAAGACACTGTTGTTTTTGGTGCAAAGGTTAAAAACTGCTTCTCCTTCAGAAAGAGATTTTGCTTGCTACTCCTGCACATATACACACATTCTCTATAAAAACATAAAACATGGAATTCACATATCAGAAAGGTTATATGAGGACTATTTCATTCCAAATCAGTGATTTGAATTCAGCAATGGTTTGGGAACACAGAAAAGCACTTCAGTTTGTGTACGGCAGCCCCACTAAACTCACTTTTTTCCCACCCTATTGCAGGCTGCCATGCTCCATCTCATGTTACTCCAGAGAGTCCACCAACTCTCATAGGTGGCTTTAGGAAAGTTCATATGCAGATTTGGGTACTATTGATTAAAAAGAATTCCTCTCCATTTTTTCTGGTTCTAACTCAGTGTGTTTTAATTTTTCAGTCAGGTTGAATGCATACTAGCTCAAGAAATATAAAAAATCAAAATAACAAACTTGATCACTACTGAATACAATTGAACCTGCTATTCCTTATCGCTACTTCTGTCCTGGTACTAATACAATTGTTTATGGACAAACAGCAGAATAAAATTAATGAAGACAGACAAGACAGGTAAACTATTTCTAGCCTCTGCCATATCCTCAGAATTTAGAAAAAACACGTTTCCAAGAAAAAGTTGGAACATGTGATTTAGAAGAGTATGCTGGTAAGTCAAATCAATGAGAATCAGTAGCAAAGATAGCTATGGCACCATCATGCAAGAAACTGCATGCCTTTAAGGGGCAGTAATGTTTAGAAGGAGAAACAAATCTGTGCAAACATAGATTTGGAGATTACAGCTCCTGGATTACACCTCTCTGTACTGGTGATGAGTACAAGTTTCCAGTGCTTTCTTACGTGATAAAACTAAACATACAATGGTCTCTTTTACGAGATTCAGAAAAGAATACTCTAAACACTGTCAAATATGATTTCTTGATGTGTTTCACTGTGACATTTACTTAAGTATCAATTAACAAATTTTGAAGGCAACCAGCCAATACTTCAAAGCAGCTTTCCAGTAAAATCAGTATTAGCCAATGTGTCTCATTTCCTCCCTTTGCAAGCTGTATGTAAACACTGGTTATTTCAGTTATAGCTCTGGAAAATGGGATGCTTTCCAACTGAATCATATTGTAATAAAGACCTTACAACACAGTGGCTGTAATCCTATATACACTTATAGGAAAGTTCCACTGAATTCAATGGGTTTTACTTTTAAGTAGGCATATATACTGTCTGCCAATATGCAAGAGCAAACACATGCTCAAAATGGTTTCTCCAGAAGCAATATTACAGGGCAAACTTGTGCTAAAAATTGCTTATACTAAGTAATATTAACATGGGAGCTTACATAAATTATAACTTCCCATCCATAACACTACCCTGCAGGTTTTGGATGTTTTCTTTAACAGAAGATATATAGGTCTTTCTCTTAACCTTTTGCGGGTTTGCAGCCACTTGAAGAAAATAGCATCGATGAAGCCAAATAAGACTTAAAAAAAATGCAAGTCTGTTTTGGCGTTGATTAACCGCCAACTCTTATAAGTTTTAAACAGAAGCATGGGGGAAAGCAACAATGCTAGTAGTTGATTCACAGTCAAACATTCAAAGCAGGACTCAAGAAAAGGAGAGAAAGGTCTCCTCTACTAGGAAAATTGCTAGGATGCTCAATTCTTCCCCTTCGTTTTATTTCATCATTAATACACAGAAAATCCATAGTTCACATTAGTTTATATCTAAGGTCTCAAGTGAACCATTTCAGAATGTAGCACTACAGAGAATAAAACCAATCTTCTATCTACTAGAGCAACACCCAAGCTACAAACCTAAGATATATCCAGTTTCAAGTACTTGTACATCTACATTGTATAGACAAAACACAAGCAATAGCCAATTCAACATGATAGCCATTTGATGATCCAATATGGATGACAAAATAAAATGTGTACCTGTGGGAATCCTAGATTTTTAGTTATGAGCAGTGTACTAGTGTATGCTGTCCAATCATTCCTGCTTCTTGATGAGAACAGCTTTGTTTCATGGTTCGTTTATTGCATCATCCATTCTGTAAGAGCTTTATCATCTTTGTATGTCTTTCTCTGAACATGGAACCCAAGCTGGCATACATCAACGTTAATACAAAATACAACTAAAAACCTGATGATCCTGAAGTTTTAACATTAAAAAATTATTTAAAAGCAATAATAAGGATCAAAGCACAGCATACACATTATATTAGAAAACCCTTCTGCACAACCAAATAACCACCTGTTTAACAAATAATCACTTGTTAAATGTCTGTTTAACAAGTTATTTACAGTTAATATGTCACAACCAGCCCTTTGAATTGTATGCCAAACCAAACCAGTAGCTGCTGAAAAGTATTTTGTGTTTTTTGTAATTAGCCCCCATCAGCACTCTAGCTATAGCATTTTGGAACCACTACAGGTTTTGATAGTTTCCAGAAACTAGTACAGAAAGCCCCACATTGACGATGATACAGTAATCCAAGCAGGATGCAATCAAGGCATGTGTCACCACAGTCAGATCTGACATCTCTAGAAATGATCACTACTGACACACCAGCTTTAACTGCACAAATGCACCTTTGGGTCCTGGTGAAACACAGCCCCCTCGACGCAAGTTTGAATTTAGGAGTACCCCAACCTACAGACCTGGTATTTCAGAAGGAGCATAATCTAATTCAGCATAGGCTAAATCCTTATTCTCTAATCGGTCCTTCAGCTGACCAGGAACACCTCTGTCTTGTCTGGATTAAGCTTCAAAGTGTTTGCCCTTATTCAGTCCTTTACAGAAGAGACTTGTTTGGTACTGAATTATATTAGAAAGAAAGAAAGAAAGAAAGAAAGAAAGAAAGAAAGAAAGAAAGAAAGAAAGAAAGAAAGAAAGAAAGAGAGAGAGAGAGAGAGAGAGAGACAGACAGACAGACAGACAGACAGACAGACAGACAGACAGACAGAAACTGAGTTGGGTGTCATCACAACACTGGTAACAGTGTTGAACCCCCAAAATATCAATAACCTGTCCCACTGGTTTCATGTACATGTTTAACAGACTAAGGGACAATAGGGACTCCACAAGCCAGTGGCCAAGATGCTGAACAAGAATTCCCCAGTACCACTTTCTCAGTTTGTTCCTCAGCCCAGAAGGATACCAGTCAATGTATACTGAAAACTTTCCAGACGCCCAGCAGAACCAACAAGAAAACACTCCCCATTCCCATTCCTGGGTAGATCACCTGGGTTTGGTCACCAACGAGACCAAAAACCACCTCCTTCCCACAATCATACCTGAAGCCAGAGTAAAACAAATCTAATCCGGGAACCTCTAGAGTTAGGAGGCACCACACACTCTAGAACCATGCCTAAGAATGAGATATTGGAGACTGGCTGATAATTCTCCAGTATGATTGAATTCAGGGATGTTGGTCCCTTGGCCCCTTTTAGGAAGAACAGAAACCTACTTTTCCACAATGAGGCATCCACAATTCCCCTTACTCATTTGGCCAATACCCCTCAGACTGCTTTTATGAGCCACAAAATGCACAGATCTAGTATAGATGTGATGGCTCTCACTTCTCCAAGGATCTTGTCCACATTCTCAGACTACACAAACTGAAATGTATCCAATAACACAAGACAAGCAGGTTACATTCACTGGATCTGTATCAACTACAATATCCAAGTCAGAAGTAGAACTTCTGTCTTATAGTAGTGTGCAAATTCTTCATAGCAAGCTGTTGAATGGCCAGTGTGCTCTTCAGAGTGTAGAAGACACATAACCACTTCAGACAACTCTGGTGGATGACACTGTGCAGATCCAATGGTGACAAGAAGATTTCTTCACTGCTACCATTACCAAGGCATAAGCTTTCCAATGGACTACAGCCTACATTCAGTTAGACCCATTCAAATTTTTCTGCCATTGCTCCTCTAGTCTCCATCACAAATCATGAATTAATATGAATTACAGTTAGTGTATCATTTGGCACTTATCAGAATACAAATTAAACTGTCAAAAACATGCTCAATCAGCCACTTTAACAGATATGCATCCCTTATTACCTTTTGTTCTTCTCGTTCTGTAGCATTATGACATTTTTCAATTTTCCAGTATCGCAGAAAGTCTCGAAGATATCCAAAAAGAGTGAGGACACCATAACCTACATAAGTTAGTACAGCAACCAGCATTGGTGTTTCCTCAAAAGCTTCATTGAAAGGTCTTTTATACAAGCCTCCATTTTGAGTGATATGGTGAATCTAAGGGAGAAAGAAACATTAAAAAAAAAGCATGAAAATAATTGCTGCAGTCAAGTTCCTCTTATAGACACAAAGCATACACTAAAAGTTATATTTTGCTCCCTACAGCCTTTCCAAGGCTATCTGGGGCCTACTGCCACTATATAATAATTATACTTTTATTTCTTTACTTAGGCTGCAATGTCCTAACTTTGATGTTTCCAAGGAAGCATTAAAATACTGTGTCAGTTTAAACATACCAAAAGAGCTGTATGATTTGCCTGCGTGAGTTTTAAGATTATTGAGGAGGAAAGCTTTCTTTTGGTTCATCGTCACAGGCATATTTGATGAAGATACCTAAAATGGCCTTCTTGATTTCTGCATTAAGACTGTGGCATTCCCTCCCACAGAAGGCTATGTTAACCTCCTGCATTCTCTTTTGCTTATTTAATTCATATCCTACTTTTCTCCAACATGAGGTCCACAGTGGCTTGCCACACTGGTTAAAATAAAATATAATATAGCTAAAGCCCTTTTCAATACAAAACTAAAAAACACAGTCACACAAATATGTAAACATATTAGAAACACTAATTTGAAACAAGTTAAGAACATTTAAAACTTATTCATAAGGATAAAAGTACAAAACTCTGCATTAAGAAACTCTTTTGCAACGGACAGTTTACAACCAAAGACCTGTCTAAACAGAAAGATCCTTGACTGCTGGTGCAGCAAAAGCAAAGAAGTGGCCAACCTAGCCTGCCATGGGAAGAAGGTGCACAGCCTAGAAGTAGTGACGGAAAAGATTCTCTGTGCATCTACATCTGTGACAGTGGTGAGACTAAGGCCATTTCCAGACTACACATAGTGCTATTATTCCGCTTTCAACATCCTGTGGAATTCTGGGGTTTGTTGTTTCCTGAGGCCAAAGAGCTCTCTGGCTGAGAATTCTAAATGCCTCACCCAAAACTGCAAAGCCCAGCATTCCATAGGATGTTGAAAGTGGAATAACAGCACTGTAACAGTGTAGGATAGGATGTTGAAAGTGGAATAATATGACTATAACAGTGTAATGCAGAACTGGCTTAAGAGAAAAACCCTCTACCTAAGATCTTAACACTCAGATAGGTTTATATAGGGAGACACTTTCAGACAGTTTGGACCCAAGCATAGAGCTGTACAGGTTATAATCAGCACTTTGAATTGTACTTGGAAACAGACTCCCAACAGAAAAAGACTTATGTAGGCAAATCACTATTATTCTAGATATTAACCTAGATGAAGTGCTTAAAGTGATGACAACCCAAATTTTCAATTATCTGAAGGTAATAATTACACTCTGGCTACAGCTGGCACCAAATTTCTATAAGTTACAATTAGAATTGGTGTTGGAAACCAGAGTCTACACTCCCAAGAGCAAAGCAGTTTTGATGTTTAAAGCTTAGGTATGAGGAATGCTTTCTCTGACATAAATTTTTCTTGACAATGTAAATCATCTTCAGGTCACCTTACTTTCAAAGATAAGGTCATCCTAACTGAGCAGGCATGTCTCTGGAGAGGCCTCCTCCCAGACTATTTTATTTACCATGGGATTTAAATGGAAAATGCACCGGGTTTGAGCTAAAATATTTCTTGTTGCTCTCCTGTTTGAACAATGTTGTTTTAGTTATGAATTGCTTTTACTTTGTTAACTACATTGATACCCTCACACTAAAGTTCACGGTACAATGCCAGAAATAACCATAAGCCAGTCAAACTGTTTAAGAACTCTGCAGGAGCAGAGAGAACTATTTTCAACACCCAGCATATTCACAAAGACCCTTTGTTTCTGAAATTCACAATTTCATTGCTGTTACAACAGCCCACATATTACATTGGAATCTGCCAGTCAGCAAACTTTAGTAACTTCTTGGATAGACTACTATATTACAGTGCTTTTCAATTACAGTACAGTACAGTACAATAATTACAGTATTACAGTGCTGTCCTTAAAACTATTTAGGAATCGCAGCTGATAAAATATGCAGCAACTTCTTTCCTGATGGTAGCAGAAGGAGATCACTTAGCTGGATCACAAGCAATGGCCCTGAATGCAAGCACAATTCAGGATGCTGATTTTAGACTACAGCTATAAATATTACACACAACCATTCCACCTCAAGCAAGTCTTCTAGTACACAGTGGAAATTATACAGCCTTCCACATGTTGTTGGACTGAAACTCATGGCAGTATGAGGTACAAGAACCAATGAGGAGATATGCTGGAAACTGTAGTTGAACAAAATCTGGAGGGTCACATAAGTTCCACCTGTGTTTGGAAATACATTCTAATTGGGAGGTTAAGTTATTATGAAGACAGAATAGGACTTTAATACTGTAGAACTGCATACGCTGCAGCTTTGTTTCAATACAAGATTCACAAAAAGAATAATTTTGTCATAAGACCTTCATGAATTGCTATGATTTAATGTAGATTCATGCCTTAACAGATCTCGATTCTACTTTTGTTATATTTTACATAGCAGTATGTGCATTAATTCTGTAAAGATTTTATTGTCCTGAATTCTTCAATAGAGTATTCTGTGAGGATTTTTGAAAAAATTCAGCAAATAAATAGGGTTAATGCTAAATGGAACTACTATTAGTCCATTCAGATTTGTCCACGCAGTGTATTTCCCAAGGCATTTCTTTTCACCTTTGGTAGTGTGCAAACCATAATTATGTCAGAGAAACATCTGGTCATGTCTTCAATAAGAGCTCAGAAACATGCAACAGCCCAATTTCTAGCAATTTAGTAGAGATTTAGCAGAGGCAGACTGATCGGGGGAGGGGATCTAGAAAATATTAAATGCCTCACTGTGTCAAGAAGGAGCCCCTGCTCTCCTTGAAAAAAGTTGTAATTAGATTTCATCCAAACAGTACCGTCCTGTACCCAGAAGCATGTGAGAATTATGGCCCTATAGCTAACATCTTCTTTGGGGGCAAAGTGCCTGATGTGTTTTGGCTGGGCAGCTTCAGTTGTCCGTGGAAGAATCAGATGATCTGGGTCCATATCGGTCTGGTTTCAGGACAGAGTATGGTACCAAACATTCTTGGCTGCCATAACTGACAACCTCCTCTGTGTGAAAGACAAGGGAATGTAACTCTTGAGCTTCCTGGATCTCTTGTTGGCTTTTGATATCATTAATCATGGCTCTGCCAGATTTTTTTTATTTATATCCCAGCCTTCTTCCACCACACGATTCAACTCGAATTACAAGTTAAAACAAACTACAGCTTAAAAAAAGACTATTCATAAAAAGTAAAAAACAATTAAACAATCATTTTGTTTTAAAACACAAATTTAAAACATTTTTAAAAACATATACAAAACTCAATAA
This sequence comes from Iguana delicatissima, assembly GCA_948472985.1. Lineage (NCBI taxonomy): Eukaryota > Metazoa > Chordata > Lepidosauria > Squamata > Iguanidae > Iguana > Iguana delicatissima. The sequence goes on from CAOKZL010000022.1 coordinate 836,222, forward strand.
AAAGACACAGATACAATACACTATATTAAAACTATGGTTGCTGCAACAAATTAAAAATCAAAGGCCTCCCTAAATAAAAAGGTCTTTGCCTGACAACGGAAAGATAGAAGGGAAGGGGTCAAATGTACCATGGAAGGTTCCTCACTAAAGTTTTAGATCTACAGGAGTTTTGTTACAGTCCTATCACCTGGTGGTAGGACTGTAACAAAACTCTTTCCTGTAGATCTAAAACTTGGGCAGGCTCATATAGGGAGATACTATCATTCAGATAGTCTGCACCAAAGCTATAAAGACTTCAAAGGTCATCAAAAGAATTTTGATTTCTGCCTGGAAATAGATTGGTAGCCAGTGGAACTTTTTTAACAAGTGAGCGATATGTTTCCTATAACTAACCCTGGACAGCAGCCCAACTGTAGTTGGAGCTGCTTGCGTTTCCTAATAGTTTCCAAAAGCAGTCCCATGTTGAGTGCATCAGGGGATTCTAACTGGGATGTAATGAAAATACACATCACTGTAGTCAGGTCTCAAGGAAAAGGGGCAGGTGGTATGTCTCTTTTACCCATGCAAACGTTCCCTTGGCCACTGCTGATACCTGGGCATCCAAGTCCAAATCTGAATCCACGGGTACATCCAAGGTGCGAACCTCAGATTTCAGGGGGAATTGCAACCCCATCCATCACAGGCTGAATTTCTTTTCCCTAATTTGCCTTTTGATCGATCAGAAGCATTTTTGTCTTATCTGGATTAAGCTTTGGTTTGTCTGTCCTCACCCAGTCCATTACTAATGGCAGACACTGTTTAGCACAGACACAGTTTCCTTGGAATTGAAAGGAAAAGAAAGAGAGAATTGGGTACCACAAACATAGTCATAACACTTAACCCCAAAGCTTCAGATAGCCTCTACTGGCAATTTCATGTAAATATTAAACAGCATGGAGGACAAAACTGATCCAATGCCTGGTGAATGAACTCAAACCCTGAACACCACTTTCTGAGTTTGCCCCTTCAAGATGGAGCAAAATCATTGCAGAATAGTCCCATCACATTCCATCCTACAGAGTGGCTCAGAAGAATATCATTTTATTGATGAATATCATTTTATTGCTACTGATGGTAGCAAAAGCTGCTGAGGTCATTGGCCTCTCAACCACCTTTAAATAATACACTCAAACCCAGCAAATTGTGCGATGGGGCACCTAGTGAAGGAAATGGAATTCTGATAGACCACTGCCTTCCTGCCTGCCACCTATGGCAGCTACTGTACAGAGAAATACAAGCAGAGAAAGCTGGGAGAAGTTAACTTTCTCAGCTTGATCCAGGCAGGTCTTTGTAAAGCAAGCCAGGTTAGCATGAGAACAGGAAGTACTGTTTTATGGCAACTCCACTCCTATCCACTGGATAAGTTCTGGAGAATGCCACTAGAAGCCTCCTGTTCAGCCCCATTGGTCATTAAACTATGGAGTGTTACAAGTTTCCATCTTGTCTCCTATTATCTATATGAAGCCAATGGAAGACATCGTTAGAAATTTTGGAGTTGGGTGCCATCAGTATGCTGATAATACCAAGATCTATTTCTATTTATTGTTAGATTGATTGGGGTTGTGCAGGTGCTGGACCAGGGCTGTATGAAAGCAAAGAAACTGAAGTTGAACCCACATAAAACAAAGATTCTGTGAACTGGTGGTTCTTGGGTCCAGGAATTAGATAAGCTTCCTACCCTGAAAAGGACTGAACTCCACCAAAGGAAGAGATGCATTGTTGTGTACCTTCAAGTTGTTTCTAACTTATGGTAACCCTTAGGCAAGCCTATCATGGGGCTTTCTGGGGCTGAGAGTGTGTCATCCTTGGATGCATTTTAGACAAGGTACAAGAGGTTTTTAGAATGTTTAAAATGTTTTTATTTACTTATGTAAGGTTTACATGAACTTGTTGTTTCATTTCACATGTGTTTATCATTAGTTTTGTACCAAAAATTTACTGAAACATGTTCCTGTTCTCCTTTTTTTTTGCTGCTTGTGATAAAGAATTTTCTGTTACACAGGTAATGTCCAGGAACTTATCTATTTTGTTAACTGAGGTATAGCTGTGTACATGACAAAAGCAACTTTCTTACTGTGGGAAGCAAAACCCCATAAAGCAGATACCTGCTTTTATTTCTTAGAAACATTCTGTATTCAGATTCACGTAAATATTTGAAAAGTATACACCGTTCAAAAACTACAGATTCTACAAGAATTACCAAAGATGCCATGATCCATATCACCCTTATCAGAAAATAAGTCTCTGTGAAATCAACAGGGATGTAAACTTTCAACATGTTCAGTACTGAGGTTTTAAAGAAAATCTAATCAAGCATGGGATACTGAGAGGCATGGCATGGCTAACACTGTTATACTTCTGCATCTTAAATAGGAACTATGATATCTTTAAAAAAGCACATCCTCAAGACGGTTGCATGCAGTAAACTTAGTTGGAGATATAAGAGTGTTACCACCGTGAACTGACCTGTCTTTGGTAACCTTGGATATCATTTTGATATCATAATTTGGCCCTGCTCTGCCACCAGCCAAGTGTTTGTGAGGCCACCAAACAAGCACGACGCTAAGCATGGCTATCTGCTGAGTCATATTTGTTTACACCAAGGCAAGTCAGAAACTGCCAGATCTGCTTTAGGGGACCTCCTGAAACAAACACCTTCATTATAAATGCATATTAAAACAAAGAGACCTCTGCCCCGAGAGGGGACCCTGGCGAGCTAAGTGCTTAACTGCCAAGCTAGCCGCATCTACATACTGGTCATACTACTGTCAATTCGGACCATAACTCAATCATGTAAATTCTGACCTTTCGGAGACACTGTCTCTAGCCCAAAACTCATTGTTTTCGCCTAAGAACAGGTTAGCCTACGGTCATTCTTTCCCTGATAAAAACCCCCAGTTCTGAGAGCTCCTCAGATCTTTCGCTGGATCGCTTCAGACTTCTATCCAGCCTTACTGCCACTCTGTTCAGCAAACTCCCCTCGGCCGCTGTGCTGAGTTTCCTTCTCTTCAATTGGACTTCTCCAGGACTGCGAGATAGATGACGTATCACCCATTCCCCCAAAACTCTTATTCTTATTTCTAGTTAGCTGTGAGGTTGTGTTTTCTTAATAATTGCTATCTGTTTAATAAATATTATTGCTAGTCTAAAACTGTCTGACTGCTCACTGACCTGAACCTGCATACATAGGGTAAAAGATTCCCGTTAAGTTACCCTGCCTCTCGCTAGCTAAGAGAGTGCTCCAGCTAATTTCCCCCATCTTGTTTGTGTTGGTTTTGGTTGTTTGGGCGCCCCTCACGGGACCCCAAATTCACAGGGTAACAAGAGGGTCATAGTCATGTATCCCCAAAAGCAAATGTAATCCTCACTTTTGTGTACCCACTTGGAATCTACACGATGAAGGCAGTTAAGGAATATTTTCAACAAATAAATCTGCCAAGGATGCCATGCAGACAGCCCCTCAATCTTTTCCGTATCTCTGACAGACAAAATGAGCCAATACAGATAACAAGCTCTCTAAGATTTACTACTCTTTGCATGATTAGCACAAGTTCTAAAAGGGTAGAGGTGCAGAAAACAGTGCAGGTTTCTATTAAGCAACATTTGCTTAACGGTGGTCTCAATTATCTCGTCTTCATTAATCAGAAGTGGCAGGGTCAGCACAAGGTAGTGGTTTGAGCATCTGACTACAACTCTGGAGACCAGAGTTCCCTACTTAGCCATGGAAACCTACTTAGTGACCTTGGGCAAGTCATACTCAGAGAAAGGAAAAGGCAAATCTGCTCTGAAGACATCTTGTTGAGAAAAACAAGGGATTCTGGACCAAAAATGGGTGGGTGAGGGGAGAATAGCCATTTGTTTTGGGGGGTTTTGAAAATTAACACCTTGAAGTTCAGGCTAGTACTTTCAAACACTAGAAATCAGAGAGTTCTTCCCACCCCTCTCCCATAGCATGCAGAAAGGTTTGTAGATAAGTCAAAAAGAGGAAAAAAGGATGTAAACAGGGTATTTCCCTGTCATTCACAAAACTTGGAGCTCTGACACTGGCACCACAGAATCTTTAGACAGAGCCAGCCTTTTAAAATGGTACAAGTTCTTCAGGATCATTTAGCTTTTGATTAGTTGAAATTCAAACATTACATTAAAGGTAGCGGATGTTCTTCTGTTGTTTATTTTATGTATGTCCCATCTTTCTGACAGAAATAACATACAATGTAGCTAAAGTTTTTAAGCAAATAACGGTGTTTCACAACATGATCCTGTGCTTGGATCTTCATGTAAGTGTGCACAGAACTACACAAGAAAGCAACAATAAACCTCAGCATCTGTAAACCACTGGAAACAGGAAGTATAGCAGTTGGAATACAGTACTTTCCCTTCCCTTTTAATGAAGACTTTCAATCAATTATATTTAGTAAAACTTCTTTGTATCACCCAAAGAAGATATATGAAAGATTGCATGTACAAAAAAATCTTGTTTGATAAGGTATTTTAATAATAAGTTAACTTTTTAAATATAGCTTTGCAGAAACTGCACCTAGACTGTTCAGAATACAAAAATAAATGCCAAAAATCCTGAATCTCCAGTGTACCATAAACTCTCCCTTCTTCAAACACAAAAACCAAACAATGAAAGCATTACAGGTGCTTTTTCAGCTAACATTGGAATGCAATGGAAGTATGGTACTACTTACACAAAGACACTGTCACATACTAAACTTAAACATAGCACACTACAACATAATAAAAATATGGCTGCACTAATAAGTGTTGTTAGGACAACTGTCCTTTGGGTGTATACTTCTAAATAAACATGTGCACCTGAAAGCTATGGAGGAAAAGTAGCTGATAAGGAACAAGACAACCTGGTTGTCCTTCCACTGGCAGGCAAAGACTTTTCTATTCAACTAGACCTCCAACTGCTGACTGCCTATTAGCCAGTGGTTTTAAAATATACGTACCAGACTTTTAGATATCTATTGCTAATGTTTTAATGCTAAATTGTTTAATACAATGAGTATTTAACTAGGGTTTAGCATTTTTAATATGTTCTTTAATATTATAATCACTTTTATCATGATTTTAATAAATATAATTTGAGCTTTCACTGGAAATGTTTCAGTTATGCTGAAAACTATCTTCCCTCTCAATCTTAGAAGAAAATTGGCATATAAATTATGCAAATAAAAAAAAAGTGAATCCCAAGATATGTAAATCTTGTTAGTATAGTACAAGTACACTTTATGTTTCAGCAGCACTTCCAGGAGTACATTATACACTTCATAAAGCGTATATGGTCTCACCTTTACTTAAACAGTGTAAAGCTATCATCTTTCCTAGAAGCTCAAATGATTACCGTTCTATCATGCCAAATTAAAGCTTACATCCCTGAGGCACACACCAACCAGCTACACTATGAAAATAACTATGGTTTTACAATGAAAATGTTGTGCCAAGAGTTACACAAGACATACTAAATATTAAAACCCAAAGACAGTGGCAGGCTTCCATCCTGTAGTAAACTTGTCAAACTGTGTAAGTCTCATAAGCATTTCTTACTGCCCATTCCTACCTGGAGAGCAAGACAATTCTAAGGGCCTTCTTTAAAGCAAGATATATGAAAAAGGGTAAAAAAAATTAAGAATCCTCTTTGAGTCTGCAGCCCTGGAAGATAACAACTGGTCGAAATAGGGAAACTTCAGTGAAGGCAGCCCAACAGCGACTGTGTTGGAAACAAGTCTCTTTCCTTTCCAGTTGCTTTTTGAAATGCGTCGAGCAAGGCTGGCAAAAATGCTAGGGCTAAAACTCAGATATTTCTCGGGGGCGCGTCCACACTGACTGTCTTTCCGCACTGCGGAAAGTGCTATTCTAGTTCTAGTGCTATTATTCCAACTTCAACATCCTATGGAATCCTGGGGTTTGCAGTTTAAAGAGAAAACTCTTTGGCCTCAGTAAACTACAAAGCCCAGAATCCTATAGCATGTTGAAAGTGGAATAACAGCACTATCACAATGTTGTGCGGAAAGGCCCTAATAAGTCCGCAGATGTTCCCATCTTGAGCTCCTATTCCTCAGAGAAAAAGAAGAGAAGCCACGAACACCCTTATTAATTTCCAGCCCCCTCCCCGCCAAGAAAAGAAGTGAAAGGACACTTTTTTCGTCCTCCCATTTCCTTCCTCCCTGGCGATGCTGAAGTGAGGGGGCGCCAAGCCCCGCGCTGGTGCCGGCAGGGAGGTCTCTGCCTCGGCCTCAACAGGCAAGGAGGACAGACCACACGACAGACTGGAGCCTCCCCCCGCCCCAACCCGGCAAGCACGCCTCATCCCGCCGCTCAGGGCCCCCCTTCGCCGTCCCCTCGCCGCGTGGGTAACCAAGCAGACGGCAGACCGGCGCGGCGCGGCCAGGCCCCAGGCCCTCGCCCTGAGGCTTTCGCACCGAAACGGCGGGCCGAGCAGGCCTGCAGTGAGCGCCAAAAGCCATCCGGGACGCGTCTTTCGGGCCGCGGCAGGCGGGGCGCCCTCGCCACAAGGGCGCCCTCGACGGCCGCCTCACCTGCGCGTGGGGTTCGGCTCCGGAGAAACCGCGCACGCAGCCGTTCTTGAGGCCAGGGCGATGCCCGGGGAGGCTGCAGCCGTTGGCACGGGGTGGCGCACCCGGCTTCTCGGGCCCGCGCTCCATCTTGCCGGCTCAGACGGCGAGAGCAAGAGAGGCGGCGGCGGCGGCGGCGGCGGCAGCGGCAGCGGCAGCAACAGCCTAGAAACCAAGCACCGCCCGTCGCTGCGCCGCTCTATCGCAGCGGAAGCTCAGCCGGAAGCGCCCGCCAATCACAGGCCGCGACGTCACCTTGGGGGCGGGGGCGGAGCAACGTGCCATGCACGAAAGGTTCGAGCCGAACGGTGGGCGGGGGAGGTGCACAGTGAGGAGAATGTGGGGGGGGGGCGTCGGGCAGGCGCTTTGGAAGCGAAGCCAGATTGAGAGGGTTTTTTCCCTTGGAGCGAGGAGGGAGAGCGGGATAGGGATGCACTTATAGAAGTGGAGGGACTATGGCCATTTCCGCACTCCACTCTTATAGCGCGATAATTCCGCTTTCAACATCCTATGGAATCCTGGGGTTTGCAGTTTCGGGAGGGGCCGGACGGCCCCTCCGAAACTGCAAACCCAGGATTCCATAGGATGTTGAAAGTGGGATAACAGTGCTATAACACTGGAGTGCGGAAATGGCCTTAGAGTTTGAATACTACGGCAGTTCCTTTCCCCTGCAAGACATTGCTAAATTCTGTTAAATTTGCTTGTTAGAAAAAGGAGCACTGGCAGACATTTTTAAATATTATGTTTTTTAAAAATTGTTTAACCATCTTGATAATTGTTTTCTGTCCTGAGTGGCTGCTCATTTTCAGTATCTCAACCAAAAAGGTCTCCCCAAACCTGCTACCAATCCTGGGTGATTGTTACAGGTAAATATGTTGCTTGTAAATTGTTCCTTTGAAGAGCTGGTTAGGACCCCCAAATATCATGGACATGAACAAGCTGTTGAGCATTTCAAAAACCTTCCTGGACAACTGTGAATTAAACAAGTGTGGGAGGGATGAGCTGGATAGAATTCTGTAGTAAATAATAATATAAAAATTGATATGCTTTTAAACATCTATATGAAACCATTGGGAGAGATCATCTGGAGGCAAGGTGTTATCAGGAGCAGGGTGTTATCAGTATACTGATGGCACCCAAACATATTTCTCCATGTCTGCAAAGCAAACAAACATAAAACTGTCTTAGCTAAGGATAATGTGTCTCCTCTTAATGAATGTATGGATGAGATAATGGGACGGATTGAAGGAGAACAAACTGAATCCAGACAAGAAAGTGCTTACTACTAAGGATCCTACTTTGGGTTGGGAGAGGTATAAAATAGTTCTGGATGAGATCACACATTCGCTGAAAGACTGTTTGAAGCTTGGGAGTGCTCCTCGATCCACGTTTCCAAATATTAGCTCAGATAGATGAAGGAGTCAGGAGTGCTTATTCCCATCTTTGCCTGATAAGACAACTGCACCCATTCCTAGAATTGAAACACTTAAAATGTTAATGCACACACTGGTAACCTCAAGGCTGGACTTCTGCAATGTGCTGTACATTGGGTTACCTTTGTACCTGGATTGGAAACTCCAAGTGGTCCAAAATATGGCAGCCAGAATGGTTACAAGTACATCCAAGAGTGAGTATATTACACCAATGCTAAAATCGCTCCATGGGCTGCTAGTTAATTTCCAAGCAAAGTACAAAGTGTTGGCTATTACCTTTAAAGCCCTACATGATTTGAGCCCAAGTTACCTGCAGGATTGCTTCTTCCTATCCACCCCACAAACTCAGGTCCTCTGGGGGCCGCTTACTTAAACCAGCCAGGTCTATGACTTGCTGGAAGAGCTTCAACAGCTAAAGATGCTGTCTGAATTTTAAAAAGTATTAAAGACCTGTCTCTTCTGACAGGTCCCAGTTGATTTTAAACTACAAATTTTAAATTGGTGTTTTCCTAAGTTTACATAGAGATGATGTTAATGTGTAATGCTTGTGTTTTAATCTAGCTTTATGTGTTTAAATGGTTTTATATGTTCCAATTATATATTGCATTTTAACCTGTTTTGTACCCTACCTTGAGCTTTGGGGAGAGATGGGTAAGAAATAAAACATTAATGCTGTTAATTATTAGGTTATCAGTAAGAATAAAGGAAACCACCCTCTGACCTAAGTGGTAGCCCTTTTCTCATTTTGCGGAGATGTAACCAATCATTTGTTATTTTTAGACTTTTTTTCCCTTCCCCATGTCCCTTAATTTTTGTAGCCACATGTCTGACTAAAAGTTCTGAAGATGTTGGAAGCTTGCATCACTTATACATCTTTTGTAACATAGCGATTCTAATAGGGAATATTACTGAGCTTTGTTTTTTACACTTATTAAGAGGAGAGCCACTCTCTGGAATAGATGCTATAAAGACCAAGTGGCCTAAATATGCTGAAGGCATCAAATCAAGTCTGATGATGGAAGCTAAGCAGGTCAACCCTGGTTAGTATTTGGATGTGAGGCCACCAATCAATATCAGGTGCTGTAGGCTGTCTTTCAGAGGAAGGAACTGGCAAAACCACCTCCTTGCCTAAGAAAACCCTACGAAATTGATGAAGTTGCCATAATTGACAGGTGACTTGAAGGCACATATACACAGCAAATGTTCTCTCCTCTAGTGACAGTGGACCACAGCTTCTACCACAGAGCTATGACCCTTTATTCAAAAATCAGCTCAGTGACATTTTCTGTATTAAATGTAGCAAACACATTTATACATTATGTACATTAAGAAAACAATGGACCTTATTTTTTCAATCCTCAGAACTGATCTCTGTATGAGATAATTTTTGCAAGTCTTTTACCAAGAAGAATGTGTTGTTATATCAAGGGATAATGATTTTTTTATAACGACCTACATTCTTGGCCCTTCCCTAAATGTTTGGGGGGCTTTAAGCCAGAGGTTTTAACACTTTTCAATATAAAGTACAAATATGTTTGGAGCTATATGCCAACAGTGAGTGGGGTTAGAGCACAGTCACAGACGCATACTTATGCATTCACATACCATACATGAAAAATCACCATTCTTTCCATGCACCCATATTAATCATCTGTACAGACATACAGAGAGGGAGTGAGTCTATGTTTATCAGATAATTTCTAATGATAGATGACATACAGCTAGCATCCTGCTGAGAATTTACAACACTGTAAACCAACTTGTGATTGTGGAATTTAGAATTGTGACACTATGCAGTGGCCCAGGAGGACAGCCTTGTTACGGCTGTGCCATCAAGTCTGTTGCCCAAGCAGAGCAAGCAGTGTGCCCATTGTGCAACTGTTGTGATGCACAACAGCACAGTACTTTGGACAACAGGTTGCCCTTCTGTAAAGACAGCATAAGGATAGGGGGGTAATAACCACCAATGGAGCCTTGAAACATTGGTAACCCAGAATGAAAGACAGTGGAAAGTCATGGGTACCCCTTATCGAGCTGGAAAAAAGTCCTCACATTTTGTAGTGCTCCACTGTAGGGTGGGAGTCCTCATTGCACATTGGGATATCTTGCATGGGACCCAATTATGTAGTGGGACCCCTTTATATAATGGGATATTTTACATGGTGCCTGTTGTACATCATTGCAGTTCTCTAAGATGGTTGTGTATCATGTCACTGTTATAGTCCTCTTATCATAAAATTACATATTGCAGCCCATGATACAGGATTTCAGCCATCTGGCTTTCTAACTTAAAAGGCAGAAGGTGATATGCAATTGAAGAAATTAGCCTTTATGGAAATAAGGAACAGAAAATAGCAGCATTAGTCACAATTTGAGTTGTAAGATGGGCAATACATCAAGATGAGAACAGGAGTGTGAAACATAAACACACAGAAAACATGGTCAGTTGTAAGTGGAAAGTACTGATCTGGAGCACTTAGTCTTTCTGCTTGTGACATGTATGGCCCACCCATCCACACCCAGTATTCATAGTCTTCTCACAGTGAAGTCATTCTGCTATCACATTTTTCTACACTGGGAATCATTAACTAACATAACTCTTTATTGCAGCTATATATGCCCCACCCATGGGAGACTATGACCTTGCATAATTTGTCTTTCTTCTAGTGCAGGACCTGAAACAGCTTACAATATGAATTAGATGTGTTTTAAATGGTTTTAATTTTGTTATGTTTATTTAATGGTTTTAAACTTCTATATACAGACTGAACTTCCCTTATCTGAAATCTGAAAATCTCCAGAAATCAAATTTTTTTTTTTTTTTTTTTTTGCTGCCAACTGTTGACTTCCACCTTCAAGGTGGCAGCAGGGTCACTCTTGCTTATTTGTCTCTCAGATCCTCAGTTTCTTTTTTTTTGCCACCAGTCGCCCACTTCCACCTTTGAGGCTGTGACTGTAGTCTCCTTAGATCTAAGTGACGAACAAGCAGGAGCACCACAGCCACTGTCTTGAAGGTTGAAACAGGCCACTAGTGGCAAAAAAAAAAGAGACCAAGGATCTATGAAATGGTGGGAGGTGTGGATTTTTGGTGAACACTACACTTGGATTCCTACCATTTCACAGATCCTCAGTTTCTCTCCAGTGTTATGTCTCATACTCAAGTAGTGAATGAACAAGGCTATTCCAAAAAGGTAATGTATTCCGTAAGCTCCTCCTCTCCCAAAATTTAAAACACAGAACACTGGTCCTAAGCATTTTGGGTAAGTAATAAGCCTCCAATAAGATTTTAACTGTACCTTCTTCCTAATTCGTGTTGTAAAATTCATGTTAGTTCCTATGGCTGGAGAAAGGTGGAATTTAAATAAATGAATTAAATAAAATAAATTACAGATAAAACCCAATAAGTTATAATGTTAAAGATTAATATGAAAAGAAATAAGCGATTATATCAAAACCAAACAATTGTAAGTTTCAAAACATTTTAAAGTGTGACAAGAATATGACATCAATAGACCAGCCCACCTACAATGACTGCAGGAAATGGCAGAGATCCATGTGAGAGATCCATCCAGAGATCCATACTGATTTGGCGGTGTTCAGTGAATAGCTACAAATTCAGTCAAGCTCACTTAAGTGTCAGAACTTTGTTTTTCAATCATTTTTCAAAAGCAAGCAGCATGAGGAGAGCATGAAAAGAAGGTCCCTGAACCAAACGACTATATAGTCCAGCACTTCTTCACACAGTGGCTGGTTGAATGCCTGTGATAAACCCACAAGCAGAAAACAGGTGGCAATAGCCCTTTTGAGCTGCTGCTTCCCAGCAGCTGGTAGTGACAGGGCCATGCTGCCTCTGATCTTAGAAACAGAATCATGCTTTGTAGTTGTGGATGCCCTTCCTCCCTTGATTTTGTCTAATCCTCTTTCAAAGCCACCGAAGTGGGTGATGAGAGCTAAGGATCTGAGTGCTGGACTAGCACTCTGGGAGATCCAGATATGATCCCTGTGAACTGTGGAAATCTGCTGGATGACTTAGGCGAGTCATACTGTCTCAGCCTTAATGGAAAGTAATCACATACTTCCTCCTCTGAATAAATATTCCCACGAAACCCTCTAATAGGGTCACCATAAGTTAGACAAAGTTGGTGGCAGAAAATTTCATAATCCAACTATATAGTGAATGAAATAAGGCTTAATTGGGTGGCCTGCTTTTGTTACTCTGAAAGCACCAGATACTATTTGATCTTGTAAGCTACACAGGATCATACCTGGTTAATATTTAGATGGGGAGCCACTAATGGCAAACCAGGTGCTGTAGGCTATATTACAGAGAAAGGTAATGGCAAACCACCTCTGAATATTCTGTGCCTAAGAAAACCTCATGAAATTCATGAAGTTGCCATTAAGTTGACAGGCAACTTGAAGGTATATACAGAGAGAAAGAGAGAGGGAGAGAGAGAGAGATTTCTTAACAGAAAAATCTTTACATCTTGCACAATTGTATAAATCTGTCACATGCTGCACTTTATTTTCTTCTTAAACTAAAAAGCTCCAGGTATTCTAACTGATAATCATGAGAGAGAGCAGCTCCAGGCTGCTGTTAGTTTTGCTTGTTATTTTTTGTGAAAATGTGGTAACAAAAGCTCTATATAGGATTCCAGCTGCGGTCACTTTATAAGTATGTATAAGGTTGCTACCATGCTGGAGGTTTATTTCCTGTTCTTTTTTTAATGATCTGTTGTCGCTGAATACACCACTTACACAGTTGGCTCTGTGCTATCAAATATCACAGTATCTCAGAGTGATATACAGATAAAATAAATTAAAAGCAATTTAGAAAATGAATAGGAATTATGTGGTCCTTCAGATGGTGCTGAACCTCAGCTCGCAGCATTCCTCAGCATTGGCAAAGCTGACTATGTCTAATGGGAGTTGCAGTCCAACAGTATCTGGTGAACTGCACAAACCTCACCCAAATTTAGAACTATTTAGCATTTATTTATTGCCTGCTCTTTTCCCTGGGACTCAAAGGATTACGAAAATCAAAACAGATACATTTAAAAACTGCCATCAATAAAATATGCATGAAGTTAATATGCAATTAAACTATCAGTAGAATTAAAGACAAAAGTGGTACAACATAATTATTAAAAGCCCTTTTCTTATAAACTATTTGTTCCCAAAGTCATGTCAAAATGTTTCTGAACTGTAAAAATGCAAAACAGGAATAATTTAAATAGCCTAAAAGCTCATTAAATGATTTAACAATTAAGAGAGTTTAATGTATGTGTATAGATGTATGCATGCTACCCATGCTTTACATATGCTGTGGGGAACACCAGAATAGCATAATGCTATGTTCATTATGTTCATTTACATTTAAAAATATACATTACACTGTGTACATTTGGGCTGAGGTAGAATCGGGTATGATAAGCCTTTGAAGAAAGAATTGAGACAGACTAGTAAACATTTTTGTAAAATCAAATGATTAAAAAAAATTCCTGGACTGAGGTTTGGAGATAGTGGTATTAAACAAAACTAGAACTATTAAATATTTAGTTTTCATTCTTGTTGTAAATATGTATGTTTCGGTATTTGTTGTCTGTGATTACAGATGGTTTATAAGAGTCATACTTCAAAGGAAACTGCCATATTGTGCTTTTTAAAAAAATTATGCAGTTAATAAAATATGGACTAATGAAAAGGATCTGGGAGAGATGTAGAATATAGACCAGCACTGGAAAAAGCTAATAAACAACCTCTGTATTCGAGATATTGTACCCAAGATATGATCAGGTAGAAATAATGTTTTTTCACATCGGCACAAATGCCTTGGTCTGGTTAGAATAGAATCTGACTTCTCACATGACTTATGAGGAAACGAGACTTCGTATTCTACAGTTATTCCCTTCAGCCATTTTACATTGCATAATTAGAACACTATGATTCCACTTTAACTGCCATGGTAACATGCTACGAAATCCTGGGATTTGTAGGTTTTTGGGGAGAGGGGGGTTTAGAATTCTCAGCCAGAGTACTTCAGTGCTTCGCCAACCCACATACCCAAGGATTTGACAGGAAGTAGCCCTGGCAATTAATGAGGTCTCATTGTACTGTAACTGTGTGGTGTGAAAAGACCACAAAAATAGAAGTGGCTACTCCATAAAGAGTAGCAGTGGGCTCTACAGGAGTGTAATGTAGGAGTGGAAAGAGCAACGTCTACACTTAATCATGGTTCTAGAGAAGCTGTTCACTTTACACTTCATATTATTATCAGCTTCTTTTTACATCTGCTGTTGTGATGAAATTTTTGCACTACTCTAATTTTTGACTATATGTTATTTGACGTGAAATACTCTGTTTCGTGTTGCACTCCTTTAAAAAGGCTTAGAAAAAGTTTATGAACAATTCTCATATACAGTAGATCTGCTGAGTGAGCAGTGATCTTTCCATGACTCCCTTCAGCCCCGTGAGAGCTCTTGGTCATGCTTAGTGAAATAACAAGGGTGGTGGTAAACTTGCTGTCTCAGCTTGCAGTCCATTCGAAGGATCAATTCACCAGGCAAAAGAGAAAAAACTCAGGTACGGTAACAGCAGTATTTTTTATTATCACCATAAACAATAGCACTGTTAACTTCTGAAGACCTGTAAGGCACCAGCAACTTTTGCATAGTTAGGAATATATGAAGCTTCATTTTCTGACTCAGAACATTTAAGTGCGATATTGTCCACTCTGACTGGCAGCAAAGACTCACAGAGTTAAGGCAAGATTCTTTCCTAGCCCTACCTGGGTATTCCTGGTATTTTTTCATGTTCCCTCATTTAAGTTTTGCTTAGCTTTCAAACATAAGCCATTTTCGCACTAGCCTGTTATAGCGCGATTATTCCACTTTCAACATCCTCTGGAATCCTGGGGTTTGCAGTTTCAGGAGGGGCCAGCCAGCCCCTCCCGAAACTGAAAACCCCAGGATTCCAGAGGATGTTGAAAGTGGAATCATTGCGCTATAACAAGCTAGTGCAGAAATGGCCATAGACAAGATGGGGCACAGAGTGATATTGTTGTTGTTGTACATCTAAACAGTGCCCTATTTGATGTAGGTGTCCTTTCCATACAACTGGATGCAGCAGAATACAGAACACTGAATCTCCAAGGAACCCGTGGGTTGCCCCTTTTTCATATCTGCCCACACAGTCCTCTCTGGCACCTACTAACTACGATCACGTGCCTTGTTTTGGTCCCTCTAACCCTTCACAGGCTGTCATGAGCCCATTTGGCCACTTTGTTGCCCTTTACCAGTGCTGATAGCCTTCTTGGTGCTACTTCTCCTGCTTCCTCTCATATTCCCTTTTTCTGCTGTTGCCTTTGGCATTCCTGAGTTGCAGTGATTGAAATTCAGGACAGCTCCTTGTCCACAAAATCTGGAGTGAAGCTCCCCTTAATATCTGGACTTGCAATTCTTACAAAATAATCAGCTTCATTCATCTTGCTCCACAGTTTCATATGTGTTTGAAAAATGCATATATTTTGTTTTATTAGGTACTGGCTGAACCTCCCTTATCTGAAAATCCAAAATCTGAAGAATTCTAAAAACAGATTTTTTGCCTCCAACTGCAATGCTCCTGGTCATTTTTCTCTCAGATCTTCAGTCTCTTTTTGCCACCAGCTGCTTGCTTCCTCCTTTAAGGCGGTAGCTATAGCATTCCTGTTTGTTCATCTCTCAGATCTGAACAGAGCTGCAGCTGCCTCTGCAGGCAGGTGGAAGCAGGCAGATGAATGAGCAGGAGCACCACAGCCACCACCTCAAAGGTGGAAGCAGGTGGTTGGTGGCAAAAAGAGACCGATCTGTGAAATGGCAGGAGGCATGGATTCACATCGAGCACTATGGTTGGATTTCTGCCATTTCACAGATCCTCAGTCTCTGTCCAGCCTCATATTTCATATACAAGTAGTGAATGAATTAAATATGAAGCTATTCCAAAAAGTTACTGTATTCCAAAATAAAACAAAAAACAAAAAAAACCCCAAACCAAAAAATAGAACACTTATGGTCCCAAACCTTTTGGATAAGGGATATTCAGCCTGTAATTCCTAATACACATGTCATTATATGGTTAATGGCTTGACTCGGCTGTATTGATTATAGGAAGTGATAAGCTTCATCACTTCATCATTTCCCCTCTCTCAAATCCTTCCAGCATCATAACATGGAACTTACTGTTCTGAACAATTTCAGTCACATCCTGTTCCTGTCGATACTCTTTCCGCTCTCTGATAATATTTATTACATATCACTGTGCATGTTGCATCTCCCTTCCTTTCTTCCTCCTCTTTCTCCTTCCATAGTGTGTCGAGGTAATTACAGCCATCCCCAAACAAGGAAGTAAAAATAAAAAAAAGACACAATATTGGTAATATAGAAATGACATGGCAAAACCATGAAGAAGATTTCTGTTTTACTCAAAGATTAACATGTGGGGAAAGCTGTTCTATGCTGCCAGAATTTTAATCATACTTTTATGGTGAGTAGATATAACATAAATAAAGAGAAATCTTTAACAAAAAAGATTGCTTTCTCTCTTTTAAATAGGTGGAAAACTATCAGCTTTCTCTTCTATTACGTGTATACAGTCACAGCATAATCTTGGAATCTGCAAAAGAGAGCTTGATGAGAAAGGACTTCATTGTCTGAAACAAAGGGCTGGTTTTAACATGGAACTACGCCAGCCTCCCTTTCCAAATGCAATTACTAGTCACAAGCAGAGTGCAGCTACTGAATCCGCAGGGCTTACATAAGCTAATTTACCAGTCAGCAATTGATTCAGTTGATCTACTCTAGTTGAGACTAGCAATTGGATTAAGCTCCCTACATAAATCCCTTTCAACAAAATACAGCCTCTGGTCGCCCATTTGACTTTTGCTGTACACACAGTTATTGAAGGGCACGTGCATTAAGTGCATGTAACAACTGAAAGGCAACTTTGATGTACAGTTTCATATTGAACATTTTCAGGCATGCCAAAAACTCAAGACAGCTGTTGCCCTATGGTAAGGGTGGGCAACTGCCACATGGCTCCCCTGCAGGATCCCAAAGGGTCACACCTCCATTTTCAGCCCTGCACTTTCCCAGGGGAGGGGAGTCAATGAAGGCCAAAAAATGCAGCTAAATGGCAACAATGCCCCCTGGAGGCTGCAAGTACCAATGATGCAGCACAAGGAAATCACTGGAAATGTACTGGCATTATTGGCATACTTATGTAAAGAACCAAAACAGTGGATCACCACTGTGATCACAATGCTAACTACCTCCTGTGGCAATTTCTCAGTTTCTCGAATTCCTCACATTCCTAGGTTATTGTTGCTACCAGGAGCCTCACTGCATCCATGTCCATTAAGTCTTTGTGTAAGGTTGTGGGGGTTTTTTTGTTTGTTTAGTTTGGTTTTAGTATATGACCATCTTTCACCTTTTAGACTCTTAGCACTGTTGAATGAACAAGCAGAAGGTGTGCTTATATTAATTTATAAATATAAGTTTATTTAATAAAACTGAAGAAGTTGTTTGGATCTTATTTCACACTGGTGCCTAAATGCTTGAAACTAAAGTTTCTTTTTATTTTAATATTGTTCTTAATCTATAACACTATATTCACTCACACAGTTCCAGTCCCTTCTCCTGTTTTCACTGAACACTTCATACTATTTTATTAATGTACACAAAAGGTGAAATATTACCTGTAGACCACACATGGATTAGGGCTGTTCAGTGGCAGATAGTGACTCTGTGTCAATGGGATAGTGAATCCACTCCCAGTTTTATTCAAAACTTAAATTGCACTACCCAAGGACATGCATATACATAAACATTTTAAGTATTGTCCTCCAAATGCTATAATTCACTGATATGGTGAGGCAAAACAGCTGGTCCTTCAGTCTCTGGAGCTCAGTGAGCAGGAACTTGGAGAACAGGTAGAGGAAAACAAGGGTGTTTTGCTTGACATTGGTGGAGGAAACAGAATATGGTGTGACTGTGTCTTTGAGTCACATACCAATTGTTTGGATGACTTGCTTGGAAGTTTGGTTGCTTTGAGGCTTTAGGATCTGCCCAAGCACATGGTCTAAGCAACAGGGCTTCTGAAAGGAAGTGAGTCACTGACTTGGTTTGGGGGGAGTGGGTAGCTAGCAGGCAGGAAGATGGAGCAAGCTTGTTTTCTGCTGCTCCACTGAGTACAAGGCAAACCAAAAGATTCAAATTACAAAAGATTCCACCTCAATGCTAAGAGAAACATCCTGATGGCAAGGGTTGTTTGATAGTGGAATATACCACTTCAGAGGATGATGGACTCTCCTTTGGAGAGCTTTAAACAGAGGTCAGATGGGTGTCTTTCAGGAGTGCTTTAGCTGTGTAATCCTGCATGGCAGGGGGTTGAACTAGAGGGCTCTTGTGGTCCTTTCCAATTCTGTGATTCTGAAGTCATGTTGCTACCTGAGCAGGATAGCAAATGGTGCCCTGTACAACCATGCAAATTAGAAGCATCCCATAATATCCAAACCCAGTCAAACTGTTTCGGCACATGAAGCAGAAAGTCCAAGACATCCTCTTTTAATCCCTGGAAATATAAAATAAGAGCAAACTACATCAGTAACAATTTGTCACCCTCTTATGACATCCAAAATCTGGCTGCCTAACTCTACTTAATTGTGAGGCTGACTCTGCCATTGAGAAACTTGTTTGTTCCAGCAGCCGCTTGCCAGTTCTATTAAAAGAGGTTATGAAACTGAAGTCAGTAAATCAGAGCAAGAGAATGTAGATCTGGATCAACAGGTAGATGTAGAAGATGAGCATAGAATTCTGTCTCCCACCTGTTCGATTAATTTTTTTAATAGTGGAGGCCTAAAAACTCAATAGATTTGTTGTATAGAGGCCCGGCATAGCATAGTGGTTTGAACACTGGACTATGACTCTGGAGGCCAAGATCTGAACCCCTGCTTGGCCATGGAAATGTACTATCTGACCTTAGGGAAGTCACACTCTCTCAGCCTCAGAAGAAGGCAAAGGTAAACCCCCTCTGAATAAACTTTGCCAAGAAAACCCTGTGATAGGTTTGCCTTAGGGTCACAATAAGCTGGAAACGGTTTGAGGGCGCACAGCAACAACAACAACCCACAGTTGTGGGCTCAGAATTATTTAAATCTGTACGTCTGTTGAATCATAAAATCACAAAAGCTTTGAAAGCAGCCACGAGGGCCCTCATCATGCAAGTTTGCACAGCTGTAACACTCCTGAAATATACTCATCCAAATGGTGTTTAAAGACTTTCAAAGAAGGATAGTTTGTCAGTCTCAAAGGCAGTCTATTCCTCTGTTGAACGGTTCTTACAATAAAATAGGTCTTCCTGATGTTTAGGTGGAATCTCTTGTAATTGGAATCCAGTGGTTTCTGTTCTAGTCTCTGGAACAGAAGAAAACAAGCTCACTCAATCTTCTACATGACATTTGTTCAAATATTTAAAGATGGCTGTCATATCACCTCTCCGTTTTCTCCAAATCAGACATACCCAGCTCCCTAAGTCATTCTTTATAAGGCTTGGTTTCCAGATCTCTGATCATCTTGATTACCCTTCTCTGGACACATTCCAGCTTGCCAATATCCTTCTTGAACCATAGTGTCCAGGATTGGACACACTATTTCAGGTGAAGTCTCACCAAAGCAAATTGGAGTGACACTACTACTATCTTAATCTGGACACTATGCTCCTATTGATGCAGTCTAAAATTGCATCAACTTTTTTGGCTGCTTCATCACACTACCGACTCATGTTTATCTTGTGGTTCACTAAGACCCCTTGACCCTTTTCACATATACTGCTTTCAAGCCAAGTGTCGCCCATATATTTGAGTATTTTATTTTTTGCCAAGATGCTGTGGTACCTTACATTTATCCTTGCTAAATTAATTGTGCTAGTTTTGGCCCATCCCTCAAATATGTCAAGGTAATTTTTGAATTCTAATCCTGTCCTCTGGAGTATTTGCTATACCAGCCCCTGGCAATTTGGTGCCATGTGCAAATATGATAAGCCTGCCTTAAAGAACAATACCAGGCCCAGGACAGAACCCTTAGGCATCCCACCAGTCACTTCTCTCGAGGATGAAAAACAACCATTGGTAAGCACACTTTGGTTTCGGTTGGTTGGCACTAGGCCTTGGTTGGTATAGTACAGGATCCCGTTAAAAACAAAAGAAAGCAGTAGAGCAGTGCAATAGATTTGGCTGAACCACCACCAACAAAGCAAATCAGGCTGATTTGGGCTAATCTGGTCAGCGCATACTGAATCAGATTGGACCAATTTATTTCCAGTGTGGATCAGTGCCATCAGAAGCACCTGAGATCAATCTGTATATCTGGAGGTTAGAAATAAAAACGTACCTCTAGAACAGAGGTTGGCAAAACGTGGCCTGAAGGTAGCATGTGCATTTTTGGGGCCCTCAAGGCCCCCCAGGGATCAATAATTTTTGTAAAAAACAATATTTGTTTTAAAAATGTTTTGCCCTCAAATGGTCCCCAACACTCCCTAGGGGGCATTTTTGTCATGTTCCCCCTGGGCCACTGTAGGCTCAGAAAAAGCTTTCGTATACCAGAAGTAACTTCCACTCACTTTCTGTTTTGAAAAAAGGCCTCTCCTGGGCCTAAAAACATGGCAACAATGCCCCCACAGCTCCTACATAGTGCTGGACATTTGAGGACATTTTAAGAAATTGTGGAAGCAGTTGTGGTGGTGGTGGGGTGCAGCCCCAAAGATCTGCTGAGGTTTAATGTGGCCACTTAGCCTCCCATAGTTGCCTGCTCCTGTGCTTGAGTGATCACATATGGAGAACGCAAAGATGAAGTGATAAAGAAGGGACAGAAGGAAGCTGGGCTTTAATCACTGACAGCCTGAGCAGAAGTTTATTTATGACAGTCATGTTTTTCCAACTATATGCATTTTAACTTATCTTGTGAAGATGTTGTATATTGTTTTTCTCCACCCTTGTTTGTCTTAACAGCACTGTGAAGAAACTGAAGCTGCAGGTGGTTTGTATTGCTTGGCCGTACCCTTTACAAATTTAACCTGTGAAAGGTTAAACTGTGGCCATTTCCACACCAGACTGTTATAGTGCCTTTGACGACCCTCCCTAAACTGCAAACCCCAGGATTCCATAGGATGTTGAAAGGGGAATAATAGCACTATAACTGTGACATTCACTGCCAGAAGATGTAGCCTGGGACAACTTCAGAAGAAAATTAGACAAATTTATGGAGGATAAGGCTGTCAAAGGTGACTATATATTATTTCCAATATCAGATACAATACGGCTCTGAATACTAGTTGCTAGAGAACAAGAATGGGAGCATGCTATTTCACTGACATCTTGTTTGTGTGCTTTCCACCAGCATGGCATCTGGTACTGTGAGAACATAATGCTAGACTAGATAGAACTTTTGAGCTGATCTAGTGTAGCTCTTATGTCAAATCACGCTGCGCAACTAGTATGGTTCCTAAGACATTGTATTTACATCTCCCTTAAGTTTCCATCAGATGCAAATTGCATGGTGGTTTGCTGTTATATCAGGCAAAGCCACAAGGGGGAAGGGTCGCATCAGAAATAGCAAGGGGTTGGTCAAAAGACAGGCTTCTCAAAAACCTGCAATGGGCCACCATTCGCAGAAAAAAAAGCTCTTTCAAATAGTTTCTGAGTATACCATATCAGGCAGAAGACAGACTATGTGCCAATCTCCAGCCCATAACACATATGACTGATCCGTACCCACTCCTGTTATTTTGATCAATGCTGGCTTGCAAGTCCCAACAAGGTAGTACCCACCTTTTCTAGCCAGTTGATTTTGGGGACTGGCTCCAGGTTTGACATTCAACCAAATTGCCTTGTGATGGGCCTCTTACTACTCCAGTGGGATTCCTTGGTCTTAGCTACAGCATTCCAGAAATAGCTAAGAGCTGTCATGTTAAGTTCCAGGAGGGAGCAATACAGAATCATTCTAAAGCATCATGGGAAATCCAGGGTTTGGGCTACAGTATCACCAATGCAGATATTGTGCAGCTTTACTTCTACTGTTTTCCTATTAATCCCAGGAATGCTTTAGAAATCCTAAATAGACACTTGGGGCCAAGTTTTGGAATGGATTAAATTAAGTTCACCAAAGCTCAATCAAGATGGAGGGTGGGTAATGTTGTTGTTTTGCATAGAGTGATCAAACTGGCCAAGTTTCTTTCCAGGAACCAAGTTTATAGCTTAGGGGTCCTGCTTGACCTTTCATAAAAACATCGGATTCGCTGGATCAAACTAAATATGTCTTTGGTCTAACATTCCGTTCACATAATGGCCAATCACTTGCCCGTGGGAAGCCTGCCAGCAGCTACTGAGTGCAATTGCACCCTTCACCCTACATGATAGGGAAGGATACTGCTTTCATACTGCACGTGATAGTATCCATTGATAGCCCCACCCTCCACGCATTTAGTTAATCCTCTTCTAAAGCTGCCCAAGTGGCTCACTGTTGATTGTGGAAGCATTGGTGGTGGTCATAGCCAAGACTGTATTTTATAAATTTGGGGTTGGTACGCTAGCTGTGAAGCTATCTAGGGAAAGTGGGCCTGTCCATAGTTATTAATGTTCCAGGGCACCTTCCACTCTAGGTTAAGTTCGGACTTCTGGGAGTTGCAGTCAAAAATCTGATGACTCAGGTTTGTGAACAATTTAACCTTTGCTCCTGATGCTACCACAGGCTTACACAAACTAAACTTCTGAACCAAAGAGACAGATTAACTGTAAGTATGTGTCTGTTGGTGATTCATGGGTGTATTTCATGCAAAGCACCAGGAGGAAAGTTATGACAGCAATATAAAAATCCTGCTCAAGAATGTCAGTTCTTTAGTCAAGATAGGGATGGGTGTTGTCCATGACATTGTTACATTTTCACGGACAGAAGTTCCACAGCAGATTTGTTTAGTCATTGCAATTGCATGGTATTTCTACCTGTCATGTAGCTAAGAGGCCAAAAGGGACAGATTTTTCAGCTGATTGTGAGGTAGATTTCTAGAAGAGAGATCTCCTGTGTGCTTTTGAGTTTTCAGTGTGTGTTGGGCCTATTTCTGTGCCTTGAAAAGGAGATGGACAGACATAAATTTAGCATGTAAAAATAGTTATCATTCTGTCCATGCTAGGAACACTTTACCATCCAAATTTCTAAGTGTCAAATTAACAGGAACAACGACAGTTAAGAATATTCATAACTGTATTGGTAACAAGAAGAATGGTTGATGAGCTTTGTACAAACTGAATTGCTTCATCAAAGTCAAACTCTTTGAAGGAGAACAGGTCTATTACAAGTTACAATCATAAGTTAACTGACATATAGGTTTCACAGATGAGAAACAGTGAAATGCAGTGTTATATATGCAATGCAGCAGAGGGATTTGTGGAAGACAAAAAAGGACAGTTTGCTGTTAAAGTGTGGCTAGCTGTTATCACAGCAACACAGTTGTTCTCTGCCTTCTGGAAATCAGGGTGTTGTCCACATGGCTGAAAAGCCCAATTTATCTCACATTTTGGGGGGAAAATTTGGTAAATGCATGCCATATCTAAAAGCAAGAGTGTAATGCTTTGTGATCTATATGGAGTGTTCTGTCATGTAGCTGCATTACAAGTTAAAGCTTTAATAAGTATACAACATGGGCCTCTCATTTGTGCTTGCTAAAAGATGATGGATAAACTGGGCCTCAGAGGAGCCAGCGTGCTGTAGTAGGCTGAATGCTGGATGAGGACGCTGGGAGACCAGGGTTTGCATCTCTGCTCAGCCTACTTGGGCAAGACATACTCTTTCAGCCTCAGAGGAAGGCAAGGACAAACCCCCTCTGAACAAAATCTTCCAAGAAAACTCTGTGATAGATTCACTTTAGGGCCGCCATAAGTCAGAAACGACATGAAGGTGCACGCAACAACAACACCTTTCACCTGTTTGTTAATCTGGTTTCTAAGTCAAATGCTTATAACCATAAGCTTTTAAGCAAGTAGCTGAATTCTCAGTCTCTGTCAGTTAAAGGGGAAAAATGCTTCACAATTTGACCTCAGCCTTTCGAAGTCAGGAATTTACGCAAACCCCATTAAGTAACTTCTTCAATTCTCCTTACATTGCACTAACCATATGTAGCCAAGAAACATTACATGAAGAATGAGCCCAACTTCTCAATTCACTTTTCTGTCCTAGATCTTCAGTTATTTAAAAATCAATAACCTTCTCCAATACTCATCCCTTGACTTTTCTGTGCCTATGACTGTAATTTGCCAAAGCCAATGATACTGTTTCCTCCTGAACTGTAATCAACAGGACCTTTCTGCTAATGATTAAAAAAAAGTTTCTTATCTCTTCTTCAAGCACAGAACGAAGACAAGAATGGTGACATCACATTGCTCAGTCTTCCATGAGCCTGTCTACATGGAAGTAGTTCTTCCCACCCTCATATGAAATGTAGAGTAGGGAAATGTAGAATTTTCTCAACTATTGTTCACCCAGAGGGTTTAATTCTTTCCTTGTAGGATAAGTGATCTTAATTTACTGCTAACTTTTGTGTTATGCCATATGAAATAAGAATTATTGCAAAAATGAGAAGTTTTTGGCCTTGGTGAGGAACTGCCAGGTGTTTCCTAGTCCAATCCACAGGCCTCATCTTCTTCAGTTAAAGATTTTGCTTCTTGTTGGGTACAGGGAACACTGCAGCCTATCAACCATGAGAGGGCTCCAAACAGATAAAGTTATTTCGTTTCTCTCTCAGGTAATTTAGATTCCAGTTCCAAGTGCTTGGCAGACAATGATAGTCAGTGGACACCATAGGGACATAGTATGGGGCAGAAGTAAGGCTCTTCGCCCTGGCTACATCAGAATAGATTGGAGGCAGTTTTGACATTGTTTTCATCCTCTCAGGGCTCCTCCATGCAGATATGTGAATATCACCACGCAGACATGTGCAATATCACAAGTTTGAAAATTCCCCCCGTAACAGATCTCTTTGCTAAGATGGCCCTGCAATTTCAACCCTGGATTCCTGTCACTGACCTTGCCCTTTCCTCCCCTTGTTTTTCCCAGGAAGTTTAGAGAGAAGATCAGAAAAACTGAAGTGCACTGAGCAAAGGCTTGCTAGAGAGGTTAAAAGCAATAAAAAGCACTTTTTTTGGTTCTTTTTATAGCAAAAGGAAGAACAACGAAATGGTAAGGCCCCTGCATGGAGAAGATGGCAAAATGCTAATAGGACAGAAAAAAAATTAGAACTATTCAACACCCTCTTTACCTCAGTCTTCTCCCTAAAGGAAAACAGTGTTCAACCTGGGGGAAATGCAGCACAGTATAGGTAAAGAGGTAGTACCAGAATACCCAGCTACTCTAAATGAATTCAAGTCTCCAGCGCCAGATGAACTACATACAAGGGCATTAAAAGAATTGGCAGAAGTAATTTCAGAATTACTGGTAATAATTCTTGAGAGTTCCTGGGGATCAGAAGTCCCAAGAGACAGGAAGAGGGCAAATGTCGTCCCCATCTTCAAAAAGGGGGAAAAAGGATGCAAACACTAACTGTTCAGTCAGCCTGACATCAATACCAGGAAAGATTCTACAGCAGATAATTAAACAGACAGTCTGTAAGCACTTAAAAAGGAATGCCATGATCATTAAAAGTCAACATCGCATTCTCAAAAACAAGTCATTCCAGACTCTTTTTTTTTTTTTGATAGAGTTACAACCTTGGTAGATGAAGGGAATGCTGTGGATATAAAATACCTTGACTTCAGTATGGCCTTTGATAAAGTCCCCCATGATATTCCTGCAAACAAACTGGTAAAATCTGGGATAGACAATGCTACTGTTAAGTTGATTTGTAACTGGTTGACTGACTGAACTGAAAGTGCTCACCAATGGCTCTCCTTCATCCTGGAGAGAACTGACTAGTGGAGTGCCACAGGGTCCTGTCCTGGGCTGAGTGCTATTCAACATCTTTGTCAATGATTTGGATGAGGGAATTGAGGGCATTTTGCAGATAACACCAAATTAGCAGGGGTAGCTAACACTCCAGAGGTCAGGATCAGAATTCAAAATTACCTTAACATATTAGAGAACTGGGCCATAACTAACAAAATGAATTTCAACAGGGAGAAATGTAAGGTACACTTAGGGAGAAGAAATGACGTACACAGATATGAGTGACCACCTAGCTTGATCACAGTACACGTGAAAAGGATCCAGGAGTCTTAGCAGACCACAAACTGAACATGAGTCAACAGTGTGATGCGGCAGCTAAAAAAGGCCAATGCAATTTGCAATTTGAGGCTGGATCAGTAGGAGTATAGCATCTAGGTCAGGGAAAGCAACTACCATTCTATTCTGCTCTGGTCAGACCCACCTGGAATACGGTGTACAGTTCTGGGCACCGCAGTGCAAGGAGGATATTGACAAGCTGGAATGTGTCCAGAGGAGAAAAATCAAGATGATAAAAGGCCTGGAAACTACATCCTACAAGAAGAGCTCAGGAAGCTGGGTATGTTTAACCTGAAGAGAAGGTTAAGAGAATGATAGTTATGTTTAAATATTTGAAGGGATGTTATATGGAAGATGGGGCAAGCTTCCATATGATGGGGCAAGCTTGTTTTTTACTGCTCAAGAGGACACAGAGCAATGGCTTCAAACTTCAGGAAAACAGATTCCATCTAAACATTAGGAAGAAATTCCTGATGGTAAGAGCAGTTCCACAGAGGAATACACTGCCTCAGAGTGTGGTGGAATCTCCTAAGATAAATGTAGCATTTTTAAGCCCTCTTGAAAACTGGTTGCCTTGTGTGAACTTCAGCAGAAGGCAACCATTTTCAAGATACATCTACAACAAACTAGGAGGTACAGGCTTTATATGCAAAAACTGGGGGCAAGTGAACACACTGCATTTTTGTAAATATATATATTCCAGTCATTTCAACAATGTAAGCCTGTGCATGTTTAGTCAATAGGAAATCCAACATTATTCCATGGTGCTTACTGTCCAACAAACATGTGTAAGAGTGTGCCCGAAATATTCAAAAAGAAGTATCAACCATCTTATTTCTAAGCATCAGGTGTGTCAGAGCTGGGTGCCACGTGTATGCTGATGACATCTGACCCAGCTCTATTCCTTGCCATCCGAGTCAGATTAGGATGCGTTTATGCTGGTTTGGTGTGTCAGCACTGTAATGACATAGATCAAGGCAAGCATCTGACAAGATGCAGTCTCTGTGGTTTAGGGTTTGAATGTCCAAGAACTGTGGAAGTGACTAGTTTTAGGCAGGGTTGCAATTCTCTTCAAGGAGCAGCTGTGTAGCTTGGGAGCAATCTTGATTCACCTATGTCACTTGTGGTCCAATAAAGATTTGGTGGCTCAGAGCATTTGGACAGCTTCACCTATCACTGTACAGCCCCACCTATGGCAACTCCTGGATGGGAACAATCTGGAGACATTATGCTCTGGTAAATTCCCATTTAGGTTACTGCAGTGTGGTCAATGTAGGCTGCTCGAAGACTGAACAGATGCTACTAGTGCAGTGGTTCTCAACCTGTGGGTCCCCAGATGTTTTTTGGACTTCAGCTCCCAGAAGCCCTGAGCATTAACCATAGTGGCTGGGGCTTCTGGGAGCTGAAGTCCAAAAACATCTGGGGACCCACAGGTTGAGAACCACTGTACTAGTGCAATATGCTGTAGCTAAACTGCTATCAAGAACACCTTATAAGAACCAAGACATTGGTTTTAATGGAACTACATGAGCTGCCAATACATTTTTGGCCAAGGAAGGTCAAAGGTGCCGACTTTCAAAGCTCTGAATGAATCAGGTTTCCTCATATTTGAGGGAGCACCTCTTCTTTCATATTTCGTTCTATACCTGTATGATCTTCAACAGCTGGTAAGGTCTCTATGTTGTGTCCCCCACTTGGAGCAGTATGTCATCTGGAGATGTGTTAGTTTGGTTTTTATTCTATCAATTTGAGGGCTTTATTATGTTTTGAGTTATTGTTTTAAAATATCTGAATCATTTTAGATTGTTTCAAAATAATTCTGAAACTACACCACCCTAAGATCTGCTGATATAAGGAGATTATATCAGCAAAATGAATCTCAAATTGACACCGAAAGGAAAATACATTTGTTTACTATCAAATGTTATTTTAAGTAATTTAGAGGTATCCCTTGGTGCTGAATATTTGTGCAAACTGGACTTTTCCATTCAAGCTATTAAGGAAATACAAGTCCAAGCTGTGCAAATAGATACCAGTTCTAGTGAAAATCCTATTAAAAGACTAGTGAGAGACAGAGAGTAGCGAAAAAGAAAAAAAGGGAACATACTACCAAATTCATACTGTGCCTTAACTTCACAAAGATGCTGAATACTCTAAAAGAATCTTCGCAGAGTTTAGCCAGAAATGAACATATATTCTTCATTGTGCTGTAGGCTATCAGGAACAGCAAAACTGAACACAGCCTGAAGAAAAAGGTGAGTGAGTTGCTCAAAGCAGCATAACAACACTGCAGAATAACTAAGCTGGAGGATGGGGGAAATCAACTCTCCAAGACAGATACAGATCTTTAATTTAAAACAGAGTAAGCTTATTCATGGGAAAAGTGCGACAAAACACTCCTGGGACAGAGTGCTGCACTCTGGCAATTAAAATTGCATTAAAACCCAGATAGGGAAGTCAGGATCCTAAAACAGATGGGCACAGAAGACTGTGTTGTCCTTATTTGTTTCAATATATTTACCTTTTGGGCAATAGAGATAGTCGCTGATTAATTTTCATTCTGGGTGCTTCATCTACAACTTCATTGTTCCTGTTTGTAAAGTCATTCTCTCCAGTCTGTTCCTAAAGGAGGCAGGCTGCAAAGATTGCATTATGTAGGCAGCCAAACAGCTTGATGCTGATGGAATAGGGCAGTTTTAGTATTCAGAGACAAGGGGAAGAAAAGGACATCTTGAATAGAAAAATCACTAGACAATCCTTAATTATTTTGCTCCAAGAAGGGAGACTGATTTATCCCCCAAAAATGAACCTTCATTCTCAGTCAAAAGATGATAAACATATTGTAAGGCACATAGCAGGTACCTAGATGACACAGTAGGACTCCAGGAGAACAGTACTGAGTTAACCATTGGGTTCACAGGGGAATGTACCTGAAGGTACTGCAAGTAAAGTGCCTTTAGATGTTCATTCCATTTAAAAATCTGGCTTACTATTTAACATTTCCTCTGTGGTCCCCAGTCCAGTCACCATCAGGTAAAAACAGCTTACCTTCAGACAGGTTACTGCTTCAAATGGCTTCAGACCACCTCTTTTATTATAAAATCTGAAATCTAAGAGCTGTACCTTTAGTTAGTGTCTCCTTTTTATATCTCAAAGTGAGTGAGAAGACAGCTGAAGGCAAGGGGAGGTATTCTGTATGTTACTATTAAATAATAATAATAAAAAACAGTGACACAGATTTGCTGTATGACCTTGTGAATTCTGGAAATGACACAGAACATCCTAGCCTGAGCAAGCAGTTCAGTCATAAAGTTCATACAGTTGGTTATATTTACTTATTGTCTGCCTTAATTATTAGTTCTGTTAATCACTTGTTTCTCTATTTGCTGGTTCTCTGTATAGCTGATGAGATCTCCTGAACTGGAAATACCGAGTTGAAGGAAGACAAGGTGCGCAGATCTCAGCTGTCGGTATTACACTTGTGCCTTTTGATTTCAGTATGTTCTCCATGATAAGATCCTACAGGAAAAGCAGGTAGTTCTCTTTCTGTCCTGCTTTCAGCTGAAAATGTCTGTCCTTCAGCGAGCACCTGCCTGACAGTCATGTTAATACGAGATGCTTGCAAATATCTGGCACACACTTCCCAGTCCTCTTGGGAGCAGGGCTGGATAACAGAATCTGCAGGAAGGTCAGGAGGCAGAGGCAGCTCCATGCAGGAAGGCAATACATTTCCCTCCAAGTTGGGCAGAACCCTGGGAACTGCATGGTACAGCAGACGGCTGAAGCCAGACATGATCATGACATCCCCACTATGCATGAACATTGCCACAGGGACTTGATCTCGTTTCTGGCCCCCCAAAAGAAATATCGACGACTGTCCAAAACTAAAAAGAGAAAGAAGATTGAAAGACAGCAGTTAGTAAAAGAATAAATGTGGAAAAACTTTACCAGCTATGCTCTTCTTAATAACCTAGATGGACATTATTTGCAACTTAGTGCACACAAAACCACCAGGCTTGTGCCATAATGGTTCTCGCATAATCATTTATGCAGCTAGTCTACAAAGCAAAATGCTTTTCCTTCTTTTTCACTTCCTAAAAGTTCTATGGTATGGTAAAGTTGTAACGGATTTGTACGGAAGAGACAACAGTCCTCCTGTCTGTCATTAGAAGTAGCCATGTTGACCACACAGCAAAGTACAACAAAAGCCAAAATACATGTTGGGGCAACATACTTATCAGGACAACCAAAAGGTACAAAATACATTATCTGATATAGAAGCAGGCAAAGTTTTTACTATCATACAGGAGAAGAAAAGATGTTGCCAAAAACACAGGCCTGCATCTTGTTTTGAGATGTTTCCTTATAAGGATGGTTCAGGTAGTCTTGAGGGAGTGCTGATGAAGATAGTAGCCCCACCACTTCTTGGCCATGAGGAGACTGATGACAAGGGCAGTAAAAGCTAGATAATAAAATTCTACCACGTTTGGTCTCCTATATGATTTTACACAACTTTGCCTGATGAAAAAGCCAAGAAACTTTGACAGGTTGAACAATGCAAGAGCTGTCTGACAGTGGAATATGCTGCTTCAGAGTGTGATGGAGTCACCTTCTTTGGAGGTTTTTAAACAGAGGCTGAGTGGTCATTTGCTGGGGGGTGCTTTGAGTGTGTGTTCCTGCATGGCAGCATGGGATGCTGGGGGGTGCTTTGGGTGTGTGTTCCTGTATGGTGTGTGTTCCTGCATGGGTTGGATTCGATGGCCATTGTGGTCTCTTCCAACTCTATGATTCTATTTTGCACCTTTTGCTTGGTCTAATACTGCAGAGCTATTACTATAATGTATCTTTTGGATGTTGAGTTAAACCACTCATGACAATCAGGTGCATCCACTTTATCCTAAGTACTGTTTTTTTTCTCCAACAAGCCCAGCCACAGACAATCTAAAGTGGAATGTCTGGGAGGAGAGGGGCTTTTCAAATTTCTCCTCTCCAGTGTTTTTTCTGCTTCAGCCCTCAAATTTTTCCTACTAACTCCAACCCAACAAGAGAAATGTTTTTTGCCTTTATAAGAATATTAAACCATTAAAAGGTACCTCTCTGATGCCCCCTAGGTTTTCCACTTTTGGAATGTAGCCTTCCTAGGCAGTTCGGTTCATTATAAAGACAAGGAACCCAGACACAGTCAGAAGTCAGTATGATGGCAGGCAAAAGTCAGTATAATGTAGTACCACACTATCCTTCAGCCTAACCAACCTCAGAAGACTCTTGTGAGAAAGAAAATCATATAGGGGTGTGTGTGTGCGTGTGTGTGCGTGCGTGCGCACGTGCGCCACTGAACTCCTTAGAGAAACAGCACAATATAAATTAAATAAATGAGCAACTATTTGGGGTTTACATACTTCATCAGTTTTCCTGCTGGTCTGGGCTCCTGGTCAGTTTGTGACTACAATACTAATATGCAGCATTTTAAACAACTCATACCTTCAGACCTGTAACCCAAAATTTTTCATAAGACATCTGTTCTTCCATAACCTTCAACAACATACATTAAACTGGAACATTTAGATCTACCTTCCCTTGGAAGAAACACCTTTGTGTAGCTTACCTGAATGATAAAAGGGGCTGAGAATGGTCCAGCTCAGATTCATCCACATGAATTCCTAGAGATGAGTCAAAATGATAGTAGTTCAGAATCCCAGCTTCTGCCTGGAAGCCTGGAAACCCGCAAGCTTTAGCCACTTGCTCTGAGAGAAAAGCCAGGTCAGACGGAAAGGGGGTGAAATGATCAGCTGAATATTTCTGGCAAAAGCAAAAAGCAAAGACACTCACAAAGAGAATTCTACATTTATAAATTCTAAATATATCCCAGTTAGATATTGGCCTAAAATTCTACATTCAGTTCTAGAGCCCATGATCTCATCTCCAAAGCTAGAAGATAAAGCTTGGAAAAAACAGAGTCAACTTCACATGTGGTACAGATACATTTAATATTTATGTGAAATACATGAGCCAAGAACCAATTTTTTTCCTCTCCTGTTGCAAACAAGGTAGATTCAGTGCTAGTTATTAAAACAACCATTACTTCACATAACCTAATAACATTTTTATTTTTTAATTCTTATTTATTATAAATTATCTTGCCTTTCCACTAAAAACTAACACTCAAGGCAGCTAACAAACATCATTAATAAATTAAATAAAACTATTAAAATCACCATAATAATCAAAATAATTTAAATTCTTCAAAGTAAATTTCAAAACAGTTTAAAAGACCAGTTCACAAAGATGTGTCTTCATGGTCTTTCTAAATGCAGTAAGAGTAGAACTGATCACTACTCACAGGGAAGAACACTCCACAATCTGGAAACAAGAGAGAAGAAAGCTCTCTCTCATCTGCCCATAAAGTAAGCCTCCACATGTGATGCTATTCTTAGGAACATCTCTCCTGAAGATCTTAAGGGGACAGACAGCCCCATGGATAACCAGGCTCACCAAATCTTTAGGGCTTTAAAGGCTAAAGCCAATACCTAGAATTGGGCCCAGAAAACAACTGGCAACAGAACTGAAACACTCAACAGTTCACACCAGAAAAAATAATTGTTTTTAAACAGGGCTCACATAGCCATAGAAAAGCTCCTCATTATGCTACCAGTGTCTGAAATCTTTCCCATAAATGCCTAAACACAAGCTTCCCTGAACCAGAATCCTCAATCTGCATCACTAGATGTTTCTGATGAGAAGACTGGGAATAGGTGAATTTCTATTGAGGCAATAAGACAATAAGATAAGGCTGCAGGCTTATTTGGTTAAGTATGTCTGCAGAGTGCTGATAGACAATGCTTCTTCACCCTCGTTCAGCTGTGCAATCTCCTCTGAATAATTTGGCTTTCATTTTAAAAAGAAATTTATGGTGTCTACATCAGTAAGTCCGCACTGTGGCTTTATGCTTAAATTTCCTACCTACAACAAAAATAAAACTGGCAGACATGGGCTATCATATTATCATATTCATACATATTGCCAAGAGTTTCTGTTGTCCTTGAATACCTTAGTATTCCAGTTATAATGGTAACCCAAAGTCACCCAACGGAGCTTCTCCAATAAACTTTTTGGTCCCCGTTTGTTGGAACTTGTGTTTCTAGAAAGGCACCAAAATAAAATAAATAAAATAAAGGGAGGGAGGGAATAGAAACAGTTTCATTAACAAATTATGAGTACTTTCCAATGCCGAGTTCCTGATACAGCTGGATACAGTTTGCAAATATAATTGCTCCAAATGCTAGGTTCTCATAGTTATTTGCCAAAAATTTATAGGAAAAATGGATGGAACAATAGAACAGAGAAAAGAGAATAGAGACGAAAAGCAATCAACAGCATGATTGATTAATGCTTTGAATCTCAAACTCAGATATATCTTTCCCAGCCTTGGAAATCTTAATCTGAGTTACAGATTCAAAGCATTAATCAATCATGCTGTTAAGAAAATATCATATGAAAAATACAGCTGCTTTTCCTGGAGAAACTTCAGTTCTATCTTGAAGGTTCTGTGAATTTGTTCAAGTAGATGGTTTTCATGAAAGCTTACACCAAAATAAAACTGATTCATCTTTAAATGGCACAGTACTCCTTGTTGTTTTTGCTGCAACAGGCTAATACAGTACCCTTCTGGAATATGGATCCAGAATAGTTCGAAACCCATTCCACTACACTTCTGTACCGTATCAGAATGACCATATTATCTATTAGAATTTATGGCAGGATGGCACATCACTATATATCACTGATAAAAATACAATGAAATTAAGCTCATCTCCCATTGCACTGCTACCTCTAAATTTCTACAACTTCTGATTTCAATAAGAAAAATACATAGAACTTAGAAATATGATGGCATGGACATCCTAACTTTAGTATTCAGTTATATATCTTTACACTTCAAGATCTTGCCTAGTTTCCTCATAGTTTCATAGTTGCCCTTCCAAGTCCATGTCTTCTTCTGATGCCTTGACTGCATTCTCCAATCTAATTAAGGATTAAGCCAAAGTATAGGAAATCTTAAACTATTTCAATGTCTTCATCATTTGCTTAAAAGTTATGTAATCATCTGTGGTCCTTATTTTTGTTTTCTTAATGTTCTATCAGTAAACCTGCCTTGCTCTTTCTTCTTTGGCTTTCTTCAGTAACCTTTCCAAGTCTTTACTATTTTATGCTATTAGTATGGTACCATTTGCATATCTTAATATCAAATGTTTGCAACATGCCTAGTGCCTCTTCTTTTCCTAAAATCAGCTTGGACATTGTGGATTTATTGCTTCACATTTAGTAAAAGTCTTTTGTTATAAAATTTTGAGCATCACTTTGCTTGCATGGGAAATTAAGGCAATGGTCCCACAGTTACTGCAATCTCTGGTGTTCCCTTTCTTGAGGACTGGAGCATATATTGAGAGTTTCCAATCCATGGGCCATTGTTTTGCTTTACATATTTGTTGACAGATTTTAGTTAAAACCAGAGTAGATTCTGTCTCTGTCGCTTGAAGCAGCTCTATTGGTCTGCTATCTGTTCCTGGTGAGTTATTTCTCCCAAGTGCTGACAGCAGCTTCCATTTTACTTTCTAAAATTGGAGGTTCATCTTCAAATCATTCTTCCTTGAACGAATCTGTCATTCTTTTATCTCTTTTATATAGTTCTTCTGTGTATTGTTTCCTTCATCTTTTTACTTCTGTTTGGTCATGTAATGTGTTCCTCTGCTGGTTGTATAGCATCTCAAACTAAGAGTAGAATTCCCTTTGATTTCTTGGCTCTTTTGCAAGAGGTCTCTTGTTTTCCTTTTTCTTTGTTGCCATATTCTATTTCTTTGCATTTATTATTATAGTAGTTCTATTGGTTCCTGCAGATAAGTCACTGAACAGTTGCATTCAACTGACTGCAACTCTGATTTTATTTGTGTCATCTTTTACTTTTTTCTGTCCTCAACTGCTTGAAGAGTTTCATCTGTCATTTACTAAGTGTTTTTGTGTCAAAAGATATTAAAAAGGATGTTTACTGAGCCTCCTTCTGTGCAGTACTAACAAATGTTAACTATGGATTCCATTGTATCTGAGAGATCCTCCACCAGTGTCACCCAGCATTACTGCAGCTGGCCAGTAGCTTTTTGTCACATGTACTGTGCACATTACATAATGTGATATTCTACATTGCTGGAACCAAAGGCAGCAGGGAGAGTTGAAGATAGTGGCAGAGCTGGGCGAGTGGGAAGCAGAACAGCAATGAGCATGTTGCATTGTATTTTAATACAATAACAAGCAATTAAAACAAAATAAACTACACATAGTCATATTTGCTTTTTTCAATTTATTTCCCAGAACCGTAGATGAATCAGAAATCTGTACAGGCATACCTCAGTTAACAAAGCCTCTGACAAAGAAGGTCATTTTTACAAGATCTTTTTATGCCTCCCTGCCCCCCTTCTCTTCCTCTTCCAACTGGAAGGGTTTTTTTAAGCAGCACTGACATTGGGAGGACAGTGAAGGAGGGCTGTAGAAACACAACGTATCAATTTGCATCAGTGTGTCTGTAGTAAACAATACAACCAGGCTGTGAAAGAGCAGGATTCTATTTTAGCCAATCCCAATGTAGTTGTGTTCCTTCTTAGAACTAGTAAAGTAAACAGCACCCAGAATCCCCTACTGAACATATGTCAACAGCAAAACAGAAAGAAAAAGGGAAAGCAGATTTGTCTGCCTCACCACATACCCCGGCATGTTAAAAAATGATAGATCTATAAGTTTTACCACCAAGATGGAAACTGTCAGAAAAGTGGAAACGGGACCTATTTTGTAATAACTATTCAAGATTTCTAGAAGATTCAAAAACCCTTTTTAAAAAGAACTTATGCAAGATTATTGGACCTGGCTGTTTCATTTATGTCTGCATATGATTACTTCTGAACAAAAACTTTATTGAAATATACTCAATTGCTTTTCTTTTTTGTGGTGCAGAAACCTATACCTATTCCTACCATTTTATTTCTGCCTCTGGGACCAAATTTAAACACATTTACTTTGTTAATTGAGTACACTTGTATATTGTTACTTTATTCCTCTAACTAGATGGATTCAACCACTACAACTTAGCGGCCAAAGTTCAATAACCTACATTTTGTGAGTGCAAAGAACACCCTCAGGCTGCTTTCAGCACTATTATTACAGAGGAACCTCAGATAAGAGGTTGAAGGGCTGTAACAGGAACATGTGGTAAAAATCCCAGTGTACATGCATAACACTATGCACAGTCTCTTGGGCTTCAGCTTATGATTCAAGACAAGAGAAACAGTGATAATTTTTAAACAGGCTACAGTGACTGGTTCTCTACACCTGACACCTATTATGTGGCAGGATTTTTTTTAATTCACAGTGTTCTCACATTTATTAATAAACTTAAGTTTTGTACTTCCTGGAAAGCTTTCTCCAAACCTAGAAGGTTGGGGTAAAACTGTTTTCCATCCTTGCTTCACTTTATTCCATTTTTTCATATTAAGCAGCCTCATGCATCCTTCACAACAAACTTCCCAACAGTCTACTTTTTCAATGAGGCACTGACACAAAGCATTATATACATCCAAAGTGGTGGTCTATGGTCCTGCTTGTCATCTTCTAGTAAGAGCGATGAGACTCAGCTGTCTTCCAGATCTTGAAACTGGTGATAGGGTGGGAAGTGTTCCTGCTCTGTTTTTTTTTCCTCCCTGTATTTTGGAACTGCTTTGACCAACTTAGAAGTGCAGGGAAATCTCTTTCCTCCTCCCCAGCTCTAAGGTTAACAGGAAAGCCATACCTATTGGGCAGCTGAATTCCAAGTGCCTCAGAAGCAAAAAATCAAAACAAAAGGCTCCAACTCTCTATTTCTTCTTGAAGTTGGAAATAGGAGGAATTGTATTCAGAGGCTTTGGAAGCTCAACAAAGCTGTGGAGATTATATGCAGCCTGCTCAGTTCTAAGCTGAAATAGAAGGCTGGGCTTGTCATAGTGCTGTACAGGGCAACTGCAGGAATACTTCCCTCACTCCTCTCCAAGGCTGGAGCTAAGGACTGTCCCTGACTTTGGGCTGTGCATCAAAGATGAGCAAAGACTGCTGAGCACCACACTTTATTGATTGACAGTTGTATTCCTTCACTATTACCACATTTGTTATTCCAAGCCAGGACTTACCGCAGCTGATGTTGACTCTTCCCCCACAAATCAGTAGTCTCCTGAGAAGACATGTGCATATCTAAATTGCAGACATTTGGTTTCTGAGTGTACTGCTTCAGACACTGCTTTACCCAGTGACGCTGGCAGCCCGGAAGGAATGGATCTGAGATAAATATAAACCCTGGGAAAATATAAAGGTGAATGAGGAAGAGAGGAGAAATGGGAAGAGAGAGAGTTAAAACCTCTACCCATAATTGTCAACTGTGCACACTGAAAGAAATACTAAGAGGCAGCAAGAACACAAGACTCAACAAGCATATAACACATATCTTTCAGAAATAATAACTCAGTCGTTTCTTATACTCAGGCTGGATTACATGCATCCTGAGAGAAGGGGACACTCTTTCAAAGTATATTTATTTTTTTCTTATAGGATATCTAGACCCACCTGGATAGCCATCCAGACCATAGGCTTTCCATTGGCTGACTGGGCATAGTCCTGCTCTGCAAGCATCCTGATCACTGACTGAGGAAAAATTCAGAGGACTGCTTACCACCTAGCAGAGGAAAAGTGAATGTCAGACATTTGAACAGAAGCCCACAGATTTTAGATGGATTTGACAGCTAGCCAATAAGCATTGCCCATTACCAACATTTCTCTTCAAAGCAGATGCTGCAGTTTGTCTGTGATGCCACATGGAACTTCACAGTGGTCCAAGTGCCCTCCAGGCTCAATTTCACTGCACAGATTAGACCCCACTTTCCTACCCAACTCTGGGTTGGGGATGCATGGAACATGAAGTCAAGACCCCTTACCCTCTTTCCAAGAGAACAGAATAGCAGCAGCACATCGTAGACTTTGGACTGAATCTGGACAAGCTAAAGAGCATCCTGATGCTTTCTGATTCTTTTTGAAGGCAGTGCTTGTGCAATCAGGCTTTCCTGTCTCCTCCTTCCACCAAGTGGAGCCCCTGTGCCTCTCCAAAAGCTACAGAGGATTAAAGGATCCTCTAGCTTGTGAAGGGGTGTTGGCAACTGCATGGGTAGAGGCTTCCTCCATTTATCTGACAGATTAGGGACCAGAGCACCATCAGAAAATGGAATTGTTTGAAAAGCAGAACCCATATACTGTACTGTAGGGAGTATGAAGGAACTAGGGAGGCTCACTTGTTACCAACTGCACACATTGCTTTCAAAGCATGTCAGCTGGCTTATTGCCTCCCCCCTCCTCTCAGCTTGCTTTACAAACATTGCACACATGCGAGCAATTCCAGGAGAGCCTCTGTAGGCAAAAAGAACTGACAAAAGAATGGAGCCCTCATTAAATTAATGGAACTTGTCCTTAATCTGGAAGTGTCAAAAGAGCAAGTCATCAGACAAAGGGGAATCCAAAGGTGAGGGCTCCCTGTATTCTTCCTTGCAGAAGAATGTTTCCATTCATACAAGACATCCCTAGATTCAAACTATTGAAAGGAATAATGAGGATTCACACCAACTAAAAAATCTGTTCATCTACTGGCAAAAACATCTGTGAATTCCCACATGATCTGCACTTGAACACAGCTGAATTTTAACACGTGTGGGAAACAGAAAAATATACTAAATACAATTAGGATCAATCAGTGTTGTTTTTTGAATACTGTTGGATTCAGGACTTGTTCTGTTCAAACCCCTATACAGCTGTGGATTCAGTGTGCTATGAAAGTGAAATCATTGGGTACAATTGAGATTTTGTTGATTGTATGTTGCACTGAAAGAAACAGGACTGGTGCTGTTTGCTGGACTCAGCATACAACTACTAATTTAAAAGAGCAGTAATAGTGAACTTAACTGGTGAGCCTTGAATATTTTGCAGCACTTTGAAGTACATCTGGGAAATCCAAGTTACATTCATATTTTTTGTCAAACTTGCTTTGTGTCGCATATCTATCACTCATATTCCTGGCAATGTCTGATGTCTACCAGCTTGTAAAACATCTGAGTAAGAGATACACGATATATATAGATTTTCAGTTTTTCAAATACAATATAGCATTTATTTTCATTGCAGGGGAACTGTCAGATATCAGACAATAAAACAGTAATTGCTTTTTTAAAACTCGTTGAGGGGTTTGGGGGCATATTTTATTTCTTGATTTAGTAGGCTGTGAGACAATGAAATCTGAAATCATAACGTTCTGACAAATAGCTCACTTTTCTTCCTGCACTACGATTCTGACATTATGTATGGTAATGGCTCTTAATGCAGGAACTGCTAGAGCTAGAAAGCTACAATGTTTTATTGCCTGTGACAGACTAGAATCCCAATTTCAATAGGATAATGCATTAATTTCTAATTCCAGTGGATATGTGATTTTAATTGAAATTACAAATGATGCTGGAGAAATATGTGGTTAATCGTAATTATGTAATCTTAAGGTCTGAAGCACTTGTTTCTGTGACAGAATTCTTCTTAGGAGGGCTGTAATTATACTGCACTCATTACCATATTAACAGAGGACCAGTAAACCTGTCTAAGCACTGGTGCTAGTGAGAAATTGTTAATACCTAGTAGTCACCTTTAATATGTTATTCTTAATGAAATAAAAATGATATTTTGTTACTCAAGACAGTGTTAATCCTCTGTCACCCTGAAAATGTCACTTGTGTTGTTAATTTTCTCTTTAGTAGTTAATTTCCTGTAACAGACCAAAGATAATGGGATCAGACAGGTAAAAAGCAGTAGGAAAGACAGTATCTTCCTTTCTGGTGCGTGACTGATAATAAGGCAAATACTACTTTTTTTTCCATATGTAGGAAAGAGGGAGCACATACAGCAGAACATTCTAAACTAGAACAATACATCACAAGGCTTCTGTATGGAAAGAGTTTTCTATAGGTTATGCTCATACACAAAATCTTCTAAGGACTGTGTATCAAAGTTAAATAATTTGTCATCACTGATCAAAAGTATGCTTGGAAGTACAAATAAAAACACATCTGCCACGGAGAAAGGTGATGATAATCAAAAATCCTGCTCATATGCTGAACAGGTTTTACAGGGCAACAAAAACAAAAAGGGCAAAATTATTTAGAAATTCACATTAACTACAAAGCAATAGTACTGCACAACTGGAATAATGGTCCATACAGCATTATACTATTTATGACTTGGATGCGTGCTAACTAATAACATATAATAAACCCTACAAAACAACATCTAGGCTTCTGGCAACAGATTCCTCCCATAAGGTTTGACTTGTCTGCTAAAATTCAAGAATTTTACAGGTTTTATATATTTTTATACATTTAAACAATACAGTGCACTCTCTACATGTCATGAAACTATTCTTTAGGTTCATGTACATTCATCATCCTGTTTACCCTAACTGGTTGATCCTAAATGGCAAATTCTTAATTAAGATGTTAAAACCTTTAACCCAACCTGGCTAAAAAAATAAATTTCTTGCTATTATTTTCTCAACCAGAAGTCTGGTAGGCAAATTGTAGATTTGACTTGGAGTGCCTTAAATATTGTTCTTTACAGCAAAATCTGCAAGACTGTCAAAGCATTTAGGAACAGCAGCAAAATGACAGTCTGGAATGGCCTTACAGCCCCATAAGTGCCACATACTCCTGCACTTTACTCTAGTTAACGAGTCTCACCCAGATGTAAAATTTCTGGAAATTCTGAAGCCATGGAATGACTCCTTCTGAAGGTTAACAGGGATTTTTTGGAGAGGAGAAAAAACTGGGAAAAAATGTTATACAATGTGCCCTCTCAAATGACTCTGTTCCAGAAACTTCTGTGTAAAACAAAGGACATGAAGTATTGCATCCCATTATAGTCAATTGATATAATACATTTACAGCAGAACATGAGTGCATCCACTATGTCTATTAACTATAGTAGGATGTCTTGCTTCATGTGACCTTGCATTTGTGCGTGCAGAAGTTGTAGCAAAGGAGGGCACATTTTATTAGCATCTTTTACAAGTCACTTTGTTACTTTAGGAACATAAAATGCAGCATGTGTAGCTGGTTTGGCATAAATTATCATGTTTAGAATATAAAGGGTAGAGTTAATTTAAACAATAGAATCATAGAATTGGAAGAGACCACAGGGGCCATCCAGTCCAACCCCCTGCTATGCAGGAACATATATCAAAGCATTCCCAACAGATGGCCATCCAGCCTCTGCTTTAAAATTTCCAAAGAAGGAGACTACATCACACTCCGAGGCAGCTTATTCCACTGCCGGACAGCTCTGACCGTCAGGAAGTTCTTCCTGAGGTTCAGGTGGAATCTCCATTCCTGCATATGGAATCCACTGCTCCTTGTCCTAGGTTCTGGAGCAGTGGAAAACAAGCTCAATCCCTCCTCAACATGACATCCGTTCAAATATTTAAACATGGCTGTTGTGTCCCCTCTTAAGCTTTTCTTCTGCAGACTAAACATATCCAGCTCCCTAAGCCGTTCCTCGTAGGGCATGGCTTCCAGACCCTTCACAATTTTGGTCGCCCCCCTCTGGACACGCTCCAGCTTGTCGACATCCTTCTTGAATTGAGGTGCCCAGAACTGGACACAGTATTCAAAATGAGGCCTAACTATTCCAGAATAGAGTGGTACCATTACCTCCCTCGATCTAGACACCATACTCCTATTGATGCAACCAAGAATCGCATTGGCTTTCTTGGCTGCCACATCACACTGCTGATTCATGTTCAGCTTGTGATTTACCAAGACTCCTAGATACCTTTCAGATGTACTGTGATCCAGCCATGTGTTCCCCATCCTGTATTTGTGCATTTCATTTTTTTCTGCCTAAGTGTAGGACCTTACATTTCTCTCTCTTGAAATTCATTTTGTTAGCTTTGGCCCAGATCTCCAATCTGTCAAGGTCATTTTGAATTTTGATCCTGTCCTCTGGCATATTAGCAACTCCTCCCAATTTGGTGTCATCTGCAAATTTGATCAGCATGCCCTCTACTCTTTCATCTAAGTCACTGATGAAGATGTTGAACAGCACTGGGCCCAGGACAGAACCCAGTGGCACCACACTAGTCACTTCCCTCCAGGGTGAAGAGAAGACATTGGTGAGCACCCTTAAGGTTTGGTTGGTCAACCAAGTACAAATCCACCTAACAGTAGCCCTGTCCAGCCTGCGTTTTACTAGCTTCTTTGCAATAATTACAAATAAATTTTACTTGTCAAAATGTTTCATTTTTGCTACAAATGAAGCTGGGAGGTCCTGAACTGCAAGATACACCTGAACTCTCTGGTTTTCCCAATTTATGAGGAGCAGGAAAACCAATAAAAAGAGAAGAAACTATCAACATTATCAAAACAAAGATCACCTCCAGACGGAATTTAAAAAGTTATCAGTTTTGTATCTATGCTTTCTGATTTTATTTGGGAGATTACCAGCATTACCAAGGACTTTTCATTCCCACTTCCCGGGTCAGTTTAAATTAACCCAGTACTTTCAGAAGTAAAACATATCTGTGCTTGCCTTGTATGTTTCTACATTCTTGGAACTAGTCAAAACAGCTGCTGTCAATAAATACAGCTATAGTTTCCAGGACACAAATTCAACAGAGACCAAGTGAGGGAAAGAGGAATGCCAGCACTAAAACAAAATGGCCTAATGCCTAACTAGTGTAACATTGCTAAAGTACTTTAGCACTTCAACATAACTCCTGGATAATAATAAAAAGGCTCAGTGGATACTGGTGACAATTAATTTCTGAAATGTTATACGAGACTAGATGTGACGTGTGATCAGTGTGAGGGGAAAGGAAGCAAGGGGAAATGGAGAGAAACCTGGCATATATCAAGAAAGAGATGGGATGCAATTCAAGAAAAAGGAGATAAAATCAAAAACAAAGAGAACTGAAAACTCCTCATACTTCCAGAGGCTATTTCCCCTCCAAGAGGTGGCCAAAGAAAAGTATATTGACACTTCTCTACAGAAAGAGCCAATATAGCGCAGTGGGTTTTTTTTTTTTTTTTACTGCATTACGACTTTGGAGACCAGGATTCAATTCCCTGCTCTGCTCATAGAAACCCACTGGGCAAGTCACGCTCTCTCAGCCTCAGAGGAAGGCAATGACAAAACCCATATGAACAAAACTTGCCAAGAAATTGTCCACCACCGACCTAAAAGGATTTCAAGCAGCAGGGCAGAAAACGCTGCTGTCTGGAGGCACCAGAAGGCACCTACCAGCCAGAATGGACCGTACTGGGCAGGATGAGCCAATGTTCTAAAGCTGCATTATGTGTTAATATGGGGTGAGCACCTTTGATCTTCCAAAGTTGCTAGGCCCACAGCTCCCATCAGCCCACTGGTTAGGAACTATGGGAGATTTAATCTAAACACATGCACAGAGCACATTTCTGGATTTTACTGCTTCTCATGGCAATTATTCTGTCTGTTAACTTTTCTTGTGACAGTAATGTAATTGCTCCATGTAGTAAGGTGTTAGTTTGTTACAGTGAAAAGGTTCCTTTTTAATTCCTAAATTCGTGGCATGATTAAAATTGATATCCTCCTCTTACAGTCAAAAATAGCGTAGCTGAGAATTCTAAGGACATTTCCACACTACACTGTAATAGGGCTATTATCCCACTTTCAACATCCTGTGGAATTCTGGGGTTTGTAGTTTACTGAGGCCAAAGAGCTGTCTGGCTGAGAATTCTAAAGGCCACTCCCTAAACTGCAAAGCCCAGGATTCCACAGGAGGTTGAAAGTGGAATAGCAGCGTTATAACAGTGCAGTGTGGAAATGGCCTAATACATTACTCCATGAAATACAGTCATCTAGCTAAATACTATAAAGATCTGCTATTTCAGGAGGACGAGGCAAGTGAACAACAAAATGCCTGCAAAGGGAGCCCAACGGCACAACGCAACGGGTTCTCAACAGCTATTGTAATATTTTGTGACTCTCAGAGATAAGCCAGAAAAAACTCAGACATACAATTCAAACCGCAGTGCGGCCGTGTGGGCGGTGTACAACGCGTCTCCCGAAATCACGTTGTTTGGAAATGGTGTTTTTGGACTACAGCTCTCAGAATCTTCCAGCCAGGAAAAAAAAAAAAGGAGCTTTTTTGGGTTGTGCAACAAACGTCCTTCAGTTCTACCCGGGCTCATCACAGGGAGGAGC
Organism: Iguana delicatissima; assembly: GCA_948472985.1. Lineage (NCBI taxonomy): Eukaryota > Metazoa > Chordata > Lepidosauria > Squamata > Iguanidae > Iguana > Iguana delicatissima. Next base: position 880,907 of record CAOKZL010000022.1, read on the forward strand.
CTTCGAGATTCCTCCATTTGGAACTCGTGTGAACGCAGCAGACACAGGCCATTTCCGTACTAGGCGTTTGTAGCGCTATTATTCCATTTTTAACATCCGAAACTGCAAACCCCAGGATTCCATAGGATGACGAAGGTGGAACAACAGCACTATAACAGAGGACACCCTATTTCCCTGTGTTGCTATGGTGACAGGCTGACGAAGGCCTAGGACAGAGCCCCTCAAGCGAGGCAGGGGGGCAGCCAGGTTTACCTGCCGCGCCGCCGGTTTCGAAAAGTCAATCACCCCCGTCGGGTCCGAGCGCTCCCACCGTCGGTAGAAGCGAAAGAGGCGACGGAAGGCATCCTCCTCACACGCGGCGGATACCGCCCGCGCCGCCATCTTAGCGCCCAGCGTGACCTTACGAACGCTTGGCGGAAGAGGCCGGACTTGTTTCGTATTGGTTAAGCGGCTCGCTGAGCGACCGCCGACGGCCGCTTTCCTCGGCTGTTGTCAAGATGGCGGCGGGAGGTTCGTCTCGCCGGCTGTTTGAGATCTTCGTAGCCCGAGTGCCTTGGACCCTGGCGGCAAGTGAGTGCCAGACAGGGAAAATTCATTTCCTTCTGAGAAATACGGGGTAGTGTAAGTGGATCCATTGTCCCTTTGGGATGGTGTCGATGCCAGGCTGCTGCCTTTTCCCAACCCCTCTGGTTGCAAATATATATTTTTTGCCTCATTAGAAGCCTTGGAGATACGGGCCGGGGGGGTCGGGGGGCTTTCGGGACTTGGGATGGGAAGGAGGTCTTTCCCTCTGAGCGGCGGAGTCCGCATTCTTGTGTGAAGACAATTGCATCTCTCAGTCCACACGCAGGATCTGCTCAGTGACCATGCCCTCTTCACACCGTTTCGTTTCGTAATGCCTCTTGGGTATTTTGCCGCGGTTTTTGGCTGGAACGGGTCTACCCAGCAAGAGCCTCACGTTAGAAAGAAGCTGGCAGGGAATGCTTGCGGAAATTGGTTACGACTTAAAAGACTGCACTTGAAGTTCAGTTCCCCCCAGTTAGGAAATTTACTGGTCGAAGTCACACCAGTCAGCCTCTTAAGGCCTTACCGCACTACACTGTTATAGTGCTATTATTCCACTTTCAACATCCTATGGAATCTTGGGGTTTGCAGTTTAGGGAGGGGCATTTAGAATTCTCAACCAGAGAGCTCTTTGGCCCCAGTCAACTACAAACCCCAGAATTCCACAGGATGTTTTAAGTGCGATAATAGCGCTATAACAGTGTAGTGTGGAAAGGCCGCGTGACTGATTGACTTCACAGGATTGTTGTGAGGATAAGAAGGAAGACAGCCATGTAGGCCACTTTGTGTTCATTGAGGGAGAGCCGGGATAAAAGGGTAACTAAGAAGTAAATCTTGTATTAAGATAATCTAAATGCTTGATATGACAATGCATGCTCACATGGTGATTTGCCCAAAATAATCGTTTGCTTAGCGATTGGAAGGCAAAGATTGTGGAAATAATTGTAACAGAGCTTATTAGGGTGTTGGACTGCAATTTGGGAAGTTCAGGTACTAAGTCACCAAAATCCCATGACCTTGAACCAGTTTCTCTTTCACCCTGACATATCTCAGAGTTGTTGGGGGTTTAAACTGGAGAGGAGGACAGTCCTGTACACTAATTTGTGATTTGTTGTTGGAAGAAAGGTGGAATAGAAGTGTAATAAATTACATAAGAAAGTACAGTGAACAGTCTGCACATCTTCACAATGATTTGCCCTAGACATCTCAATTTGCACAGTGATTGCACAAGAATTTGGATACAAGTCACCCCTATCCAGCATGGGTAATGACAGGAAAACAAACATTTGCTCATTCTTTACACTGTTTTTTTTTCGTGTAGAAACATTCATTGTAGGAAATGTGCTATGTTTTTCCTTCAGAGGATACATGGAATGGCATTGTTGCATTGCACCCAAGAGAGATATGTTAAGATACAAAGTTTCTGTTACAAAATCACACATTGTGTTCGCAATTGGACTTGGGTTTCCTATCTTTTCCAGAGAGGAATAATGTGATTATTATGTTTGTATTCATTTACATTATTTACAACCACTCTCCGGTTCTAACTTTTCTTCTTCTTTGAATTTGATAGTGTTCATAGAGACCCTAAATAGTTGCCCATTTGCCTGCTTAAGGCACTGGCCAGATGTGACATTGTTAAATCTGTATCTAAATATAGTCACGTTTCAACTGGCTGTTGCTGTGTTGTTTGTTGTTGGTGCCTTCAAATTGTTTCAGACTTATGATGATCCTAAGATGAACCTATCACAGGGTTACTATTCTTACATGCTACTTGGAGAGTGCTTTAAAGTATTATTTTTTTAATTGTGTATTTCATCATGTTAAGACATTTATGAGAAAGTAGGGTACAAGTATAATGAAAAATAAGCACTTGCTTACATCGTCATCTATCAGTCTATGGTGATGGCTATACTAGCAAGTCTTGAGTTTTAGGTATAGGCTAAATTCAGATAGACTGTGTGGAGTGCATGATGGCACAGGAATTACATAGCTACAACCACTGTGTAGAGGTCCATGTTAGAATTATATGTAGAAAGAAACTGTGTTCAGCTGTTTGTCTTCTGTGTAGGCAAATATTTTGTAACTGTGAAGAGAAATTTAAGGTGTAGTGGCCTTACTATATAGAATCCTTTAAATAGCTGCCCAGGTCCTATCTTGATGGGAATGTTCACCACTGATATGTGATCTATATTTCTGTTATATTTTTTCAGGCCAGCATTTCACAGCTGTTTGTAGTTCCTATTAAAATTTCCTAAAGGGTCCCACATAGCTTCACGTCAGAGCCTTGGGAGAACTGGCCAGATTCAGTTGTTCAGATGCTAGTGTCTGCCATGAGTAATCCAGTGAGGCCTGCCAATGTTGCGCTGTAAACCTGTAGCTAATCCTGAATAGTTGGGTTTGTTTTGACTGTTTCTACCCTCCTCTTTTTGCAGATGACATAAGGGAATATTTTGCCCAGTTTGGCACTGTGAGAAAATGCTTACTGCCATTTGTAAGTATTATTACTATTAATTATAGCCAAAAATAAAATATTGTTTAAGAGGAACTTTAGATGGAATATCTGACTGCACTGTAGACAGTTATTGTCAGTTACTGTATACTTATTTTTAAAATATAACCAGGTTGGCATGGTATTTAGCAAGTCACCATTCCCCCTGCCCTTTTACTGCTCCAAGTAAAGCTAGTTTGCCAACTGTGGAAATTAATTTTCCCAGTATAAAGAGTTAGCACATCTAATTTTTACGCAGTTCTGTTGTACTCATCATGTTACAGTGCAAATTTAGTTATAAACTCAGACTGTGGTTGTTAAAAAAAAAAGTAAGATTAAGGGGTGACATCCCTTGTTATGAAGGTGGGCCTCCGCTTATAAAACAGCCCCCTCCAAAGTGTTTCTTAGCCTGTGTAGGTCTGCAGTGTAAAGTGGGAAGTTGGTTCACCTCCATGTCCCCCTGAACAGAAACATTAGCAGCAGATGTTACTTTGATACAACCCAGGTCTTCATACAACAATAAATCTGAACTGTTAATATACGTACACGCATACCCCAGATAACAAAGTCTCTAATAAAGAAGAAGAAAATATTTTTAATCTTGGCCAACTTCTTTATTTTTCATCTAACTGGGTTTTTTTTAAAAAAGCAGCAGTGGCTTCGTGAGGATGGTGAAGAAAGGCTGGAGAAACACAGGCTTTTGGTGTTATGTTGCATCTGGGTGTCTGCAGTAAACAATGGAATAAAGCTTGAGTTGGGAAAGAATGGGAGTTTGTTGTAGCCAGTCATAGCACACAGGCCAATCAAGCCTGTGTGCTTGCCTACAGTAGTCATGGTAAACAACAGCTGCCTCCAGAATCCTTTACTGAGTAAACATGAACAGAAAAACAGGGAGAAGCGAGGAGATTGGAGAAGCCTCTCTCACTAGCTCCTCACAGCATGTTAAAAAAACCATAGGCTTACAAGTTTGGCCACCAAAATGGAAATCAAAAGAAAAGTGGAAGCTAGGGAAAGTAAGTGTCATCTCTGGCTGCATTTTGAAAGAAGCTTTCAAATGGGTTCAGAGAAGGTTCAAAATGTTTTTCTTACTTATGCAATGCTTACCTGATCTATGTGTTTCATTTCACATGTACGTATTGTTAGTTTTGAAAAGTTTGCTAAAACATGTTTAACTGCTCTTTTTTGTGGCGCCAGGCCCTATCCCTATTCTTTCCATGCTAATTCTGTCTCTGGTACCAAATTTTCTGTTAAAGAAGTAATATCCATGAACACATCTACTTTGTTAACTGAGGTATACCTATAATTGAACACTTAGTATATGGTCCTCTGTATATACGTTCAGTTTTTTTAAAAAAATATATCTGAGAATGGCACAGTCTGAAAACAAGATTGAAATTACAAACCAATCTAGTTTCTGTACCATGATCTGCTTTGATGTAGAAGTCAGATTGTTCTAACCTCATATTAAACTATTCCTTCATATGATCTTTTGACTTAAGTCTTTTCTTCTGCTGTGTCTACAACTGAAAGCATTTTCATAACTATTACCAGCATTTTGCCCAAATCTAGTTCAGCTAGGAAATTCTTAGTCCTACAGAATAAGGCAACTGGTAAGCTTCTACCAAATTAGTTATTGGAGTTACAAATGAACCAAACAAGAAGTCTGTTTGGGAGAGAGTATTTGATTCAACAGTTTAAACACTAATTTTATATTCAAAACTTTTTGGACAATACTATTGTGTCAAATTAATTACACTGTAAGTGGCAGAAGGTAATTTTCTACCCCTTGACCATGCCATGAGCTGTACCAGTGAGTGCACTGAAATGCTCAAGTTTCCATCCATTTCTCCTTTTTAAAAGGGTGACTGGAAGTGGCACTGCATCACCTCATATTTGCATGCATTTAAGCTTTTTGGGCAAAAATGACCCAAAAACAGTGTGTTAAAAATTTGAATAGGGAGACCACGCTAAGGACCACGCTTTCCCCACCTATAGGAGGTGCAAATGGATGATCTGTCATTTAAGTAGCCCCTGGCCATAGTTACAGAATCCATAAAGTTTAAGTATTGGTATCTATCACAAGTGAATCGATTAATGTAAAATGTCTTGGGAACAGGATAGAGAAACTGGATTCCATAAAGGTTTCTGCTGGGTTGGATTTTCTACAGAAGAAGGTCTCAAAAATGCCTTGCAGAAGGACTCTCATATTCTAGAAGGAGTTAAGGTAAGAGGTTTGGTACTCTAGATACTAAGTTCATTCTTTTTGAATCAGCAGTTCACTTCAAGTGAATTTGTGTCAGCAGGACAAGAGTGGGCTGGATAGCACGGCGGCTGTTCATGTGAAATAGTCTTCCACAATTTGTATGTGAAACTTTGATTTTTTTCTTTTAGAGCATTCAAAAATACAGCTTTTTTTGTTGAAAAAAATGGTAGAGTTAAAAGGTTTCATCATATTCCATGTGCAGGTCAGCTTAAATTATTTTTGAACCTGTGCCTGAAAATTATATAGTAACAACTTCAATGTAGAAGGCAGCTTTTTAAGCATTTAAATTAAATCCTGTAATGGGAATCTGCATTCATAAACATATTACATATTCCTTGGGCTAAATCAAATAGTTCATTAAGGGTGTGAAATAAATCACTTTCTGCAAGTTAAAGATTTATGAAGAATTCATTTTGACTTGAGCAGAACATTGTTTCCAAAGTGATCTGATTTTTAAGCTTAAAATGGTAATAGATTCAAATAGTTATTGTTTTTACTATCTTGTGACCAATTATGTCTATTAAATCTTTCAGCTTGATGTTAAACACCAAAGAAGTAGAAGTTTTCCAGGCCAACGTTCAGAAGAAAGAATTGCTGACCTCAGTTAAAGGAAGGAGACTTTTATTTTTCTGCCATGTAAAGAAACAAAAATAAACTTGGATATGTATTCATCTCAATTAAAGGAATCCAGCTGTTTCTATAAGCTTAATTATACAATCACAGCAGAGCAACTAAAACACAATACCCTTCCCCCCTTTCACATACAACTCAGCAGAAGCAGGGCACATTATGTACATGGGGAGTACTATCAATTGGAATAAGCAGCTTTGACTAAAGAACAGGGCACCTCAAGCAGCATATTCCAAACATAACACAGGAGAACAGAGCTCAACCTGTCAAAAAAAAGGAGAATGGCACAGCTAGATCTCAAAACATAGAACCTATATAATGCAGTGGTCCAATTCTCCCTTTTCTCTTGGTTCTGTGGATAAAACTGACTTGTTAGACTCATCACGCATTATATCCAGCACACAGGAGCTACCTGTTGATTAAGACAGCCCCTGGTAGGATAGTTATGACTGTTCAAAGTCAGAGTAGTGAATTCAGTATCACTACCCAGAGACTAAACAGTTCCTTACTCTTTCCTTCTCTTCTTGCCTTCGTGCTCATGTTCTTTAGGGCGGCTACTGTCAGAAGGCCTTTTTGAGCCCCCGTGCTGTTTGGCTTCCTCCAAGAATTTGTCCAAACCGAAAGGATCCTCTTCAAACTGAACTGGTCCTTCTCGGCCTCTTTGTCTGCGATCTGAGCCAGAAAATTCTTTATCAGGAACAAACCTGTGAGAGACAAGAGGACATCAGAAGATTCAGTATAATGGTTACAAACACAGTCTCTAAATCTTCTATTTTAATGTATGGCTTCATACCTGTTTGTAGTTTTTATTCGTGCCTCCAGATCATCTCCATACATGTCCTTATCCACATTTTTACTAGGCCTGTAGATATTTTGGGCCATGTCTTTCCCACTTCTCCAGGGTTGGTCATAAACATTGTAAATTTCATCTTCTCCTCCAGCAAAGCCACTGTCCATACCCTATCAAGGTACAAAAGCATTAAATATTATTAGGATACTAGCCTGAACAAGTTCTTCATGAATTAACACTATTACACTGAACACCAACCCTTGGATTCCATCCTGAGAAAAAGGCAGGGTATAAATTTAATTAAAAAAAAATAATTAAATGGGCTATAGTTGAATCAGAAATAGTATACTTGCTAGGATTACAGAACCTTTCTATAAAGCAGGACTGGCTAACAGCAATATGTGAGCTTTGTTAACCCTGCCCCCTTTAATTCAGAACATTTCACGCTACCATTAACAAGAAAAAAAAACTGCAAAGAGGCCTTGAGTCTTAATGTAGGAATTCTGTTAACATTTGCACAGGGCCCAGTGGAACACTGCTGCCTCCAGTACTTACCATTGGCTTAACACTGACTAAAACCCCTTACCTTCCAGACGTGGATGTAGATTTGACTACATAATTTGTTATTGTGAATCTTCAAGTCATTTCCAAATATGGCAATCCTAAGGTGAACCTACTACAGGTTTTTCTTGGCAAGACTTGTGCAATGGGGGTTTGTCTTTGCCTTCCTCTGAGGCTGAGAGAGTATGAGTATGGCCAAGGTCATCCAGTGGGTTTCCATGGCTGAGCGGGGGATTCACACCCTGCTCTCCAGAATTATACTCCAACGCTAAAACCACTACACTGTGCTGCCTCTATAGGGGCTAACTTCATTCCCTCTGCAATGTAACTAACTTTTTTAGTGGCCTGGCTAATACAGAAGCATTCAGCTGCTGTTTTTTTCTGCGTCTTGTGCTCCTGCCTCATACTAAATTATAGCTGCTGATATGGTAAAGTTTTATACTGTTTTATACCAGAGGCCAGCATGTCATAGCATGCAGCTGTTTAAGTTACTAAAAGCAATTATTTCAGTTCCGGAGAAACAAAGCTATTTTAAAAGCCTATTATTCTATCAGCAACTAGATAACCCTTTGGTCTTAGAATTATACCAATTGCTTTTCAAAAGTAACTCTGTAAAGCTCTGACTACCACAGTGGTATCTCAAGGCACTCCATTATTGCTCTATTGTTAAGTAAAAGTGCTCCACTTTGAAACACTATTATAGTATGTACAAAACTCGTAATCAGTGACAGGAATTCTCTAGGACACTGAAAGTTATGTTTCCTTCCTTCTCATCCATCCATTCATCAATCCATAAATAAAGTGGCTTACTCTGTTTTTAAATACATATGCTTAATGCATGTGATAGCTGGAAGGAGTGGCAAGGGGGGAAGCTGTTAACTATCAATAAACACAGTTTGCTTCATTTCATCCATGTCCTGGAATGGAGTCTTCCATAGTGTGATGTTGTTAGTTTTCCTTGCCAAGAACCAAAACTGCCTGAGGATGAGGATCTGAAGCCTAATTCCCACCTTGATGTTCCTTCCTGCATCTGAGTACATTTCTCAACATACACTGCTAAAATTTTTGTAATCTGCTACTTGTATAATCTGATCCTACAAAAGTTAATTTACTACAGTTAATAAGAATTACAGACATTGGGTTAAACTTCAGCTGTTAGAATCTGTACAGACTGATTTCATTTTAAACTATAAACTCGCTGTAAAATTAAACCTAATACAGGTGGTTCAGTTTGGAGCTTGTGCCATTTTTTAAAAAAGTTTATATCTAAAACCAGAGATTGTTCGCAATTTTTTCCCCCTTCAATGTAGCTCCATATGGTGATGGAAGGAGTTGCTTACCTTACTTTGGTTAAAGAGCCTCTGATCATACTGGACCTCATTGGATGTCCGAGCGTTAGGAACACCTAAGGCAATGACTTCACTAATGTCTCTGTTCTCATTTCTTTGCAGCTTTGACCTGGATAAACAGTTCTGTATATTAGTTTTGTTGTTCTGTGCCTTCAAGTAGTTTCCGACTTAAGGTGACCCTAAGGCAAAGTTAGCACGGGGTTTTCTTGGCAAGATTTGTTCAGAGGCAGTTAGGTTTCATTAATACATGTACATGAAATAAGCTGAAATGTTTACTTTTGATTTGTTTATATTGTGAATAGGAAAAGAGTATTCTGAATTTGTGTTTGGTGAGATATAGTGCAGGGTTGCAGAGTTGCTAGATCCAAAGAATTTCATAGATAACACAACAGATAATTTCATCTGTTCCTCAAGAAGATAGCCTCCCTATCCTATGCTAAGCTGCTTCTGCAATGCTCAAACATAGTTTGCTATATAAGAGAGGGGCACATGATTTTTCAGAAATTGCACTAACTTAAACTTATTTTCTTAGGTTCATGGAATGAGTTTCACATTTCTGGCTTTCATTTTCAGGCAAGTGATCTCATTTAAATACAGAGAAAGCCAAACAGAAAATTATTGTGAAATGAATTGCCCAAGTGAGTTCAATCCTGTAGTGCAAAATATCTTGGGGCCACATGATCAGGAGTTGTGGGATATTTTCATAGTTACAGTATAAACTATTTAGTTGTAAAACAACTTCTATTAATTGCTTAAGCAACTAGTGAACAAGGATAACTGCTTATGAAATGAATGACTTATAAATTAGGAATCTAATTTAAATTCTTTTAAATTGGCCTCCCTCACAGAATACATTAAATATCAATTTGTCTTGCAAATAAAAAAAGATACTTTTAAAAATCAGTATTTGAATTTGCAGAAGACAGATTGGCATGAACAGTGAATAAAGAGTGGGCTAGGGAAACAGGCTACTTGACAGAATGGGAGAGGAGAACCTGTCATGTTCACGCAACAGCTCTTTAGCCAGGCATTATTCCTGCAATGAGTTGTTATGTAATGACACTTTATACTGCTTTCTCAAGTGTCACTCTCCCTTTTCATTAGAGTAAGTTTAATTTCTTTTGAGCAGAAATATTTCTAGAATTCAGTTGCTGTGTGGGCAATATGATCTGACATCCTTTGTGATGTGTAATGAATAAACAAGGAATCAACAGTAAATAGAACTTTTGTCTCCATGCCTCATTTGAAGGCCTCTTCTTCAAAATATACTACAGGAAGTACAGAAAACAATATATTCATGCATGAGGGCTGGCATTCTCTGAAGGCAGACTGCTATCAGTTTCTTAGAAGTATGCCACAGTTTGCTTTGAGGAAGATACTGTACAACAAAAATGAAGGTTACTGGAGTAGCTATATTATGGCTAATATGAATATTAGTCTGCAACTATTCCCGTTTCTTCATCTAGGGTTAAGTGCCAGTTGTATATGAGTTGAATGATGCTACCTTTTGTCAGGTGCTGCTCTGGAAAGATTCCGGTCATGCTGTCTCTCTTTTCTTCTGTCATGTCTAATTTCATCACGTTCTCTAGCTTCTCCATCCTCTACAAGTACATTTGAGATTCAAAGCAATACATAACCATCATTATATGCATTGTTTATTTAAGTAATCACAATAAGAAACTGGACTAAATATTCAGAAAATGAGGGGTCTAACATTTTCACACCTGAGATGATTAGACTATGTATTCCTTTCTTGGCCTAGAAACTTTAGAGGAACCTGAAATGTTTACTAAAGGTTATATTCCACAAAACAATATTTATAAAGGCTGCAATCTCATGCATACTTATTTGTAAGTGAATTGCATGGAACTTGCTTCAACAGAATCGTGCATATGATTGGCCTACAAGCTCTGTGAAGAGCACCACATATGCAGTTATAATGAAACTAACAAATGAAGTTGTCCTCCAGTTTGTAAAGCCAATCTGAATCCCATCTCAGGACAAAGGTGGGATATACATTCAATAAATAAAACAAAACAAATACTATAAATACTCCTGAAAATTTCACTGAACTAGTTCCTGGTTCTGTCCTGTACAATCCCCCTGAATATTTTATGTCAACAGGAGTACAGGGAAGCAATACCTTTCTCCACATGTGTTTTGATCCCAGCTCTTCGCTCCCTGGCCTTTTGTGCCATTTCTCTGAGTTTCTCTTCATGTTTTTCTTTTTCTTTCTGTGCCATCTTCCGCTCCACTTGGGCGCGCATCTCTACAGCTTCACGAGCCTGTACAAAGAACAGCAACTATAAGGACACCTGTTTTGCACTTTCAAGATAAGGAACATGTGCAACCAATAATCTGTAGCCCTAAAATGTTTTTGGCTAAGCAAGAAACTGGACAACAACAAAGTACGGCATTAGAGTCCTTGCAACATGATTATTACAGTGTTCTGTTTTAAAGTTATTATCCAAAAATTCCAGTGTTTCTCAGTTTTGTTTCATGGGAAAAGACACTCCAAAAGATGGACAATGGAGAACAAACTATGGCCTGACCTTTCTGTCAGCGATGTAGAGAGCCTCAGCCAACTTGGCAAAGTTTTCATTGATGTGTACTGTCTGCAGTCCTCTGCCATCTGCAGCCAGACGTTTGTCCAATGGAATTGTGTAACCCTGGAGTGAAGACAGACAAGACACTTAATGACTGCGAAGACACATGGTCTGCTAAAAAAACCTGTTACAAATCCTTACTTCCCATTAGAATGTTCCCGTAAACTTGTTTTCTGCATAGCTAAACAAGAAAATGTGTTAATTTTAGCTAATAGTTTTTGACAGATTAAGAAAAATTTGACTACCATACTAACACCATGATCTTTTTGTAAAATACACCAAGGTCATAGAATCATAGAATCATAGAAATGTAGAGTTGGAAGAGACCACAAGGGCCATCCAGTCCAACCCCCTGCCATGCAGGAAAACCCTCAAAGCACTCCCGACAAGTGGCCATCCAGCCTCCACTTAAAAACCTCCAAAGAAGGAGACTCCACCACACTCTGTGGCAGCACATTCCACTGCCGGACAGCCCTGACTGTCAGGAAATTCCTCCTGAGGTTCAGGCGGAATCTCCCCTCCTGCAGCTTGCATCCATTGCTCCTTGTCCTGGTCTCAAGAGCAGGAGAAAACAAGCCCACTCCCTCCTCGACATGACATCCCTTCAAATATTTAAACATGGCTATCATGTCCCCTCTCAACCTTCTCTTCTGCAGACTAAACATACCCAGCTCTCTAAGTCTGTCCTCATAGGGCATGGCTTCCAGGCCCCTCACCATTTTGGTTGCCCTCCTCTGGACCTGCTCCAGCTTATCCATATCCTTCTTGAATTGGGGTGCCCAGAACTGGACACAGTATTCAAGATGAGGTCTAACCAATGCAGAATAGAGTGGTACCAATACCTCCTTCGACCTAGACACCATACTCCTATTGATGCAACCAAGAATTGCGTTGGCCTTCTTGGCTGCCGCATCACACTGCTGACTCATGTTCAGCTTGTGGTCTATGAAGACTCCTAGGTCCTGTTAGTGGAATTAACTACAGTGTTGATCTTTTCAGTTTCAAACCATCTTGCTTGATTTTATTCTTACAATACATAGACCTTTTCCCCTAGTTCTCTCTTACTAGAAAAATCAAAGTAAGGAAGATTCTTTCCCTGGAGTCACCACGTGCATCCCTTCTCCATTTGTCTGCTCAAATGTTAACAGCCTCAGCTTCCTCTCTTCTTTTAAACTTCAAGGTCTGTTGCTGTCAGCACTCAGGCTCTACCTAGCAACTTCTGGATTCTTCCTTTTTGATCATCTTTTACCAGCTGATCTTTCTTGAACAATTGCTTTCAACTGACTGACTAGATTGAAAGTTATGGTCCTATATACTTTCAAGTCAAAAGCCTTAAGCTAATCAGATACTTATCAAGTTGACTTTCATGATCACCTTACAACCAAACATTACCAATATGAGTTCCCTTCACTGAGTATGTAAGGTAGAAATTTCTCTCATATTCAACTTTACCACAACCTGCAAAAGCTCAGCTTAACGTTTGTTAGTCCGCCAGTCTGATCTGTAAATTTTGTAACTGGTCTAAGTTGTGGATGTGATACAATATTCACAGTTTACAATTCTAGCAGATAGATTTTTTTTTAAAAAAACCTCACCCACAAACACAGTTTCTTATAAGGTTTGTGGCTGAGATGAGAAGTGAATCCAGTTTCCCTGGTCCAAGTCCAACGTTTAAAATGACTAGAACAGAGAAGTGCAAGCAGACCTATAGTTTTTTCCCTAAGGTTCAAGACCACCATGATAAAATGTTTTTATACTTGTAACTACATTAGAATTACGGGAATTGTAAGCACTTTCTTCTATCTAGCCACATTTAAACACTGAAGATGGCAATGCATTTTCTATCATAGTCTTGACTGTTTATGATTTTGGTAATCCTAGCATACAAGGGGAAGGAGTGTCAACAGCTAGTTTACTGAGGTATTGAAGCTTTAAAGTAACATTCAGAGTGCAGACATTGTTTTATTTTCCCAGCAGGATGCAACACTGTATCTTTCCGTTTTTCCAGATTGAAACGCAAGGAGAAATTACCTTTGCATTTTTCCAGTTTGAAATACAAGGAGGAATTTTCCACTCTTGTTGCTCCTTTACGGTCATCTGCACAGAGAAGAGATAGAGATTTTAGATTTTTACCAGTGGGTAGAGGATTCATTCCCATTCAGAAATACAGCTGCAGACTAATCATGAAACATAAATCTAAAGAAATATAAATAAAAACAGAAATGTGAACAGAATATATAGCAATTTTTCCCCTAGCAACTGTCATGTTCTGTTCTCAGCAATTCAGAATACAACCACTGCATTTTAAACTCTCTAGATTACATTCTTCTGAGGAACTCTTGGATCTGTGGGGCATCACTTCACCCAGGCCAATTCAAGTTGCAAAACCAGGAACTTCCATCCAACATCCCTTCCTGATGAGTTTACATGAAGTTTACTTTTGGGCTCTGAAAGGAGCAGGTCAAAGAGTACTGTGTTCATTTATAAATTCCACCACATTGCCCAAATATCTAAGAAAACAAACAAGGTTTATCATGCCAAGATCACCACATCTTTTTCAATATGACAAGCAGAACTATACATGGCATTCCCAGTGTGACTGCACCACAGATTTTTATAATGGCATGACAGTACTAGCAATTGTTTGCTCCCTTTCTAATGATTATTAGCACAAATCTCTTCCGCAATAGCTGCCACATACTGGGTTGGCCTTTTCTTTGGACTTTCTACTATAACTCCAAGATCCCTTTCTTGATTAGTCACTGCTAGCTTAAACCTCACCCTATTACATAAAGTAAGGATCTTCTCTTCTTGTCAGGTATTTACTTACACTGAACTGTGTTTTCTCTTTTGTTGCCCTTTCATTCAGTTTCAAGAGGCCATTTTGCAGATCTTCACAATCCATTTTAATTTTCAGCAACAGGAATTATTTGGTATCATACACATCAGTGATTACACCAATTCCTGATCATTTATAAACAAGCTAAAAGCACTGGTGTGAAACAGTTTCTTGAGGAGCCACCTCATTTACTACAATATGAGAACTTCTGTAACAGTGCAAACTCTGAGTCATGTTAGGTTCTAAGAATGAAGGGAAATCCACCCATAAATATGTCAACATTACATTTTATTAGCTTGACATCCTTTTCTCTAGTTATGTTAACCTGTGGCTTCCTAGAGAGCTAAGGAAAAATGGTTACTGCTGAATGATCCTCTGATGGCTCATGTAGCACAAACCTAAATACTCCAATGCTGTGGATCAGAACTAAAAAAGGCAAGAAGGTAACTGCAAAATCATTACCTTTCTGCTAGGAGAGTGCATTACAGGAGCTGGAGGAGATGGTGGCCCACGAGGAATTTTCTTATTAATCCTAATATGTAAAAATCATTGCATAATTAGTATTTTAAGTTCCCTGTCCCCCAACCCTCCATGACATAAGCATTACTGACTTCAGAAACTCACTTAAATCTTGGTGGTTCCATTGGGTCCTTTTGCATCTCCACCATTCTAATAACTCTCTGTTTTGCACCAGAGTTGAAGGCGACACCCTGCTGTGACGGGGTATATCTGGAAATGAAAACAAGATATTTAACTATCAACGAAAGTACAGAGCCTTTTCCCACATGGAATGTAATTTTCCCGTATATGGTTTTGCTAGCATTTCCATTTTTCCTTAAAAGTATGAGCACCTTGAACAGTAGGACAAAGTGACTGTGCTTTTGAAATGTGCACACACTATTCCAACCACAAGACAGAACCTGATGTTCCAGCTCCTATCTAATGTTATGGTTTGGATAATAAAAATATACTTTCAGCTGGATGCTCTGTATCTCAAACCCAAGCTTCACTGACATAATGGTGCTATTCACAGTTCATGGACTCATAAAGGCCATCATATATTTCTCAAGAAAATGTTCATGACCAGAAACTAGCAAAGTAGAAAACACATACAGCCATACAGTTTGCTCTGCACAGCCAAGTACACCATGTTCTCTGCAATAAGGCTAATATCACATTTCATTAAGCAGCATTAAGGTCTTAACATTCTCATGTAACTGCTTGTACCCTCAGATAATCATTGCTTTACACTCACAAAAAGGCCTTATATTAAACTTTGTATGCATAAAGATTTAAACAATCTAAAAGTATTGAATACCGGATGTATTGAGCTGGAGCCAGTTTATCCGCTGCTCGCACTGGCATGGCTGCCGCAATTTTCTGGGAGACAGACTTTTCCAAGGCTGCCCGGGTCTTTTCTGTAAGCTACAATCAGAAATATTATATTAAGCATTTGGGGGAAACATGCAAGTCGTTCCAATAGTTATGTACATCACTGACTACAATACCTCTCTGACAGCTTCCTCATCAGGTCTTTGAAGTTCAGGGTCATCCACATTCATAACTTCTTTGGGAATCAGGTCTGTGTACTTGCTGTAAATCACCTGAAACCATGACAACAGCATTCATTATGTGGGAATACAGTAAATAAAAGCAAAAACAACAGTTCTCTGGATCTTAAAAGAAAAAGAATTAGATGAGCTTCCCAAAACAGAACAGGTACCTGTCAAAAAATTTTTAACTGCCAGCTTCACATAAGACTAAAACAAAATCCATGACTCTAGAATTTATCCTGAGATGATCAAATACCTGGAATTCGTTCATTCAGAGTTACAGGGATGTTTTGCTGATCTATGCTAGAACAGGTAATGTATAGTAATATCATATCCTTTTTATCCAAAAGGATAAAAACACTCAGCCTGGCGGTTGGGGAACAGGTGAGGAAGTGGGGGAAATGCAGCACAGAATAGGTAGAGAGGTAGTACAGGAATACCTGGCTACTCTGGATGAATTCAAGTCTCCAGGACCAGATGAATTGCATCCTAGGATTTTAAAAGAACTAGCAGAGGTCATTGCGGAACCTCTTGCTATAATCTTTGAAAACTCTAGGCGGACAGGAGAAGTTCCGGCAGACTGGAGGAGGGCAAATGTTGTCCCCATCTTCAAGAAGGGAAAAAAAGAGGACTCAAATAATTATCGCCCAGTCAGCCTGACATCAGTACCTGGAAAGATCCTGGAGCAGATCATCAAACAGTCAGTTTCTAATCACTTAGAAAACAATGCCGTAATTACGAAAAGTCAACATGGATTTCTCAAAAATAAGTTATGCCAGACTAATCTTATCTCTTTTTATGACAGAGTTACTTGCTTGATAGATGAAGGGAATGCTGTGGACATAGTATATCTTGATTTCAGTAAGGCCTTTGACAAAGTTCCCCATGACATTCTTGCAAAGAAGCTAGTAAGATGTGGGCTGGACAGGGCTACTGTCAGGTGGATTTGTAACTGGTTGACTGACTGTACCCAAAGGGTGGTCACCAATGGCAGATTCTCATCCTGGAGAGAAGTGACTAGTGGGGTGCCACAGGGTTCTGTCCTGGGCCCGGTGCTGTTCAATATCTTCATTAATGACTTGGATGAAGGAATAGAGGGCACGCTGATCGAATTTGCAGATGACACCAAATTGGGAGGGGTTGCTAACACGCCAGATGACAGGATCAAAATTCAAAAGGACCTGGACAGATTGGAGAGCTGGGCCAAGGCTAACAAAATGAATTTCAACAGAGAGAAATGTAAGGTCCTACACTTAGGCAGAAAAAATGGTATGCAGAAATATAGGATGGGGGACACGTGGCTGGCTAACAGTACGTGTGAAAGGGAACTAGGAGTCTTAATAGACTACAAGCTGAACATGAGTCAGCAGTGTGATGCGGCAGCCAAGAAAGCCAACACAATTCTTGGTTGAATCAATAGGAGTATGGTGTCTAGATCGAGGGAGGTATTGGTACCACTTTATTCTGCTTTGGTTAGACCTCATTTGGAATACTATGTCCAGTTCTGGGCACCCCAATTCAAGAAGGATATGGATAAGCTGGAGCAGGTCCAGAGGAGGGCAACCAAAATGGTGAGGGGTCTGGAAGCCATGCCCCATGAGGACAGACTTAGAGAGCTGGGTATGTTTAGTCTGCAGAAGAGAAGGTTGAGAGGGGACATGATAGCCATGTTTAAATATTTGAAGGGACGTCATGTCGAGGAGGGAGTGGGCTTGTTTTCTCCTGCTCTTGAGACCAGGACAAGGAGCAATGGATACAAGCTGCAGGAGGGGAGATTCCACCTGAACCTCAGGAGGAATTTCCTGACGGTCAGGACTGTCCTGCAGTGGAATGTGCTGCCATGGAGTGTGGTGGAGTCTCCTTCTTTGGAGGTTTTTAAGTGGAGGCTGGATGGCCACTTGTCAGGAGTGCTTTGAGGGTTTTCCTGCATGGCAGGGGGTTGGACTGGATGGCCCTTGTGGTCTCTTCCAACTCTACATTTCTGTGATTCTATGATAGTGTTTTAAGTGCTTTGCTGAATTATTGAGTGTGCCATGACTAAAACTATCTTCCAAGTTTCTAATCTCATAGTGAGAACAGTGCTCTCTCTGGAGTTACCTGAAACCTCAAATGTCCTATTGAGAGCTGAAATAGTGTTCCTTGCTGCAAAGAGCAGTTCCATTTATAGACTTTCATCCAGTTTTCATAGTGTCTGTCAAATCTGTATAGCAGTAAAATGGAGCTGAATGATACTTCATGTAAACAGTACATGTATGAATAACTTAGATTTTTAACTACTACAAGGGGCTAAGTAGTTCTTTTCCAAAGCACTGTCTCTTCAGCTTCAAGAATTACTGGTCTTTTTTTCCACTTGGCAGCCAGATGGGTTTTTCTGCCACTTAACACTGTTCATGACTACACCAGCAGCCAATGTTTACAGGCTTCAGTTTACAACACCACGGTCTAATAAAACAGGAGTGATTTCATGAATTTCTATATATACCTTGAAGGTTTGGGAAATATCAAAATATGTTAAAGTCTTTTTTTAAACAGATAATAAAAGTTATAACACTGTATTACAATAAACAATGTACATCACACCTATTTCAAAAATTATTCATTTTGGTTTAACCAAACATTAAGATATGATAACTGAAAATGACCTATGACACCCTCTTCAAACAATAAAAATAAAGCTCCACAGTTTAAATAGGCTTACCCTGTTATAGCTTTGCCTTAATGGGACCTTCTTCCACTGACATTGGAAGGGTGCAGGGCATTTTGACATTAATCAGTTAAGTGCCCCCATTTTCATGATACTTGGTTACCTCCCGGGAAAAGAATGAAATACAATGCAGACATGTGCAGTAGGTGGGAAGATGAGTGAAACTGTGTGCTTTTATTTGGCTATAATGCATAGGTCCAAGAATTCTACCCTTAAAGGCACAGCAAAAATAATTTTAAACAAAGTAATTCTGTAACTTCAAAAAAAGAGGATTTAAAACATTTTTGGTATAAAGAGAATTAAAAATCTTCTAGCAAAATCACAGTAATTCTTGCTAAACTAAAAAGGTGTTCAGATACAAACATCAACATTTCTTCTATTTGAGGAGTAATGACTAGCCAATGTAATGACTCTAGCTCAAAGTATATTCACAGAGGCCCGTGGCATCTTCATATAAAAACTGGAAAATAATAGCAAAGTCTTATCCACAGTTAATATTCTTTCTACTTTCCAAGCAACAAATATGAAGTACATTAGTTAACAACCCTTAGAAGCTCATCTGCAAGTAATTTAACCCCTAAATTGTAACAAGAAAAAATAGCAGTGAACCTCAAAGTTAAGTATTTCCACTTGCCTCTTCCACAACATGTCAAAAGCTTTCAGTCCTATTTTATCTCAAGCACAGCTTCCTGTGCCATAAAAATATGTGGTTATTATGAAAGAACATTAATGAAAAGAAACCAACTTCATACTGTAGTTTACAAAGCAGACTAGTTCCCATGGTCATACTCACAATTAACTACAGCTTACTAAATTAACATCGCACACTAAGCTGTTAAATCTAACATTTAATCAAATGATTAAACCTAACTGTTACTATGCTGGCTAGGGATGGCTGCAGTAAAATGATTTGCAACAGCCCATGGATACCTAATAAATGCTGAAAGCAATTTATTTGAACATAATTTTGGCAGGACAGGAAAAAGTATAGGCAATAATGAGAGAGCCAGTATGGTGTACTGGTTTGAGCATTGGACTATGGATTCTGGAGACCAGGGTTCAAATCCTCACTTGGCCATGAAAACCAAGTGGGTGACCTTGGGCACATCATATTCTCTCAGTCCCAGAAAAGGCAAAAACAAACCACTTCTGAATAAATCTTGCCAAGAAAACCCCATGATAGGTTCACCTTAGGGTTGCCCTAAGTTGGAAACAACTTGAAAGCACACAACAACACAAGCAGTATTGGCATCTCCCAGAATCCAATAAAATCACTCACATTTTTCTTCATGGTTCTGTGGTACTCTAACTAACGAACCTCTCTCAGGTCATTGTGTTTTGATAGCTGCTTGGTTAGGCAGCAAAACTAAACAAATATACACAGACTGAATGCTTTGAATACTAAGGAGACACTGTAAGATCTAAAGTCCCTCTCCACAAGCAAAAATATATTTTAAAAGTATGCTGATAAAAACAAATAACCACCATGACAAATGAAATCCTCTTGAATTTGGAATTAGGTTGTGCTATTTATTGAAACTGAGATTGTTCAACACTACTAAAGGGGGTAACAACTGCCCAAAAGAGATTATTCTGAGTAGTAACTCTCAATCTTTATAGCACTTGCACAGCTATAAAAACAGACCTGCAGCTCAAAAAATAATTTTGCACAAGAGCCATTTAGCAATTCTCATCCAAGTATTCCAAAATTAACAGTCCCTTAAATGAGTATCAATAGAACCACATTTCATAAAGCCAAGTGAAGGACATCTGAAGAGCAATATTTCTTAATGGTAATTAATTATAAAAGCACCAAGATTCTCAAACCATGAAGAACCAAGCTCACTCAAAGAGCTCAAAATATTTTGTTAAATATCTTGCATTAAAGTAAGTAAACTCCAAAAAAGGTAAAGGCACAATTTATTATCTGCTATACGTAAGAAAACTGGCATAAATGGGATGCAATACTGTTGGTAACAACTGGGTTGCAATTAGACACTTGCCTGTTTACCAGTAGGGAACAAGAGTTGTCTCAAAGCAACTAGCTATGTACTGCCTGTTGTAAAGCTGAAGTCCCTTTAAAGATAGCACTGAATGAAAGTGGCTGCTCAAAGGATTCTGCTTCTGCCTTCCAGCCTCAGAATGCATTTTAATACATGAAGCACAACTTATGTTTATTATCCACATACATAGAGCAAACACTGGATATGCTCTTCCTTCTCTCAGGAGAAACAGTCTCCTCTACTGAAGAAAAGAGGAAGGGCAGCAGTATTGTTTTGTGCGTGTGTGTGTGTGTGTGTTGAAAGACATGACAAGATCACACTTAAGAACTCTGGCAACACTAGAATAATTAATCCCAAGTCCTCAATGCTTTTCACTCTCACTTTTGTGTTTCACAGTGACTAACACAGAACTGACTATTTTGCTTGTTTTGCTCACTGAAATTAAACATGCAAATTTGCCACTTCTCTGGGTGACTCAAGCAAGTACACAAACTTCAACCTACACGGTTATAAGACAGTTGCATATATGTGGTGCTCTCCTGCCCTCAAAAATTCTAAACAGCTTTTAAGGGAGAAGCTGAGTTGCACAGCTCAAGAGCCAGTGCGTGGTTAGCCACTTTTATATCTGGATGCTGGTACACCTGAATCTCCCTTATGCTTTAAGACTACTGAATTAAGGTAGAATATACATGTGCATGGTGGATAATATAGCAGCTTTGAACACCACTGTTGCTAGGTTTCTGTGTTCAAGTGGCAAAGGATCTTTTCATGTAATTAGCTTCCTGTTCTTGAATGAGATAAATCATCAACAACAAACTCTTCTACCTTTAGTGTCAACGAAATAGCAGCAGAGTGTGCAAGCAAGCAACCAGAGAAATCTGGTGGACACAAACCACTTTAGTAATTAGGTCCCAGACTGAAGAGTAACACCTATCCCTCAATCATTTGAGGAAACACTCCTTTTAAGTTCTGGTATACTGATACTAACAACTGAGATGACAGAATTCTGAGAAGACAGAATTGACTGTATCATTTTGAAGCATCAAAAGAAGTCTTTGTGTACTACTACCCTGGTGAGACACAGTGGTGAAATGGTGTACACAAGCTGTTCTTATATCCTAATGTACGCATATATTAGGCCTTAATGATTTTGACTTTGCACCCTTATGTGTCTAGTCATTCCTTTGTGATAAGGAGACACTATGAATACACTCTCGTATTATTTCTTAATAGTGTAGCAATTCAGAAAAGTAGTTTGACATATTTTAAATACTGATTTCAGACTTCAGTGCTGCACTACCGGAACTATAGGCACCAAACATTTGCTCTAAAACATCTGCTAAAGAAATAGTAAAATAAACCAAATAATACAATTTACTTACGTGTTACACAGAAAAGCACTCAAGAATTCTATTACCTTGTCTTTTGACTGTCCCTGCCGAGCTATAGCATCGTATTTTATTTTTCCTTCTGCATCGACTTGAACAGCTAACGCGTTGGACATTTTCTTTTTCGGCCCATGTCCAGAGGATATTGGGCAACATGGATTTCTGGAAAAGCACCTCCATCTCCAAAATCCTATAGAGAAACAAAAGCAGAAATGATTAAGGTATGGACAATAGAGGGAAAAAGCAGTATACAGTAGAGTCCCGGTTATCCGACCTTCCGGATTAACTGATGTCATGGCTGCCTGGGGGCGTGGCTGTAGGCATTTCCACGCTCCCAGACATGCCCAGATACGCCCCCAAAATGGCGGCCACCACGGGCCTCCGGCTAATCCGACATTTCGGTTATCCAACCCTCCGCCCGCCCGTTTAGGTCGGATAACTGAGACTCTACTGTAATTAGTTTTGTAATGTTCATTCAAATGTATTAAGTTATGTCTGAGATCTGGTATTATCTGATATACTTTTGGCATACCCCCAACCTGGGTAAGATACCACAACTTCTGATCCCCTCTCAATTAGCCTTACCCCCTCCCCCCACTCCCTAACAAAATGCTGGTGAAATCCCATTAGGTGTCTTATCATGGCATATAAGAGGTTCTTCACCAAGAAATGCAAGGGATGATCTGCTTAAGCATAAGAAATAACTGGACTGTTCGTCAGTTTTTAAGCTATGATACAAAACTAAGGGTATGATTCTAAACAAATTTACTCAATCAAATTTGCAAGCACTGGACTAATATTTGAGAAATCACACTTCAGAATAGGGTCCCCATGCAGAAACTATAAATCTCACATTTCCAGAATGCTCAGCAAAGTATTTTTAAGCATGTCCCCCCCACAAAAAATCTGATTTTTAATTTCGTACACTCCAAAGCCACAAACTATGTCACAAAATCAGCGTTCCATGCAGTAATTGATTCAAATGAGATTGAGTGGAAATACCTTCCGAGGACAAATTAATAATGAAAAATTAGTTAAGAGAACCAGGAAAGCTATTCAGACCAAAATACATCAAGATACTAATGCAGATAAAACATGCAGATAACAGCGGTTGTTTGATTAAAAGCAGTAAATATTTAAATGGAGTATCTGAGAAGATATGATATTATCAACTGTTTCTGCTTATGAAATTGTTGCCTTGCATTATGCTCTTCAAAAAGTATTGCAATGCAGGATGCCCAGTTTTCACCATGCTTCCCTAAACCCCACAAAAAGTTGTTCCCAGGGCTGGGAAACCCTTCCAACCAGCACTGGATACAGCAAAAAGGAGCAACAATAAATAAGGAAGACTGGTGAACCCCAGGTACCTCACCTTGCATAAGCAGCAGCATTTCTTGCTAGCAAAAAGCCACCATAAACTACTATATAGTAAGAAATATGAGAAGAAAAATGAGGCAGGCAATAAGAAGCATAAAAAGCACAGTCAAAAATGACAGTTGTTTCCACCATCAACGTTGAGAAGGAAAAATGGAATTGAACTAGATATGCCTCCTGAAAACAGACATTTCAAAATGTCAGTTTGTTTTTGTTTACTTTTGTGCCAAAGTACACATCTTTTATACTTTGCTGAGTATCTTGTGTTCATCAAGTGATAACAAAGCCAATTAAATTCATTTCAAACGCAGGTTGAATTCCATTTTAACTCCATTTCTACAAAATGTGAAAAGTCAAAGGCAGGTGAAGGTATATTTCTCTGACGCACTATATAAAGTGATAGATATACTGGAAATACCTATCAAAACCCTTGCAAAAATTAGTGAGATTATGGATACAGCTGTACCACTTTCAGATCACCTTGGCCAGGATCCTGTTAACGCAAATCAAATGTATAATATTTCATTATGTTAGCAGTGGTACTTTTCCCGTATGGGGTGTAGGAGACAGCAGGAGGGAAAGCTATCAGGCTGAAGCTGCCTGTTTCTTCAATTCATGGCTTGGAGGAGGGGTCTTTGGAGTCAAGATAGTTTCGAAGGTTTGGCTTGGTGTTTGTGCTACAGGACGCAACTGTTTTCCAATGCCTACCTCTCCCAGAACTTCTTTGGCTCTTGGGACTGTCACTCTATCCACGGAACCCATGCAGTGGGGAAACAGGCAGTTTCAACCTGGCAGCCTTTTCTCCTGCCGCTGCCACCTTTTAATTCCTATCCATGTCACCATTATGACCACAGCCCTTTTTACCCTGTTGTCACTTCATTTATTGATGGCATAGCTACACCAGTGAAGCCAGCAGAATTGTAGCCTTTGGGAGAAAATAAGCAAATTTTCCTCCTGCCACTTGCAACAAGCCAGCCAGTAGCTTAGGAAAGAGGGAGTACTTTCAATAACAATTTGAAAGAATAAATGATGAAATACTGCCAGCTATTTCAAATTAACATATGCTATTCAGTATAGATATTATAAAAATATAGATATTATAAAAACAGAAGCAGGGACACAAAGAGATGGACTGAAATACTTGGATACTTTGTATGTCAACAGCAAAAGGTGATTTGTTTAACTAGCATTTACTTCAAACGACAACTTAGTGATGGTAAGTGCTCTACTTACTCCTTTTTTTAAAAAAATGCAGTATCTCAAATGATCTAAGTTATTTTAAAGCTCTTAAAAATTAGGGCAATGAAAGAGAATGCACACCTTATAACTTATTACATTACTGAAAGATGTCTAGAAACTGGCCTGGATCTAGAGAACAGTACAATGTGCCCTCTGTATATATGAGGTTCTGTTCTAGGAACACACTTGTAAAACAAAAAAAGCAAATGCTTGCGTCTCATTATCTTTAACGGATGCAAAGTGTGCACACCTGTGGCAGCGCTACATGTGTCTGTTGTGTCCACTGACAATAAAGTATGTGATGTTTCACTTCACTATGCCAAGGTCAAACAAGAGGGTGCGCTGTATATGCAAAGCACCACTTCTTGTACTACATGGGATCCTGGCTCAGATGATCCCTTTTTGGGAAGACAAGGTAGGGGGCGGGCAATGGTGAGTGTGAATGATGGGAACACTGTGCTTTTCCAGATCCATGGGACTGTGATGGGGACCATAGTTTCAGCATCCTTAGATTTACTCCCTTCAAGTCATATGTCCTGGGTCAAATACAACCTATTTTCCTTCCCATGTATCTACCAGTTCAAAAGTTTCACACAGAAGACAACACGAGGTGCTCTTCATGATTAAGATTCTCAATGGATTAAGATATAAAATGCAGAATTTTATGAAGAGCAGTTATTAGTGCAATTCTATATAGAAGTTCTTCTGTTTTAAATGGAGTTTACTCTCAAATAAACATGCACAAATTACAGAATAAAAAATCATTATTAAAAGGGGAAACAAATAAGAAAACTGCCAAAAAAAGGGGGAGGGAGGAGGAGGAGGAGGAGGAGAGGGGAAAAGGGAAAGGATAACAGATATTTCTTGGAATCTTTTTTGTGTCTTCCACATGCACAAGTTCCTCTAAGGAAGCAACTAGACATTTTTGTCGGACACAGAAAGGCTGTATTCTATTCAAGGTTGCAGATGTAGAGTTCTGCATGTGAGGCCACTGCGCTTGAATGTGCAATTGTGAACTGTCAATTATTTTTGCCAACTGACGTACATGGGCATGATGGGCATCCACACTGTGTACTTATGTGCACAGCAGAGGCATAAGTACATTATTGCAGTGCTGCAATTTATTAATAAATGGCATTGTGCAACCACCACATAATTCCTAGAACATGAAGTTACATTTCATCTTGTCAGTGTAGGGTCTTGACTAGTATTTGTCAATTTAATACCAGTTGTCTTTTAGCAGATGTTTGTTTGTGATATATGGTATTATAGCATATTTATTTTGAGTTTGGTAATAATCTTGAAATAACTAAACCATATGTAGACTTTCTACAACACTTCTTTGCATGGTTCCCAAAGACATTTCTAAATGCATGACTGCTACTGACACCTAAAGCTTTTTTAGTACCCTTTGCAAATCATTAACATGCAGGCTGTCACAGCAGTCACATGAAGCATTTTATTTCCATTTCACACATGGGGGAACCAAAACCAGGAGATAATGACTTATCTAAGATCATGCAATAAATGGACAGTACAGATGGAATGTTAATCCAGGTCTCCAAGGACCAAATCCAACTTGAATTCACATATAACTCACCAAGCAAATGCAGTGCACTGTAGATGTCAGAATATCTGGAAACTTCAATGAACCCAACAATTCCTAGATTGAGGGCTGTATCTCAACCCTGTGCTTTGAGTAAAATCCAGCAATGCAAAGGCTTGCACAACAAGACATGCCCCTCTGCCCCTTGCCCTGCAACCCTTGCCCATTCCCATTGGATTCCTCAGAAGGAAATATTGGACAATGCACAGAGGATGGCAGGAGAGAATGAATATTTTTTCCCATACCATTAACAGAAGCTTTTTCATTAGTGGAAGGGCTAAATAGGATTCCACTTTTTTTAAACCACTTTTCATCATTCATAGACTGAATTTTTTGCAAATTTATTGCCGTGACAAAGGCACTCCAGCATCATTGAATTCTGTGAAAAAGGAGTATATACAGAATTTTAAATGTTTCTGTTTCATGTCAAATCATCCCTATAAAATGTTGTATTGCATGAAAACATACAAAAGAGTCTTTTGGCATCATTAGAGCAAGGGCCAGTCTAACTCTGTTTCCAACAGAGGTCAGACAAATAAGAAGTCTTAAGTATCAACTTCCCAGTAAATCTTTTTAAATATTTATTTATCTGTTTTTACGCAAAAGATCTTTAACACCAATTAACGTGAAGATAAACTAAATTTAAATTAAAACACTAAACACAAACTCATTAGAACACTACGTTACTGACTATAACATGCTAAAACACAAAAGTACTCTGACCCTCCAACCAAATTGTAATGAAAAAGAGAAAATAAGAAAAAAACAGAAAAATATTATTCTACCATTACAGATCCCTCTAAACAAACTACTCATAAGCATATCCACAAACCACTGCACTGTTTGATTTCTTATTGCCCCCAAAATCCATAAATGGTTTCCAATCTCTCAAAATATCTTCAATTGGCTTTCCTTTAAAACCCACATTATTTTGGCCATTTGGGATAATTCAGCAACTTTAACAATCCAGTCTTTTGTCACTGGCACTTTGGTCCATTTCCAGATTTATACAAATAGTATTTTTGAAGCTGTTATCACATAATGAAGGAGTCCAAATTTTTATCCATAATGGCCAACAAAACAAAACAAAACATTACAAAAGCTGTCTTTAAAATGTTTTACAGTAACATGTGAATCTTAGACCAATGGCTTTTCACATTTTTACATGTTCACAACCTGTGAAAAAAGGGGTCCACCTTGTCTTGACATCCTCAACAAAAGTCTGAAACATTCTTAGACATTTTCAAGAGCTTGTTTGGGGTTACGCAGCATTTATACCTCATCTTTTACATATTCTCCTTTAGATTACTACACAAAGTAAATTTTACCCAATACATTTTTTTTATCTACGGTTCAGCTGTGGGGCTGAGTGGGCAGCCACCAACAGGACACCTTGAGCACTGTCTAGGATTAATGTTTAAACAAATGGCAAATTAGAACATATCTGGAAAACACATATTATTGACTTTTTCACAAAAGAGAATATCCCACTTTTCAAAGGTTAAGTGAAACCATTATTCATAACTAGGACAGTGTACACTACTATTTACCTCCAACATTCGGGGTATCCATCCTTTCCGGTAACCGTAAGGGGGAGGTTCCCTTCGTGATGACACCAATGCAGTCTGTCTTACTCGTTGTGATCTTGCTCGCTCTTCTAATTCCAACTGGTCTTGAGATAGTTGAGTTGGTGCTGGTAAAAAACTAAGCAAAAACAGAAGAAAAATGAGTATTTGTTTATAACATTAGAAAACACATGCAATATCCTTTTTGCTATCAAAGACTTTGTTTGACAAAGAAACTACATTTCTGTCTTTGCTTATGACAGACTACAATATTAGTGCAGTCCTGATCTCTTCAGCAAGCTGGCATTTGCAGGTAGGGAGAAAAAGCTAATCTGTACTGTTTTGAGGATTTCTGTACATTATCATCAAATGGAGAACTATGCCAGCTTTTTTACAGACCATGCTATTCATGAATCTATAGATTTTGGTGGGCATTAGGTGTGCACAGAGATGTGAAAGCGGGGGAAGATTTCAGAAAAATATTTTCCCAATTTCTCCTTGCAGGATAAATTTTCAGCTCTTCCAGTGGAAACTTTGGAACTTTGAAGAAAATAAGAAAAAAAATCCTGATGAAATAGTTTCTCTTTTGAACTGAGTGAAATATTTTTATTCACTCAAAATGCCATGAATAGCATCTTATGTAAGACAGAATTAACAAACAGAAATTCCAGCATATACACGGAACATAGACAACACTCAGATTCAAGATGCATTTTGGACCTAATAGGTTCTGCTATGTTCATGTAAGGAGCATTTATGGGGGCCTTTATACTGCTTGTGATGATAATTTTTTCAGTATTTTCAATGCTAACTTAAACTTTATTTCCAAATATGCTATAACCTCTCTTTAAGACTGTGATTTCATGAGTCTATTCTGACTGAAAAAAAAAGAAAAGAGAATCTATTCTGTCTGAATACACCTTTTTTAAAAAACAAAGTTCATGATTTGTTTCCCTTTTCCCTGCAGCGTGGTGCAGTGGTTTCAGCAATGGTGTACAACTCTGGGGACCATGGTTAAAATCCTTGCCTAGCAATGAAAACCCACTGGGTGACCTTAGGCACAAGATGGCACAGGCACAAGATGGCACAGGCAAACCCCCTCTGAACAAATTCTGCCCAGAAAACCCCATGATAGGTTCACCTTAGGGTCGCAGTAAGTCAGAAACCCCTTGAAAGCTTACAACAACAATTACCTCTCATATGACAAAACTAAGATGCATGTACTTAGGTAACAAAGTGCAGCAGTTCACAGCTCACACGTATTTACAATTTTACTCATTCCAAACTATGGATCTTATATTTTAAAATATCATAAATACACCCAATAGTTTACAGTCTGCCCTCCACATTTGCAAGAGTCAGGGACACAGAACCCTTGCAAAAGTAGAAAAATTGTGAATAAAAGTCATTTCCACTCCTAGGGATAACTGACCTTGGCAGTGCCATTGACTAATCCAGCTCCTACCACCCTAATTCCCCCTCCTTCCCTGTCTCTTGTCGTCCAACAGCACCTTCTCTGCCTTCTCTTACTTCCCACCATAAGAACCACATCTAAGCTCTTTCCCACTTTCCCCCTTTCTTTCCCTCCAACAGTACCTCCTCTGCCTTCTCTTACTCCCCACTCAATGATCCACTTCTGGCCTCACTTCCCATCTTTCCCTCTTTCTCTTCCTCCCACTCCATCCTTCACATTTAAGCCTCTTCCCATCTTTCCCCCTTTGTCCCTTCTACCAACAACACCTCCTCTGTTTTTTCCTCCTGCTTTCCAACCTATAATCCACCTTTAAGTACCACTTCTCATCTTTTCTTCTTTATCCAAAAGCACCTCTTGTGCCTTCTTTCACTGTGCGAGAGGGAGAGGAAGGGGGAGAAGCAATTCACTTGTAAGTAATCCAATTCGTGAAACAGAAACTTGGGAAAGTGGAGGGCCAACTGCAATGACATAGGTTATAAATGAAACAATTATGTTGTTAAAGGAGTAAAATTAAGTTTAATATGAAAATAAATCTTGCATATATTTCAGTTTTCCCCAATGAAGCCCCCAATGGCTTCAAAATTTCTGGAAATTTCACATATCTAAGAATTAAACTTTATGTGTTACTTATCTCTCCAAACCCCAAGTTGTATGGTATGCATACAAATTGGCTCAGCTGCTGGATTCACAATGGGCTTTCTACACAGACATTCAGAAGCAGCAAGCATCTCATTGCTTCAGTGTCACAGATTTTAAGAGAAATTAACCTCTTCTTCTGAACCCCTTTCTCCATAACAGAAGCAGGGAGAAAAAGGGAGGCCAGAAAGGTTTTTCTCCTCATGCTGGCCTTTCAGAGTCAGATACTGTCCTTAAGAACATGGTCAATGACTACTACTGGCAACTACGCTCATGAATTCTATTTGCTACCACAGTTGCTTCATTGGAAGTGGCTCCCTTGAAGAGCTGGTATTCAACTGGGGAAACGCATTCCACATTTTAGAACTGGTTTCCCATGCAGAAAACAAACATATTACAATGGTTTGAGTGCTGGACTAGCACTCTGGAGATCAGTGTTCAAATTGCTGCTCTCCCATAGAAACTCACTGGTGACTTTGGACAAGTGACACTTCCTCAGCTTCAGAGAAAGGAAAAGGCAATGTGATAGGTTTGCCTTGGTGTGCCATAAGTCAGAAACTCAACAAAAATATATATATGAACAATATGCACTGGTGCAATGCATTTTCTGGCATGCTAAACAGAAAGTAGGACTGCCTGTCCTCTTTAAGTATGAAGATAACAGGTTCCATGAACAGCAGATCTATTGATTAACGGTGAATCTTAGGAGTTTTGGGTGGAGTTTTTCAGCCCTATTTTAAAATGCCACAGATTGAGGTCTGGTACCTTTTTTAAAATGAAACACGTGCTTTACCACTGAGCAACCACTGATGCCGCAGTTACACGTCTGAACCAATCTGTTATTACGTGGACTAAAATCTCATGCGACCGAAAGCGTCTAGGACTAAAGCCTTGGGCCGTCAAAGAGGCCAATCCAATCCTACTTTAGGTTACAATAGGCCCCTGTTTATCTTTATTGAGCAGCTAAGACCTTCGCCGCTTCGTTTCTAGAGAGTTGGCCTCTCACACAAATGGTGCGTAGAAAACCATCACTGCCCGCGTAACTGACGTCTTTGCTTTAGAAAACACTCTGCCAGCGTTACTAAGCGCACTGGAAGAAAGAAAGGCCACCCACTAAAACACCAAGGCCGGTGGACTGACTTCTAAGGAAAACGTCCATAACGGCCTAGGCACCCCTAACGCATTTTCCCTTTAAACGAAACAGCTTCATAATCCACGACGGTAAAGATATAGATGGGTCTCCGTTAAAAATCAAAAGAACTCGGGGAAGAGGGCGACAATCTGCTCTCATTTCCTAATAAGCTCCCGCTTCGCACCACGAAACCAACCTGGTCAGCGCCATCTTGCCGTTCTTCTTCCTCCTCCTTCGTGGGTCCGGCACCGAATAACAGCCTCAACTGACCTCGCCTGGAAGCCAGAGGCACGCTGGGAATTGTAGTGTTCACGCGGATGTCGGTTACGGATCGGAGCGCACGCGCTTAATTTGCGCATGCGCTCCAGTGGGCGGGTGAACTGAGAGCGCTGCAATGTTTTAATGCTTTTTGGTGTTTTTTTTTTAACAAGGACGCTCGGCCGTTTGTATTGCAGTGTCCTCTTTCCTCTTCTCCTCTTCTCTCTCTCCTCGGGATAAAACAGAAAGCTTGAAAAAGAAGCATGCGGAGATTGGAAAGTGTTGGTTCAAAGGAAATTTTAAAAGGCTGATAGCATTCTTCAGTGAGTGGCTTCAGCGCACATCTCCTTTTAGAATGGAACCTAATGGGGGAAAAAATCCCAATCGGTTGGAATGAAGGGGCTCACTCCCTCTGAATGAGGCAAGAAAGCCTTTATATATAAGGATTGATCCTGGAGCACAGAGGACCTGGTCTATTTTGAAAGTAGCGAGAATGGGAATTGCCAACAGGTGGAAACGTGTAGGTGGGCTCAGAGGATTCCTTAGATTGCATTTGACATTTTCTGCAATACTAAATTCACTGACAATATAATCCCCTGCAAGTAGTCCTGTTAGATTGGGTAGGCTTTACTGAGGTGAAACAAAAGTCTGAAGCTGCACAACGTACTTAGTAGGAACATAGAATGCCAGAAGCATGTATGAGGGGAAGCTGGAATTTGTAAAACAAGAAATGGAATGCATAAATGTAACCATACTTGGTGTGAACAAGCTAAAGTGGGCAGCAATGGGATATTTTCAATCAGATAATTACACTATGTTTTACTCTGGAAATGAAAATCGAAGAAGAAATGGAGTGGCATTAATCGTGAGGCAAAAGCAATCGGGGATGTAATGCAAAGTCTGACCAAATAATATCAATGAGACTCCAGGGAAAACCTATTACTATCATCAGGATACAAGTTAATGTTCCCACTACAAAGGCCAGATGAGGAAGTAATTAAAAGATTCTACAACAGGCGTCCAGGAGAAAATTGATCACACACTGAAACAGGACATGTTGATAATCATGTGATTGGAATGCAAAAGTAGGAAATGGAGCAAGAACTTGGCCTAGGATCAAGAACAAAAGCAGGAAAGTGACTTATCAAATTTTGCACATCTGTACACATGGACACTACCAGATAGCCAACACAGAAATCACATAGACTATATAATTAGAATCAGAAGATGGAGAGGCGCCATTTTCTCAGCAAAACCAAGTCCAGGAATGTGGCACAGACCACGAACTGCTAATATCAAAAATTAGAATAAAGCTAAGGAAGAATATGAAGTCCATGATTGTGCCAAAATATAACGTGAAGAACATCCTTGTAGAGTTTTAACACCGTATAAAGAGTAGAGTTGCACTACTAAGATAACTGACAAGGAACCAGAAGAACTCTGGATTGAAACCAGGACATTGCCGAGAAAGCAAGCAAGCTAAAAGACACTTAAAAAAAAAAAAACTTCATGGGATGACAGATTAAACTCTTCAGATGGTTAAGAACAGACTAGAAGCAAGAGATGATGAAAACAGGGTCAGAATTCTGAATACAACTGTTCAGTGGCTTGTATATAGGGACAAAGAGAACTTTTATAATAATCAATGCACAAAAAAAAAAGACAATGGTAGAACAAGAGACAACTTCCACGGGATCTAACACATTAAAGGGAAGTTCAAACCAAGGATAGGAATGTTGTCTGACGAACAGGACAAAGCACTATAGGATCAGGGCAAAATAAAAAGTGGATGGAAACAGTACACTGAGGAACTACGCAGAAGAGGTGGAATGATGATGGATTCCTTCAAGGAAGAATCATTTGAAGATGAGCCCATAGTTTTAGAAAATGAAGTAGAATAGACCCTCATAGTACTTTGGAGAAATAAATCACCAGAAATGACAAATATGACAAATCAATAGAGTTGTTTCAGACTATAGAGATGTAATCAATTGCAATTATAACATAAATCTGTCGACAAATATGGAATACAGAACAGTGATGCGTACACACTGGAAACATTCAATATATATTCCAATCCCCAAAGAAGGAAGATACCAGGGATTATAGTAACTGCCAGACAATTGCATAATAGGACAATTAACTCCTTGTCAAAAGTAAGATGAAGACTTTCAAAAAATAATGTGATGAGTAAAAACTATAATATGGGGTAGGCTATTATGGCAGGTCTGATGGCCATTGTATGGCCCAGGAGCCTCTGTGGGCTGCCTGAACTGTAAAAACCCCCCCCAAAACCCATATTTTTTCCCTTTTCATATATTAAACATTAAAGGGAGGCCTAGAAGCCTATTTAGAAGTTAAATTATCACACCTGGAGACTTCGAGGATGGCAATTCATTCTTCTTTGAGACAGAAAAAATTTAGTCCAGGTCTTACAGAAATTTTGAGGGCCATGAGAATATTGTTGAGTGTGCCCACCCTTCCTTTAATAGGAAACATTTAGAATGTATCTCAGTTAATGTATATCTTGTAAAACATAATATGAAGTGTTCCTTTGTGAATATATTTTTGAAATATGTGAATTTGTGAGGAAAACTGCAGCGTAAAATTTTGGCTGTTTTTCACAAAGAAAGCATTCTTTCTCTGTGGTTTGGAATTATCTCTGAAGTTTTAAGATACTCACATTTTCAGTTCAGATGTTAAACAATGGTAACTTAAGTTATTTCTTAAGTATAGTCACGTGAAGGAGCTCTAGTCACTGTAACTAAGGCCATTTCTGCACTAGGCTGTTATAGCGCTATTATACCACTTTCAACATCCTATGGAATCCTGGGGTTTGCCATTTAGGGAGGGGATTTGAGACCTTGAGCCCCCTATCTAAACTGCAAACCCCAGGGTTCCATAGGGTGTTGAAAGTTGTATAATAGTGCTATAACAATCTATTGTAGAAATGGCCTAAGAATCCGTCAGTTTAGCTTTAATAGTTACTTAGTGTTCTGGAGCACACGGCATCATTACATGCCATGCATGGCCCCTACCTCCAGATTCCAGCTGCCATTGCTCTGGTCTTTGAGGGAGAGAAGAGCAGCCAGCATTTGCTTGTTTTAATCCACTGAGTCAGTGCCATACCCTCTTCCTTGTGTGTCCTGTCTTATTTAAACTCTAATTCTGAGGGCAGGGAACTGTCAAATTAACAATGTATAAATAACAATGAAGTATAAATACTTAAATACATTATAGAAATGTAGGACTTGCAATTCCAGATTTAGGCTTTTTAGTAAGGAACCAGAAGAAGTTGATTATTTTGAATCAGTGGAACAGATGCTGATAGGCCTTCCTTTCAGTCAAGACTTGCGATCCAGTAATTAAAGGAGAAAAGTGGATTAGGAGTCCAGGCCAATCATGTTTAACATATAATAGCAATAAACTGGAATAACAGGCAAGGCAGTGCCAAACTTCTTACATTTTCTATGAAAGCTAGCTGCACAGTGAGAACTCAGTTTTAAAGCAGAATTACGATCCCAGAATACTCCAAGGTTTAGTGACATGCAAGACAGGAATAGTGGCTGTGAATTATTGGACACTGCTTCCTTCTTAAGGGGAGATGAAAGAAAGAATTATCCTGTAGCCAAGGACATTGTTTGGGATTTTAGAGATGGCTGCTAAGGAGCATGCATGCTTATGTCTGTCTGGCTGCATACTCCATACAATATGCATGATTACAAGTAAACCAGTCTTAGAAAATGTGCATTAACTTTCCAGTACTCTTTCTTCAGTAAGAAACTGGACCCATGAATGTTTGCCCGTGAAACCTTGTCCCAAGGCAGAGATGTGCAAAGCAGATTTATTAGTGCCCTAGAACTGGTGTATCTCCACTGACAGTGTTACTGCTCAGTAATATTTTCCTTTCTCTTCTTTGATGCTTTCTCCTAGAAAATATATTTAAACTTTTTCAGAATCAGTTTATCATTATCATAATTATACTAGTGCAGCTTTAGAAAATAAATCAACTCTATCTTCCTGGAAATGGTGATGTTTGTCATTATTTTTCTTTCTGGTGACAGGGAGGCCTGAGTTAGAAGCCAGCTGTACAGGAAGCTTCATCGTTCACACCTGCAAATGTTTTCCCTTGTCATCAACACTTCCATTGTTCCTAATGAGCACATTTATCCTTGATTATCCACAGTGGTGGTAGAGAGAGGTTGAAAATATTCCAGTTTATTGAGAATTTTGATACTTGAATGTGAGCTGACTTGTGAGAGAAACTAACCAAGGTCTGAAATATGTGAGAAAGGGAAGCAAGTGTGGTATACAATGGCAGTTTGGTTGTTGTTGTATGCCTTCAAATTGTTTCTGACTTATGGCAATCCTAAGGTGACCCTATCATGGTGGTTTCTTGTCAAAGTTTGTCCAGAGAAGGTTTGCCATTGCTTTCCTTTGAAGCTGAGAGAGTGTGACTCGCCTGAAGTCACCCAGTGGGTTTTTGTGGGGGAGTGGGGATTTGAACCCTGGTCTCCAGAATCCCAGTCCAATGCTCATACCATTACACCATGTTGGCTTTAGGGCAGTTTGGCTAGAGGAGGTCAATGGGCAAAGTACTGTGTCTTTGTGATCTGAGTTCTTCTTACATCACAGATTCACAGTGTGAAATGGGCAGGGAACCTCATGTCCTAGAATGTTATCCATCCCTCCTGGAGTCCAGATATGACACTGTAGTGTTCCATAGATAGTCATGGACCTTTCTCCATGATTCCATCGTTTGGGGAAAACCTATACCAAATGATAGAATAATGGAGAAACTAACTTTAAGATCTTGTTACTGGCAGTAAGAGCTTTGAGCTAAAATGTATTTCCATTTTGATCTCACTACTGGAATTTAGTACACAATAACCTTTCTAAAAGTGAATTCACCCTTTCACATAAAATACCATTCCCAGCTCTTGGTGTAAAATATGCTTTGCAATTATTGCGCGTAGTCTTTCCTCATTCTTTCAATCTCTGTCTCTCTCCATTGTTAGTCTGCTGCTGAAATTTCATGGACAAGATTAGAAGGTCATTGGGGACAGAACTGCAGCTCATTCTCATGGTTATTACATTTATTACCATCCCATGAGGCTTTGCAAATATATTGTCTGCTCACCTATGTGCCTGGAAATGCCTTCAGAAAGACAAGGAGAGACAACATTTCATCTAGTGGGCTACCTGCTACTGGTAGCTGTAGATTTTGTCTTCACCTTAATAGTGGTTTACTAAGGGCATCCATTTGCGTTTCTCCATAGGGATTAGTGACAGTCATTCCATGGTAGGGGGAAAGGTAAAGATACGTAGTCAGAGGTCTACGGTGTAATGCCTAAATTTTACTATACTGATCCCAAGGCTTAGAACTGAAGTAGGAGCCTTTGCCTTGTCTCAGTTGTATCCCAAACTGTGGCCTGTTTAGTTTGTTGCATAAAACTCCATGAAAGTCTTAAGGCCTTTCCACACGACTGTTATAGTGCTATTATTCCACTTTCAACATCCCGTGGAATTCTGGATTTTGTAGTTTACTGAGGCCAAAGAGCTCTCTGGCTGAAAGTTCTAAGTGCCCCTCCTGAAACTGGAAACCCCAGGATTCCATGGGATGATGAAAGTGGAATAATAGCACTGTAACAGTGTAGCGTGGAAATGCCCTCAGAGAAAGGAGGTATCTTTTCCCTGCCCTTGGTTTTGTTTCACAGTTGATACTATAGCAGGTTTCTGTGCAGTACAAGTCTGATTGTTTTCCCTCCCTGTCTGTTAACATCTCTTATGGAAATTTTAAAGCATCTTTTATATTTTCCCTATTGTTGCATCTTTCTACAGTGAGCAGCTGTATTCTCTAGAAAAAGAATTCCAGGAAAAAAATTACATGTTTTTCTCCCTACTATGTACAATGGAGACTCTGTAAAATTGGTTGTCATTTCGCCAACCAAGCTGTTGCAATCTTCACAATGTCATTAACGTTAGCAAAGATTTGCTGTTGTTAACTGCCATCAAGTCAACTTTGACTTACAGTGATCCTGTCAATTAGAGACCTCCAGATCACTCTGTTGTCAACTGCTCTTCTCAGATCTTACAAATCCAGGGCTGTGGGTTCCTTGATGGAGTCCATCCATCAGTAATGGAGTCTTTCCTAGTGCTTTCTGCCTTACCAAACACTATTTTCTTTTCTAATGAGTCAAATCTTCTCATGATATGGCCAAAGTACAACAGTCTCAGCTTAATCATCTTGGCTTTTGGAGAGACTTCAGGCTTGATTTGCTCTAAGACCCATTTATTTGTCTTTTTGGTAGTCCATGGTATCAACAGAAGACTTTTCCAGCACCATATTTCAAACGAGTTGATTCTCTTCCTCTCAGCTTTCTTCACTTTCTTGTTTTCACATAGTGTAGGTTACTGCTGAATAATAATAATAATAATAATAATAATAATAATAATAATAATAATACAACTCGTCCATGACAGATAGATGTAGTATGGAGAATGAACAGCTTATGCAAGGTTCTCTTTTGGTTTGGCACAGTGGTGGTGCAAATATTTTAATCTAAGCAGTTTCTTCAACACCATTTTTACCCTTCTCTTGTTAGCCAGAAGTGAATCCTCATTTGTGCAAAGTACATTACTCATGATAGATGATTGATGTTGTCCAGGACCATCACTAAATCATCCACTTGGCAGCTAATGGATTTCACAGAGGACCTTTAGAGCACTATGATTTCATTTTAACTGTCATGGTTTTATCCTATACTATCACAGGGTTTATATTTTAGTGATGCACTAGAGCATTTTGGCTGAGGATTCTAAATACCCCTCCCTACATTTTAAAATCCCATGATTCCATAGGATAGTACTATGGCAGTTAAAATAAAGTGAAAACCAAGCAAATTTTTAGTTTAATATTGTTTCTAATCTTGTATATTTTGGTTATGTGTATTTGTCACTTTGCTTTATATTTATTGCATTCATTTTTATATTTCCATTTGGATATTTTTTTACAATTGTATTGCATGGTTTTACATTTGTATGCCTTCCTTCCTTCCTTCCTTCCTTCCTTCCTGTGTGTTTGTATTAGATTGTATATCTTCTGCAGGGTTGCTTTTTGTTGTTCTTCTAAAGTATCACGTATGTTAATGGTGTTAGATAAATAAATAAAGTAGAATCATAATATTGTTATCCTGTAGTGTGAAAGTGTTACCCTGTTTACTGGGGGTCCCATGAGGAACACCAAAATGTGCTCAACTATAAGTGGGGAAGATTAGCTCAGAGCACTGCTTTAGCGTTATGATAGGCAGGGTAACTTAGCAGGATCTTGTAACCCAGTGTTTACAGGGTCAGGCCAACGCAAGAAGCAGACTGGTTTGAAAAATAACTAATGATCTTTATTAAATACAGACAAACAGTGTATGCAACACACTCACACAAGTAGCTAAGGAAAATAAAGGTTGGAGTGGTATAGAGGGATTTTAAGAGGGATTGTTGAATTGGGTGATACGACACCTGTCCTGAAGCTTGAGTTCGTTGGTCTGGAGTCTCAGTGCGTGGGACTGAGGGGACAGCTTGCCAAACAAAGCGGCAGCAAGACTGGATGGAAATCCGGAGCGATCCGAGGTTGCTGCGGCCTCAGCTACTGGAGCTGAGGGGAAGGCTCGCCCAGCAAAGTGGCAGCAAGGCAGGATGGAACTCAGGAGTGATCCGAGGAAGGTCTCGGAATCAAGGGTTTTTATAGGGAGACGTGTGACTGCAGGCTACGCCTTACTCGGGGACAACAATGAGTTTTGGGTGCGAGACAATGTCTCTGAAAGGCCACAATTTAGCATGATTAAGTCTGAATTGACAAAGAGGTAGACTGTACGCAAATACTCAGTGCTTGGCCTTTAAGCTTCTGGCTTGCCAAGTTACCTGCTCGGGGCAGGGAGTCCTTTGTAAACAGCGTGCATACAGAATGAGGGTGTTTGCAGAGAAGTCTCCTAAAGCGGTGATCTAGCTATTTCTGGCCTGCCTGTATTGTCTTGGGATATTGCAGCGGTTGATGGCCGAGCCTAGTTCTGTGTTCGTCCGGGGGCCTCACAAACACATGGAGAGGGGTGGTGTGGTAAGGCCGAATTTTGGTATCAAAGTGGTATCTAAGGGTATCTCCAAGGAGGCCTAAACTGCAGTAACAAAAGGACCTTAAATTATGGTGGATAACTTCAGTGGCTGCTTGTCACAATGATTATTACCTCACATTGCCTTTTACTACCTGAAGAGTTCTGGAAACCAAGTCCTATGAAGAATGGCTTAGGGAACTGGTTATGTTTAGCTCGGAGAGAAGACTGAGGCTATTTCCGCACTACGCTATTGTAGTGCTATTGTTCCACCTTCAACATCCTGTGGAAGCCTGAGGTTTGCAGTTTAAGAAGGGGCCTAAACTGCGAATTCCAGGATTCCATAAGATGTTGAAAGTGGAATAATAGCGGTATAACAGTCTGGTACAGAATGGCCCGAGAGGTGATGTGATAGCCATTTTTTGAATATTTTGAAGGGATGCCATGTTGAAGATAGAGCAAGCTTGTTTTCTCCGCGCATTAGATAACGAACCAGTGGATTCAAACTGAAAGAAGGATATCGCCTAAATGTTAGGAAGAACTGCCTGACAGTAAGCGCAGTTCCACAGTGGAGTAGATTGCCTCTGAAGGAAGTGCAAGTCTTTAAACAAGAGGCTGGATGACTGTCCCTCAGGAGGAATTTCACATTGTTGTTAGATCTTGTTAGACGGCACAATATCAAATTGGCTTTTCATTTGTTACTACATATCACAGGGCGCAATCAGTAGCACAGGCTAATACTTGCTTACTCAAAAACAAACGATTATCTTATATCAGCATAGCTTTCTTCTCTATAGTGTGTTCAGGACTGAATTCCTCCCTAAAGCATCATACAGAGTTCCTGGAGGCTTTAAAACCTGGAAATCACAGAAGAAGAGGAGAGTAGCGGCAGGCGCAACTATTATCCGGTCAGCAACTTGTATCTCTAGATGAGAAAGAACGCAGGAGCGGTCTCTCCTCTCCCTTCCACACACTTACACAACTCAGAACACACATATTATTAAGCTTCACAGAAGAAGGTCAGCTGCTGAGGCGTGCGCGTTCTAAAGGACGAATTAAACAGAGGCGGCACAGGGCTGGCGGTTTCTGTGTGGCATCTCCCCCGTTCCCAGAATGAGATCGCCCAAAACGCCTGGACTGTAGTTCTCCAGGACCCAAGCGTCTTAAGGGATCCTAAGACTTTGGCGCCGCGGAGAAACTACAAGCTCCAGCATCCTTTGCGGGAGAAAGTCCTCGCTACGTGCGAAGACGAGGGGGAACCTTTCTATTTCGTCGCGCAGCCCGGGAAGCCGGTAAGTGCGGAGGACGCCGTGTACTGAGAGGTTGCGGAGGCTGGGATGAAGCGTTTCTGTGGGGAGGGAGTTTACATCTGTCGACACGGGGGGACTTAGAACGATTGAGTAACGAAAGGGAGCGAGAGTGCAGGCTTTTAAAGAGCCGGCGTGGAAGGCACTCTCTCCCCAGCCCGGTTATACAACTGCCCCGCGGCTTTCCGTCCTCGCCGTTGCGACCTCCTCGCCTGCCTGTGCTCGGCAATGCCCGCCAGTCCTCCCTACAAGACCTGCTTCCGTCACGACCACCCGCCGCGCAGCCAATCGGCGTCTCCCGCCCGCCTAAAAGGAGCCCGATCCTCCCACGAGCGCCGTTGCTCTTTGGCGTCGCATTGCCATTCGGGCTCCGTTTATTCCCGCTTTAGAGCTCCATCATTTATTGACCCCTGAAATCCAAACACTTGCACCCCCCTCAAAAGAAGTCCGCTTGAAATTTCCCTTCATGGACGTTAGCTTTCGGCTTTCTCATGTTCGCTTGTGGGGAACAAGGCAGAAAGAATATTTTTGTTCTGATATGTACATTATTTGTTTCACGCGATTCTTCTGACATTACGGGCATTTACACTAGACTGTTACAGTGCTGTTATTCCACTTTAAACACCCTGTGGGGCCTTTGAGGACCCTCCCTAAACGGCAAACCTCAAGATTCCACAGGAAGCTGAAAGTGGAACAATAGCACTACGGCCATTTCCGCACTAGCCTATTATAGCGCGATGATTCCACTTTCAACATCCCGAAACTGCAAACCCCAGGATTCCAGAGATGTTGAAAGTGGAATCATCGCACTATAACAGGCTAGTGCGGAAATGGCCTAGGTCTAAAGGTGTCTCAAGACATTATTCACAACAATCCACAGCAGACACAGCTAAAAATAAGTTGCGCTTAAGGCACGGTTAAACAGTATAATGTTAAAACAGCTGCTGAATTTATAAAAATAAAAGTTTTCTCAACAGGGAATGAGAAGTCAGCTTATAATGCCCACAAGATGGCTGTTCTTTCTCTGGAAATTCATGATAGAAAAATTAAATCTTCCATCCATTCTTAGCAGAGAGTAAGTGTAAGATATTGGCATTCTTGACATTTAAGTACCCAAGGAAGAGTAGTTTGAACATTTTTTCTCTCAAGCATTTATTTGAATATGTTTTCATGTGTGGACTTGAAAGCTGTTTCATGATTGCATTGGCCCCATATTAAACAAAATAGTTTTACACCCAAAGCTGAGATAAAATCAGCTATGGTTTTAAGAGGAGACAGTCTTGAATAACAATTTTTTTAAAAAGAAGAGTTTCGTGGAACCTGTAAAATCTACAAATTCATGGCTGATCCTAGCATTTCCACTAAGAACCTTATTGTATAACACTCTTATAGTGATATATTCTACTTTAATTGCTGTGGTAACATCCAGCAGAATCCTAGGATTTGCAGTTTAAGATGGGGCATTTGGAATTCTCAGCCAGAGAGCTCTTGGTTCTCGTTAAACTACAACCCCCAGAATTCCACAGGAAGTTGCCATGGAAATTAAAGTGGAATATAGCGCTATGACAATGTAGTGTGATAAGGACCTCAGAAGCAGGTCCCACTGAATTAAAGGGTTTTCCTGCTATTGTTATTTACTGTCAAGTTGACCTCGATTTATGTTGACCCTATGAATGATAGACCTCTAAGATTTCTGGTCATTAAATGCCTTGCTCAAGTCTTCTCCCAAATAAGTAGATGTAAGGAGCCAGTATGGTGCAGTGATCTGAGCACTGGACTATAGCCATTTCTGCACTAGACTGTTATAGCGCTATGATTCCACTTTCAACATCCTATGGAATCCTGGGGCTTGCAGTTTAGGGAGGGACCGGCTTGTGTGAAAATGGCCTATGACTTTGGAGACCAGGGTTCAAATCCCTGTTCAACCACGGAAACCCACTGGATGACCTTGAGCAAGTCACACACTTCCAGTCTCAGAGAAAGGCAAAGGCAAGCCCTCTTTGAACACATCCTGCCAAGAAATTCCCATGGTTGGTTTGCCTTAAGATTGGAAGCAGTTTGATGGTACACAACAACAACAGGCCATACTATATTCAACAAATGTTATTCCTATGTAGACATTTATAGTGCTATAGTTCTGGAGGCACAAACTTTCATTATTAGAATTTATTTCATGTGAACACTTTAACCATTCATAGCCATGGCTTCTTTAAATTTGGAGACAAAAGATTTGGTAACAAAAAAAAATGGGGCATGTTTTTTTGTTGTTCTTTCTTCAAGAGAGAACTGTTTTTATTTTTTTTATAATCAGAAATTAAGTTCAATGAAACATGGGTTTGACGGTTCATAAAGAATGAAACTGTTTCTCCCCATCTATAGTCTGTAATTGTCAATAATAATGCAAAGTCCACACTAGATTTTCATGTTGCCTACATGTTTTTGGTAATATGAATGTTGACAGTAGAGGCATGCAGTCATACAGATACACTTGTTTTATAAGTCTGGATTGACAAGGTTCTTGCTGAATGTACGCTCATTTGCAAGTGTAGGCTTGCTTCCCATAGAGTGAACTGGCCTTTAATCAATCATTTAGATTTGCGTGTGCCATTCCAGAAGTTGTGGGACTAGCTATGACAAGACTGAATCATATTTAAAAAGATGTTTGTGGAAGCAGGATTTGGAAAAAAATACTTCCTGGACTATGGCTCTAACATCTCCCAGATGGGAAATCACAAAAGATTTTTCTACACTCTGTATGTAAAGCATAGGTTGCAAGTATCTGCATGTTCTTTTTTCACTGGTTAAAGAATCCTTTCTCCACTCAAAGAAGCATCATATAATATTGGAAATACACTAAAATATACATTTATCAGCAGCAATATATTTCTTATTGGCAGAGGCTGGAGAGCATGGGCAGAAAGAAGGATGCTACTGCATTCATTTCATGCTTGTATACTTATTATAGGCTGACTGATCACTGCAGGAATAAAATGCTGGACTAGGTGGGCCTTTGGTGTGATCTGTTATGAATTGTTCTGCTTATGTTCAATTAAAAGGATACATTAATGGTTTTAATTATCCTTATATCTTTGCAAGGAGGATGTCTGTTATTTATATTCTCTACAATTACACAATTTAAGCTGTAGATAAATTACATAATCACAACTGTGACTGAAATGTCATTGCTGGATTTATAGGAGGTAATTGAGTCTAAATAACTGCATATGCAGGATTGTGGAACGTGGAGCTGGAAGAATCCCAAGCATCTAGTGATCCAAGCAGGTAGAAAGCTGTTCCAGAGCACAGAAGAATCAATCTCATAAATTTCAACAATGGGATGCATTTATATCAGCACTGTAATCCAAAGCATCTTTTGTGATCAGTTCAACTGTGAATTCAGCAGGATTTCTGGCACTGAGAATCTGGTATTAGAAGCAGATTGCATGGCTGCCAGGGTATTTATGATTCTCCCCAGGAATGTTATACCACCTTGTTTACATGCCAGTACCGTATGGAAAAGCTCTAAAGCAGTTCATTCTAACTTCTTTTTACCTTACATTTTAATAAACTCCCTTTTTATTACAAAGAGAAATTAGAAACAAACAGGTGTCTTTGTTGCTTAAAAACTCAGCTGTCACTCTGCTTCCTCCGAGAAGTTGCCATTCTGTGCTAGGTGTAGCAATTAGAGACTGCAATAGTGAGGATGACACAAACTACACAGTATGGCTTTAGGTGAGAATGCAATATGGCAGCAGATGGGAGTTTTCAAATAAAAGGTCTTAAAAAAGGGAAAAATACAGAAAAAGAAGGGAGGAATGAGATTTTTAAAAAGGAATTTATCAAAGGTTGAGAGCAGGGGTAGGCAAAGTGTGACCCTTTGGGTCTGGTTTTTCTGGCCCACGGGTCAAAAAAATTGCATTTTTTTCAAAAACTTTTTTTTAAACTCCTGAATACTTCCAAACACATTCTGTGCTTGGTGTAGAGGGCGCTTCCATTACATTTGGAGGCCCCCTGTGGCCGCAGAGGCCAAAAATAATTGTAGCATTAAAAAAAAATCCCTGAAAAGCACCAAAATGTCCATTAGAGGGCATGGAGGGTATTTCCACCACATTTTGTGGGCTGCAAGGGGAAAGGCCTTTTTGTAAACCAAAAACATGGTGAAAATGCCTCCATATTCCTTAGAAACATTTAGTTTAGTTTAGTTTAGTTTAGGATTTTTTTTTGGCCAGACATGTGTTGGCCCTCCAAGATCTCCTAGAGGGCTAATGTGGCCCCTAGCCTTCCAGTTGTTCACTCTTGGTCTAGACCTTTTCAGACAGAAAAGTTAACCAATACTAGGAATAAAAATACAATTTACTGAAATTACTTCTTTGATTTACATTCTTGTCTACTGCCTGATATCAACAAAT
This sequence comes from Iguana delicatissima, assembly GCA_948472985.1. Taxonomy (NCBI): domain Eukaryota; kingdom Metazoa; phylum Chordata; class Lepidosauria; order Squamata; family Iguanidae; genus Iguana; species Iguana delicatissima. The sequence goes on from CAOKZL010000022.1 coordinate 925,750, forward strand.
CTCAAAGTAGTTCATGCTTAAGTGAAATATGGTTTTCCACACTGCAGCTGAGAACAAAACTGAAACGGAGGTAGATTCTCCAATAATTCTGGGCAATTATTGTTTTATTGTTTTGATTGTTCTTACACTGAGGAAAGTGCCACTCTAGACTAAGGTTTAATAAGGGTACTGCAGGATCTGGCTCACTTGTGCAACACGTCACGTGCTTCTCAATTTATTGTCCTGACGCTGAGTCTCCCCCAGCATTTCATTGCCAACCCCCACAGATGATGCAATATTATACATGTAATTACAGTTTCCATGCACTGCTGTGTGTCCCAATCTAATGATGTTAGTATGCTTACTACAAAGTAACTCACAGCTATAGAAACTGTTTTGTGATATTTCCAACCACCCAGACTTTTTAACCTATTGTAAGGAAGGTTTTATGGACAAGAAATCTGTGACTGTCCTCCAGTTTTTCTCCTGCAGCTGCAGAAGTGGTTGCTTAGATTTTTTTTTTAATTTTGAAGACTACTTTTCCAATTGCACCACTGTAAATAACCACCCAATCTCTTTTTTTAAAAGTTACATTTTTGCACACCTATGCAGTGTTACTATGTTGACCTGACTCTTTAAGAAAAGAATCTGAAATTACAGTATGACCTCTTATCTCTCCACAGTTAGAGCGCAATGGTATTTTTTATGACGTTTTATTTCTGTAAATTCAAATGTTAAACCATACATGACATATCAAACTCCTACTTCTCTAATTACAAAACTGCATTGTGTGGCACTCGATTGTATTATGAATGCAGAGGATCTGATTAACATGTGACCACAGTGGAGGCAAAAAAAATGTTGATTCAGTGGAAACAAATTTCCCCTCAACATAATGTTTAGCCCAAATAACATAATGGCCATATGTGGAACATAGGATAGCCAAGTGTCTTACTTTTCAGTGGGCCAGAAGGCAATCCTCTTTGAAGGCTTTTGCTGTTTGCAAATGTCCTTGATTGAGTGGTTCTCAGGCTTAGGCCCTCCAGATATTTTGGACTTGAATTTCCAGAAATTCCAGCCAGCATGACCAATGGTCAGGGATATTAGGAGGTGAAGTCTGAAACATCCAGAGATCAAAGGCTGAGAATCATTTTTCTCTCTGAGTCCAGTTTGGTTTAAAGATAAAGAGCCATAAGAAGCGAGAACATTTTGTGCTTTTTTGGATTGCCCAATAAAGATATTATTAAAACATAGGCTTTAGAGTTTGTCTTATGGTCAACATTGCTATTCCTCCATCTATATGACTTGATTGTGGACTAAGCAGACATACAGGCTAGAAGCTTCCTCATTACAATGAGATGTATTGCGTTTCTATTGAAATTAAAAAAAAAATTTCAAAATAAGTACATGTACATTTGTATATGCACATTTTATGGGAATCTACATCCTTTTTTCCTCCCTTTCTGGACTATATATGTGTCACATAAAGGACCTAAATACTGGTCCTTCTAACCCAATACTGTGTACTCCAGTGTTACTCAAATTGATGGTCCATGGACTGGTGACAGCCCATGAGCCATTCATTAGCAGCTGGTTCCTGGTGAATTTCCAGGAAAGATAGTAATAATTGTAGTCAATGGGCATAAATATGGTACTGGCTGTCACACAGTGAAAACAACAACAACTGCTGGTCTCCCACATCAGCTTGGGAAGTACTGGTCTACTATACATCACAGCAGCTCTCAAAGTTTTTAAGCAGATCTCTCTTTTAGCCTTGCTTTCCAATATCCTTTCACATTTTTGCATGCAAAGCATGGGCCCCATCATAAGACCTTGGAAAAGTTCCTTCTTTTAGATAGCAGGTAGAATCCTGTATTTTGCATAACAGTGGGTGCTCTGATCAAAAGATTCTGGGAGTTAGTCCAAAAAGTAACTTTTCCAAAAGTAACTTTTCTGGGCACCACTAATGAGATGGACTAGTCATTGTAGGTGAAATATGGCATTCTTAACTTGTTTTTCCCTTGTGATGCTCATACGTGGTGGGGAGGGAACAGTCTACATCTTGAACACAACTCAAAAGCCAAAAGGAGAGGAAAGGAGAAACTCGTAGCTGAGTTCATACAGGCCAAAATTCTTTCGGGATATTTCAACAGTGTAACTCCCAAGCATGCTGATGGTTGTACTTTTCCTTGATATGTAGTACCTTTTTGCTAGACAGTGCAAGAAGCTGGGTCACATAACACCATTCCACTGGTTTTGAATGGGATTCTGGATGTAGGTCGCTTTTTACACATTGCTTCTCCCCTAAAGTAGCCCTGTTGCCCCTCCAATTCTGTTATCTCAGCAAACACAGATTTGGGAACATAGTTCTGGTGAGTCAGTAACTGGTATCCTGAGAAAGTCTCACTTGAAGTATATAGTACATAGAACTTGAGGGAAAGTTACTTTTTTGGACCACCACTCCCAGAATCTCATAGGCAGCATTGTCAGATCTCCAGAAGATTCTGTGAGTGGAAGTCCGAAAAAGCAAGTTTTCCAAGCTCTTGCTAACAGTACCTAGGTATACAGTACCCCTTTGATCTCTAGTTTTGATTTTGCTTAGTTATCTACTTGTTTAGGGACAAGCAGCGTAAGTTAGTTCTGCTGATTTTACACAGGAGCGATGCGTAGATGATCAGGCCTGATTTTGTACCAGGAATTGGGGACTTTTGATGTGTCTTTTGTGTTGCAGCTCCCATAATCTTTTACCATTCATCATGCTGACTGGGGCTGATGGAAGCTGAAAGCGAAAAACATCTGGAAGATAAAAGGCTCCCCATTTGTGTCTGTACAAAATCCTTGTGCCTTCTGCTTGCCTAGGAAGGTGATGGACTCCTTTTTTTAACACTCTGTGGTCCTTGTGTTGCATGTTAGACACTCCCTATTTTAAACATTTTAAAAGCCGTCCTACCCTGTTCAAATACACTGCCAAATTATTTTAGAATATCACCCACATCCATACTTTTCTTCTCCTAGTAATGACTCCTACTTTATTTTTCTGCAGTGTTTGCTGCTATGGCCAGAAGGGCTTTAAAACTAGCATCATTTGCTACCGTAGCAGCCACCACCACCACTGGTTTCTATCTATACAGCAACAAGCACCTGGATCCCAATGATTTTGGAATTGTTCGAGTAGGCAGAGCTGTTGCCACAGTAAGTTTCAACCTGGCAGCTTATGTTAAGTTGTTTTGCCAGCTGGTGTTCAGATGGGTTTGAAAAATGTTGGACTATGTAGGTCTCTTTTATTAACAAATCTTTGATTTGCGTCTTTTCAGTTTGCAATGGAAGTTTGTCATCAAGAATCCATGTTTTAAATTTCCTGCACCGCAGAAATATGGCAGAAAAGGGTAAATCATAGTCTGACCCAGTTCAGATTTAGGGGTGGCACCTTTCTCTTTCCTGACAAAGACTCCAGGCCTTCAACAGCTGGCAGAAACTCAACCATTATCTTTATCCCCTCATCTGTGCATTTTCATGGCAGGAAAAAAAGATAACCTACTACATTTCTGGTTGTTATAAAGTTGATAAAGGCCTAAAACCTGTTTGAGAAAATTAAGTAGAAACCCAAGCCTAATTAGATGACTATGTGATCCTACAAGGACGAGATTCTGAAAAGGTCCAATAAGGAGGGCAAAATCTTGAAAAGAATTTCTTCCTCCCATTTAGATGCATGTTTTGCTGCTTCTCTCTCTCACTCTGTTGTCATTATCATCTTCTTCAAATACTTATATCCTGTTCTATATCATAAGATCTCTGGGTGGCTTACAATAAAAACAGCTTAAACTGCAAAGCCATAAAAAATTAAAACCTTATGAAAAAAATATTAAACAATTGAGAAAAGTAAATTTATAATGTTTAAAACCATAAATGTGTACAAATTTGGAAGAAATAATTACACATTGTCAGCTTTAATAAGAAGCTAACTTTTAGCTTGGGATCAGAATAAAATCAGCATCGGCGCTAAGTGGGCTTTCAAGAGGAAGATATTGCACAACCAGGGTAGCACTGTGGAGTGCAGGCCTCCTCTCCCAGATCCTCACATAGTACAGGTGGAGTACAGAAGTATGACCCTCCAGCAAACCTCAGTCCTTGGGCAGGTGCCTACATAGAAAGATACTTCAAATATTGAGGTCTCAAGCTGCTTAGGGCTTTAAATGGGAATTAAAACCACATCATAATGTTAAATCACAGCAAGCATGATGCCAGCATTGTGGATTGTGATGCAGTTATGAAGTAATTATGTAAGACAAAAACAAGAAAAGTCAGTTTTAATATGTTTTACCTTTAGGATGAAATCAGCTTCATGCTTCTTTCTTCTAAAACTTCCGACCTGTGTACCTCCATTGGAGGACATCAGAGTGGCTGGGTTCGGCCACTGTTTTTCCCCAGCTTTTCTTCCTTGAAATGCTAAAGAATCCTTATGGGATGCTGGATGAATCTTTTTGTTACTACATGGTTCAGATTTTGTTTATCTGAAATATAAAGCAAAATCCACATCTAAGAAAGGCTGTTTTATTTGGATCATTACTTGAAAGGACTTCTTTAATCCTTAGGTTTTACATATGCTCCCTCAGTGTATTTTAGGCTAAATTTCAGGCTTCTACTGAACAAAGCCCTTCTGTCCAAAGGTTTTGATAGAAAGGTAAGAATATGAATTAGGATACATGGGGAGCTTGAGAGAACTAAAAATGAATTTTTAAGTAGGTATGGGAACATTTGAGCACAAGGAGTTGAGAGGTCAGACATCTTGAAATTCTTTATGATAATCAATAATAATAATAACAAAAAGAATAGCTTTTTCTATGTTGTTTATAATTTTATTTCTGGCTTGTTTTGTAGACAGCCGTTATCACCTTTGACTACCTCACATCTCTACGGAGTATTCCACGTGGGACAGAAGAGTACAACCACGTCAAATCACAGGTAAAGGAACAACAGTAGGGTGAAGGAAAAAAAAATCCTTTTTGGATTACAAGTTCCAGAATTGCCCAGTGAATGTGGCTACTGACCAGGCTAACTGGAGAATTCTAGGACTTCTAGTACAAGAAGTACATTTTTTCAAATTCTGGAGAAAATCTTATGGAAGCAAGTTTTACAAAGTAGTGAATCTAACTGCTGATGTAGCAGCCAAGCAGTGGGAGAGGAAATGGAGCCTATTGTTACCTCTGTGGATTTTTACCACAGCCATCAGCTGCTGCAGATGTGGGAATGTAAATTATTTGACTGGGACAGCAGTGAGAATTTTGATTTTGCTGGATGTGAGACAGCAGCTGTAGGCTGGAACACATGTATATGTGAAAGCTGGGATGGGCTGGAAAACAAGGAATGTTATTTGGATTCCTTTCCCTGGAGAAGTGAAATGAAGAAATTAAACAGCATCTGTTGTAGTTGTTTCAATGTGGCGAAGTAGTACGACTCAAAATAGCATCTGATATAGGACAACAAACAGGATAGTGACTGCAATATTTCTGTGTTGCTCTGTTCCAGAGCTTGGAAGTAACACATTAAAAATATGCCAGGTAAACATTATTGTTCATAGCCGTAGGCCCAACAGTTTTGTACATAAAAATAAAATACATACGGAAAGCAGAATACAAAATTAACTTATTATATCATTTACATTTGTCAAACAGCAACCACTTCAAAATTACTAAAAACAACTAAAACTAAAATGTATGATAAAACTTCCCATTCTACTACTAAAAAAATACAATAAGCTCTTTCTGACTTAAAGCACAGATGTATGTGTATGTGCCTTCAAATAGCTTCTCAATTTATGGTGACCCCATGAATTTCATAAGGTTCTCTTATATGCAAAAAGCTTGAAATGCAAGGCAGCGTTCTGTTTGTACTGATAATATCTTTGGTGCTTGGTTCTTAAGTTTAGTTATCAAACAGAACAAATTTAGCAACCTGCATAGTAGTAAAAATATTGTTGCCTCTAAGCAATATACTAATGTTCCCAAGGGGGATCTCTGCCAAGGAGCAAAGGATGTACGCATAGAATTTATGCCTTGGGGACTTAATAGGAATCTTAATAAATACTGAGATATGTCCTCAACTTCACCAGAGTTACAGATAAAAAGTCTTTGGTTTATTGAACCTTCCATCCAAAAAAGCAGTAGAGAAAGCTATAAATGATTTTCTTAAGGGAGCCACATTGAGGAATGTGAAGTATGGTTCTAAGCCAAATGTCATTTTATATAAAGGATACTAGGAAGAATAGAAGGTTTGTGTGATTGAATACAAATCCTGCAATTTTGAGTAAAGATTAATTCTTTCCTTAAACAGCTTTTCAGCTCTGGTGGAGGAGAGTGCTGGGAGCACTTCAGTATAAATTCCATAGACGTACACAATAGTTTGGTAGAATTTACTCAGGATATTTGTGATGGAGTCTGAAGTTATTCTAAAAAACATTCTTGGGAAAGCAAGGATTCATTCATCTAAGCCAATTTTGGCCAGTACAAGACACCTGTATCTATAGGAAGCAATCCTGTTTCAGACCTTAGGAAGCAGGTGTACCTTGAGGGACAGCTAAGAAGGTATTAATAAAAGAGTTCAGCACAACCTCCAAAGAAGGGACCTCCAAATGCCCCAGATTTCTGCATCATAGAACAGTTATGGAACTATCTTCCTTGAATATATTTCCAGTGCTGATGTAACCAAACTGTCCCATTGCAATTTGGAAAAATGCATCAAAGATATGGAGAGGAAGGATTTCAGTTTAGCTGTATCCAAATGTGACTTCCATGAAAGTTGGGAATCAAACCCAAGCCTCGGGTATTTAAAATGTATTTCTTTTCAGTGAATTTTTCATTCAGTTTCCATTTATGAATTTTTCTCCTCTTACTAAAACCCTCCACTTTTGTTTTAGCGTGGTTAATAATTAGATGTTCCTCTGTGCAAAACTTACTTAATTTACTCAGTAATTTTCACATCCCAATTTGTGAAGTGGAAATCATAGCGTATAAATCATCATAAATCATCAGTGTATAAAAAGACTGTAAGCTTTACATCTGTTAATGAAGCTGGGGAGTATTTTGAGCCACACAGTTCTTGTATGATGTTTTTAGTGTAAAAATTAAAGAGGAAGGGGGATGAAAGTCATCCCAATCATATTCCTCTATTACAGTGGTTCTCAACCTGTGGGTCCCCAGATGTTTCTGGACTTCAGCTTCCAGCAGCCCCAGCCACTATGGTCAATGCTCAGAGCTTCTGGGAGCTGAAGTCCAAAAACATCTGGGGACCCACAGGTTGAGAACCACTGCTCTATTACAAATAACAATGTAACAATGTTCCTTTGAAAGGTAACATGACAAGTCTTAATTCAATCAGTTTAACATAACAATGTTTACTTGTAACTTTTAGGTAGTAAAATATTTTAGGATAAAAAAAATTAGGTGTTTTTTTTTTTGCTATTCCGAATACATTTTTTTTTCAAGAAAAGGAAAACCAATATAACAACAACAAAAAATGTAATGAACAACTTAATGAGGTCTTCCAGTGGGTAACAGCAAACAATTTACCATTTTTAAAAAGAAAAAAAAATCACAATGCGTAAGAGTAATGAATCCTACTTTTCCAAACTCTGTTAATTGGAGTTGCTCTTCCTGTCTTAGATCTTCTTGCAAAACGTATAAAAATGCCTGCTGGCATACAATACTTTTGGAACAAATCAGTCCTATCCACTTGATTTGGAGTCTACTGTGAGGACAAAGATGTTGTGCATTTACCTGAATCCATCAAGTGGGAGCTCCTAAAGTGTTTAAGCCAGTAATGTTTTGGAGTTGTAGCATTTTTAAAACTGACATAAGGACATATGCTAATTTTGTGGTATTTTTTTTTTTAAGTGTTACTATCCGATTGTAACACTAGCAGGGCCCTTGTCAGTTTTATTTTGTACAGTGTGACTCTAGGTGCATCATCATCATCACCACCATCACTATTGCTACTGCTATGGGGCATCTAATAATTAGGGTATCAAAAACCTGTAAAGTAGGGGATGCAGAGAAATTAAGAAATATGAAGATTGCATCACCCATGAGAGTAATTAGGTATGGGTATGTATTTGTATTGGTATTCGTGTTAGTGAAGAAGAGTGTATGCTATGTAGATAGGGTAATAGAGAGGATGTGTATGTAGTGTTATAGATGTATATGTGTTTATGTGTATGTATTGTTATGTATTGTTAATTGTGATTTGTAAGATTGTATGTTTAATAAAATATATTTTAATAATAATAATAATAAAAAAGAAAGGTTGCTTTCTTGGATAACAGCTCTCAGAATCTCTGGGCCAGCATAGGCCAGACGCTAGTCTGGGCTTGTAGGTTCCATGGTGTTGTTCCATTTTCAGGGATGAATAATTACTGTCACTGAATAATTAGGCAGGATCCAGAACAGTAATCTATACTTCTGGGATAGGAGTACAAATCAGGGTAGACAAATCCAGAGGGTGGATCATGGGATAGGCTGTTTTGCTAGGATATTCCTGAAGCCCATTAAATGTGTTTTTGAAGTAACATTGATATTTGATTAAAAAAATGCTAATAGTTGTTGCCAAGTGTGTTTGTGTGTGTGATTGAAAGAAAGAGAGACAGAAAGAGAGAGAATGAGAGAAGGAAGAAGATTTTGAATACTGCAGCAAGTCAGAAGAAAGTATTTAACTCTTTAGTCCCTGCTGCAGTCCTGACAAGTACAATTGGCCCTCCACATTTTCAGATTTCACGTTCATTGATTTGATTATTGTTGACTTTCTCCAACTCCTCTCCTCCCACTGCAAGCACCTTCTTTTCTGGGGGAAACTTCCCTTTTAGTGGCTCTGATCAGGCTGTGCACCCCTTTAAAAACCCGCCCAGCAAAGTCACTACCTGGCCAGCTAAGTATGGCTTGCACCCTGATTTCTCAGCACCATGAACCCTCCCCAATGCCCTGCACCCATCCAAGGAAGGAGATGGGTATGAGAGAGGAAGTATAGAGCCACCATGCCAACTCATTCTCAGGAAGGCTTCAGGAGCAATCCATAAACCTTTGGATTAACTTTTCACACCAGCTGATGGAGGCAGGAGACGAACATTGCAAACCTTTTCCCTCTCCTTTCCCAGACCTGGTTTGGACCCTGGGTGCCTGCTATCCCCACCATGCCTCAGACCCTGTCCCCCAGACTCATACAGAGATTTTGATATTTGTATTTTTTCCACTTTTGCAAGGGTCTGCGCCCCTAATCCTAGCGAATGTGGAGTGTCAACTGTATTGCTCTTTTGAAACTGATGTTTGCATCAGGAGAAATGCTCTCATTAGCAGCAATGGGAGTTTTCCTTCCAACACAAGTAACAGCTTCAGAGAAAAAAAATCATCAGGACCATTGCTTGAGGAGGAAAGGGTTAAACTCCCCTTACCTACATCCTGGGATCCCCATAATTATCAGTAGCTATTTGTAAATGTAAAAACATGAGGCATGTGAAATGCAAGGATGTATTTAATGCCATATCTGCTTTGTCCCTGAGAAAGTTTAGGACTCTGGGATTACATAATTGTTTATATAATGCTGCCTAAGCAAATGCAAGGTTAAAGTGAAGGCAGTTTCCCCTCCATCCTGTGATAAAAAAGAAACAAAATGCAGAGACCATTCTTTGATTTAAACAGAGCCCAGAAATGTTACCCTTTTGTAACATTCTGGGAGCTTTAAGCCAGTAAAGTAAATTTTCCAACCTTTGGATTTAAATAGGCAGTGGGTGCACAGGAAGACAGGAGGCAGACATTGCTTTGACAGCTCTTGTCCCTTTCACCCTGTGGAAGAAAATGGGAGAACTGCATAAAGGGGCAGCAACAGGAACTGGAGTGCAGTCAGCCTTACTCATTTGCAGGTTTCACTTTTGTGGATTTGATTCTTCATGGATTATTTGTTGCTTCTGCTGCTGCCCTATGCCTTTTTTAATAGGGACTGCAACCTCATGAGACTGAAGTCATTTCTGCACTACTCTGGTATAGTGCTATTATCACCCTTTCAACATCCTGTGGAATTCTGGGGTTTGTAGTCTACTGCTGCCAAAGAGCTTTCTGGCTGAGAATTCTAAATGCCCCTCCCTAAACTGCACTCCTAGATTCCATAGGGTGTTGAAAGTGGAATAATACCACTGTAACAGTGTAGTGCAGAAATGGCTTAAAATGAGGCTCTTAAGTTCCTATTAAAAATGGCGTAGGACAGCAGTGGAGGCAGTGGCAAGCCCCACCAGCTGCCCATATCTGCCTTGTGATGGAACCCCGACGGCTTCCATGGTTGGTTGAGTATATGGATATTACTTGTTTGTGTGTTCAATATGGTTGGGACAGGGCTAGAATTATTGACAGATTTTCCACTTTTGTAGGGGTCCTACATCCCTAACCCCAGTGAATATGGAGGAATGACTTTTGCATTAACACAGTGGTTCTTTAACTGGAATCCTCCAGGTGTTTGGGACTTCAGCTACCAGGAGTCCCAGCCAGCATAGCCAATTGTGAGGGATCCTGGGAGATGAAGTTCAAAAGCTGCTCAAGGGCCAAAGGTTGAGAATTACTGCATTGATATAATATGTGCAGAAGTGCATGGGAAAAATATCAGTGAGGTGAAAAAGGACCCCACCTTCAAACTAGACATAGTTTGTATTTGTGTCTGTGCAAAACCCATCACTGCAGAGGACAATAAACTGGGAGGTGATTTAACTGTAAAAATTATATCAGGCAGAGCTCTAAACACTATGCAGTATCTGGAATTCTTAATTTTGTAATGCTTTACTGGATTGGATGAACTGAGTTGTTGAGTTGTTGACGTAGTCTCCAGTAGGAATGGGCAAGATGCACAAAATCCTCTCTACGTGAATACCATGAGAGCAGCCTCAAGTCTTTTTAGTGCCTGAGGTGTGCAGTAAATAGTGCCCCTCCATTCAGAAGCAATGGGCATAACACCACCAAAGGCCAACTGAATTATTTTTGCTCCTGAGGCAGAAAATTCTACACGCAAGCACTAATTCCAATCTCTTTAGTAATAAAAAAATAGAATGATAAGAAATTAATAACAAGCAGTTTGCTGCCTCCTCCTTACATCCAAAATCTGATACCAGTCTCTTTTTACCTAGTGACAGGGTCAGCTTTTGTCTTCCTTGTACATTTTTTCCTGAGTCAAGCCAAAAGCAGGCTTTAAATTCTTTTCTCATATCACCCTTCAGTAGGATCTTTCAAGATGGATACAAAGTTCATCTGTGTGTCTTATGTTAAATTCTGTCTTTCATACTACAAGGACCTTCAATTCAGCTCCCAGTGAATCATATTAAAATTTCCATACTTTGATAAAAGGCTTGTAACTAAAATACTAATTCTTGTTGCACATTTCCTTGCATTTTTTGGAATATTAGAAGATGGATCTATGCATTTAGTGACTATGAATAAAATAATCAGCAATCACAACATTAAACTAGCACAACATTAAACTAGAGAGGCTGTGTTCTGTAGATGTTATGCTGCTGCACAAGTTTTTTAATTTCTACTGAGCCATGGAATTCACTGGATGACACTGAGCCAATCACTTTTTTCTCAGCCTGACCTCCCTCAGAGTTGTTGTTGTGAAGATAAAGTGGAGAAGGGGAGAGTCAGGTATGCCATTTTGAGCTCGCTGGAGGAATGATGGGATATAAAAATAACAAAGAAATGAACACATTTACCAATATACGATATATAATATGTATATATTACATAATACTTGGTATATAGCATATATAATACGTTGTTGTGTCTCTTCAAGTCGTTTGTGACTCATGGTGACCCTAAGGCGAATCTATCACAGAGTTTTCTTGGCAAAATTTGTTCAGACATGGTTTGCCTGCCCCTTCCCTTAAGGCTGAGAGGGTATGACTTGCCTAATGTCACCTGGTGGATTTCCGTGGCTGATTGGTGATTCAAACCCTGGTCTCTAGAGTCATAGGCAATTTCTGCCCTACACTGATGTAGTGTTATTATTCCACTTTCAACATCCTGTGGAATTCTGGAATTTGTAGTTTACTGAGGCCAAAGAGCTCTCTGGATAAGAATTCTAAAGGCCTCTCCCTAAACTGCAAACCCCAGGATTCCATAGGATGTTGAAAGTGGAATAATAGCACTATAACAGTATAGAGTGGAAATGGCCACAGTCTCATGCTCAGTCTACTACAACATCTTGGCTCATCTATATAGAACTGAAATACTACAATTGCTATTGAAATGCAGCAAATTAATATCCAAATAACAATGCAACACTGTGCAGGTTTGCCTGGAAGTAAGTTCCACTGTGTTTAATCAGTCAGAAGCTGCTCCTGGCAACTCGGTGATTGCTAGGACCTTCTTATAATAAACAATTGTAACACTATGATTCCATTTTAACAGCCATAGTTGCATCCTGTGGAATCCTGAGTTTTTAGTTTGCTGATGAATTAGAACTATTTGGTTAAGAATTCTGAATGACCCTCTCTAAATTGTCAGTCCTAGGATTCCATAGGATAGAACCATGAAAGTTAAAGTGGAATCATAGTGCTATAATCGTGTGGTGTGAAAGGGCCTCTAGACAGTGAAAGAGAAACCTACAGGCAGATAGAGGTATAGCCAGAAAGGGGAGGGCAGTGCTGTGGTGGAGACTGCAAATTGAAGTTCCTTGAGACCAGTCCTGAGGGACAGCCTGCTTGCCCATTTCCCCCCTCCCCATAGATTAAGATGCTTGGTGTGATGACATTACTTTGGAGACTAGCCACTTGGAATGCCAGGGCAACTGGATGGTGGGTTGCTACGCAACAGGAATAACACCCCAAGAATAAAACCCAGCACAGTGGTGTTCATGGCAGAGAGCTTATGGATTATAGGAATTCTATATAAGGCAAGTTTCTATTTGTGTGTTTTGAGCCTTCAGTGAGAACTAGCCAGAGAGAAGATGGCTTGGGAGTGATTAAGACACAAAGAACTGGTCTAAAGCAGGGATTGATTATCAAGCCTCTCAGAAGTTTAAACTGCTAATGTATCAACACTGTATTATAACCGAACTCTAACAAGATACTTTATTTCCACTGTTACTATAATAAATGTTACAGTTTGTTTTATAACTACTGAATTGGTCTGAGTGATCTAAAGTTACTGGTATTAAAGAGAACAAGCTACCTTAAATAAAGTGTTGGGTTCTGGTGAACACTTAAGATTCTAGCTCTGTTTCACAAAGGTTGTGAGTCAGGCTTAGGGATACTGACAGGGCGCCTTATTGGATTGGAACTGCCAAAGCAATGTGAGGGAGCATAAGGGCCTATCACACTTGGGGGAGGCAAGAAGGAGGTGTTTGCTGCAGCAGCAGGACCACAGCTCTGCTGGTTGATTTAACGTGGGAAATTCAAACAATGTTGTCTGGGAACTCTCTTTTCCAAGAAGGGAAGGGATTGAGATGAGGCAAGCAAAGAGGGAGGAAGACCAGGACCAGGATCTGCTGCAGGAGCAGGCACCCAGGTCCCTCTGAGAACTAATCAGGCAAAGGGCTCAGTTTCCAGGTCCCTCAGTCTGATGCCTTTACTACTTATGGCTAAAAATGGAGAAAGAAAAAGAAGCAGGTGGGAGAGTGTGACGTCAGCTGACTCTAGTTGTCTGCCTGTCTCTTTTCCTTCAACTGGCCAGTGAGCAACCCTGGGAGGCATGATTCCCACCAGGGGAGTGGGGATGCCGGAGAGTCCCACCTTCCAGCTTGGAGGGGGGAACAGTTCTACACACCACAGACCTCCATAGTGAGTGTGCAGGAAAAGCCCATTGCTTGCTTCCCTGCCTGCTGGCTCTTTTGCCTGATTGTTGCAGTCTTCCTGAGTGGTACCCTACCATCTGAGGTGATGGCTTCACTGGGTCTCATGTGGAGCCAGTCCTGAGTATTATTACCTACTTGTTGGCTTAAATTTTCTAAGTGCACTACAGGCATTAAATGCAAGATAGCCTGTGCTCATGGATTTATTTACTTGATGCCAGAGGAAAAAGGAATGGGGAGGGAAGGAAAATGAAAGTTCTGGCTGCAGTTCCTGAAACAAAAATATGTTTATATCAGTTTTGTTAATTAGTAGATGACCACAAAGCCTGATGAAATTACAACCGTCTTTTAAATTGCCCTCATCTTCTTGTGCCATCCTTGAACAGATAAATTCTGTGTGAACCACATTTTTGCCTCATTTTCCACAATTCAGTCTTTCCTATCTGTATCCAAATATCCTTTTGGTCTCTAATTAACACAGGTATAGCAGTACTCCTTTATCCATGACTATAGACATTTGTAACATAGCCCTCTGCTTCACCCGCATCCCCTTCTGATCTCTGTGGAGATTGACAAACTGCCATCTTGGCAGTGGGAACTGACAGGTAAAGGAATGAGCAGGGGAGTGGGTGAGATGCATTACTGTAACAGCAACAGCAATAATGATAATTCAGATTCAAAGCCTGATACTCTGGAATCTTCCTTGGCCCTAACACAGTTGAGTGAAAGAAATAATGACCTTGACGTCTTTTGCTTGCTGAAGAGTTGATTGGGTTTGTCTTCTGAGCTGCAAGCAGCTTGTTGTTTGATAGATGTTGCCAATAGCCCAAGTGATGCTTTGACCCTTGGCCTTGTGTCTCTATGGCCTCATTAACCTCTGTCAGGTACTTGCTGATGGTTTTTCAGTTAATGTATGAGGAAGAGGCCCAGTTCATTTCAGCTGATTCCTTCTTACTTGGCAGGCTAGGTGTCGTGATTCAGCATTAAAGGCTTGCCAAGAGGAGAGGTAAGGTAGTGCAGTGTGCTACTGCATTGATAGGACACTTTTGCCATCCTTTCATGTTGCTTTGAAACCTACACCCAGGTTATCAGTATGGGTAACAAGGCTCTGAGGAACTGTTCAGCAACAAATGATATGAAATTCAATCTGCTCTGTGGGAGATGATGTTCAGCCAAACCTTCTGTGACTGCTGGATTTCCTTAACCAACTGATTTTTAACCCTATAGTGTGATTTCTGGATCACAGAGTAAGAGGTGCAAACGCCAAGACAGTGTGTTTTTGGCACTCTTACCTTGATGTTTCACTTCCTCTGTGAGTTAAGGTTCACTTCCTACATGGAAGCATGAGCATTTCAGATCTTGGTTAATTACTACTTTTTTCATTTGTTGACCCTTTCACTCTTGCTTTATTTAGAAACTTTTCTTCTTCATTTATCTAAGCATTGCTCAGCTTATTTTGAGGGTGAGAATTCTGCAGGCCTTCAGATGTTGTCTGACTACAGCTTAGTCAGTGATGTGATAAACTGAAGGACCATATGTCTGGGCAGAATCCCTCAAATGCTCTCCCCAGAATCCCTCAAATGCTGGGTTGTGCTAGAGCTAATATTTATGTTCAGTTTGTTGTATAACAGCAAGCATGAAGTTTTGAAAAAACTGAACATTAATGGAGATCTGTTCATAGAACAATTTCATTGTCAGGTGCCTAAGGAAAAAACACACATCCATTTTGGCTCTTGGTTATGTCTGCCACTAGCATATTTGTTTTGTATAAGCATTGACACACTTGGGATCTGATTTTTAGTAAGGTGTAGTTAAACTATGTGCAAATACAGTGAACAGTTTAACTATAGACATGCACAGCACACAGGCCATCTTTGCACAAAGTCATCATCCCACAACAGCAGCAGGTTGCTTCCGGCCCAGGAGTCGTGCTACTGCATGAAGTCATCGCTGTCCAGATGCTATCCTGTCCCCAAGTACAGGAAAACCACCTTATACTATTTCCAGAAAAAATCTGTTAAGAGCCTCCTTTAGCACTTCAATCCCATCAGCTGGCTCAGTGAGGTACTGTAACAGCACTTGATAGTGCTTCCTATTGTCGGCAGATCCAAGAGTGGGGAGAGTGTGGGCATTCCCAGGTTGTTCCTCCCTTAGGTACTCCCATGGTGTGGTAACTTCAAAATCTATCACTTCTCTGTGTTTATTTTAAATTTCTCCTTTGAGTTAATTTTTTTTTATTTTTTAAAATACATTTTTAAGCACTATAGCACAAAAGTTCAATATTGTACTGGCATGTCATGTCATTACAACATTGCTGCGCTAGTATGGCTTCAAACAAACAAACAAACAAAAACCAACAAAAATAGACCAATCAGGGCGATGGGGTGGGGTAACAGCAGAGAAAGAGAGTGGCCAAGGACACTGTAGTGTGGAAGGAACATGGTGGAAATACCGCTACTCATCTGCTTAAGCCAGAAGGGTGTGGAAGAGAGCATTTCTAACCTGCTAATATTGTGTGGATGGCAATGTTGGGATTGTAACAGAAGGGCATGCTAATGGGGTATGGTGCGGAAAGGGCCATAGTTAAATAATTAATGTTGCCACAAAATGTGGTAATGTCTGTTTACTTAGATGGCTTTAAACGAACATTAGATAAATTCTTGAAGAATACGCTAGTGGTGACTAGTCATTGTTGATATATAGTATCTCCAGGATGAAGGATGAATACAAGTGAAAACCAGCTGATGGGGTATAGTAGTAAGAGAGGATTGTTACCTTTACTTCCTGCTTATGGTCTTTCCATTGGCACATGGTTTTGTCCACTGTTGGAGACAGGGTGCAGGATTAGATAAGCCTTTAGGTCTGATCCACCAGCAGGATTCCATGATTCTTCTTTAGCTCTGCTTTGCTTTGCCCTGCAAGGCCTACTTGAAACTACTTGTAAACTACTTGAGTTTTCATGCTTCTTTTGCCTCTAGCCTGCTAGCACCAGTTTTCTTTTTTACTTTTTGTTCTTTTGCCTTATTCCTGCCCTGTTTCTTTCTTCTGCCTTCTCCTGTCTTGTGTGTTCTCCTTTACTTTTCCATAAATTTAGCAATGTTGCTCAAGTCATGGCATTTTAGTTTTTGGGTGTTAGAACTTAAAATATAACAGTCTCATCTCACAATGCAACTTTCAGTTTCTTTCTAAAACTCATTTTGAGGTACAGAATATTTTTTCTGTCTTTGAGAGATGAATATCTCTGAGCTGTCCTCTGAGAGATTTCACTCTTCTTTCTGTAAACTGCAGGTATACTGATTCTACACACACCCGGTCCCTTAACTGTTTCTTTACCTCTGGAGACCATCTTCAGGGAATGTGGATAATGCCGAGTAATTAGTAGGCTGTACTGCTTAGTAGAATATGCATAATGGTAGGCAGAAGATAGGAAACCTCCATGCCTGCCTTGGTCCCTGAGCCTGCTGGGGCCAAACAAGGACATTGTCATTAGGAAACAATTACATACAAAGCAGATTAAGCAGGAAATGGGCTCCCCATAGGCTCTCAGGCAAGTTCCTATTTAGCTTCAAGAAAATGTC
The DNA here is from genome assembly GCA_948472985.1 of Iguana delicatissima. Classification (NCBI taxonomy): domain Eukaryota; kingdom Metazoa; phylum Chordata; class Lepidosauria; order Squamata; family Iguanidae; genus Iguana; species Iguana delicatissima. Next base: position 943,119 of record CAOKZL010000022.1, read on the forward strand.
TTCAGACCCTCTCTGTCTTCCTTTCATGTGTGAGCTAGTCGTGCTGCTAATGCTCACAGTTGCTGGCATCTTTTTATGGGCATCCAGTTAGGGTACTATTTACTGCTTTTTGTACAGAAGTAGAAACAAACCTTTCTGCATGAGTCTTTTGAAATATTAAGCAAGCATTCCTTTCCTAGTTAACTTTTTTTGGCTGCAGAACTGCTTTGTCAGAGAGAAGGCCATTTGAGGAGGTTAATTATCTTCTTTCTCTTGGAGAGCAAGGCAGAAATATTCTCTGCCTCTGAGATGCATTTTTTGAGCTGAAGAAGTCTGAGCAATTTGTTCTGATGTCATGCAAGGACAGGCAGTGTTTTTGGGGAGGTGGAGTATTTGAGCATGTGTGTGTGTCCCAAACCCACGTTCGGTTTTCTTTGTCCTCAAGTCAGACCACTAAAAGTATTTAAACTTTGAATTAGGTGAGATGGAGGCCCTATCAGTCCTTAAAACTGGGCAGCACTAGCACCACTGTTCTTGTTTCTCACAAAAAAACCTTAGGGACCATAGGACATAATAATGGATGCCAACTTCAACAGCTTTATGGAGGAATCAGACACATTAATGGGAGATAAGGCTGTCTATGGCTATTAGTTGTAATAACTATATATTACCTCTAGCATCAGAGGTATGTATGTATGTATATCAGTTACCAGCAACTTGCTGTTATGGTGGTAGGCTTCACATAGGAAACTATTTGGGTACTCTGTTGGTTTGGCAGAGTGAAAACTGGAATTCCCACTTCTGCGCAATCATTGAAAGGACAGAAGCCCCCTCCAGTCTTCAGTCTGGCACCCCTAGAACTGTGTGAACGGATAGTTAGACTGCATAGGCCTTTGGTTTGACCCTGAAGAACCTTTTAAATGTTATTTGTTATGAGGCAAATGGTGTGAATAGATAAAGTAGTCTCAGCTAAAACATTTCAATCTAGAGGGGAGAAAAGTTGTTTAATATACAGGCAGAATCTTACAAGGCCTAGAGAAAGAGCAAAAGGAAGCTGAAAGAGTGCTCTAGCTATTTGACTTTTAGTTCATGCTCCTTATCTTATTTAGAGCAAGCTGTATTAGCCACCAACAGCTCTTAGAGTTAACTAGTTATAAATAAATAACTACAGTCATCCCTCCACATTTGCTAGGGTTAGGGGCATAGGACCCTTGTGAAAGTGGAATAACCGTGAATAACTCTAGGCCTTCCCAATCTGTTATTTAACACAGACACAAAATTATGATCACCATATTCAGTCCACCCAGGATTCTTTTGAAGCATCAGGATTCCTTCACAAGGCAGAAGTGGCTGGCTGGTGGGGCTTACTGCCACCTCCACTGCTGCACCACACCATTTTAAATAGGGACTTACAAGCCCTGTTTGCAGTTTCTCAGTCTCAAGAGGCTTGCAGTCCCTATTAAAAATGGCATAGGGAGGCAGCAGAGGTGACAGCAAATAATCCATGAATAATCAAATCCGCAAAAGTGAAACCCGCAAATGTGGAGGGCTGACTGCACTTTACAAGCAACTGTTTATGTGAAATTAATTTGTATGCTAAAGGTATTAATATATTACATTATGATCATAATTTAGCAAGGACTATATTCATTCCTATTTATTTGTTTATTTAATATCCCACCTTTCTCCCAACATGGAACCCAAAGTAGCTTACAATATAAGTTAAAAAAAAACTAGTTAAAACAAGGTATAATAAAAAAGCTTTTTTAAAAAAGCCATTAATCAGCCAAACCAGTTGAAATATTAGTTTAAGCAGATTAAAAATTAATTCAGCACATAATTAAAAGATACAGCATATCTGTTGATTGTCCTTCTGCCCCAACCAGTTAAAAGCTGAAAGCTTGTTTAAATAAGAAGATCTTTGCCTGCCAGAGAAAAGAAGACAGAATGGGGCCAAGTGAGCCTCCATTGAGAAGGAGTTCAATAGCCTAGGAGCACTCTCTCTCACATCCTCATCAAATGAGCCTGCGAGGGTGGAATCAAAAGAAAGCCATCATAAGACCTGGGAAGACTCCTAGGGAGATAAGTTCTTTCAGATATTCTGGACCTAAGCGGTGTAGGGCTTTATAAGTCAGAATGAGCATTTTGAATTATACCAGCACTCACTTTGCAGTATAATGGGAATTTTCAGTTATTTTTATATTTACAAGGGTGTAGGTTCACTGTGTAGTAGAGCAGGAATATTACATAGTTCAAATGCTGTACTTCCTGCACTGTTGGGAGATGACAGTGAGGTGCCATGGGAGGGCGGCATGTTTTGTTACATAGGCCATTCAGATTTTTTTTACAAAGCACCTAATTGAGAAACAGACAAGCAAAGAGTTCTTTTTAAAAACTACATAATTATAATCACAGCTGACTCCAGGCCTTGAAACTGTAACTGTAATGACTTACCTTTAAATGTATCTTTCTAAGATGTGACTACCAGATATGGCTCCAGAATCTAACATAGTTGCCAGGAGACTCATCCCCCCCCCAGGGTTTCCCACACATGTAGATCCTGCAAGCACTTTCCTCAGGTGCAGAAGAAAAAGAATTCACAGTGCAAGAAGGTGGACCAGCTGCTCCAGAACAGCCTCAGCAAGACATTTTACACAGTTGACCAAGGGGGGGTGCCATATCAGTCTGTGTACGGAAGATGCCACTGATTTATTCACTGACTTTATGTCTCATTCTTCTCTCGTGGAACTGAAGGCAGCGCACTTAGGGAGTCATATGTGGTCACTCATCTGAGGACAGATGGACTTAGCTTCGGCAAGGTTGTTGTACTGTGTGCTTTCAAACCAAGCATACCCTCCAGCTGTCCAGGTTTGGCAGGTACAGTCCCAATTCTGCCACTCCACTTTTTCAGCACCTTTTAAAAGGTCCAAATTTCTCTCTCCTACTCCCACTTTCCTCCTTTGTCCTTAGCTGCTGCAAAACTGGATTTGGACTTCCAAAGCAGTTTGCCCTCAGTTAAATCAGCAGGGAAGAAGAAAGGACAGCACAGAATCTTGTTCTTTCATGCAGACTAAAAGCAAATGCAAATTGCTGTAGCCTCTCCTGGCCTGCCAGTTCTTCCTCATCAATAACGTTTGTCATTTTGATAACACTCTGATGTTCCTTGGCCACATATGCCCCAGTTTTCATCTATGAAATGTTGGAAGGTATGAGGATTCTTGAAACATTTTCCTATAAAGGTTGCTTCAAAAAAGTTTGATAGTGGCAGACTAAACTTGATGAATGCAGTATCTGACAATTGAGACTGAAAATATGTTGCCTTATTCCTCTGATTATCTTTGTGAAAGTATCTGTTCTGCTGTTAAGTTTTGAATTTTGCAAAGTTCAGTAATAGGTGTAGCTCAGGGCTTGGAAAACTGTCCAGTTCAGACTGAAGCTTCCAGGACCTGCCGGCAACGGTGGCTGGGAGATTTTTGGAGTAATAGTCTAAAGAATAATAATTCCAAGCTGTGGAAGGTCTGCAGTCTTTGAAGTGATTCTGTCTACTAGGATGGACAAGTTCACTCTGCCTTCTAATAAGATGCATTTGTTCCACAATATTAATAGAATAAGCCTTCCATAATATTGTTGTTGTCATCCATATTATCAGTAGAACAAGCTTTAAATCATATCTAGTTTAATTATGAAGGTAGGTTTAGGTTATATAACACTCACCAAAAAAGACATTTTCCTCTGATTTCTGGTTCATGATCTGACTTAGCCTTGCTTTGAATGCCTTCCCACTTGCCACCTCCAGGTGGGGCTATTCCTTTGTTGTTGGATCAAAGATAGCCCTAATAGATTTATCACCTGGCCCTTTTCCAGACAATTAAAAACAACAAAAGTGCCTCCCTTCCCCCCACCATTTTACGGCTGTTTTCATGTTAGTTCCAAGTCAGTGCCAGTGTTGTGATATGCCATGCTGATTTAGTGGATTTGGAGGTGTGTATCTCAGAGGGGCAGATACAGTTTTGCTGTGGAGTGCTGTCTATACTCGCGTTTTTCCTCTTGGTTTTGCAATCCAGGTAGGTATGAGTTCCAGCTCTGAAGAGAACTGGGAGCTCATGGCCTTCAAAGAGGAATATTAAATTAAAAAACAACAACAATACTGTGTGGTTTCCGTTTCATAAAGATTAAACTGATAATGAGGACAATGTGCACATTAACAAGAGGCTCTGAGACATATTTGCGGGTTCTCTATTTCCTCTCTTCGTCATAATCTCTCACTCTCTTTTTAGAAAACTGGTTTGTCACAAAGAATGGATAGAAGGTCCTTGTTCTGCCTAGGTCTATAGTCTGATAATGCTTTTTCAAATAATAGTTTGCTTATACAAAATAAAGCTTGAAAATTTTACTTTTTTGGCTATTCTATATGGAGGATTCTGGCACCACAGTCCCAAGTAGTAACATCTCTAGGTTCTGATCCAATAAATGCATATTGTTACTCCTTTCTACTGGCAGAAATCTAGATTTTCCCTGCCTCTATCCTAGTTAAGATCTGTAGTACAAATACGGCATTTAGCCATCACCTCCAACAGTGATACGAGGAAAATACCAGCTAGATACATTTAGCCTGACAAAAAGAAGGTTAAGAGGAGATATGATAGCCATGTCATGTTTAAATATCTGAAGGGATGTCATGTTGAGGAAGGAGCAGGCTTGTTTTCTGCTCTCCAGAGACTAGGACAGGGAACAATGGATTCAAACTACAGGAAAAGAGATTTCACCTGAACCTCAGAAAGAACTTCTTAACGGTCAGCGCTGTCCGGCAGCGGAATATGCTGCCTCAGAAGCCTAAACACTAAACCCCAAGGGGACCACCTTGGATTGCAAAGCAAAGGTCACCGTTTTCTTGTTAGGCAAAGATGGGAAATGATTGTGACTGTTGTCTGGACCACTTGCAGCAATGTGAACGTCACTAAGAAAGAGGCAGTCAGAGTTCTGAAACAAAAAGGAAGACTCCAGTTTTAAGTCTCAGAGTTCCTGAAACTAGTAGGAACAGAGTTTATTTAAGAAAATCTGTATATTACTATTTCAGTGTAGTGAAAGTGCTCGAACCATCTCCAATTGCTCCTAAAGGTTTCTAATAGAAGCCTTGTGTACTAAATACAGTAGGTCCCTATAACTACATGCCTGCTGTATGCAATTTCAATTACCCATGGCAAGGAGGAGTCTGAAATACGTACATTGAATTTAATAGAAATAAAACAGAAATTGAAGTAATAAAGTGAAGTACAATACATACAGCGTTACATGGAAAATGACAGGGAAAATAAAATTGAAGCAAATGGGGCCTTTTTGCTCACGGTATTGCGCTGGCTCATATTGTCCATGCTGTCTTGCATTTCCTCACTGTATACAGGACTACATGTACTCTAAAACTACCCAGCCTCTTAGCAGGGCTCTTGTTTACTGTTTGTGACCTGATTGTGGTAGTGTCCTTCTGCAAGATTCTTGTGCTTGCACCGTAAAGTCCTCATCCTTATCCAGTACAGTCCCTGGTAAAGCCCTTCCCCTTGAGTCCTGGTGATGTTGGTAATGGCCCCAAAGCAGAAGAGTGGTGATGCTAGCAATCCTGATAAGCTTAAGAGAACCTGCAAAGTTCTTCCTTTAAGTAAGAAGGTAAAAGTTTTCTTTGACTTAATCAGGAAAGAAAACAAAATGTGCATTGAGGTTGGCAGGATGTATGGTAAGAATGAATCTTCCTTTCATGAAATTCTGAAGGAAAAAGAAATCTGTGCTAGTTTTGCTGTTGCACCTCAAAATGCAGAAGTTATCTCTACAATGTGTTATAGGTGCTTGATTAAAATGGAGAAATGGAAATTTGTGGCTGGAAGACATGAACAGAAGACGATTCCTATTAATATCAGTGTTTTGTGCCACAAAGCATTGAGTTTATATGAAGATATCAGGGCATCCCCTCAAGTGAGAGCCACAAGGCCCTCTACTGCAAGTAGGGGATGGTTGCACAGATTTAGGAGCAGGTCTGGACTTAAAAAAAAAATGGGAGTAAAGGTGCCTCTGTCAATGCAGCAGTTGCTGCCACATTTCCAGAGCAGATTAAGGTGTTGATTCAAGAGAAAGGCTATCATCCAAAACTGGTGTTCAGTTGTGATGAAACTGGACTCTTCTGGGAAAAAAATGCCTATAAGAACACATTAATAAAACTGCAAAGGCAGCTTCAGGGCATAAAGCGTGGAAAGTCAGATTACTTCTGGTCCTATGTGGCAACACTGCAGGGCACATGATAAAGCCAGTGTAGTGTACAAACCTAAGAAGCCAAACGCTCTTAAAAACAAAACCTTTACCTGCTTGTGTTTTGGCAGCGCAATAAGAAAGTCTGGGCGACTGCTACCTTGTTTACAGAATGGCTTCCTCAATGCTTCATCCCTGAGGTTAAAAAATATTTGCAGAATGAAGGATTGGAATTTGAAGTCTGGTAGACAATGTACTTTTCTGTATCTGTTTGCTGTGAAAATGAAAATGCTGATGTTGTCTTCTTACCTCCCAATATAACCTCATTGATTCAGCCTTTTGACCAGGGCATCATTTGTTTTAATGAGACCACATACACCTGCCTGATATTTGAAAAACAATAGCATTTGTGTTACAGTATTAATATGAGTTGATATTGTGGGTATATTCTTATTGGCTGAAATCCAATGTACTAGTGTTGTGCGCATAATAGCTTCAGCTCTCCATCTGTAAAATGGATCTAACTTGCTTTGTAGCATTGCTCTGAGGAAGAATAAGGCTTGTACTTAAAAGAGCAGCATGCTAGAATGAATTCTGCAGTTTCATTTAAAGATATTTATACACGCTCAGCAGGTTTCTTGAGTAAGAAAATCCCCAGTGAATTCACATGAAGTGGAGGAGAATAGAATTAGAGCAGAAGAGGAATGGCTTTGCCCTAGCTTGCTTAGTAGAAGAAAAAATGAATTGCTGGTGTTATACCTGTTGCGGCAGGGTAGCCACTAGATCATGTAAAGGATTTTTGCAAAGACTGAGGAGCAGACTTAGCATAAATCCTACAGGCTTTCTCTGCTAAACCAGTGACCTTATCAAAATCTCCCTAAAGTGTATCTGATGAAGGAATATGCTGGAGGCTAACACACAATTAGCTTACCTGTCAAGCCAACGTCTTCATTTTTTGCCCTACTCTGTCAGTGCCAAGAGGATAACTGAAATTGGTATTGGCTTGTAGATGCTTTTCCAAATTAGGAAAGGATCTTAAGGGTGATTCACACAACAATTGGGACTGATTTATACATTAGCTCCTTTGAAGACCTTATAGTACTGTAGAAATAGTAATGTGAATAAATTTGTGTCACTTTGTAGGACATTTGGTTTGTGATAACAGAGAAGGGGAAAAAAACAACCTTTCATGCTAGCTTTCGGCCTGTAGCCAGCTGTTGGTGTACAACTGCTGGCACGTGCAGGAGTGAACCTTTGTGAGATGTTACTTTTTCAAATGCATTTCATTCCTGTTATTTATTCTAGAACTTAAACAGTTATTTGCTGGCTTTCACTCATTAGAGTATATCTTTACATGTAGGCTATGAAAAAAAGAACCATATACAACTTGAGTTTGACAGGAGAATGGCATAAAAATTGAAAAATATCCTCTCAAAATGTGTCTAAAAATGGCTTAAGATGCCCTTTAAAAGTAACTTTAACAAGTAACTAGATGATTTTATGTTACACCAGTGAAGTCACTTTACCCCCAGGAGTTTGGTTACTTATGGAACGTTTCTTCTTTATGTCCTCATTCTCTCCCAAAGCTGGTTATGAGTAACCTTTTTTACTTGTTACCCATAATTTCTAAGCTCTGTTTCCTGTAAATCAATGGTTCTCAAACTTTGGTTCTCTAGTTGTTTTGGACTTTAGCTCCCAGAACCCTTTACTGACTATTGGCTATGCAGAGTGGGACTTCTGGGAGTTGAAGTCCAAAATTACATAAAGGACCAAAGTGAGTATCACTGCTGTAAATCAAGGCTGAATGAATGATAACCCTCCAGGTGTTGGGAAATCCCCAGAACTCTTCCCAGCATTAGCTATCTGGCTAGAGTTGATAGCAGCCCAATAGTATCTAGAGGCTTGGAGTTTTGCCTGCCCCTGCTTGTAAACAGTTAAAAACTCTGGGCTCTGCACTTCGCTATTATAGTGCTGTTATTCCACTTTCAATATCCTGTGGAATCCTGGGATTTGTAGTTTACTGAAGCCAAAGACTGGCTGAGCGTTCTAAATGCTCTTCTCTAAACTGCAAACCCCAGGATTCCATAGGATGTTGAAAGTGGAATAATAGCACTATAACAGTGTAGTGTGGAAAGGCCTCCAGTTTGCAACTGGTGTACAAATGTTTTAGTCTTGTATCTGGCTGTAGCTGCCCATGCTTGACTGACGATTGGCAGGGAGCTGACAGGAGAAGGTTTTCAAGTGGCTACCGCACTAGATTGTGTGAATTAGACTTCAAGAGCCTAAAGAAATACTGGAACCCAAATGGGAGCTTTAGTTAAACTCCTGGAGAGAAAGGTCCATTTCAGCTGAGGTGTAGCACCTGCTGGGTTTAATTTGAAAACACTACGGTGAAGCTGTTTGGTACAGTTGCCAAGAACCTTTGCTTGGCATTGCATTGTCTGGGTGAACAACCTGGTGAGATGGGCAAGTGTCTATGTATTTTTTTTATTATAAATGTAAGTAAGGGTACGTCCTTCCATTAAGTAGAGTGAAGGAACTGATTTGGGGTATCACATGAAAGGGCTGCAAAATACTAGTTATTTAACATGTTAGCATGATTATTATATTTTGTTTACAACCAGAAAAAGGAAGAGGAACTTCTAGAATTTTCTACCTTGCATGTCAAAATAACTTGACAAGTCTTTTATACTGTGTACCTTGCCTGGGGAGAGAGATGCCATTTGCTACTAAGCTTCAAATGGTAAAGTACCTAGGCACCCATGTTCAAATAAGGCTAGGCTGACTGCATTTGGAAGTCAGCTTACAAAATATGGCTGAAGCATGGCCTTCCAAGGTAAATGTGCTTTTAAAGGTTACACTAAGTGCTTTCAAGTCACTTCTGACTTATAGCAACCCTAAGGCAAACCTGTCATCGGTTTTCTTGGTAAAATTTCTACAGAGAGGGTTTGCTTTTGCCTTCCTCTGAGGCTGAGAGAGTGTGATTTGCCAAATGCCACCTAGTGGGTTTCCATGGCCAAGCAGGGATTCAAACCCTGGCCTCCAGAGTTATAGTTCAGTGCTCAAACCACTACACCACACTAGCTCTCTAGGAAACCGGGTGGTGTGGTAGAAATCTTAAAAGAACATTGTAGTTTTCCTGTATAACCATGGGGACTAGAAGCTTAAAATGTTTGTTTCCTTAGAGAAGGGTGTATTTATGCATGCATTTTGGTGAAGAGCTATGCTCTACCACAGATTAGTCCAAGTCTGGCTGTACCCCTGTGTCTGAATAGAGCTTTTTTTTTTTATTTTTTAAGAATTCATTAGGTTTAAGTAGAACAGTGATAAATTATCCCCCTCTGTCCCTCCCACACTTACAGACAACATTTCATGATTCAAAATACAAGCAAACATATGCAAGCAAAAAAAGATAACTGCAGCAGACTATGATCAGTATCCAAAAGTGTTCATCAGGAAAGCTCCCACAACAACACATATTTTGATAGTGGGCCATGTACAGATTTAAAATAAGATATATGTATGTTGTATATGAGTAGAGGATTGAAGTGATAATTATGCCAAGGAGACTGATGCCACTAGAAAACAGCAAGTTGAAATGCTAATGCATTCTTTGTGAAGACTAGAATAACTGTACTATCTAGGCCTAGGCAGGCATTTGCCACGTTTTCTGAATAAACATATGATGAAGAAGAGTGTGCTGGCCCCACTATTACTATCATTACACCTGTTCCCTTAGGTGCATAGTGGTTAACAGTCTGAAGAACAGAGTCTCTGCTAACCATTCAAGCGATTGTAAAGTCAAGGGCTTTCACGGCCGGAATCCATAGGTTGTTGTGGGTTTTCTGGGCTTTGAGGGCGTGTTCTATTAGTATTTTCTCCTCACATTTCACATGCATCTGTGGCTGGCATCTTCAGAGGATTCAAGCAATTGATACAGTTTGGAACAAAGATTTTCCAGGCTTTGAAAACTGCTTGGGAACCTCCACAGATACAACAGACTCTCTGCTTTTGAAAACTGCTCTCCATGCACAAAGGGTGAATGAAATGGCAGGAAGGACTAGTGCATGCCCCAGGGGCAGCTGGGGGATGAGTTGCCATGGAGGCAGTAAATCTGCTTTAAATTTTAAGATAGCTTCTTCTGCAGCTATTCCAAGTTGTATTGCTCTCCTGGTGCTGGACCCTATCCTGACAGAACTTTGACATTGGGAAAAAATCCTGTATCACTTGGATCTTCTGTGGGAGCAGCACTCATTAGAATTGAAATGGTGAATCACCAATGGCAATGGATTCATTCAATGTTCCTGAAGCTTGCCATGTTTATTCAGTGCGTTTAGGCAAGGTTATTCAGTGAACACTTGAATAGGGCTTCACTGTTACTCCAGATATTATGTGCATATTATAAGCATAAAGGGAAGGCATCAAATGTTGTGCCACTGCATTCTGCACCCACTTCCTGACAGCCGTGGAGTTACATTTTCCATGGCAGAAAATTCTCTAAGCAAGATTTGCTAAAGTATTGAACTTTTTGAATATACAGGTGGTAATGCCATGGCCTGGCTTAATAATGGACAATATTTTCTGAAATGAAGAAGACACAGTGTGTTGTGGGACATAAACTCAAGCTTGCTTCTTTGCCTCGTAGTAAGAAACCCCCCCTTATTTTTCTTAACTCGCTTAAAATAGAATAACTGTGGAACATATGTGCAATTAATGAAAGTTCCTTAAATATATAAATAAACTGTTGACTGCTTGTAAATTGTGAGACATATGTGCAGTTAATTAAAGAAAAAGCAATGCATGGTTGAGGCCCCTCCTGCATCAATGACAGATGCCCCCCTCCACCTGGATTGTTTTAGAAAAAAAGTTTTATCTTCAGATGGAAGATGTAGTTTCAATCATAACATGCCCGGTAATTAATTGCACAATAATTCCAGTGTGGAGCTCTGTCACCCATGATAGGGAAAGGGGAGTGTGGAAGGTGTTGATAGTTTTGTTGATGGTTGAACATTTGTTTTCCTCATCATTTTGACACCAGAGGTAATTGCCATTCCTGAAAGATTTTCTTGCTGCCATTGCCAGGAAATGGTTAGGGACAAATTAATTATGAACATTCTTGTTATAGCAGATTAATGAGCTGACAGACAAGATTTCTTCCCATCTTCTGTAATTTTTGGCTTGCTGTGTGGTAGGCATTTTATATACTAAAATATGAAATAAAATAAAAATCAAGCTTTCTCCAGATAACCGATTAAAGGTATGTTATCTATGTACACTAGGAAAACAGCACATCAGCTTACTCTCTAGGACAAAATTAAGAATAGCCTGCAATGTGGGCCCAGTCTTGCTGTGAACTGCGTCTTTCCAGCACAAGTCAGTTTCATTCTTTTTCAAAGGAAATATATCTACCAGCCTTATTTTGCAGATGTTTGTTTACCAATTTGCATGCGCACATTTCTTTCTCTCCCTTCCTCTCTTTTTCTGACTAGCATAATCTCAGAGCACAGCACATTACAAAGGACAGACAGAGTCAGCTGTACTGCTAGGAAGTGTGAGGGAAATGTTTCAATTTGGGGAATATTAAAGGGCAGTAGGAGCAGCTGCATGGCCATTTCTGTAGAGCTCCTCAGTCATTCCCCCTCTTTTAGAGAACAGAGCTGTGAATGCCACTTGGCCTGTCCAGTTCTCTTTAAACTGGACTACTGCCTCAGCTATGGTTGAGAATATAATTCTACTGTCAGTGAGACTTAAATGTGATTTTTGTCAGCTTCTGTGTGTATACTAGAAGATGGTTGTGTGTGTGCACTGATAGTGGCCTTTTCCACCAAAGAGAATGTTTTGTCAGGTAGAACACTATCACACACCTCCCATAAACACAGAATTAACTCCATTATGCACAGAGAAGGTTATGGCTCATATAGCATACAGGCCTCATTTGCGCTATTCACTTTGGTGTGCCATTTTCAGGAGGCAACAACTTGCTTTCGTTTAAGAATATTTTGACCTGGTTGAAAGAAGCAAGTAGGAGTGATTTTGGTTTGAGTGCTTGGCTTTTCTGTTTTCCAGTCTTCCAGAAAAAGAGAGCTGGTGTCTTTATACCAGAGGTTTCTTTGCTTAGACTTTTCCTTCTGGTTTTGACCACATTTGGGACTTTAGCCTGTTGTGGGAAGTATATGCACACTTACTTGGGGGCATAGTGGATTCTAGTGCCTTTCACCATACAGTGACCCCTCCACTTTCATGAGGGTTCGGGGCACAGAACCCTCACAGAAGTGGAAAAAAACACGATTAACTTTCCCTGTGTTCCCCCTCCCATTCCCTTGCCTTTTGCCCTGGCATGTGAGAGCCTTTTTTGTGCTGGGCACAAGACAAGAGAATGGAAGGGGGAGCTATGGAGGAGAAAAGGAAAGCATGTGTGCCTTTCCTTTCATTCCTTTGCCTTTTACCTCAGTGTGCATTCTCTGTGCAGGGGCAAAATACAAGGAAATGGGGGTGGGGAGCTCTGGAGAGGAGAAAGAAGGTGAGCATGTGCCTTCCTTGCATTCCCTTGCCTTTTGCCTGAGTGCGCTTTCCTTCTCTGCGCATGGCAAAAGGCAAGAGAATGGGAGGAGGAGAATGGGGGAGGCACACATGCACCTTGAGAATAATCAAATTCACAAAGGTCAAACTTGTGAATGTGAAGGATGGACTATAGTTTGTAGGGTCAAGCTGTGATAACACTGGGGAGCTGGGCTTTCTCCTCTTTAAGTACCTGCTTCCTCCACAAAGCACCAGTAAATCTACTTTTACTTTGGTGGCATTGTCCAACTTTGATCACACTTAGATTGGTGTTGGGCTGGCATCCTGCTAGTGGCATACCTCACACCTATGTCTGTTTTGGGGTACTGTGGAGCTTGGTATTCCCTCCTTGCAGAGTAACCAGCCCTCTCCAGACCCACTGAAATGTTGCTCAAAATCCCCTCCATTTGTACCTGGAGGAGAGCGGGAGTGGAGGGCACTGCAGAAATGTCATAACCAGACAAACTGATTACATCAGTCACTGAGGCCTCTAGAGGACTATTATGGACCTCAGTGGCTAATGTAATCACTTTACAGCTGTAGGGACATAACCAGAGACTTCTGTTCTCCTCCAGGCACAAATGGCTGTGGCTTCAGTGGCTCTGAAGTAGATCCATTGGTGGTGGTAAATGGCTCAGAATAACATAGTTCCACGTAGAGAACTACAGCTCTGAGCTGTGTAGGACTGAAGCCTTGGTGTGGTAGCCCTGATCAGGCACCAGTCCATGACAGGTTGCCATCTTGCTCTTTGATTCAGCAAAAGGCAACAAAATGTCTTAGTTTTGAGTAGAAGAGCATAGATCTCTGTCCTGATAGGGTTACAATTTAAAATTCATCATAAGAGAAGAGGAAGGGAACAGAGGGAGGGAAGAGACATGAAGGTAGAGATACACATGAGAAAAATGTATGATTATTCCTCTTACAAATATTTAAGCATAGTTGTTTTGTAGTTCTACTTTTGTTTTAATCTATGCCGTGATCTGCCTTACGTCCCATGTGGGAAGAAAGCTAGGATATAAATGAAATAAATAGATAATTATATAGCTGTTGGAGAGGTAATATTGATAAAGTGATTTTTAGAACAGGGAAGAAAGTGGTATGTTTAATTGCAGCAAGAGAGGACTGGGACAAGTTGATTAATTGGTGGCAAAGATGAAGAGTATAGATGCTTCTCTTCCATGATCCTCCTATATTTCTGTTTAGCAGAAATTAACCACTTATTTTTTTTTAAAAGATGTAACATTCTGGGTGATTCTGAATTTTGAAGGCATAGAAAAAAATGATGGTTCTCCCATATTTGGGGGTCCAAAAAAAAAAATCCAGAAATTTTCAGAAAATTTAAAAATGCAGTATTTACCCATGTACTAACTGAATGTCATTTTCTTACTTTAGGAACATAGAATACATTGTATATATCTATGTTTGGCATAAAATGATCATGTCTGATATATTGTTGTTGTGTGCCTTCAAGTCATTTCCATCTTATGGCAATCCGAAGACAAACCTGTCACAGGATTTTATTGGCAAGATTTGTTCAGAAGGAGATTGTCTTGGCCTTCCTCTGAGGCTGAGAGAGTGTGGCTTACCCAAGGTTAGCCAGTGGGTTTCCATGGCCAAGTGGGGATTCAAATCCTAGTCTTCAGAGCTGTTGTCCAACATTCAGACCACTATATCACACTAGCTCTCATTTGATATATTATGTAAAGTTTATTTGGATTATATTTACAAATTGATTTTTGTTTTGGACATTTTGTTTTTTGCTGCAATTGGAATTACGAAGTCCTGTACTATAAGGAATCCCTAAATGATAAGGAACCTCTTTGGTTTTGCTAGTGTGAGGAGAAGGCATTCCCCAGAAAACTAGAACAAAACATTAATATTAGTAGTACAGAGAAAGTTATTTTGTCTATGCTAGTTCTCCATTGAGACAAAAAAACATAGGGAACTCATTTCCATAAAATGAACTGAGAAAAAGAAAGCAAGGCTAGGGATTATGGTGTTCTGACACTGCATATAGTTTTTCATAAAAATCTTCCTCTTCCATAGTTTTTAGGGGAAGGGGCAGAACAGAGCTTGTCTCACCAGCTGCATTCAGAACCCCCCCCCAGCATAGATCTATAAGCTTGGCCACCAAAGTGGAAATCATAAGAAAAGATGACGATAATAAAAGAAAAAGTGTATTTGTTTATTTTTCCAAGGCTTATTTGACCTGGCGTACTGTTAGTTTTGAATGAGTTTACTGAAAATGTTGAACTGTTCTTCTCTTGTGTGGTGTGGGAACTTATACCACAGTGTGATGAGAGATCCAGCATGGTGCAGTGCTTTGAACATTGGACAATGACCCTGGAAACCAGGGTTTAATTTCCTGCTCAGCCATGGAAACCCACTGGGTGACACTCTCAGTCCCCAGAAAACCCTGTGATAGGATAGAATAGCCTTAGGAAACGACTTGAAGGCATACAACAACAACAAGAAGAACCTACCCCTATTTTTTTCCATGTTATTTCTGCCTCTTGTACCAAATTTTCTGTTAAAGAAGAAATGCCCAGCAACACATCTACTTCATTAATTGAGGTATACCTGTATTTTGTTATTTAAATAAATAAATAAAGTGTAAGCAACACATACAAACATTTAAAGCTGTCCAGGATTGGCTTTACCATTAGGCAAAATGAGGCGCCTGCGTCAGATAGCAGATGTTAATTGTGGAGAGAGGAGGTGAATTGATGAAAACTAAAGATATATAGTATATAATACATTGCTTGCCATGTACCCCATAAGATTGCTTGCCACCCTCAGGAGAAGTGAATGATGCTATTCTGTGAACAGCATTAGTTCTATTGTCTGTTAACAATGAAAGGCTGAGGCAGCCATCTTGTATTTTGTTTCAATTGGTAAAATGTCTTGGGGTAGCCCTGTCCCTAGGAGGAAATATATGCTTTCTGCATATGCTTTCTGCATATGTACCAAAGGGCAGTTGCAAAAAATAATACATAAATAAAACTCCAGCCATACAAAGGGTTAACTGTAAGCTTATGCAGGTTTATGCCAGTGTTTAAGTGGGCCCTAAATATTTACCTCTTGCTTGCACTGGATAATCTTTGGGTTGGTCTTTTTTTCTTGGGATTATATGTTGTTACATTTAGATTTATTTTTTAATTTGTGCATTTTTGATCACTTTTCACAGGCAAAGACCCTTCACAATTAAAATTATAAAAAGAATTCAAAATGTAAGATATAGAACATACCCATCAAAGATAGCGTAAAAGTATCTGAAAGTATTAGTGCTGAAACACACAAGTCAACACTTTAAGAGCTGTTCAGAACTGCCAGCTCTTCATGATGACCAGAAGTGAGAAAAACAAGGGCCCCTTTTATACTACATTATTAGAATGCTATGATTCTTCTTTGTGGTCTCTGTGACTCATTCATATGGGATTCTCTGCATCTTTGGCAACTTCTACATCTCTTTGGCTGAAGGTCTGCTCCCTCTCCAGACTGCACATGTTCAGTATGGTTCCCTCTCAACCTCCTTCAGTTCTCTTTCGTTAAAGCTGTATCATAGGGAACTTTGCTGCATTAACAACTCTTCTTCATTACATATATTTTCTTGATTTTTACCCCAGTTTATGGCATCTGTGGTGCTCTTCAAGAGATGTGTCTTCGACGCTGATCCCACACATATGGAATGATCTGCTCCTGTTCAGACCACCTTTGAAAACTTCTTGATCTCTTTGGTTGGAGGTCAGCTCCACTCCATTCTGCTAGCCCCATGCCATACTGCACCACTGTCAGAGTGGCCAGCAACTAAGAAAGTCAAGTAAAGTAAGAGAGGGGAGGTGGGTGGGTTGTGTGAATTCACAGATGACCATGCAAAAAACCACAGTTATAAATAAGCAACCTACTTTTCTTCTTCATGGTCTCTCTTACCCAGACCTATGGGAGATTGACAAGCTAGACACAACTGGAGGGAGGGTGACTATGCCTGTGATGACTGAAGCACAGACAAGTCAAAAGAAATAGAGTCTCTGGCCTGAACATCAAGTCTGCAGTGCTTTATAAAGGTGAGTGGCTGGGCTGAAATAGCTGCTTGATGGATAGTTTGAATGGGCACACCAGTCAAGAATGCAGATGAAGTGGAGACAGCTCTTGTGGAATGAGAATAGACAGAAGAAGGGTCTGATTTCCTGGCAGTCTGGTCGGCTAATGAGATGGTAGAAGCCATCCATTTAGAAAAGCACTGCTACAAAGCTTGACAACATTGCTACGAGCAATGTAGCAGACAAAGAGTCTAGGAGATTTCCTGAAGTGCTTTGTCCCATCAAAACGGATGGCCAGGGCACACCTAACATTTAGCATATGCCAGGTCCACTCACCATCAGTTGAGGGGTTTGAGAAGAAAATCGGGAAAGAGTTGCTATAATGGAAAATGAAAAGGAAGAAAGTGACACCCAGAAACAGGGCCATCTTCTCTCTGTGAAACTGGAGGAATGGCAGTTCTACCCACAGAATGGCTAGTTCACTGGCCCTCCTGAAGGCCACAAGGAAGACAGTCCTCCATGTGAGGAGGTGTAAGTCACACAAGGCCAGCCATTTGAAAGGATGTCTCATCAACTGGCAGAGAACCAAGTGTAGATACCAAGCCAGATGGGAGTTTGAAAAGGAAAGGTGTTCACAAAGCCTTTGAAGAAATTTTTTACAAAGGATTGAATGAAGACCAAGAGAGCTTCCACACAGATTCATATCGAAGAGATTGAGAGGCCATGCAATGCTAACAAGAACAGGGACTGCAGAATGTGATTAATGGAAACCCAGTGCCAGTCCACATAAATGTAATGGAGAAGAAATAAGTGCTTCCACTTATAGCAGTATGACTTTCTAGTTGACTGTGTACATACAGAATGAAGGATGGCTAGTGGGGAATATCTTCCCAGTCATGAAGTGAAAGATTCAAAGATCCAGGTACCAAATTTGACTTCAGCCTGAGTGAGGAGATCTGGAGCAAACAAGAATCTGTAAAAGCAATGACAGGACAGGTGCAGGAGGATGGTGAACCACAGCTGATGAGACCACCAAGGTGAAACTAGAAGGCAGCCTGTGTCATTGTCACTGAACTTTACCAGGACCTTGGTGATGAGTGGAAAGGGAGAGAGGGCATAGAGGAGAGGACCATCCCAGCTGTAAAGAAATGCTTCACCAGGGGAGGTTCTCGAGCATAGTAGCAAGGGTATTGACAGTTGTCTTCGCTGGCAAATTGTTCCAACTTCTGGATGGTCCTCATGGTGTTATATCTCATAGAGGACTCGAAGGAGAAACTTCCACTCATGAGATGGACTCTGTCACCTGCTGATGATATCGGCCTGGATGTTTTCCTTCCTAGGAGATAAACTGCAATAGGAATGATATCCCTCAATCCCAGGACTTGATAGTTACATCGAGAAGAGTCCAGGATTGGGTGCCTCCTTGTTTGTTCAAATTAAAAAAAACATTGTATCATCTGTTGTTACTTGAACATCACATTTGGCAAGGAGAGACTCAAAAGCTCTATCATTTTCTTGTTCTTTCTTTTGCTACAAATATAACCAAAAAAGCCCTTTTTATTGTTTCTAACCTCTCTGGAAAGCCTTAGCTCATTCTGCTCTTTAGCAGAATGAGGAGCCTAATCTGATTTGCAGGTATTGAACCATATGAATCCCCTCTGACTTTTTTTTATCCTGACATATCTTGGAATTTAAATGCACACACACACATACACACACACAGAAGTATATACCGGGTGGGAATAAAATGTTGCTGCTGATGTGGGAAATTGCTACTGAGTGCTCAAGCACAACAGAAATGTTGTCTGTTTATTAATATTATTTTTTAAATCAAGAACTTCAGCAATAAATATAACAGGCAACAGCAACTTTTACTGTGACACTGTGACATAAAGAGTTGTTCATTGCTGAAAGGCAAATGAACTCCACTTTTGTACTCTCTTGTGAGGTCTGTAAGAGTATAGAGTGTGTCATGATGTGCACTTGCACTATAAAATGTACTAATACACCATTGGTAGGTCTCAGAATAATCTTTCAGTGCAATGCCATAGGTACATATCTTGAATTCTTGCACTTTTCTCCGGATGTAGAATGCAGCTGTTACGGGGGAAATTATTTGCTTCTTTCTTCTCTTCATATCTATATATTTACCATAATTTGCGCTCTAGGTCAAAGCAAGAGTCCTTTAAAGGAAACCTGTTTTTTCATATGTTGAAAAGCAGTGCTGAGAGTCTTTAAACTGTCCAGATGCCCAAGAATACTGTCTTTCAGAGTGCTAGGTAAAGCCAGTTTTTTGGTGATTAGACATCTGTGTTCATTGATGCACTGCAATCCATCCCATTTTTCCTTTTTCCTTCATTAGCATATTAAACACCACCAAAAATACTGACAAATCGGAGGACATTCAAAGGAGAGCAGCATAAAATGATCAGGCAGCTGGAGAGATCGATCAGTAAAGTAGAATTAAAGACTCTCAGTGTGTAGGACTTCTTTAATACAGAGATTTCATTAATGCTTGTGATCTTCAGAGAGCAAGGAGAGACTGGAACACTGGTTCTAACTTACCATCAGTCTGAGGGTCAACACTCAAAGTCCTTGCTTTGTTTTTGCAAAGGCCCAACTCAAGTGAGAGATTGTTACTTTTGAATAGGAATGAGAACCTGTTTTAAGTTAAGCAGATAGAAAGGCATTGAGGAGAAAATGCCGAGGGACTTTGTTCCTCTTTCTCTTATAGCTTCACAAAGTGGGATTGTGCCCACAGTTGACTTGATTCTTCTATTCTCCTGAAATTCTCTGTCACAGCAAGATAATATGTGTCTCCTGTGTTTCCTGTTCCTTTTCTCCATCAGTTTCTCTGTCCACACTCAAAATATCTGTCTCTTGGGTTGGAAAACTAAAGTCGTATTCATTGCCCAGTGTATTTTTTTCAGCTAGAGCAGAGTACCCATTTTGGCATCGGCAACTGTTATTGCTTCTGTTGTTGTCCTAATACAGAGGTGGCAATTGTGTGGGACATGACTTGCATGTGGTTCTGTGTGCATGTGGGGTCTACTGTGGCTTTTGGAACATCCAGTGATCTCCCCACAGCCCCTGTAACAAAATTCCAGCCTCAAAACACCATGTTTCAGCTGAAAAAATACTAAACATGCATTTGAGGATATCATAAAACATTGTTTGGGGGATCTCTCTTCTCCACCCCACTTCCCTCCCCCAGAACATTACCCTGAAACTTAGCAAACAGCAATCAGGAGTGAAATAGCATTATTTCCAATCATGCCAACTTGTAGCTACAATAGTGTGCTGCTGTGCTCTAGAGCACATGCCTCAAACAC
Source organism: Iguana delicatissima (assembly GCA_948472985.1). NCBI lineage: Eukaryota > Metazoa > Chordata > Lepidosauria > Squamata > Iguanidae > Iguana > Iguana delicatissima. The sequence continues at coordinate 963,262 of CAOKZL010000022.1, forward strand.
AAGGCCTGCGGGCTGAATGTAGCCCACCAGGCCATTTTATGTGGCCCTTTCACCTTTTCTGCAGCAGCAGCACTCCCTCCGCCTGGTGAGCTTGGGGGGCAGAAAGAGGCACAGAGACGGCCTAGGGAGCAGAAAGTGGCACACTTTGGATGTACTGACCAATTCTGTGTCATTTTGCAGAGGTATAGGGACCATAAATTTCAGTCAAATAGCCTCAAAATGTCCAAGAAAAGAAAAGTTGATGCAGAGGGAAGGCAATTTAAAAACTAATAATAATCGAATGCAGAGGCAATTATTTAATATGATAAAAGAGTAGATGCATTTATATAGCCTTACAGATACAGCTGGCCCTTTGAGGGCAACCATAATGCTGATGCGGCCCAAGATGAAATTGAGTTTGATACCCCTGCTCTAGAGCTTCAGAAGAGCCAAGAACTGAGTGGTGTGGCTCTCTATAGTTCTTTAGTTTGTGAACCCATGTTCTAACGGGTCAATCAAATGGTAGAATCATAGGACTGGAAAGGACTTCAAGGGCCATCTACTTCAACCTCCTGATATAAAGCAGCACACCATAAAAACACTCCCAAAATATATCCCTCCAGCCTTTGTTTAAAGACCTTCAAAAAGAAGAATCCTCCACCACCCTGGCAGGCTATTCTACTGTTGAACAGCTCTAACCATCATGAAGTTCCTCCTAATGTTTAGGTGGAATATTTTTCATGTAATTTGAATTTATTGGTTCATGTTCTACTCTCTGGAGCAGCAGAGAATATCATTGTTCCATCTTCTTCATGACATCCCTGCAAATATTTTTTTAAATATACTTTTTATTAAATAAAATCACAAAATTAAAACATTTTATTTTTATAGTTATTACATAATTATACATTAATATTTAATCCACATAATTATCTCTATTTATCCCTTAGATTCCATACTCTTCTTCTTAAATGGTAGATATCAAATCATATACAACTCATAGCATATATTTATAGTATATGATATATACCTAACTTCTACACATATCATATGATAACCAAATAGTATAGATTAAAACAATTTAATTTTTTTTTAATACCTACCTAATAACCTTCCCTTGTTACATCTTCATAATTCATGGACGGTTATAACTTATCTATCCCCGACCAACAAATTTTCCGTTTATTTAGTATTTCAACATTTAACCTCTACCTTGAATCATAGTTTCCTAAGCATTTTTTCTTTCACCAGTGTCTTACTTCTCAAAGCTTTTATCCAAACATTTTTTCCTTCTTTTAACTCGTTATTTATGAGTGGTTTTCCCACTAAGTCATTTTGCTCCATTATAGTTAGCCCACTTACCAATGTTTTTTCCCATTTGGACTTCCAAAGAGGGGTGATTAAATTCCATTCTTCGTTAAATTGTGTTTTTTTCCCTGTCAATATCTATGTCAATTTGTCCATTTCCCATAATTCATATAGTTTCCACAACCAATCTTCAATATCTGGATTTCTTTTGTTTCCATTTTTGTGCAAATACTATTCTTGCTGCCGTAACCATATAAATTACCATTTTCTGATCCCTGCAAATATTTAAAGATCACTACTATATCATGTCTATACTATATCACTTCTCAATCTTCTCTACTCTAAGCTAAACATAGCCAGCTCCCCAAGCTGTTCCTCACTGAACTTCATTTCCAGACATTTTACTATCTTGATTGTCTCTCCTCTGGACATGTTCCAGCTTATCAATATTTTTCTTGAAAGGTGGTTCCAGGATCTGGACACAGTACTCCAGGTGAGGTCTGACCAAGCAGAATGGAGTCATACTATTGCTTCCCTTTATCTGGACACTACATTCTTTTTGATGCAGCCTAGAACAGCACTGGCCTTTCTGGCCATTGCATCACACTGTTGACTCATGTTTAGCTTGACACTAAAACCCTACATCCTTTTCCTATATACTGCTGTCAAACCAGGTATCACCAATTTTATATTTGTGCATTTCATTCTTCCTGTCTTAATGTAATGCCTTGCACTTATCCATGTTGAATTTCATTTTGTTAGTTGTTGGTCCAACTCTCCAGTCTCTTAAGGTCATTTTGAATCCTGATCCTGTCCTCTGGGTGTTTGTTACCTCTCTTAATTTGGTGTCATCTGCATGCTCAATGAGTATACCCTCTGTTCCATCATCTAAGCCATTTATAGATATGTTGAACAACACCAAGTATAAGACAAAACCTGTGGGACTCCATGAGTCACTTCTGTCCAGGATGCGTCCAGGATTAGTGAGCACTCTTTGGGTTCAGCTGACCGTGGATGTCACTCAGTATTTCCCTAAGCTTACTCAAATCAGTTTTCTTAAAGTTCAGAGTGTATGTCTGATATTTGGTTTCCCCTTTTCTGTGTTTAACAAATCCCAGGAGAATGTGGTAACTCCCACGCAAAGTTCCCTCTGCTTTCACTCTGTTGGTTAGGATCAGGCCCAAAATAGTCAACCCCCTTGTTGTCTCCTGACCACTAGGACAAAGCAAATGAGGAATTTGTTGGAATTTATAAACTTGGCACAGTTTGACTTCCAACAAATATAAGGGTGGTTGAAGTCTCCTATTACTACTGTATCTCTGTTTTTTGAATGTTTGGTCATCTGTTCCAGGAAGACATTATTTGAGTCTTCTTTCTGCCTTGGGGGTCTATAATAGCCCCCCCCCAATGATGTCAGTGTGGTTTCCCTCCAGTTTAATTTGTATACAAATGCTCTCAACCTATTCTTCAAGCTTTAAGTAACAGATCGGATAGCAGTGCACACATGCTTGACATATAATGTTATTCCCCCTTCTTTCATGTTTGGTCTATTTCTTTGGAATAGGCTCTGTGCATTAGTGTGCACACATGTAAGACAATGGGTCATTTTCTCCAGCTGTTTTCTTATGGGTTTTTTTCCTGCTCATTATTGGGTTCTTGTACTATTGGCCCAATTCTCCCTTTATCACTGAAGCTATTGTCCCCAGTACTTGGTGATCACCCGTCCTCTGCAATATTGCCTTCCTTCACCACATAATTCAGTTTAAAGTCCTCCTGATCCGGTTTGTGAGACTCCTAACTAATATATTCTTACCAAGCAATCTCTTGCCAAAAAGTCTGCTTCAAAAAAGTGCAGACCATGGTCCAAGGAGCCAAATTGTTTCTGATGGCATCATCTGCAGAGCCAGTTGTTCACTTCTAGTATTCTTCTCTCCCGGACAATGTCCTTCAACCAGAAGGAGCAATGCAATAACAGCCTGTGCCCTGTGGTCCTTTAGCTTCCTACCCAGAGACACATAATCCTTCTTAGTATGTTGAAGGCTATATGTTGCACTATCATTTGTTCCCATGTGGATCCAAAGGAAGGAGTAATGGTCAGTAGGCTTTTTGAGTCTTATCAGCCTCTTTGTTACATCATCAATCTTTGTCCCTGGGAGACAGCATACCTCCTGGGGCATCTTGTCAGTCCTATACAACATTGTCTCTGTTCTTCACTGCAGGCAATCATCTGCCACCAGAACACATCTCTTCTTCCTCTACAGTCGTGTAGGGACGGGGGGGCATTTGGGGCGGTGCACCCCCGGTGGCAGTTATTTAGGGGCACTGTGGCTCCTTGCTTGCCCTTCTCTGTGTGCTGTAGCCCCACCCCTGCATGCCATAGCCCCACCCCACGTGCCTTAGCTCTGTCCCCACACACCATAGCCACTCCCTATGCACCGTAGCGACACCCCCACTGTAGCCATGCCCCCCCTCAACCCCCCCTGCACTCCAAGCTCTTCCACTGTTCCTCTTGCACCTGGCAGGAGCTCTTTCATCTACGGAACCCTCCAAGGTCACTTCCATGGTCATGTACAGTGAGGATGTGATCCTGTGCTTCATTATCGTTGGTTAGAAAGATTGCTTGGAATTGATTGTATAGCTCCAAATTCACATCGCAGTTCTTGACAGTTCTGCTTCTGTGTGTCACATTGTTCCAGGTGTCTGCCTACTATGTTTAGGAATTCTCTTCATCCCTAAAGTCATTTCCTGTGTGTCGTCTGTTTTGCTCTGTCAAAAAAGCTTCAATCTTTCTGATAAGTTGAAGAGTAGATACAGGGGCCTCAAGCCTTTGAACCTTGCCTTTGAGCAGGACAGCCAACTTGGACTTGCTGCAGATGTAGGTCCCCACATCCTCTGGCAAAAAACCCCAAATATAGTTCAGCTCTCATAGGTTGCTGCAGCAGCTCCCTCACCAAGCATATTGAATGGTTCCAGGTAGGCAATGTATCAACACTCTGGGCCTCCCCCTCACACTCCTCTATGAAACACTCATGCAAAATATCTATTGTCCCTGTCCTGTTAGCTGAGCTCCAGTTTGCCAAATGTGATTGATTTGGGGTGAGTCTCATGATTGGAATGTAGTAACAGAGAAAGGTATAACCTATTTCAGAGAAATAGACCAAACAGGAAAGGAGGAAGAGTAGCACTATATGTCAAGGAAGTTTACACCTATGAAGAGATGTGTGACTTAAATCCTGTCAGACAGATTGAGAACATTTGGATAAAAATTAAGGGGGAGAGAAACAAGTGATGTTATTACTGCAGACCCCTAAGCCACACTGAGGACTTGGATGATGCCTTCCTGGAACAGATGACAAAACATTCAGAGGGGAGAAATGCAGTAGTAGTGGGAGATTTCAACTTTCCTGATACTTGTTGTAAGTCAAATTATACTAAGAATATGAGGTCCAACAAATTCCTCACTTGCCTTGCAGACAATTTAATTGTCCTGAAAGTGGAAGAGGCAACAAGGGGATCAGCTATTTTAGACCTGATCTTAACTAACAGTGATGACCTGGTTAGAGGAGCAGAAGTGGCAGAATCTTTAGGTAGAAATGAAAGCAGAAAAGGGCAGCCAAATGCAGCCAGAAATACATTCTAGACTTTAAGAAAGCTGATTTCAGTACACTTAGGGAAATATTGGGTGTGATCCCATGGTTAGGAATACTAAAAGATAATGGAGTTCATGATGGATGGAAGTTTCTTAAAAGTGAGATACTGAAGGCACAGTTTCAAACAATTCCATTGAAGAGAAGAAATGGCAGGTGTCTAAAGAATCCAGGATGGATGTCTAAAGAACTTTCAACTGAAGTAAGATTTAAAAGGGCTATGTGCAAGAAATGGTAAAATGGGGAAATCACCAAAGAAGAATTCAAAGGAATAAACAGCACGTGTTGGGAGAAAGTCAGAAAAGCTAAAGAACAGAATGATCTCAGGCTTACTAGAAAGGTTAAAAACAAAAGAAAGGGCTTTTTTGGTTATTTCTGTAGCAAAGGGAAGAACAAGGAAATGGTGGGGCCACTGTGTGGAGAAGATGGTGAAATTTTAACAGAGGACAGAGAAAAGGCAGAACTACTTACACCTTCTTTGCCTTGGTCTTCTCCCAAAAGGAAAACAGATCTTGACCTTGGGAAAATGGAACAGATGATGCAGTAGGGGAGATGCAGCACTGAATAAGTAAAGAGGTAGTACAAGAATTCCTGGCTACTCTGAATTCAAGTTTCCAGGGCAGACGAACTATATTCAAAGGTATTAAAAGAACTGGCAGAAGTAATTTCAAAACCACTGGCAATTCTCTTAACCTTATCTTCTCTAGGTTTAGAGGTGATACGATAGCCGTATTCAAATATTTTTAAATATTTGAAAAGATGTTTTATTGAAAATGGAGCAGGCTTGTTTTCTACTGTTCTAGAAACTAGTACATGGAGCAATGGCTTCAAAGCATAGGAAAAGAGATTCCACCTAAACATTAGGACTACTTCCAGATAGTAAGAGCTGTTTGAATGTGGAATGTGTTACTTGGGAGTGTACTGGAGTCTTCTTCTTTGGAGGTTTTTAAACTGAGGCTGGACGGCCATCTGTCAGGAGTGCTTTGATTGTGTATTCCTGCATGGCAAGGGTGTCAGGACCCTGGAACTCCAGGACACAAGCTCCAAGTCTGAGCCGGAGGCAGAGGGCTTTGAGGCCATGGAGCCTGCTGCACCAGCAGAGCCCATCCCGGAGGCTGCCTCAGACACAGAGCCCTTGGCTCCAGTAGCCCCAGCAGCAGAGCCAGGGGCTGCCTCAGACCCAGCCAAGCCAGAAGAGTCAGATAGTGAGATTCAAGAGCAGGTGCCTACTTACCAGCAGCATCGGGAGCAAAAGAGTGCACTCAGGAGGTCAGAGCGTTTAAGTAGAAAATGCCAAGCAATCAGGCTCCAGCTGAGATAGCACCTGGAGGAGTTGCCTGCCTATAAGAGAACTCACTCAGCCTGGGGTCTTTGTTGGCTCACAACTGTCCATTTTGGTGTGCTTGTCGTGTTAGTGTGGATCCTTGCCTTGCCTCCTGGAACGCTGCCTGACCTGCTGGAACGTCGCCTCCCTTTGAACTCCTACCGGCTCTGGAAAACTCCTCTTGCTTAAACAAACTCTGGGCCATGGACTGTTGCTGTTTGCCTGGCTGTGATGTAACAGCCAGGGAACCAGAAGCTCCTTAATTTATTGTTGCCTTCTCTGTTCATACCTGTCTGCCTGCTGCAGAAAAGCTCTTTGATTTATTGCCTGTCTTATCTGCGAAGAGACCTGTTAACTGGCTCTCTTGGCTGCTCGCCAGGCCTTGGCGATCTGACTCTTCTGGCTTGGCTGGGTCTGAGGCAGCCCCTGGCTCTGCTGCTGGGGCTACTGGAGCCAAGGGCTCTGTGTCTGAGGCAGCCTCTGGGGTGGGCTCTGCTGGTGCAGCAGGCTCCATGGCCTCAAAGCCCTCTGCCTCCAGCTCAGACTTGGAGCTTGTGTCCTGGAGTTCCAGGGTCCCGACATCGGGGTGGATGACCCTTGTGGTGTCTTCCAATGCTATGGCTCTAAGATTTGTTAGATCAAATTATTAAAGTACATTTGTAGAGTTTATGTAATTGTTGACTTTACTGTGCTCCTGATAAGCTTGGCTTTGCTGTGTACTTACTTTGAGTTGTTGGTTTTATGGTAAACTACTATTTTCTATCTTGTGTATCTTGCTCCTTTCAAGAAAAAAAATCGTGTTTATATTGCTTTGCCACATGTTATTTGAATGACATTGTGTAAAATGTATTAGTGTTTTTAACTATTATTCTTAACTGCCTTGAATCAAAAGTTGCAGTGACAATATCCTGAAATGCTTTGTTTGATTTTTGTTGCAGCTTCCCTGAATGCCTTATTGTGTCACTTATGATAATGCATTTGTTCGGATTACAATTTGGGTCATTGCTAGACTGGGCAATCAGCATTATCTACTGAAGTAGTATAATCCCATTTTTGGAAAACCATCTTGCCTCCTTGTTCATGGGTTGGGCTTAATTGGAGAGACTGTGCAAATGACCCTGTGTTCTGTCCTCTAACCTTTCAGCCCCATTAATTTTAGCTGAGCTTGGACCAGTTGGTTCTTTTCATGATGACATTTAGATCTTCTGTCTAGAGAACAGGAGAGGTCAAATGTTTCAAGCCTCTGCACTTTTCTGAAATAAGAACAGCAATAAAGGTAATGGGTTTTGAAGGCATGTCCCATGCATACCAGGTGATGTAAAATTCAGGTCAAAAATATGTGAAACACTATCATGAAAAAGGCAAGGGAGAAAGAGAGAGGAGGATGAAAATAAATGTTTCCAATTGTCATCATAGATAAAATCAGGATAGATTTGCACTGAAAGATGGATAGAAGTCCTGAGTAGCTAAAAATGCACGATATTCTCCTGCAAGTTCCGCACTTTGCAGAAAATCCTTCCCATTTGCAGTGATGACCAGAAATACAGTCCTGATCAGTATAAGCAAAAACCTCCAGTATATTTTGCCACAATTTTCTTTAAAAATTGCATTAAACACCAGGAGGTAAAGAGTGCCCCATTCAGATCAAAGCCATGTTGTGTCTTATACTGTGATGAAGCACCAGTTTTTGGAGTTGGAGGTGGCAGGATTGCTGTAGCTGTAGGTATACATACACCACACACCACTTATTTTCTATAATACTGCCTCTTCACAAGTTTGGTGCAAAAGGAATTTTCACTTTTAACATCAGCGAAGAAAGAAGTAAAAACCATGGACTTCATTGCCAACCAAGCCCACTCAAAATAAGTGGACCTCTGTATTATACAATGGTTGGCTACAGCTTTAGGGAAATTCTGTGCCAACATAATCGAAGAGAGCTGTGGGTGATGATGCTCCAAACAAGCAAATCAACAGATTGAACTGAGTACTTTGGACACTGGGCTCTTAAAACTGAAAAGCTCAGACTGTGGATGGCCCGTTTCACTGTATTTTTCCTGCAGGAGGAGACATTGTCTACCAGTTTGTTCTGTGATAGGATTCACTATTAGCTTTTTTCCACACAAACATATGCACATGACTGTACACACGCATACTTAGTACTGCAATTGGTAGCAGCACCAACTATGTTGACAGATGGCCTGGCCACCATTTTGCTTCATGCACAATGCCTCAGATTGTCATTCCAGAGCATTGTTTGGTCGCAGGGCAGTAGGTGGCAGCATAAAAATGTAACAGAGTACTTGGAGAAAATACTGCATAGTGACCTTTTTCTATGAGTGCTTGAAAAACAAAACATAAACATTTATCATAAAAATGTGTTATGAGGGATTTTGGATATGCTTTAATTCAAAATGACCACAGGTGGTTCTAATGTTTATGCAAATGAATTTAGCACCTTGTGCTGAGAAAGCTTTTGCAAAACTATCCTTTAGATCAGAGGCCATTCACACTACAGAATTATAGTGCCATTATTACACTTTAACTGCCGTGGTTCTATCCTGTGGAGTCCTGGGATTGGCATGTTAGAGAGCTGTTTAGAATTCTCAACCAGAACCTACAAGGCCTCACCAAACTACAGTCTCCAGAATTCTATAGGACGAAACCATGTCAGTTAAATTGGAACAATAGCTCCGTAACTGTGTAGTGTGAATGGCCCCCAGATTAAGTCTTTTTATTATTTAGGCATTGCCTATTCTGAAAGATTGTTCTGATTGACCCGTTTGAAGTTTTTGGAGGTAAAAAGGAAGAGATCCAGTGGGAAAGGGCAATTTGTGGGAGTGTTATCTCAAAAGGAAGGAAACATATAATAACTGCACTGAAAATTTTCTTGGGCAAGGTATCTTCTGTGATGCAGTAAGGGTTGAGGTTTGGCAAGTTGATAGTAGAGTTGCTGAGGCAATGGTTAAGCTTCAAAACAGATTTCTTAAACCAATCCTAGTGCTTCCTAAGAAGATCCCAGTGGCTTTGCTGCAGATGGAAATTAGTTTCTCTTCTATTACTGCAAGAATTCATTGCTCCTGTTGAGATGCCATGAAAGAATCCTAACCCTGATAGCCCAACAGCTGTTAAGGGAGGCATATACTAATATTTAGCCAGTGGATAAGCAAGTTCAATTAGTAAGCTGTCCAAAGGCCTTTGTAAGAGGGGGCAAATAATAGAGAGCAAGTAAGTGAGTGAGAGTAATATCAGGTGAATGATATCAGCCAAGAGGAACAGTGGCTCCTACCTAACTGTGACCTCCAAATACACAAATGTGAGGTCACACAAAGCATTGCATCCCATTATAGTCAACGGATGCAGTAGGCAGGCCCCTATGGTGTCCATTGACCATAATGTGACATGACGCTTAATGTTTTTTGTTTTACATAGGGGTTCTTGGAACAGAACCCCTCCATATACGGAGGTATTTGGATGTATTTATTTTGGATGTTCATGATGTTATGGCTTTTTCAGCTTAGGAGAGTTCATGATAAAGCAAAATAGTTGGATCATTTGGCTCTTCTGGTGCAAAGGCACACAGTGACTTAGCTAAGTTTAATGTGATGTTTTCAGCTGCGGTGGAAAGATGCTATATCAAGGTGCCCTGAGCGGGTACGTGAATCCACATCAGTTGAGGATTTAGTGAATTATCTTTTGAAATGTCCCTTGTTCTGTGGCATCAGAGCTGGGTCTGTAATGTACTACATGTCTTTTTCTATTCTTAGTTACTTGCCTGTGTGTGTTATACATGAATGAGTTGACTCAGTAAATGGCCTTTGCTAATTCATGTTCTCTCAGCCTCAGTTCTCCATATGAAAAATGAAAGTAACAACAACCTGTTTCACCAGGTGATTGTGAGAATGAAGTGTATAAAGGAGTGTTTCTTAAGCAGTGATCTGCGCTGGATTTTCAGGAGGTGCACGAAAACATGATGGGAATAAAGGAAAATGCTGATGGGCCAGACTTCCACTCTGTCCATTTCCATTGCTAAAGAGGCAAATGCTTGGAGCAGTGCTCTCGCTTTCCCCATCTATGCTGTAGACATATTATATGATTCTTGCCGGAACGGTAGTGTCTTGACTGAACAAATGTCTCAGTGACCCAGAGCATACACAAAGCCAGTGATGCCTAGCAGGAACATAATAACACTCCCCACTTTTATTTTCATCCTACACAGTTATTCTCTTGTTTGGGAGTATGTGTGAACTGTACTGGAATGCAGAAGGAACTGAGTTTAAATTCAGAAGCCTTTAAACACCCTTCCATATGGCACCAATAATATAAGAAAATGTGATGTTTTGCAAAGAAGGAGAGTAGTGGTCCACAAGAGAACAATGCTGCTGCTGTTGTTGAACTTTATTTATATTCTGCCTTTTCCCCAAGATTGGGACTCAAAGTGGCTTACAAATTAAAATGATTACAATAGCATTTAAAAAACGTACAAAGCAGTTAACATTAAAGCCAAATTAAACTATTAACCATAATGTTTCAGACATTACTGAGGGCTAAACAGATGTAGTAGAGAAGAGAATCCATGTTTAGGTTTTCTTGCAGTCTTTTATTTTTTATAGAATCCCGGAATCTTAGAGTTGGAAGGGACTGTACAGGCCATCTAATCCAACCCCCTGCCATGCAGGAATATGCAGCTAAAGTACTCCTGAAAGATACCTATTCAACTTCTGTTTAAGGGCCTCCACAGAGAATCCACCCCATCCAGTAGCCTGTTCCACACCTGAACAAGTCTTACAGTAGAGAAGTTCTTCCTAATGTTTAAGATGAATCACTTTTCTTGTAATTTGGATTCATTAGCTTGTGTTCTGTTCTCTGGAGTACTGGAAAACAAGCTTGCTCCATTTTCTACACAACAGATATTTAAAGATGTCACCTCTTAGTCTTCTCTTTTCCAAGGTAAACATACCGAACTCCTTAAGTCATTCTTTATAAGGCATGGTTTCCAGATCTCTGGTCATCTTGGTCATCCTTCTTGGGACACATTTCAGTTTGTCAAAGCCTTCTTGAACTGTAGTGCCCAGAACTGGACACAGTATTCCAGGTGAGGTCTGGCCAAAGCAGAATAGAGCACTACTACTTTCCTTGAGCTGGATGCTGTGCTTCTATTAACGCAATGTAGAATTGCTTTGGCTTTTTTGGCCAATGTTGGCTTATGTTTGGTTTGACACTAATGCCCCTAGATCCTTTTCACATGTACTGCTGTCAAGCCTTGTATTGCCCGTCTTATATTTGTGCACTTCATTTTTTCTGCCTAAATGTAGTGCCTTACATTTATCCATGTTGAATGTCATTTTGTTAGTTGTTGGTCCAACTCTCTAGTTTCTTAAGCTCATTTCGAATCCTGATCCTGTCCTCTCTGGGGTATTAAGTTATCCATCCCAATTTTGTATCATCTGCAAATCTGACTAGTGTCATGTTCAGGGCAGAGCAGACGATTAATCACCAAATGGCAGAGCAGGGTTTACTCACAAGGCAAGAGCGGGAAGATGTCCAAACAGAGTTTAGGTTCTGAAGCAAACAAATCCAAAGGAGAAATCAAATCATAGTCACAGTGGCGGAGCTTGGAGTGTGTGAAGGGGGGCGGGGTTATGGCACAAGGCGTGTGGCCAGGGTGCATGAGGGCATGGCTATGGGCTGAGGTGCCTCAAAACCATTGCTGCCTGGGGCGAACCACACATTCCTACGCAACTGTGTAGTCAAACAGGCAGAGGTTGAAGGTAGTCCAGATACAACAGAACATGACACAGGGCTTCCACGACTGTAAAGATCAGTTGCTGACCCTGAAAGGAAAGGGCCAGCTGAAAGCCTTTTGTCTACTGATGCTGCTGTCACTGGTGTTCCTTCATTAGGGCTCGTTTGTTACGTAAATATGCTGAGTGGCACAGCCCCTCTCTCTGATGTCTCTCTTGCATGGTAAGCATCTGTGTTGTCTCATCTTCTGATATTTGTTCCCCTTGCTCAGGCCCCTGGTGTTGCTTGTTATCTTCTCCTGAGCAAACTTCTAGGGAAACTCCTGCCTCTGGGGAAACTTCTGCCTCGGATTCAGAATCCTCCTCCTCGCTGCCAGGGTCTCCAAGGTAGGGCATGACACCTAGCATGCTCTCTGTCCCATTAGCTAAGTCATTTATAATGATGTTGAACAACACCAGGACCAGGACGAAACCCCGAGGTACCCCAGTATTTACTTCTTTCCAGGTTATAGAGTAACCAGTGGTGAGCATTCTCTGGTCAGTCAACCAATTGTTAATTCACAGTTCTAAAGCCCTTCCCTGAAGACAGGAGATGTAGTGCTTCCTTTCCTCTTTCCTCTTACACTCTTTTCACAATTTAAATCTCTTTCTTCTTTTCCAGTCGTTAATGCACGTTTGTTCACAAACTAAAGTCGTGGTCTTGATAAGCAGAGTAGTGGAGAGGAGACAGGAATAGCATTGTGAACATTCTCCATCATATTTTTCTTGGTCCTAATAGAAGGGAATATTCAAAAATTAAATTTTAAAGACAGTGGAGACTATGGCCATTTCTACACTAGAGTAGAGGAGCGTTTCACTGCATTTTATGAGCAGTGTTTTTTACTCCGACTTACCCCGATTCCTATCTGCACACCCTCCAGTTACTGTAGAAGTGAAGTGGAGAAAATCATTTGTAGCTTCCACATCTTCAGTTCTCCTGGAACTCCTACTCCCCTCCCTCTTCTACTCTGCCACCACTGATTGGTCAATTTAATACCCACCTCTGTGGTGTCAATCAATGTAATGCTTCCGCATGTAGTTAAAAATGCAGTAGCACCATTGTGGTTGGTTTGTGTTGGAATTTTTCCATTTTTATATTACACTGGTTTCACAACGATGTGCACTGTGCTAAGAGCTGAACACATGTGGAATGAACTACGACAGAACAACATCAAACCGGTTTGACGTGCAGATGTATTCGCGACACAACAACACTACAACAATGTATCTCCCTTGTGCAGAAAAGGCCTATGATGCTAAAGAAACGCCTGCACACATGCACAGTCATATATGTAGAGATGATTATAGGGATCCAGGAACTATTTTAAGGTTTGTGGGCTCAAGACTTTCAGACCACTCATAATGAGTTTTGCCTACTAGAAGATGCATTTGTATAACAGTAAAATATAAAATATGCTGCATTAAAACAGCAATGAATTGGAATAGTTAACAATGTGACTATTGTGAATGCAGTGATAAACTATTTTTTCTCCAGAACTGATTAAAACATAAAATCAATATACCAAGCAAAGGAGAAAATATAAAGGATGCTATTCAGTGAATGCAAAGATGGTTATCCTAGCACACCATCCCCTTCAGCACACTATTTTAAGGCCAAAATCTATAAGGATACTAATGTATTTAGACTGATGAGAAGAAAAATGGATTGTGAATAGCTCTAAAAGAATCTCTCCAAGCTAAGGAAATGGGCACTAAAATGGCAATGAAAACTTAAGACAGAAAGTGTCAAGTGATGCATATTGAGGCAGAAAATCCAAGTTTCACAGAAACACTGATGGGACCTGAACTGGCCATGACTAGTTAAGAAAGGGATCTGTTGGCTGTAGTAGATAGCGTCATGAAAATGTTGACTGACTGTGTAAGTGTTGTAAACAAAAGACAAAACCTTGCTGGACACAGAAAAGAAATTACAAATAAAATTGAAATATCATATCACTGGTATACATACCACCCTTATACATTTGGAGTACTATGAACAGTTCTGGTCACTGCACTAGAAAAAAGATATTGCATTACCAGAAAATGTATAGAAAAGGGAAAGCAAAATAGTCAAGGGATTAGATAATTTTTTTCTATGAAGACAGATTGCAGTGTTTGGCTTTCAAAAAAAAAAAAAAAAGGAAAGGAAAGGGAGACATAATAGAGATGTAGAAATCATACATCTCTCATACTGGCACCTGTGTTCATCTACCGAAACAGAATGGTGAGGATTCAGCACAGTTGAAAGGAAGTACTTTACATATCACATAACTAAACTGTGGAATTCACTGCCTCTAGATGTAGTGTTGGCTGCCAACTTGGACAGTTTTAAAAAGGGTTAGATAAATTAAGGAAGGTTAGGGCCAACAGCTGCTACTAGGATGGCAATACGTCATATTTAGTATTGGAGGCACTGTGTCTCTTTTACATCAGTTTCTGGGGAATGCAAGATGATGCTGCGGTTGCACTTATACCCTGATGGTGGTATTCTCATTGTAGGTAGACCCTTGGTCTCATACAGCAAGGCTGTTCCTGTGTTCTTAGATCATCTCAAAGATAGAAGGATTTGAAAGAACTTGGAAAATTCTAAAAGTACACTCAGAACTAAGTGGAATTTGGGAAAAATCAAGAATACAGAAAAATATAGATTATGCAGAATGATAGTTTTGGGAAGAATGAACATTTTAATTTTCTACACAAAGAGCAACGTAAGGTGAATGTTCCTTTTCTTTCTGGGAGAAGTCCTACATAATCCAACTAAAAACAAAAAATATCAAAACCAAAAAATGAGGAAAAATCCACCCATACATTTGGGTTCTTTTCTTAATATCATACAAACTTTGCATGCAATCCCTTTGAATCCAGCAGCCTTAGTTATTCCTCAGGGCTCAGCTACAGTAACTATCTTAATCTTGTTTTTTCGCTTCTCAGCATTTAACACACTTCTGGCCAATAATTTCTGGGAGGGCTCAACTGCACTTAATTCTTGGTAGCCTAATGTCATCTTATGGAGCAGGGAGGGATTGCAGATGCACTCATCCATTCCAAGTTCCATGAGACAAAAAGTTCTACTTGTTGAATTCTCTGTATAGGAAAAGTGGCATTTGTGAAAGCAGGATCCAATCCAAACTGTTAGCTGTTTGCTGGTCAAAAACCAGTTTTTTAGTGATCCAAACACCATTATAAATACAATGAAGTTAGGTGTACCAAGATCCAACTAGTTTCAGCCTTGGTTAACTTCAGCTTTAGATAATTTAGCCTAGATTGCATTTTCTGACCTCAGAATTTATACATCTAAGAATGTTTTTTATCTTAAAATTTCCTACCCCACCCTTATGGACATTAATGGGAAGCACTCAAAAGCATAGTGGTGAATCATAAGAGTCATGCTGGATCAGACCTATCTAGGCCATCATTCCATTCATACAGTGGTCAGTTAGTTGGCTATGGGAAGACCACCGGCATAACATGAATGCAACTATACTTTCCCTCTTGTATAAATCAGCAACGTTATATGGAAGAACATTGGCTCTGATGCTGGAGGTGATACATAGTTATCTTGCCTAGTAGCCCATCCTCTATGGAATGCTACTTGGAGTGTCACTGCACATGAACGTTTCATGTTAATTTCAGTGGAGCTTGCAAGGGAGAATGTCCCAGCAGATTATGTTCTGATTTTTAAAAAATATATTTTTAAAGACTTGGCTCCCAAAATTTTCTAGAGGGGCCTTGTGTGAAGATCTTATTGTGTCTCGTTGGTTTTTAGATGGGGAACAGCTGCTCCTTATACACATTTTGATCCTCCCCCTTAACAACCCCTATTGATAACTAATTGCAGCCCAGACACTTCTATTAGCTATTTACCCCAAATCGAGCTGGCTAATGAAAATGTTTCTAATTAATACGAGGCAGATTAAAACTCATTACAGCAAGGTCGTTGGTAATGAGAGATAATCAGAGCGCAAATGACCGAGCTTGGAGCAAAATGAAGATGGAGCGCAAGCCAGGAAATCAGCACCAGCTGTGTGTGCATCAAACTGCAAGGGAGAACAGGAACACGGCAAGGTGGCTGGAGGATTTCTCCAGGCCTTGCACAACTACCTCGTCCCTTTCTCTGGGCTCCGAGGCACTTTTGATTTGGGCGCGTGTCTGAGATTCTCTGTTTGCTTGAGTGTGCATAGGTAGGAACTATAATCCAAGCAGCAACAGAAACAACTTTCCCAAGCTTTGGAGATGACTTTGCAGAGTCATGATGTATTTTTGTTGCATATTCCAGAAGATGGTCTGTGCATTTGATGCATTTACTTGTAATGCTAGTTCACAACACTGGGGCATGCTCAGTGGTGGATAAACATTAGTCTTCTAGATGCTGGTAAATTACCTCTGGTTCTAGTGGTAGTTATCGGGAACACACAACCTCTTCTTACTAGTTATTTGTGCATAGTTCTAAGTGGTAGCTATCTGAAGGGCTATGTTCTTCCACACAAGCCTCCTCTGGTTTAGGATCCTCTGGGGAGGTGTTCTGCCCAGTCCCATCCCTCCCACAAGTATGTCTGGTAGGAATGAAGGGGAAGGCCTTCTTGATGGCTGTTCTCATGGTCTGGAACTCCCTTCCTAGAGAGGCTAGACTGGCTCCCTCCATGATGTCCTTCCAGTAGCAGGTAAAGATTTTGTTTTTGTTTGTTTCAGCAGGCTTTTGGAAACTGACAGTTCATGGGAAAAATGTTTTTAATACTTCGTTACACATTTTTATTTCTTGGTTATTTAACAGATATATTTTAAAATTTCATAGTTCAGTTATATATCAATCTTATGTATGACTTTACTTATGTGACCTTTTATCTGTATCTCTTTCAATTTTATAAGTCACCTTTTGTCCCAGGGCTGGGACCCAACAGCCCATGCTGTTTTTATTAATGGTTTGACAGGTTGTAAAATTAAGTCTAGATCTGGTGCCTTTATTGAAGAAGAGACCGAATGGTGAAGTCTTTCCTCTTAGCTTCATGTACAGAGGATCTGAACTGGCCAAAGCACAACAAGAGTAAGAAAGAGTAAGAAAGAAGGCTGTGTAGCTTTTATAGAGAGGAAGTCACTCTTGGAAACTTGCTAAAACTTTTAGAGCCACTGAGGAACACAGATATGAAAGAACTGTAACTTAGACATGACTCTGCTTCATAGGAATGAGATGTTACTCCTTTCTATGAAATCACCAAAGGCAAGAGATTAGGGGACCATCACAGTACAGAATTGTAGCACTATTATTCCACTTTGACTGAATGCTGGGGTTTGTAGTCTCGGGAAGCACTGGAGCACTTTGGCTTAAAATTCTAAAAGCTCCACCCTATGTTGCCAAAGCCCAAGATTCCATAGAACAGAACTATGACAGGCATTATAATTATGTAGTGTGTATGTATGTATGTGTAGTGTGCGTGCTCATTCTTAGCTTTTTTGTTTGGCTTGGTTTGGTTTTCTCACCCAACTCCTTCTTATTTTCAATAGGTAAGTTATATGTTGGCTAGGATACATTTGTTACAGCAATTGTATTTTATGTAAGAGTTATGTTATTAGAAGTCAATGTGTATGATGTCGAGGAGCACTACCTGTTTTGTGCCTTCTCATTTGTGCAGTTTTGTATTTTTCTGTATGCATCTTCTGTCCCTCTTTTCCCTTTTGTTCCATTTTAATAAAAATAATTGAAAAAAATATGTAGTTTGAATGGCCCTGGAAAACTTGTGGTCAGTTTGCCTTTTAGCTGTGAAGCTAAGGTATGATTTTTATTCCAGTCATTTTCCTAAAAAGTTGATCTGAGGATAAGAGGAGGAGTAGGAATAGAACAAAGCACCTGCCTTCTTTTTGAAAAAAGATTTGTATCTTACCTTTCTCTCAGAGGCCATTTCTGCACCACACTGTTATAGTGCTATTGTTCCACTTTCAACATCCTATGGAATCCTGGGGTTTGCAGTTTAGGGAGGGGCATTAAGAAGTCTCTGCCAGAGAGCTCTTTGGCCTCAGTAAACTACAAGCCCCAGAATTCCACAGGATGTTGAAAGTGGAATAATAGCACTATAACAGTGTAGTGCGGAAATGGCCAGAGTTGGGATGCAAGGCAACTTCCAACATAAATGAAACAGGTTCCAGTAACATACCTTTAAATATGCATGTTAAAATATAATTAAGTTAATTATTTTAAAACCAATTTGCATTGTTGTTTGTCTTCAAGTTGTTCCTCACATCTGGTGACCCCAAGGCAAACTTATAGTGGGGTTTTCTTGAAAAGATTTGTTCAGAGGGGCTTTGCCATTGTCTTCCTCTGAGGGTGGGAGAGTGCAATTTGCCAGTGGGTTTTCATGGCTAAGCTGGGATGAAAACCCTGGTCTCTCAGTGTCTTCGTTCAGTGCTCAAACCATTGCACCATGCTGGCTCTCAAACACCGATTAAATCTACTAGTATTTAAATTGCCATACTAATATTAAATAAGCAGTAACATATCAAAAAGTCCAGAACATATACCTCTGGCCATAGGCAGCAGTCAATTACATGAATAGAAAGATCTTTGCCTACCAGCTGAAGGAGAGTGGGGTAATGGTGCTGCTGCTGCTGCTGCTGCTAAACTCCCTTAAAAGGAATTCCATAATCTAGAGCAGAGAAGAGGATCCATTTTGTTACAGGTCACCTGTAGAGAACTGGCAGTTGTGGTTTTGAACAGAAACCAAAGTACCACACTTGCCTGTTGGTTTGGAGATATTTCACTCTCAGGATCGATATGGGTGGATTAATGGAGGGAGAAGCCTCTGTCATGTTTGGATCAGTACCATTTCAATACTGATTATTGACCATTTCACTTATTGTTGTTTTTGTGTGCCTTCAAGTTGTTTCTAATTTATGTGGAACCTAAGATGATCCTGTCATAGGTTTTCTTGGCAAAATTTCTTCAGAGGAGGTTTATCTTTGCCTTCCTCTGAGGTTGTGACTTGCCCAGTGGGTTTCCATGGCCAAGTGGGTATTCAAACCCTGGTCTGCAGAGTTGTAATCCAGTGTTCAAATTACTACACCACAATGCGATATTACTCTAATTTTAAAAGAGAGAGAGAAAGAAGGAGGAGACTTTTGTGTTCCAATATATACCAGAATTTAAAAGAAATCCACCTGAAAGTGGGGATAAAATGTTGCAGCTGATGTCAGGAATTGCCAGAAAATAGTTTCAGACATCATCAGTGTTGTTTGGATTTTATTTTTTTAAACTGAGAACTACAGCAACAACTAATCCAGCCTCCAGCAATCTCTCATTTGCCCTGTCTGGAGGAGCCCTATTTTGCCCTGAAGTAACCTCCAAAGATAATGCCAGAATTTCATATAAACAGTCCTGCTGTTTTCAAATATGATGATGTGCAGTGATGTGTGTGATTCCTTTTTGTGGAAAAAATATACAGTCATCTGCAAAACTGTTTTTAGAGCACATTTATAGAAACTGGGCAAAACTTTCCCAGAAAATGTCATTCTGTTTTGGGTGTGAGAAATAGCTTTTTTTTAAAAAAGTTCACTGTGCACACCAAACTATAACTCCATGATTCTTCGGGGAAAGCCAGAACAGATAAACTGATATTAAACTAATACAGTTTCATAGCATAGATATACCCTTAGACACAAAATTCACATAGAATCTTACACACTAGTGCAGAGAGGGGTGTGATGACCATCTAATCCCATTTCCTGCCGTATTCCCATCTCCTTTATACTTATGTTTGCTGAGAAGACTGTTTAACCCACATAATCAAAATTTTATTGCGCTGTTAAGACTTGCTTTGCCAATACATAAATGCAGATGGCCCAGAAGTACCTAAAAGGCAAGAAGGAATACACCTCTTTATAAAATCACAGAATCATAGAGTTGGAAGAGACCATAATGGCCATTGTGTCCAACCTCCTGTTATGTAAGAATACATAATCAAAGCATTCTTGACAGATGGCCGTCCAGCCTCTGTTTAAAAATTTCCGAAAAAGGACAGTCCACCGTACTTGGAGGGAGCAGATTCCACTGTTGAACTGCTCTTACCATCAGGAAGTTCTTCCTAATGTTTAGACATAATCTCGTTTCCTGAAGTTTGAAGCCATTGCGACATGTCCCATCTCTGGAGCAGCAGAAACCAGACTAGCTCCATCCCCCACATGACGTCCCTTCAAATATTTGAAGATAGCTATCATGTTGCCTCTTAACCTTCTATTCTCCGGGCTGACATATGCAGCTCCCTAAGCCTCTCCTCATGGGGTATGGTTTCCAGGCCTTCTACTATTTTGGTCACCCTGCTTTGGACATGTTCCAGCTTGTCAATATTCTTCCTGAATTGTGGTACCCAGAACTAGAAACAGTATTGCAGGTGGGATCTAACCAAAGCAGGATAGAATGGTGCCATCACTTCCTTTGATCTAGAGACTATACTCCTAGTGATATAGCCTTGAATCACATTGGCTTTTTTAGCTGCCGCATCACACTGCTGACTTATGTTCAGCTTGTGGTCTACTAAGAATCCTAGATCCTTTTCATAAGTACTGTGGTCAAGACAGGTGTCACCCATCTTTTATCTGTGGATTTATGTTTTCTGCCCAAGTATAATACCTCAGATTTCTCCCTGTTGAAATTCATTTCGTTACTTTTGGCCCAGCTCTCTAATTTGTTAAAGTCATTTTGAATTCTAATCCTGTCCTCTGCAGTGTTAGCTATTCCTCATATGAAAATTGGATAAGAATGCTTTCTATGCCCTCATCCAAATCACTGATAAAGATGTTGAATGGCACTGGGCCCAGGACAGAACTCTCCAGAATGAAGAGGAGCCTTTGGTGAGCATCCTTTGGGTTCAGTTGGTCAACCAGTTAGCTTAACAGTAGCACTGTCTAGATCAGGTTTTATTAACTTGTTTGCTAGAATATAATGGGGGACCTTATCTGAAGGCTTTACTGAAGTCAAGACATGCTATGTCCACAGCATTCCCTTCATCTACCAAGCTAGTAACTCTATTAGAAAAAGAAATAAGATTAGTCTGGCATAACTGGTTTTTGCAAAACCCATGTTGACTTTCAGTGATTATGGCATTCCTTTCTAAGTGCTTACAGACTATCTGCTTGGTGATCTGTTCTAGAATTTTTCCCAGTATTGATGTCAGGCTGACTGGGTGGTAATTGTTTGGTCTCCCCACCCCTTTTTGAAGATGAGGAGAATATTTGTCCTGCTCCAGTCTGTTGGGACTTCCCTTGTTCTCCAGGAATTCTCAAAGATTATTGCCAGTGGTTCTGAGATTACTCCTGCAAGTTCTTTTAATACCCTTAGATGCAGTTCATCTGAAATTCATTGTAGGTGTAGTAGTTGCTGTTGTTGTATGTGTTCCCTATAAAGGTCCTGCAAAGATGCAATATACTTTTTTAGACAAATATTTCTTCTGTGAGTGCATTTAGAGGAAAGCTTAATAATACAAGGTTAGCGGCTCCTCAGAGCTCAGAAACCAAAAAACAAGTATCAGCAATCCAACCAAAATATTTTGTCTTTTTGTTGTTCCACCAACATACTTTTTTATGTCAGTTGTTTGATTTTTTGGGCTTGACTAATGCTTTCTATTATTTTGGCACTGACATTAGTGGCATTGTCTCATTTTTCAGTCTCATTGTCTTAGCACTCTGTTCTATATTTCTGTTTCTTCACCCAAGCACCCTGTTTTTGCTCTAATGGTTGCTGTGTTATCAAACAACTGATCTAAATCCTATATTTCACTGGTCTGCCAGATATCTGTATTTGACTCCATATGGAGTTTTCTAGGAGCTCCTCCATCTAATATAACTCAAATATAAAGATCCGCTTTGGAGCTTTACCACCTTTAGCTGTGTTGTCCTATTTAGTCCTGATGACAGAATGTACGTTACCTCAGCAAACATTCGTCTATAACAATATTGTGCTGATATTATTATTAGTAGTAGTATTATGATGTCAGTTGTACCAAACAACAGGATGAGGGTTATTAAGCTGAGGCTCCATCCAGAGAAAATGGAAGTAGTAGTTGCCTAATGTGAGTTGTGTTTAGTCTCTTTTAGAGAGAATTGCACTTAGTCTAAATCACAGCTGAGAAACCAGCAACCTACTCCTCAAATTTGTCTCTGTAAAGCTAGCAACTCAACTGTTTGGGAGAAGTGGAAGAAATTAGATTGTTGTGGGGAGAAAGTGTGCGGGACTGACCCTTCTTGTATGCTGTCTTCCCGATATAAAATGCTATCCTGAGCCTACCATTGCAACTATTGGATAGCCTGGAGTAAGCATCATTTGAGTGGGGCAAACACAGATTAACTGATGAATTATCACAACCCACTGTTGCTATTTGACATCAAATTGGCTTCAACTAATGGCAGCCTTATGGATGAGAGACTTCCATGAGCAATGTCATCAGTAGCCCTGCTCAGGTCTTGTACCTCAGAGCCATGGCTTTCTTGATTGACTCAATCTATCTATCTATAATGTGGTCTTTTTCTTTTTCTACTGCCTTTGACCATACCAAACGTTATCATCTTTGCCCATGAGTGATGTCATCTCATGATATGTCCAAAGTATGAAAGCCTCTGTTTATTACAGCCCATATGTAATGTATGTTATGCAATGTTTTCAGCATTCTTATGTGATCATAGCACTGATATCTTGCACTCTTAGTTTTTTGCTGACAGTGAGAAGACAGAGTTAGAAATGTTTTGCTGAAAAAAAGATTTTTACAAATGGCTGTCATCAGGTAGAAAGAAGAAGTTTTTCAGTAGCCCATGACATATAGCGCTGTTTGTGGAAAAGTTAAAATATCAGCGTTCCCTTTACCATTTAATCTCTATTTCTTCTCACGCACACAGATGTTTGAGAAGCATATGTACCAGAAATCTACTAATTAGTTGAATGCTGTCTTTCTGTTTTGTTAGTTTGAGAAATTCTCTCTAGCATTAGCTTGCAAAACTGCATGCACATTTAATTCAATCTTTCCTTTCAAACATGGACTGACTTTAATAATATCATTGGAGTAAAAAACCTATTTGTTTCATTTAAACCTTTTGAATCAATTCAGTAACTGAGAGTTTAAAGAGGGTTGCTTTAAAAATGCCTATTCTACCATGTTTCAAAGTGTTAGGTAACTAGAGCGAAAAGCTCTAGAAAGAAAAGCACTGGAAACTATGGCCATCTGTCAAAAGTGTTGTAGAGATGATCAGTCTGTGAGTATACATGCATGTGCTTGCACATACATATACATACATTTTATAACCAGTGTCAGAAAACAGCTCTGCCATTTTGGGCAGATCTGATGACTGAGCAGCAGCAGAACATTGTCATGAAATTGCCAAGTGGGGTAAACCTGACCTCTGAGAAATTTATATCGAAGGTTATAGAATCACAGAGATATAGATGTGGAAGTGAGCAAATCCATCCTGTTGCCAGTGCAAGAATGCACAGCAAAACAATCCTGAGGGATGGCTATCCAACCTCTGTTTAAAAACATCCAATGAAGGCAAGTCTACCACCTTCTAAGGCAATACATTCTGCTTTGGAAAAGCTGTTGTCGTTAGGATGATTAGTTGGAATTCCCTCTCTCCTAAGTTAAATTAATTGGTTCAGATCCAGTGGTTCAGGTTCAAGTTGATTTCATTGGTTCAGGTCTCTGGAGCAGCAGAAGATAAACTTGCTCCATGACAGCTCTTTGGAGATTTAAAGATAGATCACATATTACCTTTCAGTGTTCTCTTCTTCAAGCTAAAGATAGCCAGTTCACTCAACTGTTCTTTGTAGGACTTGGTTTCTAGAAACTTTTACCATTTTGCTTGCCCACTGTTGGACCTGTTCCAATTAGTTCATATTTTTCTTCAGTTTTGGTGTCCAGAACCAGACACAGTATTTCAATTGAGATCTGACCAAAGAAGAATAGTGTGGTGCTATTACATTCCTTAATTTAGACACTTTTGATGCAGCCCAGAATTGTATTGCCTTTTTCTTTTTTTACTGCATCAGATTCTTAATTCATGTTTAGCTTGAGGTCTAGTAACACCTCTAAATCTTTAAACATATATTGTTGTCAAAGCAAAGCACCATCATCTTCTGTTTGTGCTTCTGTTTTTTTTTTCTTCAATATACACTACATTCACAGCATTCTCTGATCTACTCTCACACTGGCATTACTTGTTTTTTTGAGGAAATGATGCTGGTTTTTAGTAATAACAGTATTCTTTTCAAAGGGTGTGCAAACCAACTGTTTAATGACCTGTTCTAAAACTTTTCCTGATATTGACACCAAGCTGACAGGTTTATTGTGGTCCAGGTCTTCCTTTTTCTACTGCATCTCTCCTTTTTGAGTGTTTAATACTCTGTTGTAGGAAAGTATCATCTAAGTCTTCAGTCTGGCTTGGAGGTTTATAGAAGATCTTTGCAGTGATGTTGTTGTTGTTGTTTCCCTGGCCTTGTTGAGTCTTGACAGCCTCACACAACACATCCCTTGAAAAACCTCATCTAGTTGCCATGCCACTGGATCTATCCTGCTCAGCAAGAAGTCAGCTACAACCACCATATACCTCATCTTCTTCTGGGGAAGTGGTAGGAGTTCTTTCATACACAGAATTCTTCAACAGCAGTCTATCCATCTATTGTTTCTCCATTATACACCTCTGCTTCATGAAGGTGATGTAGTGGTTTGAGCATTGGACTACAACCCTGGAGACCAGGGTTTGATTCCCTGCTTGGCCATGGAAACCCACTGGGTGACTTTGGGAGCATCACATACTCTCAGATCCAGAAAACTTTGTGATAGGTTCGCCTTAGGGCTGCCATAAGTTGAAAATGACTTGAAGGCACACAACAGTGAACAAAAGACCTAGAATACGAACAGTGTCTTTCCACCTGCAGCTGAAAGCATGAATTCTTTTCCCTGGCTTCCTTTTCCCCTTATTTAATTCTGCTACTAGCTGCAATCAACTTTACAAGCTCCTTTTGTAAAATATACATATTTTTTTTAAAAAAATGTAAAATTGTTGTTGTGTGCCTTCAAGACATTTCCAACTTATAGCAACCCTATCATGAGATTTTCTTGGCAAGATTTGTTCAGGGGGGAATCGCCTTTGCCTTCCTCTGAGGCTGAGAGAGTATGATTTGCCCAAGATCACCCAGTGGATTTTCATGACTGAGCTGGCATTGGAACCCTGGTCTCTAGACCCAAAGCCCAACGCTCAAACTACTATATCACACCAGCACCAAAAAAACTGGATAACCACAGTAGACTACACTGCAAAGTTGTCTGTTTAATGATTCCTGCCCACTACTGGCATTGTTTGTAACTTCCCGTTAGGGATGCATAAGTGGTCAAACCTGGATTTGCCTTTCGGTAATATATATTGTCCTGCAGCAAATGTAATGCAAATGCTTTTGCTTTTTTTATATCCTGTATGTTTGCATCCTGTTAAACACATTTGGCATCTGTAGTGTTAATTGTTTCAATGTGCTTCCAACCCAAGAAAAAGATTTTTTGGAGCATTTTGTAACTATGCAAGTTAACAATGCACTATGTAAAAATGCTTACCATTAAACTGATTTTTGTGAATTTCATTTCTTAGATTTCATCATTCTTGAGCTGTATAGAGTATTTATCCATCCTACTCAATCTTGGGTTTATCTATATTGAGTTTGTTTTGACATAGTCTTGCTATTTGCCTGTGCTACTTAATTACGGCATTCCTTAGATAGAACCTGAAGAGTCCTGTGATTCATTAGAAGTATGTGAAATATCAGAAAAATTTCCCTGAAAGGAATAGATGAAACGAACCTTGCACTGATCTCTTCTTTGGAGGTATGTAACTAGCCAACTCACTTCTGGCCCGTTTGCAATAGGTAGGGGAAACTAATGTCTCCTGAAAACTTGGGTGCATTGTGTGAATGCCAGGAGCTGGATGTGCATCAGATGTGCCTCTAAACTATAGCCCACAGGTAGTACTCATACTTACAACTTCAGGTGGAAATGGTACTGTTCCAGGATGATTAGTTCTTCCCCATTGACTGCTTTTGTAATCACTTTCATTCTTCTTTCTCTCCAATTGCATTCTCACCTGCAAAGGAACAAATATATTATAGAAGTTCCTGCCTGCTGGGATTTTGAAAGCTTGGAATGTTATTGTTTAACAGTAATCCATTGCTAGTTACTTCATTATTTTAGGGGAAGGGACCCTAAAATGTTGCTTTCTGCTCATTATTAGAAGAATGACCTATTCAGTGAGGTACTACTTGTTCAAAAATCCAGATAAAAACAGAAAAATGGCAGGGGAATCCATTGCAATTCTGTTTGGTCTTTATAAGCCCATACAAAATAGATCTGAGCCTTGAAGGGGAAAAAAGTCCTCTGATCGGCTTTAAATTAGTTGTTTCTGAGTGGAAACAGCTTTTCGTGTTCTCCTGGAAAATCCTTTAATTCTAAAAATGACCTTTAGGAACATTTCATTTACTTTGATGTATAATAATTTTCAAGGTGTATTGTAATTTCAGTGCATCCACTTAGAAAGCTGTCTTTGACAAAAATCCTTACTTCTGAAGCGTTCCAATGATGTTCAAACATATTGTTACAAATTCCAGCAATATCTTCCAAGTCTTTCAGAAACCCTGAGATTTCACCAGTCTTTTCTGTTTCGCTGATACCAGAGGATTTTCACATTAAGGTATATAATGTATGGCCTAAATTATCTTTTGGTCCTAACTTGAGTTGACCCACTTTTATCATTTATTTATCATTAGATTTATCTTCACGTTGACTCAACAACTGATTGAATGGTCTATGCTAGTTGGGACTAACCAACAGGATAGCAGCCTATGTTTTCTAGTGTAAATGATGTACTTAATGCAGTTTAGATGTAATCTCTATACAGCACATATTGGCATTATGTACTGAGGTTTCTTTTATTTAGAAATTGTATTTTAGGACCTACAACCCTGGAGACCAGGGTTCGATTCCCTGCTTGGTCATGGAAACCCAGTTGGGCATATCACACACACCCAGCATCCCGAAAAACCTCTGATGGTTTGCCCTAGGGTTGTCTTCAGTCAGAAATAACATGAAGGCACACAACAACAGCAATGTTCTTTTAGATTACAGGTTTAAATGTTTCTATTTGTCTGGTAGTTCTAACATTGCAGTATGGTTTGAGTTGGCTTATGAGTTGTTGTTATTCTTCTCTTCATTAAAAGACCAATTTTCTACTGTGTTTTACTGCGGGCTTATTTGTTTTATCTTGGTGTATGCTTTAGAACTCACTTTTGGGAGTGAACAGCAAAGTATATATCTTTTAAACGAATGAATGAATTAAATTCTAAAATGGTAACATCTTGGAACAGTTTTTCATTGGATGATGCTGGCTTAATGTGTCAGGTAATATGTTAGATGGGACTTGGAAGATTTGATCTGACTCTAATCTAGATTCACTCAATACACATCGGGGGCTGTCATGTCTTAGTTGATGTTTCTCATCAGAATATAAGTTCTTTGTAGTCTAGTATTCTGTTTATACAATGGCCAGTCAGTTGCCTTTAGGAAGCCTTGAGAATAAGATGTGAATGCAGCTGCATGCTCTGTCTTGCACTCCTCCATGATTGATACACAGAGGCATATTGGGACATGCAGACATCTTAATTAATAGTCATTAATGGCCCCGTTATCCATAAACTATCCAATCCCCTTTTAAACTTCTCCAAATCAGCAGCCATAGCTGCATCTTGTGGTAGTGAGTTCCACAGTTTCACCTTGTACTGTGTGAGAAATTTCCTTCTTTTATATGTCCTGAATCTCACAGCATTTCGTTTCAGT
This sequence comes from Iguana delicatissima, assembly GCA_948472985.1. Taxonomy (NCBI): domain Eukaryota; kingdom Metazoa; phylum Chordata; class Lepidosauria; order Squamata; family Iguanidae; genus Iguana; species Iguana delicatissima. The sequence continues at coordinate 991,142 of CAOKZL010000022.1, forward strand.
GAAAGATCCTGGGTTCAAATATTAAGAGACAGAAAATCTTTTCCCTATTGATTTTCTGTACAACATGCATAAATTTATATATTTCCCCTTTTCTCGTATTTTTTAAGTGAAACAGTCCTCAGAAATTACAACCTTCCTGTTGAGGAAATTGCTTACAAGGATCATTGCAACCATAATGATCAAGGGAAGTCCAGGAAAGAATATTGCCTTGATCATTGAGATTGCTGCCCACCCCCTGAAATGAAGAGACCACACGATAGGACTTGGATGAACTATGGGCAATTTATTATTTATTGCCTATTTAGACATGAACTTGAACTTGACCGTGACATTGACATTGACATTGAACTTCACCTCACTGGGCGGGCTGCATGATAGCAAAATACCTGGTCCCAAGGGCAAACCCCTGATCCTGGGTTGCCACCTTGGTGACCGCCTTTGGAAGGCCTGCCCCATGAAAACCCACCACCTGCCACAGAGCCCAGAAGTAAGAGCATAAAATATGTGGGCCTGCCCCAAGGATGCCCTCCTTCTTTGCCCCTCACCCCCTGCCTGATGACCAGGAGAGTGAGCTCCAGGGGCATATCCTACACCACCTTGTGCAAAAGGTATATCCTGATGCCTTAATGCCCCTCCCCTTCACCTGCCGGGAGACCTATTTAACTCTTGTTTAAGACACCACCCTGAAATCCAGTGGCCCAGTTCCTTGCTGCAGTGTAGGTTAGGACACCCCCCCCTTTGGGGGAGAATTCCTACCCGGCCCCGAAGCGACCAGCTAGCTTACACTACAAACGAGGGTGGAAGGGTGGGTCGCCAGCAACAAAGAAGAGGCCAGTGAGGGAGCAGAGCCACAGTTTAAAGGGTCCACATGCCCTGCCCTGCTTCCCGGCAACCAGTACGACCATGGTTACGCTGGTGACGTGGTAACTTCTCAAGGGGGGACAGCAAAGTCACCTCCCCCCTGAGCCGCTTGGAATGTGGGCGGGGGAAGCGAGTGGCTTCCTTAATGCTTCTTTTTCAGTTATAAAACATCCTTTTCAAGTGTGGTGATCAGAACTGTTCACACTAGGTGTAGTCTTACTATAAATTTATATAGGGGCAATGTGATATTGACAGTTTTATTTTCAGCAAAATAATTCTTCTTCACGTTACGCCCAACATGGATTTTCCCTTTTTTTTACAGCAGTTGCACACTGGGTTGACATTTTCATTGAGCTGTCTGCTGCAACATATCTTCTCTGCCAACTCTAATGCCATCAGTATATATGTTAAGTTGGGGTTTTTTTTGCCTCAGTATGCATCACGTGTTTGTACTGACTCTCTTTTTTTCCATTTCACCGTCCATTCTCCCAGTATGGAGAAATTCTTGTCAAGCTCTTTACATTCCTTTTTGCTGTGCTCCATCCTAAATAACCGGATTATCATCAGCCAGCTTGCCCACCTCACTATTCACCTTTAAGACCAAAAGTGTTAAAACTGACTATTAATTTCCTGTTCTTTGTTTCTTACTCTTTAGCATTTAATCCCTATGAGGACTTCTCTTATCAAATGACTTCTAAGATTGCTCAGTAATTCTTGAAGTGTGACTTTTTCATCTTCTTTTTTCAAGTCTATGTAAATGATGCCTACTAATCAGATCTGTAAAATGAGAATATTAAAGATTTAGAAATTTGATGTAAAGATGAATGGGAATTAAGTTTGTTAACTATTTTGCAAACTTATAGCATCTTATATCAAATGATTAATAGTAAAGACAGTCCAGTAATCACTACTTCTGTTAACCATGTGACTATATTATGCCCATCAGGTGCCTGTCTTAGACATGACTAATGTTTTCCAATATTTTGTGTTTGACACTAGTGGTGGCATCTAATTTCTCAGTGTTCACTACAGTTTTAATAAAGGAATTGGCTCTATATCATTGCTGCTATCTGACCTTTTTCATAATTGTTCTCAATAGCAGAATATAAAGAAATATTATTGTGGCTTGCAGAGCCTTGTTATCACCAGGAACTGAGCTGCTGTTTTTTTGGAGCTGAATCTGAACCTAGCTTAGTGTTAGATTGTTCAGAAAAAGACAGTCTAGCTTCCACCTAGTCAATATGTGGAAAGAATAACCATACTGCCACCCAGCTGAAAACTCATTTCTCGGCCCTTTTGAAGAGCAGGGAGTGGCAGGCACTGGTGGCAATTGCCACAGGTCTTTTACATGAAAGGTATGTCAGCATTGACAAGCCATGGTAAATATCAGTGTTTCAGGCAATCTAGTCCTTTTCATTCCAAGCCAGTAACACCAACTGATCATTAAACAGAACCACAGAACTGGAAATCATTTGAGTTCTTTGGTTTTATCTGCACATTTAATTTCTGAGGCTGAACCTACCATTAGGCATAGTGAGACAAATGGCTCAGGTAGCAGAGTTTGGGTGTCATGAAGAGACAGCAAATATTTAAATATCATTAACATGTCAATCGATTATCTGTGTAATTTACTTAGAGAGGAGTTTGGTTTTATATTAGATTAATTTTTATATTTAATATTTTAATTTTATGATGTTTTGATTCTTTCTTGGAAAGAAGTGGCTTAAGAATTGCTGTAACTGTAGTTATACTTTTAGGTCCAGGGAGGGCTATTGGTAGAATTTTCTATCTCATATAGCAAAGTCAAATTTGATTGACTTAGGGTACTTTCTACACTGGTTGGGATGGTGAAGGGAAGTATGTTTTGCTTCTCTACCTCAGGCAGCAAAATGTCTTGGACCATCCTGTTATTTGCTGAACTGTTTTGACTTCAGTGTGGGGATCTGCTGTCATTGTCCTAATCTTTGATCTGCTCATTTAATTAGCATTTACTGCTTTTACCTCATTGACTCCTATTCTACTCATTCATGTCAGCAAGCAGATCAGCAGCCTGACAGATTACTTAGCAGGTAGTAAAATAATCACCATATCCATCAGTGCTAAGAAATATTTTCCTGGCACAGCCATAGACTTGATGTTGTGTGTTAAATTATGAAATCTGAAAAGAGGATTTTGCATGTGAAAAGAATGCCATACTATGCAGATATGTGCACACACAGACACACACACAATTTAGTACTCAGTTTTCAAGCCATGAAATCTTAATATAGAGCTGTATTAAATTAAATTTAGAAGTCAAATATATTTAAAAAAAGAGAGAGGTGTTATTTATTTGAAGGCTTTTCATCTATATTTCAGAACTAGAAAAGTTCTCCTTACAGGACTATATATTTGCTCATCTAGATATAGTCCAGTTGATGAAAAATGATACATGTGCAGTGAAGAGAATGGCGACTTTACATGAACATTCAGCTTTCATGTCCTGACTTTGACAAAAAGGCAAGTCTGTAGCTGCAGCACCATGGAAAGCTCAAAGTGAGCAGTTCACTCCAATGGAGTCTGGAGTTAATAATATTTATTTTTCACCTATCTTTCTCTATGGATCAAGGCAGGGAACAATAATATATTAAAATACAGTGACAGAATAGACATGTAATACCAGTTAACAACACATAACACTAGTTAAAAACATGTAACACCAGTAAAAAGAGCATATAAAACCAATACATACTAAAACAAATAAATTCATATTTTAAAATTTGTAATTTAAAATTTAAGACTGGATATAACAACATGCTGATGCCATCTATAAGTGACTAGTGGTAGGATGGTGCACTGGGTTCCAAAGCATCATCTTACTACTGGTCATTTATGGGTGGCTTCAACATGAGACATTCATTCTTCTTATGGTAAATTTCAGAGTCTGCAACAACTGTTGCCGAGGTGAGAGTGCCTTTGGAATGACCACTCCCAGTCAGTTTAGCAGTGTGTGCCAAGTTGTATTCTCGGCGGTTGATCTGGCTGAAGCTGATGAGACTTACAGTTCAGCAATGTCTGCAGAGCTATGTAATTCCCTTAGTGATCTCAAACAACCACACATTTGAAATTGGAAAAGGAGTATTTAGTTAAGCTAAATAACTGAAGACAGCGCATTTTTGTAGTTACTAACTTGTCAGATTTTAAAAAGCGTTAGACATTTTTTGTCCTATTCCACAACAGAGAGCTCAGTTTTCTGGTGCCTAGAGTGAGCCTCCTGAGACTGAGCTTGTTGGTGCAGCAAGTAAACAAAGGTCAAGACAATAACTCATTCAACTTGCAATCTGCCCTGATGAAGTAGGGCAGGTTCCCCCAATCTATCACTTTCCAGATGGGTTGGACTGCAACTCATGTCATCTCCAGGGGTTGTGGTCCAACACATGTGGTGGGCATTAGGAGGGGCAAGCCTAGTGTAGGGAATCATTTGAGACCTTGGTTTAAAAAACTTTTGGCCTCTTAGGTTGTGTTTTAGAATGGTAGGCTGTGTATGCCATTGAGATCAGGTAATTTTTTAATGGTTAGTTTGTTCTTATGCCTTAGGCAGTTAGGAGAATGTTTTTCTTAATATTTTGTGCTCTTTCTGCTTAAATTCTATTGTAGAGATGAACATGCCATCTTCTTTATTCCTTCCCTTCAAAAATTTCAAGTCACATAGGAATGTGGGGGGGATTCGCCCTGGGTTGCAATGTTTCTGTGGACTCCCGGCCTGTAGCCACTCCCCTGCGCACCCTGGCCACGCCCCCACATGCCCTGGCCACGCCCCATGCACCGCAGCCCCACCTCCATGCACAGTGGCCCTGCCCCTCATGGCATAGCCCTCCCTTCCAGCCCCCTTCCGCACACTCCAAGCTCTGCCACTGAGGCTATCATGTCTTCCCATAATACTGGCTTGTGTAAACCAAGCATAGCTACATTCCTGGAGTCTCCCTCTTAATTAAACGTATTACAGAAACCAGAACTCACTTGAACAGTAGGAGCAACTACTGAAGCATTTACAAAAAGAAAAGGAATGAGAGACTGAGTTATACATTACATATTTAACATGGCATATAGTTTAGCCTTCAGTATGTTTGACACCTAAATCATATATAGGTACAGCACTTTTATTCTTTTTATGGCATAGCCAAAAAGCAGAGGCCAGCAAAAACTCCAATACAATTGATACATTAAATTAAAATGCATTTTTGTAATATAATCTGACCATATTTCCACCCCTTCATTTTTATAAAATGTAAAAAAAACCCATACGCCTATTCTTAGCCTTTGTACTTATTCCCCCCCCTTTTTTCCATTCCATTCTAAACACACTTTAGAAAAATCCAATTAAAATATTTTTAAAAAGTAAAATGCATTTATCCTGTTTTCCTGAAAAGATTTCTTGTGAAACTTGTTCTTGAGATAGCTTTCCCCATATTTCCCAGGTTTAGGGCTATGTTGTTACATCAATGTTGGGAGAATTTTTGGTTGAATGCAGCTTTAGGATAGAACTAGATAAGGTGCCACTGATGTAATTAGCAACTATGTAAATGGCCTTTGAAAAGTAAATAGCAAGTATAGAGGATCTGATCTGGATTGGGAGCCTGGGTTGTGAGACTCTGAACCTTTGCTTTTTACTGCAATCCTGGTGGGGTTCACCTCAGTGAGAAATGCAATATGCAGTCGGCCCTCCACATTTGGGGGTTTGACTTTCGCAGATTTGATTATTTGCAAGTTTCTCCAGCCCCTGCTGCCTCCACCTCAAGCACTTCTTTCCTGGGGGAACCTTCCTTCCTGGAGGCTCAGACCAGGCTGTTCTGCCTTCCAAAAACCTCCCTCTAGTCCTCCTTCTCCACCACCACCAGCTGCTTGGCCAGCTAAGGATGGCTCACAGCTCAATTTCTTAGCACCACAGACCCCCCATCCAAGGAAGCAGATAGGTGAGAGAGAGAAAGGATAGGGCCACCATGCCAATCCACTCCTTTTCCTGACTTGGTTTGAACCCTGGGTGTCTGTTCTTCCCATCATGCCTCGCTTCCCTTCACACACATACATATACTGATATTTGTGACTTTTCCACTTTTGTGGGGGCCCTGTGCCCCTAACTCTAGCCAATGTGGAGGGCTGACTGTGCAGGTATGGAAGCACTAAACTGTGGACCCAGACTGGATCAAGGTGCCCACATTTATTTTCATTGGAATAACAACTCTCATTCATGGTATTTGAAGCTTTTCTTTTAATGCAAATAGCAAGCATAGGTCCTCCTCTGGGAAGGGTTAAAACTGTCCCCTCCACTGGCTTAGTATCACCTTTCCCTCTTCATCTCCAGTGCTCCTATTTACTTTTGTGAAAATCATTCATATAATGCTTGGTTGTGTAAATGTCTAGTCCATTATAGTCTTTTTTGTTTCAGGGATGGGCAAAATGTGGCAATGTGGCAGGAAGAAACTTGTATAGAATTAAGCTGGGTGTTGTATGATTAGTGGGAAAATGTCCAAGGCTATATCCACACTGAAACACTAAAACAGATAAATACTACTTCAGCTGCTATGGGTCCATCCTATGGAATACTGAGGATGTGTAGTTTTCTAAGAGACTTAAAATTCTCTTAGCCACTCTCTTGAACTGTATAGCACAAGAACAATCTGGCAGAGATACTAAGGGTCTCACCAAACTACAAATCTCAAGATTTCATAGGATCCCAGAATTCCCTAGGAAGTCAAAGTGCTGTAACCTTATAGTGTGGATACACCCAAAGAAGTGAAGAATCATACCGTGTGCTACTCCATTCCCTTAGCCCCAGCCAGTAATCAGCTCCTGAGACCCCTCCTGATGTTGAATTTAGGGACTTGGCCAAAAAGAGGCTCCGCACTCGTATAGTCGAAGCTAATTTTCTTTGGTGTGAGTAAAAACTAAACCAAAAAAAATTTTGAGCTTGCCTTTTAGGATGGGAATCACCATAAAGATCCAGCTATACGGTACCCCCTCCACCTTCCCAAGGGTTCAGGGCACAGAACCCTCATGAAAATGGAAAAACTGAGAATAATTCCCCCCTCTGCTCCCCCTCCCATTCTCTTTTGAGTCTCCTCCATCTAATTCCCTTGACTTTTGCTCTGATGCTTGTGCCTTCCTTCTCCATGCCTGGGCAAAAGGCAAGGGAATGGGGGAAGGTGCGCATATGCCTTCCATTCCCTTGCTCTTTGCCTTTGCGTTCATTCTTCATGCCTGGGCAAAAGGCAGGGAAATGGTAGAGAAAGCATGCACTTGCCTTCCTTCTCTGTGCAGTGTTTCCCCCTCCAATTCCTTTGCCCTTTGCCTTGGTGCATATTCTCTGTGCTGGGGCAAAAGGCAGGGGAATGGTGAGGGAAGGCACGTTTGTGGCTTCCTTTGTGTATTGGTCCCTCTAGGTGCTCATTCTCCATGCCTGGGCAAAAGGCAAGGGAATGTGGGGAAGGCTCACACCCCCCCTTCCATTCCCTTGCCCTTTGTCTTGGTTCATGTTCCCTACCTCCAGACAAAAGGCAAGGAAATGGGGTGGGAAAGGCATGTGTGTGCCTTCCTTCTCCATGTGCAGTGCCCCCCTCTCATTCCCTTGCTTTTTTACCTGAGCACAGAGAAGGAAAGCAGGTGAGGCCAAAGGTAAGGGAATGGGAAGAGGAGAAGTGGGCGGGGGGGAGGCATACATACCTTTTGAATAATCAAATTTTTGAAGATGAAACCAACAAATGCGGAGGGAGAACTGTGGAATGTTTCAGTCTTTTGGTTCAATCTTCTGCTGTTACATGCAGCCTTAAATGTTTGTGTTCATGTGTATTTGTGTTTTACCTGTAACCCATACTCCATGGATATTTGTGAACTTTACAGGAAAAGTCCCCCTTTTTCTCTTCATGAAAATATTTTTTTAAAAATGAAGAAAAATCAAGGTTAAATGTCCTTTTTTCTTCTCAGTTGTATCCAGCCTCCCCTTCCTTTCCCTTGGAAGGCAGGTTAATCCTGGAGAGCTATAGATAGACCTTTCTTGCTTTTGCTGGCTGCTGATCTCCCCCCTCCCAGCTTTCTCCTCTGATGGAGACAGTGTAGAGGACAATTATCCAAGCTGCATAAAAGCTGTTTCCCTGTAATGGGCTGAACTCCCTGTACTGTGACAAACTGCCCAGCTGCTCTGGCTCTATCCCTCCCTCTTCCCACCCCCCAGCTGCACCCTTTCTTTTCCAGTCTCTCTTATTTCCTCCTTTCTTGACATCACTTGTATTCAAAAGACAGAGAATAAATAGCTGAAGAGTTGCATAAAACGCCACATGGCTACTGTGCTCATGCTCACGCTTCTTTATGGTAGTAGCTTTCTGCTTGTTATGGAATTGTTATTTGTGGGAAGCAAAAGCTGCCATTTTGCATGCTGTTGCATGACCCACATCAAGGTTTTTGAAGGCATGCAAAATGGCAGCTGCTGTTTGTCAAGATCATGAGCAGAACAGGCACCAGCACCAGGCTTTATAGAGGAGTGAGAGACAATATTTTTGCGTGCATCTGCTTCTCTGCTGCATGTTTTGTATGTCCCTTTAAGGCTCTTCTGCATTGTGCTTATTGTAGGGGGCCTGGATGTGCTCATGCCATGCTCTGCCCTTTTGCTAGGCAGAGAGAAGTACTCATCTCAGGCAGCAAATGCAGAGTGGTATCAAGGGAGCTGCGGCACCCCTCTTGCGATTCTTCTTTTTTGAAGGAGAGAGCAGTATGTTTCAGACAACTTGTCCTGCCTGCCCGAAGCTAGCCTACTACGATCAGGAGACGTGGAGGAAGCTGTCCCATTAAATTGTCAGTTTACCAGTCTATCTGGCTTCTGTACGTGGAATTCAAAGTGAGGGAGTACCATCTTGCCTCAGGAAGAACAGTGTCTTGGGGCAGCCCTTGTCTACTCCCTGTAGTCTGCACATGCTGTGAATGCCAGGCAACACCCATCCCTACTCTCCCTGTAGAGACTGATGAAAGCCTTTGCAGGAATACTGTACGATTTGCAAACTGCAAACATCAACACTGGATGCTTTGGTTGGAAAAAGGTACATCCTTTTTCCATACTTGCTTCTTTCACTATCATACTCATAGAGATTTTGTTATCCTGATTTCTGGGGGTCTTGTGAGGGACACCTGAATGTGCCCCAATTATTTGGAGAATGGGAATTAGCAAGAGCACAAGCTAAGCAATACGAGAGGCAGGGCAATGTAGCGAGATCTTGAACTCAATGTCTACGGGGTCAGACTGAGTCAATGAGCAAACAGAAGTAAATAACAATTGTTTTCTGTTATTTTGATAACACAGTTACAACGTATGTATGCAAACACACTCACACAGACCTAATGAAAGAAAAGTAGGAGTTGGATAGAGGGTTTTAAGAGGGATTTTTGCATGGGAAATACTACGCCTGTCCTGAAGCCCGGGTAGTCTGAAGAAAAATCAGTAGAAGCGGAGATTCTCGGCACGTGGAGCTGAGGGGAAGGCTCATTGAACGGAGTGACAGCAAGGCAGGATGGAAATCAGAGCGATCCGAAGAGACACTCAAAATCAGGGGGTCTTACAGGGGAAAATGTGCCTGTAGGCTTGTCTGTTCCCGGGGAAAACAATGGGTTTCAGGCTGGAGACAAAGCTTCTGAAAGGTCAATACTTTGCATGATTGAATTATGACAGAGTTGTCAATAGCGTAGCCAGTATGCAAACGTGGAGTGCTTGACAGTTGGATATTCAGCTCGTCAAGCTGCCTGCTCGGGGCAGGGAGTCTTTTGTAAGCAGCATGCACACATAATGTGATCTTAAGAGGGTACTTGCCTGGAGATCTCCTGAAGCTGGAATCTGGCTATTACTGGCCTGCCTGGATCTGTTTTGAATGGTTCAGCTATTTTCCGCCGTGCCTGTGTGCGTGCTTGTCTGGAGGCCTCGCAAGCATGTGGAGAGAAATGGGTAGTGAAAGCCAAATCCTTGATATCAAATGATATCTAATATGCCACAAGATCGGACTAGAAACTACAGTAACAATTTGTTTACTTATTATGTTGCATTTATATTCCACTTTCCTACAATGAGCACAAGACAACTTATACAACTCTTTTCTTCCCAACCTTTATCCCCACAACAACTCTGTGAGGTAGGCAAGGTTCACAGTGAGGCACCCAATGAGGTTCATAGGCAGGTAAAAAGTAGAATCTGGATCTCCCAAGTCCCAGGCTAGTGCTCCAATCATTGCACTGTACTGATCCTTCTATATGACAAAGAAACTAAAACTTCTTCACAACTGCATCTGGATGCCTTGGGAGAGATGGAACTATGTAGTGTATGCTTAGGAGACAACCATAAACCAGAAAGGTTCTGGGAAAATTTAAAAGGAATCTGCGCATCTATATTTCAATTACTCCTTCTCTCTCTCTCCCTCTCCATCTCTCACTCTTGCTCTCTTTTCTCTCTCAATATCTCTCTAGGTTCATTTGCGTTCTGCAGAACGTCTCCGGGACCTGTGCTGTGCAAACCGGGGCACCTTCATCAAAGTAGGACAGCACCTTGGGGCTCTTGACTATCTCTTGCCTGAAGAATATACCAGCACGCTCAAGGTGCTGCACAGCCAAGCTCCGCAGAGCAGCATGCGGGAGATTGAGCAAGTGATCCGAGAGGACCTAGGCAAAGGGGTAGGTGAGACTAGCAGCTCTAGACAAGCAAGAGCAATATATGTACTCTGGATTTTGAAAAATAATTCTTCTGGACTTCAGTTCCCTGAATATTCCCTATCCCCTCTTCAAAAAACATAGGCAGTGCCTGTGCTGCCTGGGAGATTTGGGGCGTGGTAGTCCAAAAATGCCATGTTTCCTAGCTCTGATTCTGGGCAACAGAACAGCACTTTGAATAGAATTAGCGGCTTTCTTTTAGTGGTGTTGTAATCAGTGCTCAGTTCTATGTGCTTTTGTTGTGCAGTTCTCCATCTGTTGCAGATAATACAGGCATCCTTTTTCATAGTAGTGCCCCTGTTATGGAAATACTGCATTTGCCCATTGCTTCACCTGGACTGTTTTGTCACTGAGAAAATACAAGTTTTCTTCTAGCTTTCTTCTCTAATGTTGCTCTGTTTTCTGTCTGCCAGTGTCATTGTTGTTAGGTGATGGTTACAGATAATCTATTAGACAATCTCTGTGCCATTGCTAATGACAAGGTCTGCCAGCCCCAGCATAAATGTGCACCATTACACACAAACACACACACACGTATTAGTTTTCTGATTTTATTTTTGATATACAGGAGCTTGCTTTTGGGAGGAATATCTTGTTACAGTCAGGTTGTAGGAGTTTTCTTTCTTAAATAATTGGACACAGATAATATTTGCTCTTCGTGACTTTTGGTTTATTGTGACTGCCCAATTAAAATGTAGATCTGCAGTGAATTGTTGAAGTTACACAAGCAGAACAAGATTGATGCCAATTTTGGGTCACATTTTGTCTGCAAGTTAAACCCAGAATATTAATTTGATTGACAGCAGGCTCAGCAATTGACCACCAGTGAAAATGAGGGCTGAGCAGACTTTATGAGCTCAGATGTTCAGCTAAGTAGGGTTCAGGACAGATACGTGGATAGGACAAGATGCAGAGGCATAGAGGGGTCAATGAGAAAAAGTCAGAAGGTTAGATAGTAACAGGCAGGAAGCCAAAGACAATCTGGCAGGCTGCATTGCATTAGCAATATCTGAAGCAGTACTGATCTGATCCAGCAAATCACCAAACACCTTCTGCCTAAGAGGCATATATCTGCTTGCAATCCAGAGTTCATTGTATACACACTGGTAGAGTTCATTGTAGACACATTGGCAAATTATATACACACTTGGTTGTATTACTTGAGAGTGCTATGTACATTGATGGTGCTATCTAAATAAACAACAACAATAATAATAATGACAATCCTCCTCCTCAGTGGCCCCTTCTGTTAGCCCCTCATGTTAGCACAGAGCTGATGAATCCCTCTGCTATTAGAGCAGTCAATGGTACAAAAGCTTTGAGAACCTAAAGGTCAGGAGTTAAAAATCCTGCTAGTGACCACTTCAGACAGAGCCATAGTTTACACCAGAACAAGATGCTAGAACATCAACATCCATTGCTTTTCTCCTTTTCCTCCTTACAGATGTTGCAAGCAAGATACTCTTAAGGATTTAATGGGTGTCTTAGATTTAGAGTAGAGAACTAAGCATAATGCGGAATTAATAGGGATAATGGGCCCTCACAAGAAAATGTTGCCTGGTTGTGGGAGGAGGGTTTTTAGGCCTTCCCCTTATGAGACAGGGAGCTTCCACTGATGGAAAAGTGTGATTGCATAATTCACAATGTGCTGTATCTTCCTACTGTCTTTTGTCTTCATTGGGTTGCTTCCTCCCTCAGAAAAGAAGGTGTTACTGAACCTTAGAGAAAGATGGTAAGAGGAGATGAAGTGGTGTGCCCAGGCAGATAATAGATTACTGGTCTCTGTGGACTACTTATTTTCTCTGCTTATTGGCATGTAAGATCACAAATGTATTGTCTTGATTTCCCAGGTTACAATTTTAAGATATTCTAATGGGTGGAAAAGTTTAAGTCTATAGTAAATATGGTTCCCATTTCTGCTGCTGCTACTACTATTATTGCCTTTTTGCCCTTTCTCTTTGCCTCTTCTTAAAAACAAAAAACAAAAAAATCATGGAATCATAGAATCAGAGAGCTGGAAGAGACCACAAGAGCCATCAAGTCCAGCCCCCTGCCATGCAGGAATACACAGTCAAAGAATTCCTGGCAAATGGCCATCCAGCCCTTGTTTAAGAACAGAGTCTCCATTATATTCCGAGGCAGCATATTTCACTGTCAAACTGCTCTTACTGTCAAGAAGTTCTTCCTAATGTTTAGATAGAATCTATTTTCCTGAAGTTTGAAGCCATTGTTCCATGTCCTAGTCTTTGGAGCAGCAGAAAACAAGTTTGTTCCATCTTCCATATGACGTCCCTTCAAACCATCTTCCATATGACACACTTTTGAAAACCTTTGGATTCCCTTGAGTCTACCAATGCTTCTGTGTGTATGTGTGTGTGTGTGTGGTGCCATTTTAGATAAGTGAGTGATGTTACCCATCCAACTTAAAACTATTGCCGTGAATTGAATTGTTGCACTTTATCAGTATGCTGGTAGCAAACATGTTGTTGGCCTTGATTTTCTTTCTTTCTTTCTTGAGCAAAGTGTCTTCCATCCCCACTTTTTCTCTTGCAAAACTTGACTTAATAGGAGAAAATGGATTGTTGTAAGTCAAGCATAGAGCATGGATCTTGAAAGAGCCCTTCTAGCTGGGCACCCGATAATTGCATCAGTTTCAGAAGACCCAGTCACCAGATGCCTCAGATAGTGACTCCAAGGCAGAAAAGGGTTATAAAGTATGGGCAGAAGGGGTCTACTTCTGCAAACTGACTAGTTCCATCTTGATCTAGCCTGGAAGAGGGTACTCTGCAGGGTATCCTGATGAAATCTTCCCAACTTCTCTGAAACTGAGATTTCAGACTTCTCAAGGGAGCGACCAGAATTTGCAGTTCCACCATCTTGTCAACTTCCGAGGCCCCTCGCCTATAGGTTTATTGTTGTTGTGCTCCTTCAAGTCATTTCTTACCAACAGTGACCCTAAGGCAAACCTAGCAAGATTTGGCTTTCTTAGTAAGATTTGTTCAGGCAGGGGGTTGCCTTTGTCTTCCTCTGAGACTGGGACAGTGGGTTTCCATGGCAGTGGGTTTCCATGGCAGAGCAAGGATTCAAACCCTGATCCCCAGAGTCATAATCCAGTGCTCAAACCACTACACTATACTGGCTATATAGTTTCTTAGAAAACAAGGCAGAGGGGGTCTTCTTAGATACCTGCTCTCCCATAGCTAAGAGGCCCTTAGAGCTTGAACGTCCTGCAAGCCTGCCAGATGAGGATACTCAGAAACCTGCTCTTTGGTACTGTTTTAGCTATGTATGTGTGTTTTTAAAACTAGATTTTCTTTTAAAAAAAGTTTTCAATTGCTATTAAAGATTGTTTTTATCTGGTTTTATCTGTTGTACATCACTTTGGAGACCTGGTAGACTGAGAGGCAACAAACACATGTTTTAATAAATAAATCTGATTTGAGCATAGACTTCTCTCAGATCAGCACCTTTCTACTTTGGGTGCCCTCCTGTATGTTGAAGGATTTGCTTCTATTATTTCCAACAGGTTCCTCCTGCTTATAGTATGGCAAAGGCTCTCTTATGAACTACAGCTCACCATGGCCACCCTGGCTGGGGGAATCTGGGAGCTGTAGTCTATAAAAGTTTTTTCCCAAGCTTTATTCCTGCCTGATACCTGCTTTGTGCTGTGGGGTAACTCCTGGTGAAAGTCAGCCTTTTCCAGGCCTTGTCATGTATACCTTGGATCAGGAAATAGGAGGAAGACAATTTAAGTTATTAGCCCTGAATTGCTGGAAAAGCAAGATGTCTATGGAACAATGCTTGGACAATGTAGATAGTCTTTACCACAGCCTTGGAGCTTTCTTTCTACAGAATTAACAGTATTGCTAAAATCAGCTGTAAACGTGATGTTGGCAGAAAGCTGCATGCAATCTGTTCTGCTCCTAGCTACACTATACCATTTCTAGACAAGGACCATCAGCCCTTTACATTTTCAAGCCCCCTAATTAACCCCAAATGAAAAAGAAATAAATCCCCTTAATAACAACATAAATCCTTGCTGCCTTTCCCACTGAAGACATATGGTAGCAAACAGCTATGTCACCATGAATTCTGTGTAGCTGGGAGTTGGATTGCCTATCAGACACTCTGTTTTGGCATAATTTGTGACCATCATTCAAACCTCCAGCAGAGATAAAGACAAAGGGTTGTATTTGCATGGTAGGGCCATAGAATTTAGAGTAAGGAGGGCGACTGGTGCTGTCCAGATGTTTTGGAATACAACACCTGCAATTTCTAGCCATGATCACTAAGAGAGGCAAGAACTTAAGTCTAAAAATCTGGAGGACATCAGGTTCCCTCTCCCTGAGTCAGAATAATGACTGAGGCAGAAACCTCAGTCTATTTATTTAATATACTATTGAACTCTGAACAAATCTTGATCTATGTGTTGCAATGGAAGACCGTGGGCACTTACAGAAGCACATGTTCTCCTTGATTAGCATTTATATTAGAATACTCAGCTAGTGGTCTTCCAGGTGGTGTTGGACTGGGACTCCTATCAACCTTAATCAGCATAGCCAGTGGTGAAAGGTGATGGGAATTACAGTCTAAAAGACATCTGGAGAGCCACAAGCTGTCCATTTCTGAATTACAGAGGAATAATTGATGTTACCAGAAATTTTGTAATTTGGCTACACAAGTGAGTAGGTGGGCAAATCTTGAAATATCTTTGTGGGTAATATGAGCATTAATGGGAAGGTGAAGGCTTGTAATATACACATAGATGGGCATTTCCCCAGCCACCTCTGTATCATGTTGTCCATACCCATTAAATTGTGACAACATTGCATCATGATTGGGGCTTACTATTAAAATGAGTAGAGCTAGACTTCTTTGATATCCTGCCTGGTTTCTGAGAATTATTGTGTGATACAATGACAGCATATAAATTGAGCCATTGGTCCAGCTAGCACATGGGTGGGAATCATGTGGCTCTCCATAAGATGTTAGATTGTAGTCCAGCTGCCCTAACCTAGCTGATATAGCTACTGGTAAGGAATGCTGAAAACTGCAATTCAGCAAGATCTGGAGGGCCATGTAATTCCCACCACTGGTCTAGTCAAGCACTTCCTATTCTTTCTTGGGGGTGTGTGTGGATAGCCATCCAAGGTTTTGGGCAGAGCCCTTTCCAAATTCCTCTTACAGCAGAAGTGCTGAAGATGGAACCTGGGATGTTTTTATTAGCATGTATTTATTCTAGTGTCTATTGTTGTCTCTCCCATCCAATGCATGAAAGAAAAGCCCAGCTGAATTTAGGTCATTGAGAGTATTGAAACATATTCTTATGCAAGTGCATATAGGACTGCAACACATTTTAACTCCTAGGATGCCTGTAGGTGGCCAGTTCAGATGCCTAAGCCTAAATAGTCTTTGTTCTTTTTCTTAAAGAAATATGGAATTGGTTGTGTTTACACACCATAGGGCAGCACATTTTTGTAACTTACTACTTCACCTGCTTTTGGGTTGCACCCTGGCACTATGGAAATACTCTGTGATAGGGACAGAGAGAATTTCATTGGGTCTTCATTAAAAACAAAACAAGGCAATTCTCAGTTTCTAGACTAACATGCAGTTGGAACAGTTGGAGAATTAACTCCTTTGAATTTCACAATGTAGTCCTCAGCTCAAAAAAATCACATACAAAATGTATACTTTAGAAAAGTTAAACAAAAACAGTATACGTTGAAGGAAACTGTTTAGTCCAATGGCCCAGTGCAGTTGAAAAAGTATATTCATGGATCAGTGTGGAATCTGAACAGAATGAATATAGGGTTGAATATTTGTGAAACTAATGTAGTTCAGAAATCGACTGATTCATTGAACTCTTCTCGATGAATCTGTATCTGATGAGCTTTGGCACAAATGAAGCCAGGCTCAGTTTTAGTCATGCCTTTTTCCGAATTGCTCCAAACTCACCCAGAGCTCCTTATAAAAGGAGAAACGTAGGAAAGTAGCACACTAAAACATGGAATCTAGTTGCCTCCAGCTTTGCTCCTGTGGCCTGGAATAAATGCAGCTTCAGTGACAGAATCCTTTTCTTTCTCTCTTGAATATGTTTTCAGCAGCCACTGATCTGGCCTGGTTTCTTCCAGGGTTCCAGGAGCTAGGCAGAGTCTTCCATGCCTCATTGATTCTCAGCGAGGCAGCTCGAATCCCCTCTCAGTCACAGACTCTCTTCTTAGCATTGCTTTATCCACATGGGCAGCACCAGGTTGATATTTAATTTTAGAGAGAGAAAGAGAGAGTGACAAGAAAAGAAAGGTAGAGATAACAAATGCTAAAGGAGAGAAGAAATAGACACAAAGAGATAAGACAGGAGCAGGATGGCTTATGATATTGGACAGATATGGTTGCTTTAATAGACCTGATAGATCTGTGTCTGGCAGCTGAAATGTGGAACAACTACTCCTCTGGTGATTTTTCAGAACTTTGGGGTGTGTGTGTGTGTGTGTGTGTGTGTGTGTGTTTTAAGGTGGTAGACCATAATAGTAGAATATGTGTTGTATAGCCCATGAATGGTTGTGGAGATGTAAATGTTTGCCTGTTTCCTTCTTGCACAAGAGAATTAAACATTTCAAAAGTGTTTTACTCCTGGCTGGGCAAGAGTACAAGAGTCTTTTGTTTATTTTTGGTGATTTTTCATGTTTCAGGACTTTTTTTGGTGAAAATTGGTTTTTGCACAAAAACATTGTATTTTGTACACTTTTTATACAACAAAGTATTTTGAATAAAAACAGATTTTGTTCAAAACAATGAAAAATGTGCGTGGGGGAAGCACTTGGTTTTTTGCTTTTATGAAAGGCCAAAGCATATGATGGTAGTTGGCATTTGTTTTGATGGGGTAACTCAATGTCCTGAGACAACTTTTCTTGGCAAGGGTGAGAAGATTTGCAAATATTCCTTATAATCCTATGTGTCTCTTCATTATTTATTTATTTATTTATTTCATATAACAATAGGTTTTCTTTCCCCTTCCCCCAATGTGTGTTGATGCCTTCTCAACTGCCTAGGAATTGTTTTGTGTCTCCCAAGGCTTGTGTTTTCTTTTCTTCTCATAAAGGCCTTTAACACTGACTGAAATTGTCCTGAGCTTTGCCTTATGGTTAAACTGAATCCACACAAGATGAAATGATTCTGCTTGGAAATCCCAAATAAATCTCTGGATGAGGTTCCTCATGCTTGTGATTGATGAAGAGGGCTGGAATGTAGGGGTCCTCACTGAGCCCTGCATGCTTTGGAAAGACAAGTGTCAGTGGAAGCCATCAGTGCTTTCTGTCAGTTTTATCCTGTTTCTTCCAAAAGGTGGAAATACATTCAACATGTTTTGTGATTACTGCACACTGGTTGCTAGTTAGTTTTTAAGGTCTGATTCAAGATACTTATATAATCCTTCACATCCTGGCTTCCACATTCTTTTAAGATGGCTTTTCACATATGTGCCTCCATACTCCTTATGATCTAGGCAGTGCTTTAAAAAGTTACTTTTTTTGAATTAAGACTTGTTGTATGCCCTGGTCACTGTGGTTAGTCCAAAAGATAGAATTTCCAAGCTCTGGATATATGATGGCCTTTCCCAACCTATAGCATCCTCCACTTGTTTTGAACTGCAGCTGATTTCATCCCTGCTCTAATGGCCAATGGTGAAGGACTATGGGGCATGAAACCCAAAACATCTGGAGGACATCAGGTTGGGGAAGGTCAGTCTATGAGTTGGGCTCTTGTTTACATGCCTGTACTACCTGAGATAAAGGCCTTTGGTGAGAGGGAACAGTTGGTCTGTGGAATGAGTGCCTTCAGGAAGACAAGAGCTCAGGCATCTATCTATTCATTTTCACATTAGATTTGTGAAATTAATACCGTTAATTGGAGAAAGAATCCCTCTCCTGCACAGTTAGTAGATTAGATGACTGCAAGGTCAGTGTTTTAAAATGAAGATACGCTCTGAATCTGTAGTGTCTTGAAATAAGGGATACTGATTATGTTTTGTAGATCTGTAATGCTCTGGAATTAGGGACAGCTGGCAATCCAAACAAGTATTTTAAAATGCTTATTCTCCTGCTGTTCTGAGAAGCTGACACAGAAGCCTGGTGCCCAGCAGCTATGAAAATCACAATATCTGGAGGGTATGGTTAATTTTGTAAGAGGTCAAAAAAGCCATAAGTGATGACAGGTCCATTACCTTTTTTGTAACTTAGACTGGCTAGAAGTGTGATTATCCAAACATTTTTTTTTTCAAATGAAGCTTCTTGTTACTTGTATTTTTTTTGTTTTATAGGACATGGATAAAAGTGAAAAAAAAATAGCTTTGAATTTTTTAAAAAGGTTTATGAGGATGTCAAAATTTTTGTTTGACATTTGGTGTGGAAAATATTAAACATACTTGTGTGCCATATAATTGCCTATTTTTTATTAAATAAATAAACTTCAGTACCTAATGAGAAAATAAGTAGTTAAATTTTAAGGCACTGCTGACATGAAGTCCTCAAGGAGTCCATGTGTATTAGGAACAGAAGCTATTTTTTCTATGAAATTATGAGGAACTTAATGGTTTGCCATAATTTTCAGTAAGAGTAGAAATCTTATGTGTAGATTGGACATTCCAAATTTTAATATACTACTCCTCCCCATTCCAATGAAGCGGTTTTCCAGTATAAGATTGCGTCAAGTATCCAAACTTTCATTCATTCATTTAAATCAAAGGCAATCGTGCTTAGAAGCAGTAATATGTGATTCCTTCCCAAGCAGTGTTTCAAGATTTGTAAGTGAGGTTTCATATACACTAATGACCTCTGCGTATAATTTCAAAGAGTCTAATGTTATCTTTCAAAATCATGGATTGTCAAGATTGTGGACTGATCAAACACTGATACCTTGGAAAGTGGAAACTGTTAGCTGATGTCAGGATTCATAATGTCCAGAGATCCTGAGGTCCCACCAGAACTTAGAAAGATACTCTTAAAAAGGTAGTACATTCCTGTTATTCCTTGCAGTATTTGGAAAGTAACCCATCAGAGAAAGTAACCCATCAAGTTGCATTACATTGCTTGTTGCATTGTGTATTCTTTTTTCAAGACTGACCAATTATTTTGTTTTTTAGAGAAATAAGCTTTAATATTGATAAGAGAACAGTACAAAACTTGCCAAATTCTTGTCAAAATGCATGTAGACACATCTTTGAAAGAAACTTCTGAAGTAACTAGGAACAGTTACTTAATACACCAAGAAGTGACTTCCTTTTTAATCATTATGTTGCTTTTCATATGTTACTTTCCACCCTGGTTGCCCCAAAGTAACTAGTCACAAATAACTATATTGTTTGTAATTCAGTATGTTCAAGCTTTTGGCCACCTACACCTTCCCCAGGACCTTCACGTGCCTCCTGTGCTACTCCACCACAATTTTGTTTTGTGTATTCACTTAAAACAGGAGTGGCGACTGCACTATGGCCAGGAGTTAACTCCTGGATTGCTGAAGTGCTTGAGCACTTCCTTTTGTTTTCTAAAAATTGGTCTGTCTGTGTAGCTACAAATTATAATTAATTTCAAAATGCTATAATGAGGGATGAATTTCATTTTAGTCAGAATTGCAAATTTCAATAGATTGATCAATGTATGTCAATAATTATATATACAGCAATAAATTATCTGGCCCCAGAGCTCTCTGTTTCTACTACTGCCAGTTATGTTGCTATTTTAAAAACCTGCTAATTCATGTCTATAAGGAAAATCCTGCCCCTTCCTGTACTTGGGAGAATCATTTTTCCATTTACTAAATAATTGGATTTCCTTTTCACTCCTATTGCAGTAGCAGCAGTTGAATAGCTCTACATTCCTGTGAAGTCCATGGATACACAATGGTAATTGAACTTGCCAAGACTGTCCCTTCTCTCAGGAAGAGATAAGAAAGATATGAAGTCACTTCCTGGGTTTTTTCAGCCTGTTTTGCCTGATTTTTTGTTTGGGGCTCGATTTTTCACGCATACCCATTAATTGGGGTTTCTGGGGACTCGTGGATGCTCATGAGAGACGTGGGGGAACTACAGGAAAGGGGTTGAGGTGCACTTTTCTGTGATTTAAAAAGGCTTCTCACATACTTTGAGGAACATAAGAGACAGTTTTATCATGGTGGGCACGTGGAGGGGGTTTGAGTTGTTTTGGACCATTGAGAACTTCCTTTTTTCAAAACGGGAAGTGACCTCTTTGTCCACTGCTAGTCTATGTCCTAAAACATGTGCGGGCAAGTGCGTTGGGGTCAGGAGCCAATATACCATCTCTGGCACACTCTAGAGGCCGTGTGAACTGCCCAAAATGCAAACAAACAGTGACAGTCCTTCCACCTATCAAAACATGAAAGTGGCTTTTTTTCATGTTCCTTCTGTTGCTTTCCTTCTATTTCTTAAAAAAAAAAAAAAGTTTTGTATGTAACCCTGCAACCTATTTAATAGGAAAATTGCCACTCATGTGTGCTCCAAAAGAGGAAATTCACCCATTTGTTTGGCCAGAATAAAGGTAGTTTGTGGAATCTAAAGCCTTCCATGGTAGCAGTTTTGAAAGAGATAGCTGTGTTAGTCTGTTGCAGTATAAAAAGGAAAAGAGAAAGGAGAGGGAGAGAAGTCTAGCAGCACCTTTATGATTAACTGATTTAGTCTATTATGAGCTTTCAATCTAAACTTGCCTTTAATTCACATCTTTGTTAGTCTCCAAGGTACTGGAAAAGGAGCAAATAAAGAAGAATAAGGTTTGTGCTGAGTCTGAAGACCTTTGAACTATCCATTGGTTCCCAGCTGCTGCTGATATTTGTGATGGTTGTGACTGCTAGCATGCAATGGTACTGACCTGTGGATCTAATGGATATAAAGAGAGAGTATCCTGTTATAGGACTATGCGTGTAGCAGCCTTATGTGTTGTAATGAAGAGTGGTTTTTTGTTCCTAGATAACCTTACACAGAGAGAGTGTTCAGAATGCATTGTCAAAAAGGTGAATATGTTCCAAAGAGTAAGAGAGCTCCCAAGGCTCTTAGTAGATTCACTATTTTGAGAAAAGGTTTAAAGAATTCAAAATATGCATGTATGCCAGGTAATAGGTTATAAATACCCTGAAGGCACCAGATCCCACCTGATCTTGGAAGCTAAGCAAGGTAAGCCCTGGTTAGTACTTGAATGGGAGACTGCTAATGAATACCAGGTGCTGTAGGCCAGTGGTTCTTAACCTTTTCTTGACCAGCCCCCCCAAATATAATTTGTTGCTAGGGACCCCCAAGACTTAACTCAAGATTTAAATATTTAAATTTAGATTTAAATATTCAAATATTTATTTAAATATTCAAATATTTGTTTAAAGTTGCTGATCAGTTGCCCACCCTTATCCCTTTTCTTCCAGAAGACAATGCACAGGAAAGCAGGCTTGTTAACAGTCTGTGGAGTAGCATGCTGAGATCCTTCAAGTGCCAGGAGAGTAGAATAAACTAGAATTTCCTAAAGGAAAGTTATGAATGGGAGGTAGGCCTAAAGAATACTTTCTTTTGCCCTTGTCCCCAAAGCCGTACCTGGAAGGTCAGGGTCTTGGTGCTGCTTTGGGAGAAAGTGCGAAAGAAATGCTATTTCCCTCCAAAGGAGCACCAAGAGAGTAGAGAGGATAGGTGTTTCTTTTGAAAGCACCTACGTTCTCTACTCTCTTAGTGCTCCTTTAGAGGGAAATGGCATTTTTTCCATGCTTTTCCCTAAAGAAGCAGTGAAACCCTTGCCACTTCCCATCCAAGCAGCCACAACAGTAAAGGGACTCCCTTCTATTCTTGTGGCTGCTTGGAAGTGAAGTTCTACCACGCTACCTGGTCCTGGACTAAAGCAGTGTTGCCACACTCACCACACAAGGCCTGAGACAGGCATATTCCCTCATCTTCTAGACACTCCTGTCACCTTCCCATCTTCTGGGCTTTCTAGTGCACCTGTGAAGTAGCACCCAGAGCCTCCAGTACAGGAGGAGATGTCCATCAACATGTTGTCACTGCTGCTACCACCACCATCATCATAATTACTGCCTTTAAGGGGCATGCTGCATCAACTGGCCACAACCAGCTGTGATGTTTTTAAGTCCCTTAAATCTGAGATTTCCCCCATTTTCAGGATGAATGGCAACCCTACATGGATCCCCTGTGAGAGCTCCACAGACCCCAAGTTAAGAACCACTGCCGTAGGCTATAATTTCAGAGACAGGAACTGTCAAAACCACCTCTGAGTTTTCCTCACCTAAGAAAATCCTGTGAAATTAATTAAGTCACCTTAAGTTGACCAGGAACTTTAAGGTGCATACACAGATGCATGCACTAGGTACCATGATTGGTTCTTTATTTACCCATGTTTTATCTATGCATAGGCTAATATGATAGGAAGTCTCACTGTGGGTTAACCAGAGGACTCAGTTTCCCACACATTACCGTTTTTAGCAGCTGAAATAATGAATCTAATTGCAGTAGTAAGTACCTCTGGTGCAGATGGTTATTCTACGCATTTGTGATTTCACAGAGTAGTATGGTTAATTGGCCAATTCAGACAACAAGCAAAGTATGGGATAACTGTGGCTTATTGTTGGTTATAAGCAGCAGGCTGATGCTCACTGCCTGATCCTTCCTGCTTGTAGCAGGAGTAGTTAACAGGGAGGTTTTGCTCCTTGATCTGTTTATTGTGTTGTCTTAATGTTGGTGCTTTTTCTTCTGTGGTTTTCTTCTTCCTTACAAATCACTATTTTCAAGAAACAAGGTGGCTTATTTACTAAATGGCACAATAAACAAACCCCAGAACAAAGCTCTCTGGTTTACCTAGCTGCTCCCACTGCAAACGGCTCATGCACAACAAGCCAGGGTTTACCACACGTTCTTGATTTGTCATATCATCCAACCTGTTCCAATGTATAATTCATATAAAGGCAAACTTCTGTTGTTTTCTTTATTTGAATTGCTGTACAGCCCCATTCCTAAGATTAAGGTCCAATAAACAAATCTTGCCAAGAAAATCTTCTGATAGGTTTGCCTTAGAGTCATCATGAGTTCTGGAAATGACTTGAAGTAACACAACAACAAAATTAGGGATGTAAAATTTCTGTGAATTTTAAAGCTATTTTCCCCATTTGTTTGGAAAAAAATGATATTTTTAGACAAATTAAAAAAAAATATTTAGCTTCCACTTTACAGATTGAAAGTTATTTGGTTACTTTAGAAGCATAAAATTCATTTTGTGTAACAGTTCGGCATAAAAGGATAACATCTGACACATTGAAAGTACTGTTTATTCAGAATTTAATTACCAATTGGACTTTGTTGTTATTATTTGCTATCAGTTGACTTTGACTTATGGAAACCCTATGAATGAGGGACTTCCAGTAGTCCCAGTCATCAACTATCCTACTCAGGTCTTTCAGACTCAAGGCAATGGCTTCTTTGAATGCATCAGTCCATCTGTAGTGTGGTCTTCTCCCCACCCCACCCCACTGCTTTTCCTTTTACCAAACGTTGTCTTGTCCAATGTGTCATATCGTCTTATGATTTATACTGTAGATTCAGTATACAACTTTCTTTGTAGTGAGAGTTCAGGCTTGATTTGCCCTAAGACTCATTCATTTGTCTTTTTAGCTGTCCATGATATTCATGGTATCTATTTCTTTAATTTTTGTCACAAGTGAAGCTACAAGATCCTGAACTGTAAGGAACATCTGATCCTTTCTGCTAGGTTGAGGAGCAGATCAAAAAAGAAACAAACCAAACCAAACTAAAACCAGAAGAAAACATCAAAAAATATTAAGAAAACGGAAAATTGTTTTCACTAGTTCTCCATAGTGTCATGCAGTCATTGTCATAAAAAGAACTGAGAAAGAGAAACGAAGACCAGGTTTTGCAATGATCTGATAACGTACATAGTCTTACATAAAAGTCTTCCTCTTAGATAGTTTTTAGAAATGATTCGGCAGCAGTAAATATGCGGACAACTTGTCTTAAACATTTCATTCATTGTTCTAAAAGAAAATATTCCATAATCAATTTCTTTCCATTTTTTTCTGGGGGAAAATACTCAGGAAGAATTGAAGGAGAGAGTTGCAGAGACTATGCAGTGGTTTGGGAAATTGCAAAGTGAGGGTCTGGCATTGCTTCTCTTTTTCCACCCCTGAGCTAGATGTATTTTAAATTTCATTCATCTGGTAAAGCTTACTAGGTAACTATGGACCAGCCACTATTGTTCAGCTAGTCTACCTCACAGGGTTGATGGGAACATAAAATAGCTATGGGAAGAACCTTATATGTCACACTGTTACTGCAATTTAGGCCTACCTGGCGATAGCACCCGATATCACTTTGATATCATAATTCGACCTTACCATACCACCCCTCTCCACGTGTTTGTGAGGCCCCCGGACAAGCATGAAACTAGGCTCGGCACTTAACTGCTGAAATATTCTCAAACAATACAGGCACGCCAGAAATAGCCAGATCGCAGCTTCAGTGACCTCCCCTGCAAATACCCTTATTATGTATGCACGCTGTTTACAAAGGACTCCCTGCCCCGAGCAGGTAACTTGGCAAGCTAGAAGCTTAAAGGCCAAGCAGTGAGTATTTGCATACAGTCTACCTCTTTGTCAATTCGGACTTAAATCAATCATGCTAAATTGTGACCTTTCGGAGACATTGTCTCGCACCCAAAATTCATTGTTGTCCCCGAGTAAGGCATAGTCTGCAGTCACACTTCTCCCTATAACAACCCCTGATTCTGAAACCTTCCTTGGATCGCTCCGGACTTCCATCCAGCCTTGCTGCCACTTTGTTTGGCAAGCTGTCCCCTCAGTCCCACGTACTGAGACTCCAGACCAACGAACTCAAGCTTTAGGACAAGTATCATATCACCCAATGCAACAATCCCTCAAAATCCCTCTATACCACTCCAACCTTTATTTTCCTTAGCTACTTGTGTGAGTGTGTTGCATACACTGTTTGTCTGTACTTAATAAAATCTCAATTATTCTTAAACTTGGTGTGCTCCTTGGCTTGGCCTGACCCCCTAAACATTGGTTTACAAGATCCTACTAAGTTACCCTGCCTCTTGTAACACTAAAGCAGTGCTCTGAGCTAATTTTCCTCACCTTCAGTTGAGCACATTTTGGTGTCCCTCCTGGGACCTCCAGTAAACAGGGTGACAGAGTGGTGGAGCCACGCGGGCAACCCCGGACCCCAATTTGAGAAGGAGTCGCGAACCTCCTCAAATCGGGCTGGTACTGACTCAGGGAACGGCCAGTCAAGTCGTGAGAGAACTCAGTCAGACAGGAACACGTGTGTGTGTGAGAGTGGTGTGTTTGAGCTCTAGAGCTATTTCTATTGGGTGGTCCTGCTCCTTTTCATTCTTGGCCATGCATGGTGGCCGTAACTATGTGGTCACTAGCTCTGTCAGTGAATCATTGTAGATGACTCGGCCGTGCAAGTGGCTGACCCGGGAAGTACCTCTCTAACTTGGGGTCTATTGTGGGCTGGGATCCAAAGTGATAGGGTGTTAGCACCGTAGGAACAGTCTACACCCATCCAACACCTTAGCAGCAAGGCAAACAAAGGCACTTAGGAAAGGAGACCCTCCTCCTTTCTCTCCCCCCACCCAGAATTGAGAACGCGGGTGTGTCCCGCCATTGTTGCTGTTAGTATAGTTGAAGCACGGGTGCGTCCCGGCTGTGTAATTCTCGGGTGCGTCCGAATTTGCTAGCATACTAGGTGTGGGTGGTGATTCCCAACCTAGTTTAAGGGTTTAGAGGTTTAGCCTGAGGTAGAGGAAGGTGCCCCTCACCCAGAAAACCAGTCAGGAATGGTTCGATTTTGGTTCCTTGCCCCTTTTTCCCCGCTGCTTGGCCAGGCGGCGTAGTAAGTTCCGAAGTGTTTGTCTCCCCCCTTCAGGCGGGCGGAGTACTCCTGAGGGACCTGGGTCTAGGTGACCTCCCTGTTCACAAACCGTTTCCTTGTCCTTTTGTCCCCAGTGCTGTCGAGGTGGAAAACCGGGCCTGGGTATACAACAGCGACCTTGTTTGGGCAGGCTGGAGATAGGTTCCCATCCCTCTTTCCTAGAGTAGTTCCACAGTGTTCGTTTTCCTTCAGCTCTCCAGGGATCTAGGTGATCCTACCTGTCACTCCAGTTCCTGAAATGGCTAAGCCCAGCTACTGTTAAGGACCTTATGTGCGAGGAAGAGGTCTGAGGAAAGTTAGAAAGGTGGGTGTTGAATAAGGGGAAATGCTCCTGGAAGGACTCCATCTTCCAGATGGCCGATCCCTTTACCACACTCCGAGAAGTGTACACCCTGGCACGTAAATCAAGGAACCCATTCACACCATCAAAGGACGCTTTGGCTGCTTGAGGATTTTGGCTTATGGCCAGAGACGCTAGTGGTGCCCTTGTAGAGACCCAAGGGAAGCTAGCTGAAACTGAAAAGGAGAATGCCCGGCTTCATGCCGAGATTGAGGCACTGCACGCGGACAAGGTAACGTTCGCATCTGTCACACAGGCCTCCGCCCAGAAACTCAGTGATGTTACTTTGGTGGCTCAGACATGGGAGGAGAAAGCCCATGCCTTAGAGGCTGAGTTTGATCATGCCCGGTCTGCGGCTAGATTCATGGTTGGGCAGGTGAAGGAACAGCAAGAGGCTGTTAGTCACACAGCCTGCCTTAAGCAAATTGCCGCGCTGGAGAGCCAGCTCCATACACGCCAGGCTTTGATTTCAGCCGTGTGTCCAGAGCTGCTCCGAACTTTTGCACAGGACTTTCCTGGGAGCCCTTGCCAGAGGATGCTCTGGCAACCCTTCCCCACAATCCAGACTGGAGTGCCCCTAAGGTCCCAATCAACCCAATTGAGACTCGGTCCATGACGAGATGGACCACTCCCCTTGGAGAAGGCAGTTCAGATAGGGCAGAGACACAGGAGACGCAGGTCACAGAGACTAGGGTCCCCTGACATGCCACTGAGGCCAAGGCAGTTGCGGACCAGCTGGGTCCATTGACCAGGTCCACAGGGATCATGTGGTTGAATGCGGTGACACATTTTCACCCAACAGCCAATGGTCAGGACCTGACCCAGCTGGCTCGGCTTTGCATGGCTCCGACCGCGCTCCCAACTCTTGAGTCGGCTGTGGCAGCTCGAGGCCTGGTTAGGCTCGAGGCCCACAATTGGATGCGGGAGGTAGTTAAAATTTTGTGGCCTGGACAGAGTGCAAGCGTGCTCTACGTCATGGAGCAGCAGGGTTCTCGTGAGAATCCTGAAGCTTACGTGGCGCGGAAGCAACTGCTTGCCATTCTGGCTGAGAAGGTCGCCCTGACCACCCATGGGTACAGCTTTGACCACGTGGAATTCAAGACTCTGTTGTATGGAGGCTTGAACCACGAGACAAAGATGGCCCTGGGTTTGGTGGATCCGGCCACTACCACCTGGGAGGATTTCAGAAACAACCTCCGGTGGGTCTCCGAGCTGCTCCGAGAGGCTGGCTCCCTCCGTCCTCCCCCAAAGTCACACAGGAAGGAACCCGGGAATTGTGGGCCCCATTCCCAACACTGGAAAACAGCGCTAAATTCAGTTCCCAAGGGGAACTGGAACCCAGTGTCCAACTCCCAGACAGGACAACAGGCAGTGGCAGGGATGAGACTCCCGCAGCGAGCCCGGCAGGGAGTCCCCCACAGCAGCCAACTGCCCCCAAACAGCCCTCTGACTCAGGCTCTCCCAGGGAGACGTCTGGGGGGTATGATCCCATGGCCCAGACATACTCCTCTGATAGAGTGAGAATCTGAGGCATGCTACGTAGGTTCGGACTGGACATGAGCCAGTTTGATGGGAGACCCACGATCGAGCTCCTTGATGCACTAGACAGGCATCTACTGCTGGGAAACAGCCAGCCTGTGAATGGAGTGACGAGTGGTCCCCCTCAGGCTGGGTGTTACCCTGACCTAGAGCTATCAGGATAGGGGTGCCTTCGGTCCCGGGATCTCCCCCAGAGGGTTGTGGCTCGACTGAAGCCCAACAGACGGGGTAGATCTACAGTGACAGCAGGCACTGGGACCTATAGGGACAAGACTCCTGCCACCCCTTCTGCAGACTCCGGAGCAGCGCCAAAAGTGCTGCTCCCTAATCTGATGAGACAGGGTGAGCCCGCCCCAGACGCTATCCGTTTGCCCGGGTATGGCAGGGGGGGAACCCAATCTAAGCCCCTCAGAAACTCTAAGCATTCCAGGCACACCAGAGCTGGACAGATCGCACCTCCTCCTGACTCAGGCCCCGAGTGCGAATCCAGCCACCTCGGAGATAATTGTGCTTTCACAGCACCAAGAAGGATTGCACCAGGCTAAGGTTCAGGAGGAAGCCCCCACAGAATCAGACAAGGCACAGGGCATTGCCAGCATGTGTGAGGGCCAGGAAAAGGAGAGCATACTGCTGGAGGAAACAAGCCCCAAGCTTCCAAAGCTCTCCATTGTCCCTGCTCTGAGCCCCCGGCTAGAGACCAGCAGTCTCCCCCGAGATTTCCTTGAAGCCTTGGCCAGGAGAGTCCTTCCTCTCCATGCCATCTTTCGAGGAAGTGTCACATGGGACTGGGGACTCAAGCAGCAGAATGCTCCTGCCCAACCAGAGCACCGTGTAGAAAGGCACTCAGACTGGCACACCGTGACATGACCATACATGCTCTCTTGGGACACAGTCCAGCCGGGGAGATTTCAATAATGGAGAGTTCCAAATGCCACATGGAGGCGGACCTGGCTACTGCCTTCCCCTCCGCAAAGTTGTTCTGGTGCCAGCTGGCTTCCACGTTCAGTGGCACCCATGTTATTGTTACACTAGTGATTTTGAGAGGCGCCAAGACAGTTCTTGGTTCTGTCTCGATCACCATCCTGCCACCACATGCGATACTTTGGGAGGCACTTGGATTAGATGCCAGCCTCCATCTTAAATTGAAAGAATGGAAGGGTCAGCTGGTTGATCCTGCATTGGTGGTCATCCCTGAGCCAGAAGATCCCGGTGCCCAAAGACCCAATGTAAGCTCAATGATTTGCCAGACTTCCTTAAATAACAAGGAAGTACCTGCCCTTAATTGGTCTGAGACGTTTGTTTTGATCTACGAGGCGTTTGACAATGGTTGAGCGGCCATTGTCTGAGTGGGATAGAGGCGGAGGGGTGACCTCTCCGGATCCCCAGTTGTAAATAGTCCCGCCATGTAAATAGTTTTGATAGTGGTGTTGCCTCTTTCTTTCTCTGTTGGCTTCCATCAGGCCTTGAGCCATTAATTTGCATTAAGTTTACACATTGGCTACTAATCATGTCAGTCTTACACCAATAAGCTATACACCAATAATTTTCCCCACCTTTAGTTGAGCAGATTTTGGTGTCCCTCCTGGGACCCCCAGTAAACAGGGTAACAACACTGAGCTCGTTGGCTAAAGAATGAGAAAGAAATGTGGCATAATAATGACAATGTATGTTAAGTCATATGTTCCCTCCAGCTGAAAACTGCGTACAATGCCTGTAGGTGTTCAGCATCTCAAGATTTCATGAATACAGGCACAGTCCAGTGAATGGACCCTGACCCTACTTGTACATCTCTCTCTGTGAAATTTAAAAACATAGCCAGAGTTGTGTCAATTTGCTTTGGATCTTCTTGGGATCCTCTTAATCCCTGGCAGAAAATAATCCCTCTAGAGGGACATGATAAAAAAAAATCACTCTGTCTTTCAAAAGCGTTGATGTCTGGGGTTGGTAATTTGTTTTGGAGTTTTGCATCCTGTCCTATTCAATATAGTTCTCCTTTGGCAGCAAAATTCCTAGGACTGTAGGAGATGGTTTGCTATCTGAGGCTATTTAACAGAACTAGAGCCAATTTCTAAATTTATGGTAGCCCACTGGGTCAGCACCTGCTTTGTACGCAGACACACTGTGGTTAAAGCCCTGATATCTTCGGGTAAAGTTGGAAAAAAAAACTCTTGTGTGAAACCCAAGAAAACCTGTTTCAACAGTACTGGACTAGATGGAATGTATCTGGGTGGCAATGATGTCAGCCAGTGTTGCTAGACTATGGCTCCCAGCATTCTTCACTATTAGCTATGTTGACTAGAGATGCTGAGACTTGATTTCTATCACTATAATAAATGGATCATTGATCTCACTCTATATAAAGGAGCTTCTCATCGGTTTGGGTGCTGTTGGCTGGGAGAGGATGGCACATGTGCTCTTCCATACCATGGAAGGGGATTTTCAACAAAGTGCTAAGCTAGTCCTTATACAGCTTTTCTAGAAGTGGTTTCTTCTGTTTCTCTAACGAGTTTACCTGGATGCTCACTAAGCATATCCCTTTTCAAAGCCCACTTTTAACTTTCAGGATGTTTCTGACATGGGTGGAAGCGATTTAAAGAAACAAGAAAATCAGGATGTGACAAAGGTTTTCTTGATCATCTTAGCAAAAACTGGACATCTAGCTACTCAGTGAAATAGGGCCGTCTCCCTGCCTGCAGGCCCTGCGTGTTCTGCTACACAGTAGCCAGTAGATGGCCAGCTAAAACCACTTTGAATAAGGCTGATTATGTAAGAGAAAAGTTGGAGATTTGCAGAGACCTGGGTGTAAAATAGCAGCCACCCAGTTTTGTCTTGTTTTTTAAATAATGCTTCTTTAATGTCGTTTTATTATAAACAGTCTCTTAGTGAAACTTCGGCCATTTCCACACTAGACTGTTACAGTGCTATTATTCCACTTTCAACATCCTACGGAATCCTGGGGTTTGCAGTTCAGGGAGGAACCGGCAGGCCCCTCCCTAAACTGCAAACCCCAGGATTCCGTAGGATGTTGCAAGTGGAATAATAGCGCTATAACAGTGTAGTGCGGAAATGGCCTTAGTGACACTTTGCACTGTCTCTTGTTCCCACCCCAATGGTAACAGGAAGAATTCCCTTCCAGATGCTGATGATTTCAGAGGAAGAATGTATTCAAGCTACTTCATACTGAAACAGATCCAGAGCTTGGAAAAGTTACTTCTGGGGCCACAGCTGCCAGAATCCTCTGCCCAACATGCTTAAAATCAAACCGTTAGTCCATTGAGCTCATTATGGTCTACGCAAACTGAGGTTGTTTTCCAGGGCCCTAGGCAGGTGTCATTAATCACCCACTTCCTGAAATCATTTTTACCTGAGATTGTAAAGGGGGTGAACCCAGGAGGATCTGCAGCACATTGTTGTGGTCTCACTTTTAACTTTATTACAACATAGGAATTTGCCCTGGGTCTTTTGACTTTACTTCATCATAGTTCAAAGGTTGAGATTTAGGACAATGGCCTATGTGCATTTCAGTGTCATCAGGTAATCATCCAGTATTATTTCATTCTATGACATGCAGGGGGAAAGGTGAATGGAATACTCTCCAATGACATGAAATGCGGTAGGTCCCCATAACTGTGGGGGAATACGTTCTGGGACTTACTGTGGATAGTGAAAAATGCAGATAATACAAACACTATTTTTTGCAATGAGATGAACAATGTAAGTAGGGAAATGAGCATGCTGCTTGGAGACGAGGCACTGAATCTTGACAGAAATTGACAGAATTGGAGAAAAAGAGAAAGAAGGCTTTGTAGCCATTATTTTCAACCAAAAGTCAGTGCACAACTGTGAAAACACAAAAATTAACAGCACTGTGTGGCCCAAAACCAAAATATTTTTGTGTGCAGAAGGTAAATAGTAGCCTAACATTAGTATCTCAGTGCCATAGCATTAGGCTAGTATTGAGTTACTGATGATACATTGGAAGGAGGATCATCATGAGAAGATGATCCTGTAAAATAGTGCCAGGACAATGTTGATGGTTGTGGCTCAGTCTCAGGAACAAGTGATGTTCATGGTTGAGGGTCCTCTGAGATTTTTTTTTTTCTGGAACCCTTTGGAAGAACATTGTAACTTGAAGTTGTTGCCTTTTTCTTTTGAACTCATCAAAGTGTTTCTGCAAAGATTGTAACCTCTTCTGTGATCTTATAGGTGACTTCAGTGCTACAATCCATCCAAGGGTCATACTGCATAATTTTGTCCTTTAATGTCTGTGCAATTTGAAGCACTTTGCCAAATTTCTCTAAGGTCTACATGGCTGGTTCTGTTTCTTCTGAAGATAGCTTAACAAGTTCCTCCAGTTCCTCATTGGACGACACTTCTTCATGGTCAGTGATAAAGTCCACTACTTTCCTTGTCCAGCAGATCAGCAACTCCTTCTCCAGCAAATTGCCTTGCTGTTTGCATAATTCTCCTAACTTCTTCACTGATCCCTGATCGTCACCTTATTCCACAAGTTTTTCCAGCAGGCATTTACAATTTCAGGTTTTAATTTATCCATGAAGGTTATCGCGTCAGCAATGGTGAAGGATTTCTAGCACTGGAATTTTGGATTTCTGGGTTGGAATCTCCTCAACTGTTTATAGAAGGGGCTCAAATACCAGGCAGGTGTACATGGCCTAGACAAATCGAATAATGCTGTGGTTGAGAGGCTCAATCAATGAGGTTGTATTGGGAAGTAAGAAGACAACATTGACATTTTTGTTTTCGTAGCAGACAGATTTCAGGATGACCAGGTGCATTGTCTACCATTAACAGGACTTTAAATTGCAACCCTACCTGCTGCCAATATTTTAAAACTTCTGGGATGAAGCATTACCAAAATGATTCTGTAAACAAGGTGCCTGTCACCCATGCTTTCTTCTTGTGCTGCAAAGTATGGGCAGATAAAGTTTGTTTTTGTTTTTAAGAGCAAGTGGTTTCTCAGATTTGTACATTGCACCTGGCTTTATCATATGCCCTGCAAAGTTGCCACATAGGGCCAGAGTTAATTTGTCCTTCCATGCTTTATGCCTTGGAGCTGCCTTTCCAATTTTATGAATATAGGTTCTAGTGTGCATTTTTCCCCCAGAAGACCTTGGTTTCATTGCAATTGAACACCTGTTTTGGATGATAGCATTTCTCCTGAACAAACTTTTTAAACTGCTCTGCAAATGTAGCAGCAGCTGCTTCATTGTCAGGGGCAGCCTCTCCATAAGTCCACAGGTTTGGGCTTATATATTTTTAAGTCCAAACCTGTTCCTAACTTTGCACAGCTGTCCCCTGCTTGCAGTAAAGTGCTCGGTGGCACTTGTTTGAGAGGATGCCCTGTTGTCTTCATATAGCCTCAATGCTTTGTGGCACAAGAGATTGATGTTAATGGGAATTTGTTTCTGTTCATGTCTTCCAGCCTTCTCCATTTTAATTAAGCACCTATCATGCACTGTGAAGGTAACTTTTGCAGTTGAAAGAGCTGCAACAGAAAAACTAGTACAGATTTCTTTTTTCTTCTTCAGAATTTCTCAGATGGAAGATTCATTCTTTTTTTAAAAAAAAATTTATTAAAGAAAAAACAATACAATACGTAACAGAATAACACAAAAACACCACGTGAATAACATAAATGTGAAAAAGAAAAATTACCCACAAATGGCATACATTACTATTACTCTCCAGATCCTTTATCATCATATACTTATTCCACATATTTTATATCACATTAATTATATATTTTTATTTCATGTATCTAAGTCTCTTTTTCCTTGTACTCATTATTGCTATAATAATTTCATTCTTAAATCTATTCTTTTCAACTATATATTTTTTAAATTTTTTATTATTTTTTATTATGAAAAAAAGTTAACAATACAAATACAAATAAACAAAGCCCCACATAATTAACAAAAAAAAAGAATAAACCTACCCCAGAGCCAACTTTTTGTTTACTCCACTTTCCAAAATTGCCATTCTTCTTGTGAAAGGGTAGCTTTACCATCTCTTATCAAAGCTTTTTCCAAGATATTTTCCAAATTTCTTCAAAATCATTTCCTTTTACAAGACCTTTCATAAATCTGATTCTACAAGTTAACTTATCATTAATTGCAATTTTCCACACTTCTTTATACCATTCCTCTATTTGAATTTCTTCATTTATTTTCCATTTTTTGCTATTATTAACCTTGCTGCAGTTAACAAATTTGTTATTAATTCCTTCATTGCCTGAGTACACTCAACCTTATTATATATAGACAACAACCCTATATTTGGACATATTGGTATATCAATTCCTACTATCTCTTTTATTTCTTTAAAAACCTTTTGCCAAAATTCCATTATCCTATTACAATTCCACCACATTTGCATATATGTACCAATTTCTTGACATCCTCTCCAACATAATCTAGAATATTTCTCATCTCTCTGGTTTAATCTTACTAGAGTCAAATACCATTTCCAAACTATTTTATAATAATTCTCTTTTATTCTTATCGATAATTTTTTTAAATGATGTTTTTTCCCCAATTTTTCTCCATTCTTGTATATCTATATTTTGTGATGTCTCTTCCTCCCACATTTTTCTAAGATAATCATCCTCTTCTTGATCTTTTGCCAACATTTTATATATTTCACTTGTAATACTCTTTAATGATTCATTTTCTTGCATATTTTGTCTTTGAATAATAATTTGTTCAAATTTAGTATGTTCTTTAAAATCTGTAACATCTCTTTTCATACTCTTTGTCCATTGCTCTAACTGTATATAATTTATTTTGGTTTCCTGCAATCTCTCTTTTATTTTATCTTTATTAGTCATTATTTTCATCCAATCTTTTAATCTATATATTTTTTGTTTTTTTATTTCTTTCTCTATTCTTTCTCTTAAATTTATTGGAAATTTTTCCATCATTACTATCAGAGTTTATGTTGATATATTTGAAATCAATTTTCCTTTATTTTTCTTCCAGGTTTCTATTATATTTTTTATGAGAGGATTTTCTATCTTTTCTATTTCTTTCTTTAAAAAATTCCTGAAAAATATATTTTCCAATTTCATCTCAATATTTGTATCTTCTATCTCTAACCATTCTAAGTCACCTTTTCCTGAGACTCCTTTTATAATATATTTCAGTTGATTTGCATAATAATACCATTTTAAATTTGGAAGTCCTAAGCCACCTTCTTTCTGACTTTTATACCAATATTTCTTGTTAATCCTTGCTCTCTTATACCCACTGCAAAAATTATTTAATAACTTTTGCCACTCTTTTAATTCTTCCTCTGATGCTTTTATTGGTAACATCCTAAAGAAAAAATTAATTTTAGGTAGTATTTTCATTTTTACCACTGCTATTCTTCCAAACCATGATAAATTTATATTTTTATAATCCTCTAATTTTTGTTTAATTTCTATTTTTAATTTCTTATAGTTTTTTTCCTCTAGTCCTTATAACTTTTTTGTAATATCTATTCCTAAATATTTAATTGATTCTTTTACTTTAACTACTATTCTTTTATTACTTATAAAATTTTGTACTTCTCTTTTACTATAATTGAATAACATTATTTCTGATTTGACCCAATTTATTTCTAATCCGGTCTTCTCCCCAAACTCTTTTAAATGTTTGTCTATTCTGTCTATCTTTTTAACTGGATCCTTAATTGTTAACAATGTATCATCTGCAAATAAACTTATTTTTTTCCTTGATTCCAATTCCTTCCAAATTCTCATCATTTCTTATTACATTGGCTAAAGTTTCTATAACTATTGCAAATAAAACTGGAGATAATGGACATCCCTGTCTCGTTCCTCTTGATATTTGAATCTGTTCTGTAATTCCATCATTTACCATCACTACAGCTGTGTTATGTGAATATAATTGATTTATTAACCCTTTAAATCTCTCTCCTAATCCTATTTTATTTAAAATTACATTTAATGCCGGCCATTCCACACAATCAAAAGCTTTAAATATATCTAATGCTAGAATTCCAGCTTTTTGTTTATCTCTATCTATTATATTTATTTTATTTATCGTTTTCCCTATTAAATTTGCCATCTGTCTTCCTTGAATAAAACCGCATTGATCTTTGTGTATATACTTATAAATAAATTTATTCATCCTCTTCGCCATTATTGCTGTCAATATTTTAGCATCTTGGTTTATTAAAGATATTGGTCTATAAGAACCTGGATCAATCGGATCCTTACCTGGTTTTAAAATTAATATTATTAATGATTGCTGGAAGATTCATTCTTACTGTAGATCTTACCAACCTCAGTGAACGTTTTGTTTTCATTCCTGATTAAGTCAAGAACTTTGACCTTTTCACTTAATGGAAGAACTTTACTGGTCTCTAGCTTTATCAGGATGCCAGGATTGCTAGGTAGTGGGAATGTGATGGTTTGGCTCTGTTTTGCTGCCTCAGGACCTAAATGGTTTTTCAGCAAGGAAGCCCTCAAATGTCACTGTGTGAAAGCAGTGCTATAAGCAGGAATTGGCCAAAAGAGATATTAACCAACATTTACAGGAGACACTTACTTGAAGTTATTGCTACTTAAGGAGGCACCAGTTACTGAATCTAGAGGTTCACATATTTTTCATACATAAATATTAGCTGTTGAATCAATTATGGATCAATAAGATACATCATTTTGAGTGTCATTTGTTTATTCAGGCTGTCTGTTGTTTTTTAGATCTAGGTTTATGAAGTTAGATTAAGATTTAATCACATTTTAAGTGGGAAATATGTGACCATCCCAGAGGGTTCACAGTTTTTTCTCAGCACTGTATTTATGATGCTACTCTTTCCCTCTGTTCTCAGACACCTTTCTGAATGTGTCAGGAAAGTGAGGAGAACAGCTTCTCCTAAAATATACATGGAAATTAAGTTCACTTTTAAATTTTGTTTCTGTCAGGGTTCTATGTTTCCCATGTTATTCAAGAGCAATATGAAATAATTGGGAAAAATCATTTGACACTTCAGATTGAAGTATTGGCAACATGCTGAGGATGCCCAGCTCCATTCATTGTTAGCTAGCATCAAGGAAGTAGTTGGGTACTCTTGAATGCTGCCTGAATAAACTGAAATTAAACCCTATCATGCCAGAGGTCCTGCTGGTCAATATAAAGTCTGGTTTGGGGATTGGGATTCAGTCAGTTCTGGAAGGGGTTGTACTCTTCTTTCCATCAGGTTTATAGTCTGGGAGTATTGCTTGATTTGGCTCTGTCCTTAGTTTTTTTTTTTAAGTGGGAGTGATGGTGAAGAATGTTTTGCTCAAGTCTCCTTAGAGTGCCAGCCATGATCTTTTCCCAAGAACAAGGGGAAAAATATAGAAAAACCATCCAAGAAAAACTTTTATATAGATAAGCAGAGATAGCTCTGCACAGCTGTCAAAGCGTGCCAAGCTGCAGAGAACACCTTTAGGAGCAAATGCACTAAGCCAGTAACACTCACTCACTCAGCTTGTAATCTTCCAGTGTGGAGGCTCTTTATTCTTTGTTACAAAATATATACAATATTTACAAAGTCCAGATGGCAATCCAGCATATCTAGCTTGCTCTTTCCAGCAGAGCCTCAAACAACATGTGCAGTTGTTGGCTGGGATTGTGCTACCTTTATACAGACACCTAGCCAATCCTGGCCAACCCTTGTATTGTCTGCACCTGGTGCTCATCAGTATGGCTCAGCACAAACTAGCTCAAGTCACATTCCTTTCCACAGGTGCACTTAACAATTAAAGCAATTAAAGCAACGTGACATTTACACTTACATCACAACGTATTTTTCTTGAGGTTTGGTCCAACCTTTTCTGACAGATCTTTCCTGATTCAACTTCACGTGGCAACAGTCATCCATGTCTTTCTTACATTGTATTTTGAACATTGCTGTGTGCTATATGGGGCTGCCCTTGAATAGTGACCAGAAGTTTCATTTGATGGAATATATGACAGATAGGCTGGTAATTGGTGCTATTGAGATCATATTACTACAACACTGAAAGTGCTACATTGGTTGCTAGTTGTTTTCAAGACAAACATCGATCAGGAGAAAGGGCTTTTCCTGTGTTGCTCCCAGAAAGTGGAATGCTTTGCAATCTTAACTGGTATAGGCCCAATGGTGAGGCAATATGATTGTAAATCTCATTGATTTAATGGCTCTACTCTACTTGGGATTACCAGAAGAATTAGTCTTGTGTTTCCACTATTTCCCTTTTATTCTGAATGACAGAAATTATTTGTTTGGTTACAGAATTAATGAATCACTTTTTTACCCACTAGGGCTCCCCAAATGATATGTCATAAACTAGATTAATAATGTTCTTTAAAAACAAGATTTTTAAAAATTCAACCCAATTTTAAAAACCCAGGGCTAGGTGGAATAGTAGTGTTTTGACCACTCATGAGAAGCTCAGCATGGATAGATCCAGACTGACTGTCAAGGCATGTGTGTGTGTGTATGTGTATGTGGGACTGAGACTGTTATACTTTGGACACACCATGAGAAAACATGACTCACTAGAAGAGACAATAATAAGGTAGTAGAAAAAGAGGAAGACCACATTACAAATAGATAGATTCAATCAGGGAAGCTGTGGCTCTGACTCTGTGAGACCTAAGCAGGACTGTTGATAATATGGTGACTTGGAGATCTCTTATTCATAGGGTTGCCAAAAGTTTACGACTTGATGACAGTTAACAACAAATGTTACCCTTCCTAGTAGGCTGAGGCAAAAGCAAACTTCTATACCCTCTCTTAGCTTGTGTGTTCTTCTTTTCCCATCTTAACTATACTCTGATGTTCCTTGCACATGTATCCCAGTTTTCATCTGCAAAATGTTAGAAAGTATGGGTAGCCTTTACAAATATCCTAGCTCCAAGCTGTTAAAGGGCCTATTTACACTATGCAGTTGTAGCCCTGTTATTCCACTGACTGCCACGGTTCCATCCTGTGGAATCCTGAGATTTGCAGTTTGGGGAAGGGTATTGGAATTCTCAACCAGAGTGCTGTCGTAGTTTAGCAGGCCACTAACACAGGATTCCTTAGGATGGAACATTGGCAATTAAAGTGGAATAATAGCACAATGACTGTGAAGTATGAATAGGCCTCTAGGTCGTTCTAGTTTTTTTTTAAAAAGCATCTTGAACTAAGCTGGGAAATATATTGGAATCCAGTGCAGTTGATTGAAGATCAGTGCTATATGGTCTCTGAAGTACATGGTGGACCCACAGTTTGGTTGTCACATTTTGCACTGGTTGTAGCTTCTGAATCTTTTTTCAAGGGCAGCCCCATGTATTGATTGATTGATTTTCTAAATTTATTTCATTTATTTATATGCTGCCTTTCTCCTGAGATGGGACCCAAGTTGATTTACAAAAAGGCTGAAGTTCACAACATATTGCAATGGTCTAATGAAGAAGCAGTCAAGGCATTGAGTACTATTGTTGACTCTGCCTTCTCTAGGAAGAGGTGCAGCTGATACACAAACAAAGTTGGGAAAATTGAACAAGAAACAGATTTTCAAATTTCAGGCACTTTTCTACCCTCTAGAGGAACAGTTTCATAGTGTATTTGCTTTGTGGGCCTGTCAGGATTGCTTTTGGTTGTGTTTTGCTTTACGTGTCTTACTGGGAAGGGCTGGTCTGAAACTAGGCAGAATCCCTCCTCCCACATATTCCAAATGGTGAGTGAACACATGTCTAAAGCAGCCTTTGGGGTTTTTAACTTATGAACTGAATCTGACAACTTGGATCCCAGGCACTGAGCTTTGAAAAGATCAACATTTCACTCAATTTTTTTGAAGCTGACATCTTCTGTAACTATATAAAAGGTGCTAATTTGTAATAAATTTCACTGGAAACATGTAGTTTCTAGGCTGTACCAAGCTAATATCTCAAAATATCTATCACAGAGCATAGCTTCAACTCCTAGAAAATGGCATCTAACTTTCATGCTACCACCCCATACCGTTAATCACTTTCCATGAAAGGAGTAGAATGCCATCCTGCAGCCTGCACCTTTTCAAGCAGTAGGAAGGTGCAGGATTAACTGTTAAAGCCAGTTTCCTTTCATGTAGGGAGCGCTGGAAATTTACAGCACAATTGTATTTATTTATGTGGATGGAACTAAGTCCCACTCTGTTCAGTGAAACTAATTCTGAATTAAGTAGCCATAGGATTATAACCTGTAAAATAGGGGTGGGCAAACTTTTTCATTTCTATTAAAGGGTTCATCCCTGCACAGGTCATCTGTCAAGTGGCATATTTTGGCAGTGTCAAGCACAGCCAAAGCTATCAGTCAGCAGAATCAGAGCCCAAAGTGGATGGGTTGCCTCTTTTTCTCACCCTCTTTTCTCTCTCTTTCTGCAACCTCTTTTTCTCATCTCTCATTGCTACAGAAAGGACAGATCAATCCTGCCAGAAATCTGATCTGGTCATTGCAGTGAACTTCTAAAATCAGATAGACCAATTTCTGCTTCAGAGTATGGTTTACAATATCTAGTCTCATCCAGATCGGTGATATATTCTGCGTGGTATCATACATTTAATGTTGCTTTTTAATGCTTCTTGTCACTTTCCTGTCCTGACTTAATGAAAAAACTCAATTAAAAAGGCAACATAAGTTGGCTCATTTTTGGGTGTCCTGATTGTGATGTGGGTTGTGATGTTAGACATGGTTACATGCAGCTCCCTTGAATGTTTCTCCATTTTTGCCTTCTTTTGTGTTTCCTGATAAGTTTTTATCCTCACCTGGTGTCCTTTCTAACTAATGCTTACTCACAATTTTAAAATTATGTTTTGTGTCTCTCTAGAACTTTAGCGCCATTGCTATAATGGTGTTATTTTTAAAACATCTTTCTGGCATTTAACACCATTGCACTGTTGCTATAAGCTACTGTGGTGGAGAAGAATGTGGAATGAAGCAGGGCAGACAGTGGTCCATAAAAACATGACAAGTTCACAGCCCAGTGTCATAAGGCATTGCCTCAAAATGAAAAGAGATGCAAGCAAGAATTGAGATTCAAAATGTGTTGGGATAGGGGAAAATGCTGCTTTCAGCTAACAATTAAAAAGTTCCAGTAATGGATGGGAGTTAGTGGGAATTACACTGGGGCAAGATAAACTTTGAATTTGAATTATGAAAACAAAAGCAGTAAGTACAATAGAGAAGACACAGATTGTCTATCTGGATGAGCCTCCTGTTTATTCTCAGATGCACCTACTGAGTGAGCAGCAGCCTTTTGCAGTGCTAGTTCTTAAAATAACCATAACCAATAGTAACCCCTGGACAGATTTTCACCAGCCAGCTGCAAGAACTTCTGGCAGCTACGTTCAAAAGAGTACAACCTGCTCCCCCAACACCTGAATGTGCAAAACACTGATTTTAGCCCTCATCTTGTCAAATAAGGGTAGCTTGCATTCCAGACTTATCTTGATAGCCCATGACTAGGAATTCTTCGAAAGATAGTATGCAACTCCTCATAATAATAGGATATGCTAGGGCTGAACTGAGGCTATACTCTATTTTAGGGGAATTTCTACAGTAATGTGGAAGAATTGTTCCCTTTCGTCACTTACTAAAAAAAAAAAAAAAAAGAAAAGAAAAAAGTTGCTTATTAGAATAAATAGTTTTCATTCATCTTCATTCTCTGTTGCCCCTAGTGATGTTATCAGATTTCTTTCACTACATATTATTGTGATGTGATATTTATATGACATCACAAGGAGAGGAGGTGGAAGAAGGGGGAGAAAGTACTAAAGGTGATGGTGGGAATAAATCAGTAGTAGTCAGAGGAGAAAATGATGCAGGATAAGGTTTGAAAAATATTCACAGCCAAAGTGGTTTTGGGGAAGAAATTTCTATTCCAATGTAATAGATGCTTTCAGTCATCAATTCAAAATGAGCAAATACTCTGTTAAACCCTAGTATTTTCTCACATCAGAAGTTTTGCATTTTAATCTCATCTCCTGGGACTTCAAGGTGTGTATGTGCATGTGTGTGTGTTTTGGGGGGATGTGTTTACTTCTGAAACTTACAAAACTCAATCTTGTGAGAATGGAAACTCCTGTGAGAATTATTACAGTGAAAGATGTGAAAACAGAACTGTATGGCAGCCTATTAGCTTGAACATCATAAGGCATTCCAAAAATATGATGTCATTGTTTTAAAATCTCATTTCTTTTAAATAACTTTTATTATTTTTGGGTGCCAGGCGCATGGTTTTAAACTGCTCTTGATTGGCAGCCATGAAGGAATGAAGCTAGCTGTTACTGTACTCACATTCCCAGTCAGAAGGAGAAAAATGAATGGGGATTATGGTGAAGACACAGTAATTTTTTTTAATATCTTTGGAAATGTACCTTCTGTCCTGCCTCTGACTTAAAATCATATTGCTGCATGGCTGGAGGATTTTCATCATAGGATTGCACAG
Source organism: Iguana delicatissima (assembly GCA_948472985.1). Taxonomy (NCBI): domain Eukaryota; kingdom Metazoa; phylum Chordata; class Lepidosauria; order Squamata; family Iguanidae; genus Iguana; species Iguana delicatissima. The sequence goes on from CAOKZL010000022.1 coordinate 1,034,030, forward strand.
CTTTGTAACTTAGCTGTACTTAATTACCTCCTACACTTAGGTAGAAAAAATGGAATACAGAAATATAGGATGGGGGACACGTGGCTGGACAGCAGTACGTGCAAAAGGGATCTAGGAGTCTTAATAGATCACAAGCTGAATACGAGTCAGCAGTGTGATGCAGCAGCCAAGAAAGCCAATGCAATTCTCGGCTGCATCAATAGGAGTATGGTGTCTAGATCAAGGGAGGTACTGGTACCACTCTACTCTGCTTTGGTTAGACCTCATCTTGAATACTGTGTCCAGTTCTGAGCACCCCAATTCAAGAAGGACATGGTCAAGCTGGAGCAAGTCCAGAGGAGGGCGACCAAAATGGTGAGGGGCCTGGAAGCCATGCCCTATGAGGATAGACTTAGAGAGCTGGGTATGTTTAGTCTGCAGAAGAGAAGGTTAAGAGGGGACATGATAGACATGTTTAAATATCTGAAGGGATGCCATATAGAGGAGGGAGAGGGCTTGTTTACTGCTGCTCCAGAGACCGGGACAAGGAGCAATGGATTCAAGCTGCAGGAAAGGATATTCCACCTGAACCTCAGGAAGAATTTCCTGACAGTCAGGGCTGTCCAGCAGTGGAACATACTGCCTCAGAGTGTGGTGGAGTCTCCTTCTTTGGAGGTTTTTAAGCAGAGGCTGGATAGCCATCTGTTGAGAGTGCTTTGAGGGTGTTCCTGCATGGCAAGGGGTTGGAATGGATGGCCCCGTGTGGTCTCTTCCAACTCTACATTTCTATGATTCTATGACCTTAATTACTGTACTTAATTAATTAATTACCTCTTCTCTATCTGGTGTCAAACTTTGGGAAAAAGTGCAGCTTTGGAACAGAAACCTCCTATTGATAGCACTTATTAATTAGAGCAGTGGTTCTCAACCTGTGGGTCCCCAGATGTTTGTGGACTTCAGCTCCCAGAAGCCCCAGCTACTATGGTCAATGCTCAGGGCTTCTGGGAGCTGAAGTCCAAACACATCTGGGGACTCACATGTTGAGAACCACTGAATTAGAACATTTTTATCAGTGACCTAGATGGTGGGGTAGAGGGAAGTTTGCAGATGACACAAAACTGGGAGAGGTGGCTAACACTTTGGAAGACAGGAACAGAATTCGAAAAGAACTAGATAAACAAGAAAATTGTTTGTACTAACAATACTAACAATATCATTCTAACCATCTAGGTATATAAACAGAATGAGGGTTGTTTAGGTGTGGAGCGTTTAAGAACCTTTAAAATGACTTAGATCTCAGAAAGTTGAGGTCAATGAAACTTCATCAGCCTAGGTGCTTCCAGAGCTACTGTCAGCTGTAGCCATCACGGCCATTTTTCATGGATGATGGATATAGCAGAAAACATGTTGTAGTACCTAGGGTGGGGAAAGGAGAGTAAGTTTGAAGAAAGTTCAGTCTGTGGATTGTCCCAGGGTCACCAAACTGTGCATTGTTTGGCCCAAAATTCTCCCCTGCAGGTTTGTGGGATAATTTCTGTGTATTTCTGTTTGTGACAGCCTGTTTTAGGCCAATGAGAAGCCTTTCTTCAACAAGAAGTGGCCTAGAAGTTGACTTCTGGGTCACTTCCTGTTGGAAACCAAGAGCTTTTCTGGTCTCAAAATGATCCAGGTAGGCAAAAAACAAAAACACAAACACAAACCAACAAACCATGATGAAATTGTCCCCACATTCCCAGGGGCTGTTGGGGGCCATTTGGGGGAAGGGTAAAAATTTCATTATTTTAATGGATTTGCTGTGGGTTGGTGCACCCCTGCAAGGTCCCCTGCAGAACAATGACAGTTGCTTACTGTGCACTTCTGATTTAGGAGATCCTTTAGAATCTAAAGTTTAGATCTTTTCCTGTCACAAGATTCTATAGCATTACTTTCTTAATGTTAAAGTAAGCTTTGTTGTCTAGAAAGACTAAAAGTTAAATATTCTTTCCTTTCCCTCTCCTCTGGCCTTTAAAATGCTCCACTCCATCATTCTGTTTCAAAGGTTTGACAGTCCAAGGGGGTGAGGATGAGGAAGGAAACAAATAAAATGGGGAAATGGGGTAGCTTTTCCCTTCTTCCTTTGTCAGTGTATCCCATTGAGATTGTCAAGCTTTCCAAGCACGTCCCAATAAAAACCACATTTATGTTAAAACTAAAATGAAGAATAAAAAAAAATCCTATTCCCCCCCCCCAATAATGTAGGAAATAAAAAGGAGATTTTTATCAATTATGAAAAAAAAAGATTTCAGCCATAAAAAGGTAATTTAAAGAGTCAGAGATGGATGGCAGGGAGCATTAATGTCAGCCAGAACAAATGGGCCTACATTAGTCAATTGAAAAGTGGCACTGCTGCTGCCTTGGTTTCAAGAGATGCCGTCTGCTTTTCAAAGCTTACTGAGCCCTGCTGCGCCTTAAAAAACAGAGGTCATTTGAGGGCAAATCCTTGCAACTTGTCAGTAGTCCAGCAAGTCCTTACCAGTGCTGGTGTGGGTCACTGAGGTCAAGCACAATGTGTATTTCCTGGAGGAGTGGGGACAGCACCATGCAGAGGAAAGGTTCTGTGAGGATTCTTGTGTTTTCCTTCTGCCAAATGGGTTGGGAACAGGGTATCCCTTCTGTGGTTGTTGGCTTTCCACTCCTACCAGCCCTGACTAAGCGTAAAAGGTGACAGAAATTCAAGTCCAGGAATACTGCATGGTACACTCATTCCATTGTTGTTGTGTGCCTTCAAGTCATTTCTGACTTATGGAGACCCTAGGGCAAACCCATCAGGGGGTTTTCTGGGGCAGAGAGTGTGTGACGTGCCCGAGTTCAGCCAGTGGGTTTCTATGGCCAAGCAGAAAATTGAACCCTGTTCTCCAGGGTTGTAGTTCAGTGCTTACACCACTACACCTTGCTGGCTCCCCACTCATTCCATACCCTCCTATGATCCTGATTTGACAGCGACAGACCCAGTTAATCCTCTGCTGTCCCATTTTGCTTTTAAAATGTCCCGGTTTTCTCTTTTGTCTTTTCAGCTTACTTCACTTGCTACAAACTGTGCGAAAGTGGTTTGTACTTAATTAACTTACCATGACAAGAAGGGCAGAGTCTTGCCCTTCCTAGTAGGCTCATTTCTTTTTTCAGGCTTTCCTAAACTCAATACAAAATTTTCAAAGTTTCTCTGCTTAAAATAGTATTTTTGTGTGTTCTTTTGCAAGACCTTTTGGAGTTCTTTTGTAACTTTTGGAGATACTTTTTTGACCTCACTCTGTCCCTCTGTTTTTGTCTGTGAAACACTGGAGGATATGTCTTTCCCCAGCCCTACTTTTGCACAGGCCTTTCAGTTTGACTATAAGTACCCAAGGAACTCCTTGGTAGAAAAGGGACAATCCAGAAGAGAGGCACAGGTGGATTCACTAGAGCCCAGCATGTCTGGTTTCCTCCAAGGGATTTGTTCCTGGTCTCTGGCATATGAAATAACAGTCAAAATGGATCCCTAGTTGGACTATGCTGCTTTGTTTGTTCTATGACAGGAAAAACTTGATAGCATCACCAATGCAAGAGCTAAATGTGTTGTCATAAACTGCCATCAAGTCAACTTTGACTTATGGTGACTTTATGAATAAATCCTATCATCAAGGTCCCACAGGCTATCAGCTTTCTTCAGTGTCCAGCTTTTATAACTTGGAAATAGAAACTAGAAATATAATGGTATGGACAATCCTTACTTTAGTACTTAATTATACACATTTACACTTCAGGATCTTGTCTAATTTCTTCATTAGCTAAATAGTTTGCCTTAATTGTACTATCCAGTTACTCATCCTATATGTATCTTAACTTTCCTTCAGTGAGCTATGAACAACATATGTAGCAGGAAAATCTGTGGTCCTCCAGAAATTATTTGCAATTCCTGTTTGACCTTGCCAGCGTACCCAGAGGTGAGACGATTATGGAAGATGCAGTTCAGCAATATTGAAAGGCCACACATTCACCCCTCCCTGATATATGTGGTCATTCTGCTTTGTCCTTGCAGCAACCCAAATGAGTTAGGTTAGGGTGAGAGAGATTGTGACTAGACCATTCAGTGATTTTTATGACTGAACAGGCATTTGAACCTAGGTTCAACAATCTGTTGACTATGTCACAGTAATATTTTTGTGGTACTAAATATTACATAAAATAAACAAGTGTGAGGTTAATGTCCTTCAGAATACACATAGTTTTCCTGCTCAAAGGCATTGTCATGAAATTTCACAAAACCTTTCACATTGTTATTGCTACACTTTTCTTTGATAGCAGTGATGTTTGCATGCATATTGTGTTATTCATGTTAACAGACTCTTGGAGCTATTTCACACATGGTGGATTCCTACATGAATATTGCTTCTATTCGGGAGAACAGATCTCTATCGGTGTACCTTCAAATGCAATAGATCAGAGCTTCAAATGTTAATAGAAAAAGCTTAATTTGTTAATATTTTGGTTATTGTTGTTGTTGTGTGCCTTCAAATTGTTTCTGACTTACGGTGACCCTAAGGCAAACATATCATGGGGTTTTCTGGGGGCTGAAAGTGCATAATGGTGTCCAAGTTCGCCCAGCGGGTTTTCATAGCCGAGTGGGGAACTGAAATTCTAGTCTCCAGGGTCATAGTCCAGTACTATGCTGGCTCTCTAATTCGGTTTACATTATAATTAAGGGGGAATATTTTTATCCATTGTTAATAAAGTTAAGTTATTAGCAGTGTTATTAGAAACTGTAGGAGGCGTTGGAACATGTTAGTATGATTGACAGCCTGGCCCCCTACTGGCACAATTTGTTGTTTGCTCCTTGAAATTGACCCTTATTGTATTTTTAAGTTTGTTTTTTTTCCCTAACCTGGCACTTTCCAGCTGCCTACAAATTCTATGAATCAACTGCTGGCTAGAGATGATGATATTTCTAAGCAAACACATCTGGAAGCTGACAGGTTGGGAAGCACGATTCTAAAGCATGGCATCTAACAACCTGTCAATTATATGTTACTGTAATTGGCATTTATCACTATTTTTCATCTCCTTTATTCTTAAATCTCACCCACCCCATAACATGTATGCTATTCTCTCACCCATCAAACAATGTTGATTGTTTGTCTGGATTAGAAACAAAATTATAAGCTAAATCTTGTTACTAGTCCCAATGAGGGTAGAGCTGTTGAAATAAATGAGACTTGGTAAGTCACCACTAATATGAATCCCATTGATTAACAGGTATGTGTTAGCTGAGACTAGCTATTGGATTTACACCTGATGTTTTAATTTCAGTTAGAGGAGAGTGATTCAGTTCGATACAGACGTGCTCCCTGTTTTGCTACATTGCTACATAAATTAAGGTTTTGTTTTTGTGGGAAGACATGAAAATGTACCAGTTTCCCCCAGCAATGTGAAGCTCAGAAAGAACATTATTGGTTAACTTTTCTGCATGAATGAACCGTATCAGAGGCTGTTGAATACCTTATAGCATGAGATTCTTCTCTGAAAAGGTAGTTGCGGAGGACACTTGTAGAAAATTGCCGTAGATCTTTTTCGCAAGGCCAGGAATGGACTCAACACTAAATCACAAGGGAGAAGCTTAAACACAGAGCATCATATGACCTACTGAATTCTTCCTCCTGTCTTCTAGCAATTCAGCGCAAACAAGCCCACAGCAACTGAAACTATTTCCAGCCATGTGTTAAACTTGCGACCATGATTGCCATGGTTTTGGCCTACATTGAATTAGATACAGACTGTAGTGATGTTCAGCCCTCATTGGGATGAATGTTAATTAGTTATGTGAACAAATTAACAAAGAATTAATTTTTTTCAAACCCGTGATAGATGCAAATAGGCTTAGTTATCACAGGGCCTCTGATACTATTTGTACCTTCCATGGCTCATGAAAGAGACAGTAACATATTTATGTATATTGCAAATATTTTCAAAATTTTGGTGTCTTTTCCCATAGATTTATGAGGGGTTCTTCTCAACTACAGAAGAATTGCCATCTATGAGTCAAAAAATATTGCAGGAAAGTGACACCAGCTGGGACAACAGCTCACAAAGACCAGCCAAGTCTCCACAGTATTTCAATAAATATTATACTAACTCATGGGAAAATGCTTCCCAGTGCTTTAAAATAAAGTATTCTACATGGGCCCCTCCTGAACTTTGGAAACTGCAGTTGGATTTCTGCATATAATTCTTTTGCCACCATGCCCAAAGCTCAGAAACAAGAGACAAAATTTACCACACAGTCTCTGCCATACGAAATGAAATGCTATCTATAATTTCAGAAACAATCTCAACATTGTCATTAAAGTCACTGACAAGGAGCAGTGGTCATCATAAAGAAGTTGGGCTACATACAGGAAGCTGAGAGGCGACTGTCCAACGCAATGTTTTACTCAGAGAATTCTCTGTGGATATACAGAATTGAATCTGAATAGACACACCACATAACTAGGCAGCTTCTATTCAAGATATATAAACTACGTACCCTGCCATTGTTTTAAGCACTGGAACTTTAATGGCCGGGGCATCTGAATATATGAACTCAGTTTTCAGACCATATGCCAGCAACAGTCCAAGATATCTGAAGGAAACAAACTGATTTCCTGAGGAAAATACACTCTGTCCAGAACCTCCTAGAGAATACCGTTCTAGCCACTATGGATGTGGAATCATTGTACATCAACATCCTGCATGAGGATGGACTACAAGCCATCAAAAATACCTTTCTGAATGGGACTACAGCACCTCTAGCAACCAAACTCCGTCAGTTTGTGCCCACTCATAACTATTTCACTTTTGGGAAGAACAAGTGCCTTCAGTGGCACTACCATGGAGATTCATCTGGCATCACAGTATGTAAATATCTTTGTGGCTGATCTGGAACAATGCTTCCTCAGCTCATGCACCCAAAACTTTTTCTCTGCCTGAGATACATTCATGATATCATTATCATCCCTCGAGAAGTTTCACCAGAATTTCAGCAACTTCCACATTACCATCAACCCAACCCTGGAGCAAGCCATACAAGAAATCTGTGTTTTGACACTGCTGTACAGCTATGCGATGGACCTCTAATCACCATGCTATATTCAAAGCCCACTTGTTGTACACATACTTACATGTCTCCAGTTTCCATTCAGAGTAAACTACTAAATCTTTTGTTTCCAGCCAAGCCTTCCTGTACAACTGCATCTGCTCAGACTTAAAAGACAGGGACTCATAACTCATGAAAGATAAGAAAGCATTTCTCAAACTACAATAGCCACTCAATTAGGTGAAAAAGCAAATCAGTAAGGCAAAACTAGTATCCAGAAACAGGATGCTACAAGACAGAACTAAAACAGAAAATGACAGAACACCACTAGTTGTCACCTGTAGCTCCCAGGTGAGACCACTCAAAGACATCATCAGTGGACTACAACCAGTTCTAGAGAGTAATACTGCCTTCTTACAGGCTCTGGATGTCAGGCCTTTACCTTCTTACAGGCAGCCTCCCAACCCTAAACAGTTACTTACAACAGATATGTAATGCAAAAAGGAATATAGAACAAGACCCTGCTACCAGTCCAGATGCCAACTCTGTCTCCTTAGCAGCAACTTCATAGTTCCCAATAAATCACCTACAATATCAGAGGTACAGTCATTTGCTTATCTTCCAATGTAGTATATGCAACTCTACATTGGGCAAATAGGATAGTCCCTACATGAGAGGATAAATAAAAACAAATCTGACATTAGAAATGCCAATACCCTCCGATCAGTTGCAGAGCACATCAACCTCCTTGACCTTCGGCCTATGCCTTATGAGTTTGTTGCTGTATTCCTTCAAGTTGTTTCTGACTTACAGAGACCCCAAGGCAAACCTATCACGGGGGTTTCTTGGCAAGATTTGTTCAGAGCGGGTTTGCCTTTGTCTTCCTCTGAGGTTGAAAGAGTAAAACTTGCCCAAGGTCACCCAGTGGTCTTCCATGGCTGAGTGGGGATTTGAACCCTGGTCTCCAGACTTGTAGTCCAGTGTTCAAACCACTACACTATGTTTGTCTGTGAGTAGCTATTGTCAAACAAACAAATTCAAAGGTAAAGAACCAATGGATTCAAATTACAAGAAGAGATTGTACCTAAACATTAGGAAGAACTTCTTGACTGTAAGAGCTGTTTGACAGTGGAATGGATTGCATTCGAGGGTGGTGGACTCTTTTTTCTTCTTTTCTTTTTAGAAGTCTTTAAACAGAGGTTGGATAGACAACTTTCAGGAGTGCTTTGGTCATCTATCCCTGCAAGTCAGGGATTGGATTGGATGGCCCTTGCAGTGTCTTCCAACTCTAAGGCCATTTCTGCACTAGTCTGTTATAGTGCTATGATTCCACTTTTAACATCCTATGGAATTCTGGGGTTTGCAGTTTTGGGAAGGGCTGGCTGGCCCCTCCCGAAATTCCAAACCCCAGGATTCCATAGGATGTTGAAAGTGGAATCATAGCACTATAACAGGCTAGTGCAGAAATGGCCTAAGATTCTGTAACTGGAAAGAGAAACGGCTAAATTGGGATACATCCACAAACTCAATCCATTAGCAGAAGCGTGAACAAAGATAATGGTTTCTTGGCACACTACATGTATTAATATACCAGTCCTCACAACTGCACATATAACAGAAGATAACTTCTTGGAGAAGGCTGTAACCAAGGAACTGACTTTTGGTAATCGGATTTATTGTTTATAATATTAACAGACCAGTTACTTGAAAAATCTGTATCACCTTACACAAATCTTTGAAGATTGTGCCCAGGCTCACAGTTTGCATCTTCTTGTATCCTATTATGCTCTGATCCCACTTCTACAACTATGTGTCTGCATTTATATACCTGTAGTTTTATACTGTACACCATCAGTGAATCTGAAGATGTGGATTGATGTCAGTGATACTTCATGCTGAAATAACCTTAAAGGTGCTATTTGTTTCCTTTTTTTTTCTCATGCCCTTTTCCTTTTCATGTTTTACTTTTGGAACCATTCATTCAGTCTACCCTACAAAAGAGACCTAAAATACTTGCTTCTAAATATTTATTGTCAGTCAATAAATGCCATATCCTGCACTGTAGGACTGTATGGAATGATGATTCAACCTTATTCTTCCCATCATTGAATCAATGGCTCCCATACTTGCTGTATGTATGGATCTTAAATTTTTGTTTTGTGTATTTTGGATTCTGAAATGTTTATTTAGCACAGAGTTCAGTATGTCTGCTAACTGCTGGTGAGGTAATTTTCTTATGCATCTTTTAAACACATGACTTGGTTATCTCCAGTGGTAGTTTCCTTTTCTGGAAAGATTACCCACCATATTGCTATTATTATTATTATTTACAGCAAGATTAGAATTTAGTGGATTTGTATGTATGCTTGAATTATTTGCAGAATTAATTTTTGGTGAATACAAATTGATTTTCTGTACCCTTTCAATGAACAGGAAAAAAAGTATGTTGAAGTGTTGAGATGACAAATACCCACACTCTGTTACTTAATATAATATACAGATGTCATCTTTGCATGGACATATATTTGGATGTTTGTCATTTCTAGAAGTATATGCACAAATGGTTTCTCATTGCTGTATGTTCAGTTCATTATCTACAGATTTATTTCTTTAAATTAATTTAACTTCACTTATTTTTTCTTCTCTGTCTCTTTTTTATTGATATTATTTCTGCACAATTAAAAATTACTCAAAAAAGCATGTTTTTAATCAGATGTGACAGGCTATATATGGGATTTCCGTATGTCCTAACAGAAGAAGAGAAATGGAGAAAAATTTTGACAATTCTTGGTAGTCTATAAGGAAGTCTATAAGGGTGCAGCAGATTATATAAATTTTAGTAATATAATGGAACTCTCTGCTTAGAGAAGACCCTGTTATGAAGCAGAATGAAGAGGCCATCTCAGCCAACTTATACTGCATATAATTGTGGAACAAATTATTGGTAATGTAAAGTTTTCTTGGTACATTTTAACTCTCAGGGAGAGGCATTTGTTGGCATGAATTAGATAAATCAACAAACTTTCTGCAGAATTGAGAATTCTGTTCCTAGATGTTCTGCCTTAGGCAGCAAGATGACATAGTTAACTCTCAACTTAGGTTAGCTCTTAAGTCAGCACTAGAATACAACTGCTTTGGTTTGGTGTTTTATAACAATACTTATCGTTTATGTAGTGCTTCCTGTCAGGACCCTGGAACTCCAGGACACCAGCTCTGAGTCTGAGCCAGAGTCCCTGGAGCCTGCTGCACCAGCACAGCCCACTCCCGAGGCTGCCCCAGGCACAGAGCCCTTGGCCCCAGTAGTCCCAGCAGCAGAGCCAGGGGCTGCCCCAGACCCGGCCCAGCCAGAGGAGTTGGATGGTGAGTTTCAAGAGCAGGTGCCTACTTACCAGCAGCATCGGGAGCAAAAGAGTGCTCTCAGGAGGTCAGAACGTTTAAATAGAAAACGCCAGGCAATCAGGGCCCAGCTGCGATAACACCTGGAGGAGTGATCTGCCTATAAAAGCAATCACTCAGCCTTGGGTCTTTTGTTGGCTCACAACTGACCATTCTGGGTGAAGTGCTTGTTGTGGATCTCAGCTTGGCCTCCTGAAACGCTGCCCGACCTGCTGGAACGTCGCCACCTCTTGATCCCGGACCAGCTCTGGTAACTTTTTTTGTTCGAACAGACTTTGACTGTGTGCTCGCCTGGCTGTGACATAACAGCCAGGGAGTCTCCCTGCTGCCGGTATTTACTGCTATTTTTCCTGTTCTGTTCTGCTGAAGTAAAGCCCTTTAATTTATTCCCTGTCTTATCTGCAAGAGACCTGTAGCCAGCTCCCTTGGCTGCTTGCCAGGCCTTGTCGTTGACACTTCCTTCTGTTCAGAGAACTTCAAATGCAATATCTTAGTACAGCAGCTCTTAAAGCAACCCTTTAAAATAGGTGATGGTGGTTGGTATTATCATCTAATCCCCATTTTGCAAATGAATCACTGAACTTATGAGAAATTAGCTTGTCTAGGGTCATTGATGGGTTCAGGGAACCAGGGTTCAGAGAAAAGGCAAAATTCCAGGCCAAGGCTTACTGATTTGTAGCCAGCTCTGCTGCTGTGCCATCTCTGTATTAATGCAATACTTTTGGCCCTTTCTGCATGTGGGAAAGGAACCGTACAAAAATGGGACTCACTGGACTTCTTCAGTGTCCGGGCAAGTCCATCGGGATGAGGAGCAGTGCGAGCTTGTCGCTCTGCACTGCTCCGGTGTCCAAAATGGCGGCTTCCAATTGGTGGAGGCTCTCCACCAACCGGAGAAGCTCGCCAGCCTAAAGCCCGCCCCCGGCAGATCTGCAGGCACGCACTAGTGCGTGCCTGCAAATCTGCACTGGAGCGTGGGGACGGAGTGACATGGAGTCGCGCGTTCCGTGCTTTTTAAAAACCTCTGAAAGGAGGTTTTTAAAAAACGCCGCGCGACTAGTTCCGGTCGCTCTGGAGCGGACTGAGGTGTGGAACTGCAAAACGTAGTCCGCCCCAGTCCACTCTACGGTGCAGAAGACCTCCGTCAGAGGTCGCTCTGCACCGTTTTAGTAGCCCGGTGCGGAAAGGGCCTTTGAAAGCAATGCAACATCAAAGATCTAGTTGGATGTCTGGACATTAGAAGTGCATCCAGAGCCTAACATCAGCACGTATGCTGTATCTGCACCTGAACATAGGGCCTTAAGAGTCCTACTTAATTTGGTGTACTATAGTTTTTTTGCTGTTTTCATCTCTCAAATGTTGGGCAGCATGGTTAGGGGGTGCCTGAGCTCACAGCTGGAGTGTCTGTCTCCAAAATCTATTTCAAAATCAATTAAACATTATGGATAGCTCCTAAAACCTGGAATGGATTCACCACTCCACTGACATGGAAACCACCAGCTGTCAACTGTGGGAGAGTCACTGCCAGTCAAACTTGCTGATTTACTGAGCTAACTAGATAAATACTCTGATGTGGAATAACATAGATAGATTCTTATTCTTCTGTGTAAGAAGCAAAACATGCACAAGCTCTAGACTCTCCAGCCATCCCTACAAACATATGATAATGTTCATTACTACAGATTTTTTTTCTCCTTTCCCTTGAAGATCTTGCCCCCATGGCTCAGCGGCAGTGCTGGGCCTGTAAGTGTAGTTGATTTATGTTAACTGTTGAAATGATAATGTTTAGTCTGTAAAGTGCTAATCTATTTTTATGTTGATTATGAATAGGCCAGCTGTGCCTACTTCCCTATTCATAGAGTTTAGTGAACAAGCCCATTTTACAGGCTGGGTTCAGAGGGTGATTTACATGCAAGCAGACACTGCTTTAAGGAGAGTAAATCAGCTGAGTTGCAGTACTGAACTGAAACTCTGACGGCTCAGCAAGAAAAGAGATGGTTAGAAAAGGGGGAAGACAGTAGGGAAGGGTGAACTGATTGAGAAAAGAGGAAATGAAGAACAAAGGGGAAATGGTGTGCATGTGTATTCCACTGCTTCTGTGGCAGATGTAAGCAGCAGTTCAGCAACTTGACTGAAAATGCAAAATCTATGCAACAAAAGTGAAACCTTGCGGCAAGATTTGACAGTTGCATGCAACAAGCAGGGAGACAAAATGTGCACATATTGTGAAATAAACTGGTTTTACAGGGGGGCAGTTGCTTATGCTTTCAATTCATGATGCATTCTTTACTGTAGTACATTTCCAAAATGTTTAAATATCTGAGTGCTTACATATTTGCTTAAATATTTGAGTGCTTACAATGGTACAAAAGAACAACAATAGCCAGCATGGCTAGCCTCTGCTAGGCTACTACAGAGCCAGCGTGGTGTAGTGTTTGAGTGTTGGACTACAACTCTGGTGATCAGGGTTCCAATTCCTACTTGACCATGGAAACCCTCTCAGTGACCTTGGGGAAGGCACACCCTCTCTGGGTGACCTTGGGGAAGGCACACTCTCTCAGCATCAGAGGAAAGCAAAGGCAAACCCCTCTGAACAAATCTTGCTGAGAAAGTCCCATGATAGGGTTGCCTTAGGGTCACCATAAGCTGGTAATGACTTGAAGGTGCACAACAACAACAGCTACCTGACTCCATTGCCATATGCCTTTGATGTTCAAAGGGCACACATATCTATCTCCACAATAAATGCTAGTTTCTTCATTTCTTTATTTATCACGTGCTATATCTAGAAGTCTCAGGGAGTGGTACAGATAAAAAGGAAATTCAACACAATTTAAAACAATTCAACAGATAAAATAGTGTGACCTCTCCTCCATGATTCTAGTGAATTGTTTGCTTTGTGTTTGTTGGTTTATTTAAATGAATTATTGCTGGTTTCATTGCTACCATTTATTCAGTTGTTTGGCCAATTAAATAAACATTTAAATGCGTGAACAGCCTTTATTTGGAGCTGTTCCATCTAGGCCAATATTGTCTTCATCAAGGGTAGGAACCTCTTTCATCAAGATGGCTGAGTTCAGTTTCAGAACATTTCTCAGAGGTTCTATTCCAATGGTGGTTGAGGCCAGATGGAAAAGGATGAGGCCAAAAATACCAGCATAACTTAGTTTAAACCTCTTACTGCCAGTAACTAAGCATTAGGAGAGGCGTTTCAGTTTTTTACAACTTGAAGCAACCCATGCAAAAGCTAGGAAACCACCAACTATGATGTCATGGAGAAGGAGAGTGACCATTTTTGGGAAGCCCGAGGTGATGGTTGTGACTCCTGGATTATACTGATTAGCAGGGTTTCAGAATAAGTAAGTCTTTTCCAGCCAAGTTGCAACTATGAAAAATTGAGCCTGAGGCTTTTAATATGCAAAGTATGTCCTCTCCCACTGTGCTACAACTCTTCTTTCAGTCACACATCCTATCATTTTTATGTGTTTTAATGACAAAATTCATTTGTGCAGAGTGCGTTGTGATGCCACAGGCACCTTGCCAGCCAGTCATCTGCATAGCCCCTTGAGCCCCATACTTACAGAAGAGGTTCCTCTTAAGGAGGAAAACCCCCAAGAGAAGATATGGTAAATGGCAGTAATGTAGTAAGCGTGCTTTCCAAGACAGATGTGGTTTCTGTTTTTAGCGAAACGTCAGAAAGTTACTGATTTTGACACAGCTCCCAAAATTTCTTAGTATGACTACAGTGGCCATGCCTAGTATGACTACAGTGGCCATGCTACAGTGACCATGTATTCCCCCAGAAATAGCTTTTGTCCTTCTCTTATGCACTGTTTTTTTCCTTAATTAAATTCAGAGGCATGTATAGTTCATATAGATACCTAAATATTTCACTGAGCTTGAATAACACTCTGAGGAGCTGTTCCCCTGTTACACATGTTTCTATGTGGGTTGCTGCTTTCAGTATTCCTCCTAGCTGCATGATAATGTTAAAGCTATCTGATCCTGGACTACTTCTGAGATAGTTCAGTTGTCCCAGAGGGAGCAAAATTCTGTTCTGGTCAGAAAAAGGGATTGGCTGTCTCAGATATACAAAGTGGGTTCAGCCATCCTGAGAAGAGGCTGAATGGAAAGAAGAAAATTCAGGACATCATACAAAGGGCTCTTCTCAGAGCGTGAGTTCTCATGATATAGCTCCTTGCATTTTGCCTTGTTTTGTCAGTTGTTCGCTCCACGTCTACTTGTTCCATCCTTCTGGGGTTGTTTCTGGTGATTTCTTGAATCTGCACTAGAACTGTTCAAAAGGTTTCTGTTTAAACTGTTTCATGGTCTGCTGAGGTGGTGTTATGGTTTGAAGGGTAAATTTTCTTGTCTCTGAATTTTTTAATATCTAAGTGTCATAGTGCAAAAATGCTATTTCACTGAGGCACTATAGCACTATAACTCTAATTTTTTTGAAAAGAAAGAGGAGAAGAGAAAATGATTTATTGTTCTGATATCTCTCAGATATAAAAAGCAATCACCTTGAAGGTGGCAAAAAAATGTTGTGGCTAGTGTCAAGAATTGCCAGGAAGTAGCCAGAGTGGTGTAGTGGTTTGAGTACTGGACTACAATATTGGAAAGCAGGGGTCAGTTCCCTGGTTAGCCATGGTAACTCACTGGGTGACCTTTGGCACATCATACATTCTCAGCTCCCAGAAAACTCCGTGATCGATTCACATGAGAGTCACCATAGGTCATAAATTATTTGAAGGTACATAACAAGTCTGGGAAAACAATAACATTGGATATTTTAACACCCCACAAGAGTGGTAACAACAAGTAATATAACTCTCCCCACAATACATTTTCCCCATTTGGAGGAACCCAGAGATCCTCCATCCTTATTACTGTCTTGCCTCTAAGTTGCTCAGGCTGTTGACCCAAATGTTTTTTGACCAGGCATTTTGTCTTCATCAAACATACAGACAAACCAACGTACAAACAAAAAACCTGCGAAGGAGGCTAGGCGAAGAAACAAAACAAAAAAAAAATGTCATGTCTGGATGAGACATTTGAAAATGGATCTCCCTGGACTTATTCCACCATTGTAATCAGAGCTTGGGAAAGCTATTTTTGTTGGAATCCAAAGTGTTCATTTTTAAAGCACTATTTCCGACCACTACCTTACATAGGGTCTTCTGCGTGTGAGTACTCTAGACTCATGTGGAATGTTTCAGCTATGTAAATTTGATTTATTGCTCATGGCCCTATAGCATTTCTTTCACAACACAGTTGGGGGCATAACTGCCTTGCTGGGCTAATAGGAACGGGGTCATTATTTTTGGAGCTGCTTCTGTCTGGTTAAAAAGAAAAGAAATATTTGTTCTGTCATAATGCTAAAACTGGAAAAAGAAAAGTAATGCTGACTTTATATCCATAAAAAGAATTATGAGTTGGATTGTGAGCTTTGAAAATATGGCCAAGCTATCTTGAGGGATTTGGGGGGTTATAATTCAAACTAGACCCATTCTCATGCTCTGATTGAATCCAGAGTGTCCCTTCCAAGATCAGAAGAGCTGTTGTGTCAGAATAGCCCAAGATTCAATTAACGCATCAGTTTTCCCTAAATCTGTTGTTCTAGATGAGAGTCCTTCAGTTCCCCTCTGCAGCAGGTTTTCTGGGATCAGTGAAATTGCCTTTCCTTACTTGTTCCAGCTAGAAACTTTGAATCCAACCGTAAAGCAACAGTTTCAATAAACAGTTAATTAAAAAAAGCAGAGGCACAGTTTATCTAGTCTATTGGCATGTAGCTAAGTAGGATTAATTAATACTACCAGTCCTAATGAATGCATCATCTATTCTGGTTTGAAATCATTATTGGTATAGATTTTAAAATAAAATTTGTTACAGAAGAGTTGTAATAATACATTCTTGTCATCAATTTTAATTTTAAATATTATTTGTATAAGTTTTTTGCTAATAAAAAGACGTATCCCACTTTTGCCCCAATAGGTCTAACAAGGCGGCTTGCAAATCTATTTAAAGTTCTTGAAAGTACTTTTAATGGGATGGTGGATGGCTGCTAGAGCAGGCGGCCTTTGAGACTACCATATTCCAGAACCTGGAATTTTACTTTCTTGTATTGCTTACCGTAATTCCATGTGGGGTGCTGTAGAAGGCTGGAGGAGAGAGAAATGATGTAGCACAGAGGGAGAGAGTACTGTGGGTCCAATGACAGATTCATCTCCTGTTAGATTTGACTCTGCCTATCAGTGGCTGTAACCAGTCGACTTCTACAATGAGTCAATGGCTCTTCCTAGTAAAGATATTCCCATCTTGTTCTGGGGGAGGGGAGTTTCACACAAGTGTGCTAATATATTGTAACAGCAGATGATGGCCTGCATGTGTGAATGAGCCATCACATTTTAAACATCACATCATCTCTCATCACATCAAAGTATAGTGCTTTCTAATGTTAATAATCTGTTCAGCTGTAAAAAATGTATGCATTTGTACAATATCCAAATCAGTCTACTGCAGCTCTGTTCTGCTTTTGCTTGGATTCACTTAAGAATGAGATTCATCAAGTTTCTGCATCATTTTGAGATTTTAAAAAAGCATGAACATTCACATTTATTTTTATATGTAGCTTTTCCTGACATATTTTATATGCACCCTTCCCTAATATATACATTTTTGTAAGCAGCTTTCCTTAATATGCATTTTTGAATGAATACTTACATTGCAAAATTCAGGCAAGCATGGACCTGAAGGCTTATTGTGTTTAAATCTACATCAGTATAAGGAATTTGAATTATTGCTTGACTTTTTCAACTAAACAAAATTCTCCAGTATGCCCAATTTGCAGTAATCTGGTCATGTAACATAAATTGATGTACATACTTTTGCAAATCATACAAACTAGGATGGAGAAAACTTGTTTTCTCTTGCTTGAAAGAAAAGAAGCCAAATCAATGGATCCAAATTACATGAGAGTAAATATTTACTAAATGTTAGGAAGAATTTCTTTATAGTAAAAATTGTTCAGCTCTGGAACACACCTAGAAGCTGGGGGACTCTGGAGGTTTCTAAGCAGGGGATGTACAGCTATTTGTTAAAGATACTTTAGCCCTGGATTTGCTCCATCAGCAGGGGACTGGCCTAGGTGACCCTTAGAGTTCCTTTTAAATCTGTTCTTCTGTTACTACATAGGCATACCTCAGAGACAGTGTGAAAATGGTGCAGCAATATAATAAATGATGATGCACTTCTATACTACCTAGCAATTTGCATTCTGCACTGTATAAATCCAAGGAATTTTTTCAGTTACTTCTATACATTGTTTGACAATTCTGATACTTTCTTTTTTGAGTTGACTGATAGCCAGAGTGGATGTGCAGATGTCTCATGCAAGGCATGTGTTTCTAGGATACAGCAATTCTTATTACACATGAAGAATTGACTGAATGATCTCTATTCATAGCATTATAGGATGCTTCTTAACACCAGCCATTCTTAACCTTTGATCCTCCAGCTGTTCTGGACTTCAATTCCCAGAAGCCTCCCTGGCCAATAATGGATTTTGGCAGCCGAAGTCCCAAACAGCTAGAAGACCAAAGTCTGAGAATGGCTGCTTTACACTATGTCAAAGGCACAGTGTGAAGAAATGGATAGGAAGAAGTTTCTTTCTCTGTTTCATACTGCTAAAACCTGAGATCGTCCTCTGAATCTGAATGGTGAGAGATTCAAGGCTGGTGAAAAGAAGTCCTTCTTCACACAGCACATGGTTAAAGTGTAGTATTTGTTGCTATAAGACTTGGACAGCTTTAAAATGAAGTTGGACAAGTTCATGGTGGATAAGGCTGTCAATAGTTAGTCATATGATGGCTCTGTATTGCCTACAACATTGGAGGGAACACTTCTCTCAGTACTTTCTTTTGGGGAACACAAGCACAAGGTGGCGGTGTGCTCATGTTCTGCCTGTTCTCTTCAGATAGGCATCTGGTTATTCACTGTGGGAACAGGATGTTGAGATAAATAGACCGTTGATCCAGCATGGTTCTGTATGTTTTTAGATTATTTATCTGTTTTGCCCGGTATGTTCTGGATGGCATGGTTTCAGGCTGAGGTCTTTTAACATTGCCTACAACCTACCACTTTTATACTTCTGCTTTGGCCTCTGAGAGAGAGAAGAGCAGCCAGGCACAGCTCTATCATGCGTTGGTCCCAGGGGCTGATGAAGACACCTCCCTCCAGATTCCAACTGTCATTCCTTTGGCCTCTGAGGAAGATGAAGAGCATCCAGAGAGCACTCCTTTATGCATTGGCTCAGTGGCTGCTAAGAGGCCCTCTCTCCAGATTTCAACTTCTATGGCTCTGGCTTCTTAGCAACTGAGAAGTCTCACGCAGAGAAAAAGGTGGCATACAGACACACTAAATCAATCAATCAGTCAATCAATCATTCAGTCACAGTGATCAGCATCTGTTGGATGTAATCCCTTTCCCCACTGCTACCGTCTTTTCTTTGTGTGCCCTGTCTCATTAAGATTGTAATCCTGAGGATAGGGAACTATCAAATTAATGATTTATCAGCTGTGCCGTGAGCCTTTTTGATTGAAGAACAATGTACAAATACTTCAGGTAAAATACAATACAGTAAATAATACTCTTAAATGGAGATGTCAGGGTTTGAAACAGGGATCTTCTGTGTGCAAAGCATCTGCTGTGACATTGATTTTGCCCTCTTCTGTCTGAATTGGACTAAGTAGAAGTTTCTATGTCAGAATTTTCCCTCATGTAGGACAAGATTCATTGATTGATTGATTGATTCGTTCATTTTTTGGCATATGCAAAGAGCATTTTGTGACAGTGAACAACTAGATAGCAGGTGGTAGGGAACTAGCATCTTGTTACCAAGATTTCTGTAGCAGAACTCCTTGCTGCTCTCTATTTGCTTGGCTAAAAGGTACATGATAGGGCTGAGAAGGGGGTAAATTGTGTTCCCTATCCTCCCTGCCCCTCATTGTGATCTAAGTGAGGCTATTGCCAGCATGTCTAGTTTCCTATTTTCTATCAAGAAATCATAACCAGAATCTTCAATCAGGAATAGTGAGAGAATCCCTCCTCCTTTTAAGAATACATGTATTTTAATTGCTGCTGCTTAGAAATTTACACATCCTAGAACAGCCGCAGTTCCAATCCTTCTCTGAGATTGACAGACTAGCTCCATCCTGACAGGCAGGCTAGTGGAAGAAATGCACAAGATAACATTTCTCCAAAGAGAAAGAGGAGAGAATGCATTTAATGAACACCATTCAATACAGGTGGGAGACAGCTCGAGATAGAAGAGCAAATTAGGATGAAACTGATTTGGGAATAAGACAGTGTCAGTGCCAAGGATACCTTTGCTTTGGCAAATGCAGAGTCAGAAGGGCATTGGTGACATCAAACCACAAGGCACCAGGCCTTTTCTATGCATATACTGGGAAAGGCAATATACAGTTGGCCCTCCACGTTTGCAGGCTCAACGTTCACAGATTTGATTGATTGTGAGTTTCTTCAGACTCTTCCTCCTCACCTCAGGTGCTTCTTTTCTGGAGAAACTTTTCCACTTAGCTGCTCCAATCAGCCTGTGCAGCCCTTTAAAAACCCCACCTCTGGTCCTCCTCCACCAGTTGCTGCGTTGGCCAGCCCAGGATGACTTGCAGTCCAATTTCTCAACACCACAAACCCTCTTCTGATGCTTCCCATGCACAAGGAAGGAGATGGGTGGGAAAGAGGAAGTACAGGGTCACCATGCTGACCCACCCCCCTTCCCTTTCTCTGACCTAGTTTGGATCCTGGGTGCCTGATCGCCCCATCATGTGTTGGCCTCCTTCCCAAAAACACACACAGATTTTGATATTTGTTATTTTCCCACTTTTTGCAAGGGTCCTATGGCCCTAATCCTAGCAAATGTGGAGCAACGACTCTATTTTTTCTTGGCTCACATTCAAAAGTGCAGTAACTTTTTAACTGAGCTTCTGATTGGAGGCATTTCATTGGATTACCTGATTTGAAAGATCTCACCCCCCTCATCAAAACCTGGCTAACAGAAACAAAAACATCCCAGAGAAAATGCTTTTTATTTCTTGGACATAAGAAAGCAGTGGGTTATAAAGTATAAAGTATAGTATAGTAGTAGTAAAGAAGTATAAAAGGTATAAACTAGGTCCAGGTTGTGTGATGATCTATTCATACATTATCATCCTGAATCTTTGAGTTGTTGTTAAATATGGACATCTGCATTTTTTTTGTGGGTGGGGGAGGTAATCAATCCTGACCGAAGTCCTATATCAGGCAGGCCTTAAGAATGCATCATCCACGGCTTAAATGTGTTTCAGTCTTTAACAAATTAGTTAGCTATTCCCAGCACTAAATGCCTTTCCAATTTGGTATTTTACGCTGCAAAGCTTAAGGCATGAATCAGTGAGCAGATGTCTGCTGGAAGAAGAGGTTATCTCCTTTCATCACTCCATACCTAAGAGAGGGTCCATACAGCAACTCAGCAGGAGTCAAGCAGACATCCAGTGTACCTCTGATCCCACTCCCCAAATAAACAGGGATTCCAGTTGACACTTATCTTCCAATCACGTTGCCATTGAAGGATATGGCCAGAGCACTAATTTGTGCAGATCACAATGATGTGTTCTAAGAAGAACTTAGAAATGCTACCTTGTGGAACTACAACTCCCAGAATTCCCTAGCCAGGTTGGCTAATGGAGTTAAGTTTTGGCACAAGGTTGTCTTGGGAAAAGACATGCCTGGTTTTAATAAAAGAGGAATGTGGCATGCCTCCATAGAAAGAATTATAATTCTGGAAGGTTTAATAATCTGAAATATAATTGGCTCTGGGATGGGTTCATGTATAGGATTAGTAATGATATGTTTAGTTTAGTAATAAGAATATATTTAGTAATAGTTAGAGGTTAAATTTAGTAGAAAAGGATAGAAATAAGAATGAAATTATTAATAGTATATTTTCCTAAATATTAATTATGAGAATAAATAATAAAAATGGGTATAATGTGAATGAGATTTAGATACATGTAAAAAAAATACAAGCAGTATGATTTATAATATGTGGAACAAGTATGTTATATTAATAGATTAGGAGAAAAATAACAATGTAAGTATTTTCTGTTACACATTTTCTTTTTTCATCTTTGTCACATAATGTTTTTCTTCTTTTGTTCTTCTTTTTGTTTTTTCTTTTATAACTAAATAAAAATTTTAAAAAAAGAAAGGGGAAAAGACATGCCTGCCTATTCTAAGGATAGCTTCACATCTTTGTGCTAAAGTAGTGAGCTCTAGGGTGAGCAAATTAATTTTGAAAGTCTCTTTGAAGTAATGATAATGATTTCTTTTGACCCATCGGGAAGCCAAGTTGAGTGCATCTGGGTAAGATGAGAAGCCAAGTCATCTGGGTAAGAATTAAGAGAGCGAGAAACA
Source organism: Iguana delicatissima (assembly GCA_948472985.1). NCBI lineage: Eukaryota > Metazoa > Chordata > Lepidosauria > Squamata > Iguanidae > Iguana > Iguana delicatissima. The sequence goes on from CAOKZL010000022.1 coordinate 1,055,958, forward strand.
ATAGGGATGTGATTGTGGGGGTGTGCTACAGGCCTCCAGTCCAGCCTGAGGACTTGGATGAAGCCTTCCTGAAGCAGATGACCACACATTCAAAAAGGAGAGATGCAGTAGTAATGGGAGATTTCAACTATCCTGATATTTGTTGGCAGTCAAACTCTGCCAAGACCGCAAAGTCCAACAGGTTCCTTGCTTGCCTTGTAGACAATTTCATGGTCCAGAGGTGACAAGGGTATTTTAGATATGATCTTGACCAACAGGGATGACCTTGTTGATGAGGTGGTGGTGGTGCGATCCTTAGCGGGTAGTGACCATGCTCTTTTGGAATTTGTCATTCAGTGGGAAGGAGAAGCCAAGTGTAGCCAGACACGCATCCTAGATTTTAAAAAAGCTGATTTCTGTAAACTTGGGGACTTACTTGTCGAGATCCTATGGTCAAGAATGCTGAAAGAAAAAGACGTTCATGATGGATGGGAGTTTCTTAAAAGTGAGATACTGAAGGCACAATTGAAAACTGTGCCAATAAGGAGGAAAAATGGCATGTGTCTAAAGAAACTGGAATGGTTGATGAAAGAACTCTCAGCTGAGCTAAGTGTTAAAAGAAACATGTACAGGAAATGGAAGAATGGTGAAACCACCAAAGAGGAATTCAAACAAATAGCCAGGAGATGTAGAGAGAAGGTCAGGAAAACTAAAGTGCAGAATAAACTCAGACTTGTCAGAAAAAACAATAAAAAGGGCTTTTTTTAGCTATGTCTGCAACAAAATGAAAAACAAGGAAATGATAAAGTCGCTGCATGGAGAATGTAATGTAAGGTCCTACGCTTAGGCAGATATGATAGCCATGTTTAAATATTTGAAAGGATGTCATGTGGAGGAGGGAGCAAACTTGTTTCCTCCTGTTCCAGAGACTAAGACAAGGAGCAATGGATTCAAGCTGCAGGAAAGGAGATTCCACTTGAACCTCAGGAAGAACTTTCTGACAGTCAAAGGTGTCCGGCAGTGGAATATGCTGCCTTGGAGTGTGGTAGAGTCTTCTTCTTTGGAGGTTTTTAAGCAGAGGCTGGATGGCCATCTGTTGGGAATGCTTTGATGTGTGTTCCTGCATAGTAGAAGGTTGGATTGGATGGCCCCTGGAGTCTCTTCCAACTCTTCTAGTCTTGCCTTTTTAAATAAATTAGTCATAATCATAAGTTAAAAATATAGTCATTATAAGCTGATCACTTGATAGATAGAAAGAAAGGAAGGGAAAAAAAGAAAGAAAGAAAGAAAGAAAGAAAGAAAGAAAGAGCTGTTACCCTGATTTCTGGGGGTCCCGGGAGGGACACCTCAATGTGCTCAAAATATAGGGAATTAGGAATTAGCTCAGAGCACTGGCTGGCAATGTGAAAGGCAGGGTAACTTAGCAGGATCTTGGGGCCGGGCCACGCTAAGAACTAGGCAAGTTGTTCAATTTAAAAGATTTTATTGTAATGTCCACAATTCAGCACACACAGACACATGCACTCACGCACTCATCCAAGAACTATAGAAGCAGAAAGTAAGGAAAATTGATAGGGGTTTCGAGAGGATTTCTGGGGTGACACTCCATCTGATCCTGCAGTCGAGGAACAGAGATAGAGAGCGATGCTGGGGTTCGTAGTAGCTCAGCACATGGAGGCTGAGGGAAGGCTCACCAGACAGAGCAGCAGCAGTTCGGGATGAAAAGGCATGAGCATTTCGACAAGAAACTCAAGCTTGGGGTTTTTATGGGGAAAATTGTACCTGGAGGCTAGCCTTCTCCCGAGGAGAACAATAGGGATTTGAGTAGAGACAAAGCCTCCAAAAGGTCAGAATCAGAATTGATGAGATTTAGCCAGCACTGCCAATTATTAGAACAGTATGTAGATGAGGAGCGCTTAGCGTTTGTATAGAGCAAGCAGTTCGGGGCTGAGAGCCCTTGCATTTGCTTAATGGTCGGCTGTGTCTGGAGGGCACTACTGACTGTGTGACAAAAAGTTGTTTATTGGCCTAGATCTAGCTTGCATAATTAAGGCCATGTGGCCGTGCCTGCCTACACAGGCTCTCTGTGACCCTTTCAGACATGTGGAGTTCATCTTATGGAGTGCCACGTGGACATATTAACCATAACCAATATGAAATTGTAGACCTTGGGCCCAGGCTAGACAATCACAGTAACACAGTGCTGGAAGAATATGGATACTGAAGTAAATGTACCATGATAGGAAAAAATACAGAGAAGTGTTATAATAGTTTCTTTGGTTGAACCATTCTGAGAGTATAGCTGGTTTTGCCCTTAGGGGGTACCTCATGAAACAGATTTAGGGTGCTATGAAAGAACAGGTAATGTTTATTTATTTACTTTGTTCTTCTTGTATTTTTCCTACCAGAGATGGGGAGAAAAACCTATGAGATCTTGTGCTTCAAATGCTCAAGTAACTCGACCAGCCTCGGATAGTATGCACTGTGACTAGAGTCGGTGTGGACGTGACATTTGCTTCTGTGCCCCAGGCTGCAACATGTCTTTGCTCTCCACTTTGCCAGAGAGTCTGATGGGCAAGCTAGAACTGAACATTATCTTTGCCTGTGATTCAGGAATGTAGCTAAACTCCGGCTAGATACTGCTGCTCTTTCCTGGTGTTATCAGCATGTTAAGCAAACTAGCCATCAGCAGTCTAGGAGTGCTGATTTTTATTTGCTAGTTTTGCATTTTATTAAGCATCTGGCCTTAATTAAGGATGCTATGAATTGTTTGCCTGAGCACAGATGATAACCAATAGCAAACCAGAATGGGAAAAAAAGTGCTTTCCTTAAGGTCTCATTTTTATGGCTTTCTTAAGAAACAGAACGAGATGAGTGGCTCTCATTATATTATACTGTATTCCAAGCACAGAAAGGAAAGGAAGGCAGTGAGGAAAGCTATGTTCTTACAGACATATATATACCCACAGAAAAATGGAAATTTTCTATCAAAAAGCAACTTCATAAACTGAATTTATGAATTATGCAGATACAAACAATTTGAATTTCCTTATTTTTTTATGGTTTAATTTTCCTTCCATAAGGCCATTTGGGACACTGAAGTCCTGCTTCCTAACCACTGGTAAAATGGCTTCCCTCTGACTTCTGAGTGCTTATCAGGCAGTGTCTACACCAACAGTTCTCAAACATTTATTTTTCCTGTGGGCTGCTTAAAATGGCTGTGGTCTTTGGATTTGTGATTGCACAAATTCAAGCAATCTGTAACTCATATTTGAATAGATTCTTTTCATCATTGTCAAAACCAGTTGTTGTTGTGTGCCTTCAAGTTGTTTCCAACTTATGGCAACCCCGAGGTGAACCCATCATGGGTTTTCTGGGAATTGAGGGTGTGTGATGTGCCCAGGGTCACCCAGTGAGTTTCCATGGCTGAGCAGGGAACTGAAGCCTGGTCTCCATGGTCGTAGTCCAATGCACTAAACCACACTAGCTCCACTGAAAGCAGTACCATATTATAAAAATAGCAGACCTTAACCCATGGCCCTGTTAACCTGTTTGATGATCCAGACTTTTAGTCTAATTCTCTATTGTTAGAAAACAGGTAATCGAGTGCAAAGCCAAAGGCTCCCTCAAGTGGTGAAGGATGTCTGTCACAGTGTAGTGGTTATCCTTAGCTGCCTATTTTTTATTTAACATATTTTGTGTTGCAGTCAGTCACTGGGAAGGTGAAAATGGGCTTAATTTGTGAGTAAAATGGTGTCCTATCGCTGGTGTTGAATTCACATTCAAATACCAGTCCAGGCAGCTTCTATGGAAGGGGGCGGTAAGGGGTGGTGCCATCGTGTTTCTTGTCTCAGACAGCAAAATGTCTTGGGCTGACCCTGAGAAAGGCCATTCTTCAAGGGACCAAATTTTAGAGGCAGGCCTCTGACAGTGAGCTGAACTGCTGGATGGATTCTTTTTCTTGCTTGCTTGCTTGCTTTTCCTTCCGTCCTTCCTTCCCTCCTTCCTTGAATTCATTCGGTTTCTCCCAATATGGAACCCAAAGCAGAAGAACAATTCATAAAAGAATTAGATGGTCTTATGAGTATCATGACTTTGTGTGGAGGACTGATTGTGCAAATTTTTCCCTCCTAGTAGTTCTATTATTAGATTTGAAAAACCCAAAGTGGCTCTGTGTGTGTGTGTGTGAGAGTGAGAGAGAGAGAGAGAGAGAGAGAGAGAGAGAGAGAGAGAGTGCCACCATGGCACTACTGTTCTGTGATGGGATTGTGTGTTCCTGTGAGGGAGGAGGCTGTGCCGACAGTAGCACTGCTGCTAGTAAGGTCTTCCACATCAGACATGCTTTTGGTGAGGATTCAGATTAAATGTGATAGACAGCTATCGGGCAGCAGAAGTAGTGGGGGCTGGGTGACACTTGCAGAGGAGCTCTCAGAAACAACCGCAGTGGCACCATAGCTAACACTTGTCAGTACTGCTCAGAAGGAAGCATCAGAAAACCATTTCTGAATGTCTTTTACCACAAAAACTCTATGATGTGACAATGCAAAATGAAGTAAGAGAGAGAGGACTTGATTATTCACAAAATAGCTCACCTATTGAAATCTATACTGGTCAACTAAGGATTACTTCTTATTTATGCAAATTGGTCTTGATTGAAACAAGGATATATAGGAAGCCTGTAGCCAAGAAGGGAAAATCATATAGTTTTACATTAATAGAGAGAGTTTTCTTTTCCCCATCCTCCATCCTGGAGCTATAGTATGTTGTGTTTTATCATTAGACATGCTGTGTATTAAATGGACCAAGAGCTCCTCCAGGCTAAATAATAGGCAATCATTGTAAGGGCATGATCCATCAGCATTAGGAAGAGGGAAAAGAAATTTTGAACCATGTCTTAGTTGGGATGAACAGTACTATATTGCTCACATGTTAAGATATTATTATTAAAAAATACTTAATAAATATGCTGTCTTGACAGCCAGGTTAGGCTGTCATCAATTAAGCTTGGCATTCATTAGTCAAGAAGAAGTCCAATCAGATTTCACAGCTCAGCTCAGCTTCTATAAATTGTGGACCGTTTGTTCTGACATTTGATGAATTATTCTTCATAATCCACTATCTGCTGTGATAAATCTAATCTTTCAGCCTCTGCTGTCTTAATAACTCCTAGGGTAACAATGCAGCACTTGATTTCTGAGCACAGAATGCACAAATTGATGGAGGGGGAGAGGATTTCATTTATAGTCCAGTTTTAAAGTTTAGAGTCCCTCTGTGATTCTAGCCTGACATTTGCTGACCCTATAAACCTAGTTCTTTGGAAGAAAAAACCTTTGGAGTAATAAATCCGTATCTTGAAGTACTGGGTACATACTTGAATTTAGAAAGAAGTTTTGAACATTCAGGATATATTCCCAAATAAGTAGATTTTAAAAGAACTTCAGAAGCTTTGTGAAAGCTTCTCTAGGAGAATAGAAAGCCCACCTTATACCTGGTCAAATTATTTAATCCAATATGTAGTTTCTCACCTGTAGTATCTCTCAGACACTGAGCTTTCCCATCATTGGTTATCTAATTCTTTTAGCCATAGATGCCATGATTAGATCTGGATGTTTTGCATACAAAGCATGCAATCTACCACTGAGCTAAAGCTCCATCTCTATAGTATAATGGCTGAAAATGTGAATTGCATAGCCCGGGAGTTTCCCTCATTCACATTTCATCTCATTTGTTGTTATTGTTACCACCATTATTATGATGATCTTTATTTCTGTCTTTATATGCATTATTGTCACGATTAAAAATCAGCCTTAACCATCCAGAAAGTTGAATGCAAATTGGAACTGCTGTGCAAATTGAATTTAGCTTTCTACTGCTTCTGCAATATTTTCCATACTTTGGCTTAGTCATTAATCAGAATGGAGACTACAGTCAAGAAATCAGAAGACTAGGACTTTGAAGGGCAGCTAAGAAGGAATTAGACAAGATCCTGAAGTGTAAAGATATATAATTGAATTCTAAAATTAGGATTGCCCATGCCGTTGCATCCCCCATTTCTATGTATGGTTGTGAAAGCTGGACAATGAAGAAAGCTAATGGAAAGAAATCAACTTATTTGAAATGTGGTGTTGGAGAATTGTTCTATGGATACTGTGGACTTCCGACTAAACTGAGGCCATATCATGAGAATAGCAATAGCAATAGCAATAGCAGTTATTTCTATACCGCCTATCAACTAGTGTTATCTAAGCGGTTTACAATGTGTGTTAGCTAATTGCCCCCAACAAGCTGGGTACACATTTTACCGACCTGCGAAAGGATGGAAGGCTGAGTCAACCTTGGAGCCTGGCAGGATCGAACTCACAACCTTGTGGTTGCAGTACTGGCATTTAACCACTGCGCCACCAGGGCTCTTGTAATGACTGTTTGAAGCTGCTCGGGGTCGACTTCTCAGGCTACCAACAGCGCCCGATCTGCTATCTCACTCCGGCAGTTGCGTTCTCCATCCCGACCTGCTGCTCCTGGCCCTCCATGCCTGGAGGATAACACCCTAGACGACCAGACCATCCAGGATGTCTTGACCGCGGCCAGGAAGGAGTCGACCCGCCGCAACTATGGCTGCAAGTGGCGGCGGTTTCTCGCCTTTGCTGAGGTGCGAGGTGAACCGGTATCGCCTGTTGGTCTCGGGACCATGCTCCGCTTCCTGCTCCACCTTCGACAGCAGAGACTCACGTTTCCCTCTTTGAAGGTCTACCTTGCTGTCATTGTGGCCTACCAACCTCGAGGATCTCCATCGGCAGCTCTCTTCCGGGATGCCACCGTGAAGCAATTCATGAAGGGCCTGCAACATCTATACCCACCAGTATCACCACCGCTACCACCCTGGTCGCTGTCCCTGGTCCTCTCCCAGCTCATGCGACCACCCTTCGAGCCCATGGCCACTGCTGATGACAGGCTCTTAACCATCAAGACGGTCTTCCTGGTAGCTGTCACTTCTGCCAGGCAGGCCAGCGAGCTGACAGCACTGCGAGCTGATGAGCCCTTCTTGATTTTCCATCGTGATAAGGTAGTCCTTCGCCCGGACAGTTCTTTCCTGCCTAAGGTGGTGTCGCATTTCCACCTTGACCAGGACATTATCTTGCCTACTTTTCACCTGAACCCGACGACGCCTCTGGAGCGGTCCCTCCATTCCCTGGACGTTCGTCAGGCCTTAGCCTTCTACACTCAACAGACTGCGACCTTCAGGCAGATCCCGCACCTGTTTGTGTGCTATGGTCAGCGTCGCAGAGGCCACAAGGTGTCCACCCAGAGGTTTTCTAAGTGGGTGGCCCAGACTATCCTACTGGCATACGAACTGGCCAAGCAGCCTCCACCAGCCCTGCTTCGGCCCCACTCCACCAGAGCTATAGCATCCTCGGCAGCCCTCCTGCAAGGTGTGGACTTGCAAGAACTTTGTTGGGTGGTGACCTGGTCCATACCACCGACCTTCGTGTGCCACTACTGACTGGACTGCCGGTCCCGGAGAGATGCCTGGTTTGGACGAGTGGTGCTGGCCTCCGTACTCTAGGACCTGACCCACCGTCCTTCTGATAAGCTACAAAATCTCCTAGTGTGTGAGGCACAGAGACCACGAAGAAAAAGAACAGGTTGCTTACCTGTAACTGTGGTTCTTCGAGTGGTCATCTGTGCCCTCACACACACCCGCCCAGCTGTCCCCTCTTTCTCAGGTCCCTTATCGGCGGACTTTAGAACTGAAGGGAGACTGTTGCTTGGCAGGCTGAGCATGTCCAGAAGAGGCATGGGGGAGAGGTTCCCGCCGAGCTACTAAGCTCTAGAATTTTCCGAATAGTACCGCGCTCCTAGTGTGTAAGGGCACAGTTGACCACTCGAAGAACCACAGTTACAGGTAAGCAACCTGTTCTTACAGGTAAGCAACCTGTCTTTACTCCCAATTGGAGTCTAGTGTAAATGAAATAAACTATGACTGGCAGAAGTGTGAGTCCAAGAAATTATTTTGGGTATCACACAAGAACAAAAATACAGTTTTCAAGAATGTAATTTTTAGTAGGTTCAGACAGGGTTGCCTTATCTATCAGGCACTGTAAGCACAGTGCCAAGGGCCTACAAAAAGTTTAAGGCCTATGAAAACAGGATTTTAGGGCTTACAAAAACATCCCTAAGTGGTACATTGAGGTAGTGTAGGGAGTCAAATACAACAGTGCTTAAGGCTATGAAAACCTTAATGCAACCCTGAGTTCAGAGGTTTTTGTTTGTTTTTGCTGCCTCTCTCAGACAAATGGGAATTGAAAATCCTTGGCAACCTACTGCATCTTTCCTAGGAATGTACCAAAACTTTTTTGATTTACCTTTTGTCTGTCTCTGATCTATTGCTTTGGAGGAAGAGAGGAATTATCTGAAGGCAGAAATCCAACAGCTAGTGAATTGTTTGGGTGGGGAAAAAAAGACATTTCTTCCTGAAGGCAGGAATGTCAAAAGGTTTGAATCATGGATTCAGTGTAATTAAGAAACCTCCAAATAACTAGTCGTTTTCAGATGTGGTTGTTCTACTTAATTGATTTTGCTGCCAGAGGAGTAAAATAAATAAATAAATAAATGGATAAATAAATAAATAAGGCGCCTTCCCTGTGAATTACTGGAGGCAGCCGAGACTCTGTTTGAATCTAATTGCTGCAAATGTGCCTGTTTGTTCCTAGTAATAGTTATTGTAAAAGAAGTGTGTGTGTGTGTGTGTGTGTGTGTGGCAGAGGGGTGGAGGGAGAGTTGCTGTTGGCAGCTGCATTAGAAGCTGCACGGGACTGCTCTTAAGATGGTGCTTCCCACCCCCTTCATCAGCATACACAAAAAAACCCTGCTGAACGTTTTGTATGTGAACTCTGTTTAAAAGTGTTTTATTCATATTTAATTGCCGCCTTGCTGCAGTTCCCATCTTTAATTACTGTGTTAGAAAGTAGGATATAAAAATGTGCTAGCATTCAATTTGTTCTCTTTTAATTTTTGCTTTATTATGTGTTTCTCAACCATTGGCATCTATTATGTGTTTCTTGACCACTGCTTATCTTTTACAGTATACTGTGTACAAGATAAGCAGGGGACAGGCAATCTTCTGCTGGAGCAACTCTGTAGTTGGTTTTATGAACATGGAGTTGCTCTAGGGAACACTGCAAGGGTTGAAGGTGAGACAAGGGCCATTTCCGTACTGGACTGTTATAGTGCTATTATTCCACTTTCAACATCCTATGGAATCCTGGTGTTTGCAGTTTAGGGAGGGGCCTTTGAGGCTGCAAACTCCAGGATTCCAGAGGATGTTGAAAGTGGAATAATAGCACTATAACTGTCCACTGTGGAAATGGCCAAGATGGCCACTGAAGTTATAGTTATACCCCATGAGCAGACTTTCTGAATTTTCTTATCCTGTTTCCCCCTTCAGGACTTCTGCTGTCACTTGTACTCCCATCCCCACTTCTTCCATGCCAGTAGGTTGGTAAATCCCCTCCAGACTGTAGTCCAAAATCTAAAAGAGCTATCCAAGATGCTAAACATAAATCTTTCCTTTTAAATCTGTACCAAATCCTGGAGTGTCCAGACTCCACCCAGTCTTCTAAATCTGGGGTGGTTATTGTGTGGCCTTCCAGATATTGTTCAACTGCAATTCCCAACGTTCCTTATACTATGCTGGCTAAAACTGCTTGGAGTTGCAGTTCAACAGTAATTGGAGGACACAGAAGTCACATCCCTGCTCTAACTGTATTCCAGCATCTGTCTCCAGGGTTGTTTTTTGTGGGAGATAGTTTTTCACAAAACTTGGACTCCATGCAGTGGCTTGACCCAGTGTACCTTTACAAGGATCGTGCATTGGGCTGGAAGAATAGATGGGGTGGTAGTGAGGCAGCTAAAGCTGAAATGGAAATGCAGGCTCTTGGGGATCATGAACAATTAGTTATTCCCCTAACTCACAAAGGATAGGTGGGAAGAAGGGCACTTTTCTAGGCAGTTTTAAAAGTCCCTTTGTCCTCTCTCTTTGCACTTACTTCTGTACATCACAGAGGGCTCATGGCAAATCACAGTATCCCATTGACGTTAAGGGCCTCAGTATATTAGAAGCAGCATGAACTTCAATCACTATATTCTTTTGGACTATTTAGGTTTTCTGTGGAAAGTGAGAATGGAATGCTTAGATCTTGCTATCTGTCTAATCCCACTGATTTCTGGTGCTGGCAGAGTCTTTTGGAGTATAAAAGTCAGGAGTTGAATGAACCTTGAATCCAAAGCCTGTAATAATTACTTTTTGGAACCGTACCTTCCACAGTTCCCCAGTTATCATGCCATGGCCATACTGGCTGTGGTTCTGAGAACTGTGGGCCAAAAACAAAACAAAACAAAACAACAAAACAACAACAACAACAACAACAACAACAAACCCTAACCTCTTTAAGATCTGTTGAACCTATCAAGGCAGAAGAGGGCTAAATCCAGTGTTCTGTTGGTGAATGCCTTTTCATACTATACAATTATAGCATTATGATTCCAGTTTAATTGCTATGGTTGTGTTGTGTGGGATCCTGGGACTTGCAGTTTGGTGAGGCAATAGAGCTCTTTAGATGAGAATTCTAAATACTCCTCCTTGAACTGAAAATCCCAGGATTACATACAATGGGGGGTTTGCCCATTCTCCAGTTCTGCTGGATCCCACTGTTGTGCAACTACTGTATACTGTATATTGTATACTTCTATGCAGCTTTATCAAAGGTTCATCAAGAAACTCTTTTTTGTGGAAGAAAACAAAGCCAATATCTGCACGATTTCTTGTCAGGGCTACCATCTTATTGTCAGCATGGCTCCTGTGTTTCCTATAGTGCTGCTAGAGAGAAAGCCAGTAGATTCAGACTGGCTCATTATGAAGAGGGATTCATAAGAAATACTTCACCCATTGTTGGAGGCTGGAGGCTCCAACATAGATTCAGCATCTTGGTTAGTTCTTGGATTGGAGACCACCAAAGAATACCAGGTGCTGTCAGCTGTATTTCAGCAGACAGAACTGGCAAAACCCTCTCTGAGTATTCCTTTCCTAAGAAAACCCTATGAAATTCATGAGATTGCCATAACTTGACACACGACGTGAAGGCACATACAAGAGCTAGCATGGCCTGTTGGTTTGGCAATTGGACTACAAGTCTGGAGATCAGGGTTTGAATCCTCGCTTGGCCATGGAAACCTGGGTGACATTAGGCAAGTCACACTTTCTCAGTGTCAGAAGAAAGCAGTGACAAACCCCCTTTGAACAAATCTGACTAAGAAAACCCTGTGATAGGTTTGTCTTAGGGTTGCCATAAGTCAGAAATAACTTGAAGGTACACAACAACAGCAACAACAACAGCAACAACAACTACAACAACATACACATTTTGGATATCTGTTTTAAAGTTCAGGCCAAATCCCAGAGTGGATTCACCATCCCACTGACAACGGAGCTACAAGCCTCCACTGCCTGTTGAAATATTCATGTCATATCGCTGTTAAAAGCACAAGAGCTCTAAGAGATTGTACTATATTGTATTGGTTTATTCATGTCCCTCCTTTTTACCACAGTAAGGACCCAAGGAAGATTTGTCTACAGTCCTCAGGGGATATAGTGTTTTGTCTATTCATTGGTTAATCATTTTTTTAAAAGCCTAATTGATTAAAAGATGTCTTCAATCAATTAGACAGATTTTAGAAAAAGAATATTGAAATTATTTAAACGCACAAATGTGGGCGGCAGATGGAATGTTTTCCCATCTCTCTTAAACAGGGGGGTATGCATGTTTTACTATAGTGCGTATGAACATAAAGACTTTTGTCAATTTTATAGTTATAGTAATTTTTTTAAAAAAGTACTTTCACCATAGCCTTCATCCCAGAGTTCTTCCTTTCTATTTAAAATTTTACTTAAAAATAGAATATATTGTGTAAGAGTTGCATATAATAATACAAGTGATATCAGCAAAAATCAATACTTAATGTAATTATATAGACTTGCTTCCTATCTCTAGTTCTCGAAAATTAATCAGACTTTTCCCCTTAATATTTAAGGTTTAAACATATTCCATGCAATCAAAATGCTCTATACTTACCTGTCCTCCATATATGTACTGAAACAAATCTATTAGATGTTGCTGAACAATACACACAGCACTCTTGTACATCCTTACTCAGACACTGTGTCCAGTGGGACCTTCTCCCAGATAAGGTGGTATAGGATTGAAATGTAAAGCTCAATAAATTGTCTAAGATTTCTTAGTTGAACAAATAGCCCTAGCTTTTCTCCATCTTTGATCTGATTCATATCATATGTCAACAAAATATATGATAGCGTCTTCCTGAAGATAAACAACAGTTTTGTTTTCTGACACACATGATGTGTGAAGTCTCCAGTTTTCTAGTGATGCTTTCTCTATGAATTATATTGCAGTGGTATATTTCTCAGTTTTATCCTCTGTGGCACAGCAGGGCCAAGGGCTAAAGCACTGACAGATTATACATTCACGCAAGCCTAACAACTCTCTTTCTTCTTTACTGTGCAGATTAATGAGTTGTTTGTAAGTTTTGAAGATGCTCCACTGGGAGCGGCATCTTTGGCCCAAGTCCACAAGGCTGTGCTACAGGATGGGAGGACAGTGGCTGTGAAAGTCCAGCACCCGAAGGTTCAAGCACAGAGTTCTAAGGATATTCTACTGATGGAGGTAAATCAGTGCACTTCTGGGGTCACCTCAACAGAGTATCTTCTCAGCCTATGAAATGTTGATGGGGGGGGGGGTCCTGGGAGTTGTAGACCAAAAACAAAACAAAACAAAAAATCCTGAGGTCTGACCTTTATCACCTTTGATGCAGGTAAGCTCAAATGTCAGACCATATCTTCAGATCACTGCCAGCACTGTGATTCTGTTATTCTCAGTCTGTTACATGCATGACAAATGAAAATCTGATGCTGTTAAAGAGAAATAACGTAAGTGCAAGTCTGGTTGGAAAATAAGGAGAAAAGACAGAATTGAAGTGGCTAATACTGTTTCAGTACAGACTTGTGCATTTGCATGAAATTTTGAACTCAGGTCCTGTTCCTCTGTATTTGAGATTATCAGCCCACAATCAGTTACAACGTCCATTCTCTGAAGATGAAATGCAAGCAGGACAGAAACGCGCGCGCGCGCACACACACACACACACACACACACACACAATTAATTAGGCTGCACCAACAGAATCTCTGCTGTCCTCCTAGGGCCTATAACACTTGATGTTTAGACTGGGATCCTAGTGCAGTTGATAGAATCCTTGTTTTCTCAACATAGCATCCTCCGAATGATTCAGCTTTTCTCAACATAGCATCCTCCGAATGATTCAGATTATAACTTATATCATTCCCAGCCAGCACAGCTGACAGTTAGAGATCATGGGAGCTGTAGGTCAAAATATCTGGAAGAGGCATTCTTTTGGGAAGGCTGAACTTGACTATTGCGATACACACTCTGTAATGTCTATGTGTGTACTGGAGTGCCAAGAAGTGTGATTGAGAAAGGTAACTCTCCTGCCCCCAAGTTTATCCACTCAGGTCTCAGTAATAAAAACCAGGTTGGCTTCTTCATGATGCATCAAATAATTGCATTTTAAAATATCATAGCAAATCACATTTGTATTTTTTCTGTCTTTGTGTCCATGTATCTTTTTTCATCCATCTCTATTATCCCCATCCCAATATTAGTCACAGTTTGGGTCATACACAAAGTAGAATCACAGAATCATTTTCCCCTCACCCATAGGTGATATGTAGACATTTCCTGACAAAATCCATGTAGAGGTGTTCATCTTTAGAGGGAATGGTTATCATGCATTTGACATGGATCTCAAATATGAGGTGTGGTGTATATTCATGATGTTGAAGGAATGCAAAATACAGTGTATTTGTTTGCAAGATCGTCTTGCTCTATCTGCTGATTTGTATAATTTAAAGACATTTGTGTATGTTTAAAATAATACACTTGCAAGGCTGGACAAAGAGAACCTGGCAATTCGTCTTAAAGTCAACTGAGAAGAGGGGAGTGGTAATTGCATAAATGCTATAGCTTTTCATAAAACATGGCCTGCCTTCCTGGATTCAGAAATGTTTTGCAGTTTCTTTTATTGTATCAAAAGCCTGGAAAAAGTGCTTTGGCTAGTAGTGACTTTCAGCTCTTCAGAATTAAAAGACTGCCTCTCTCCAGCCTTAGGCTTCCAGTAAAATGGCTACCCTCTCCTTCGTTGAGCCACAATAATGCAGACATCACTATCCATGTTGGTTCCCATTGCTGGGAATATTGAAGGTCAAGGAAGCTGATGCAAGAGACCACGCCCCTAATAGCGTACCCATAAAAGACAAGGCTGAGGACCAACTATTGACAGCAGCAACTCTGTGGATTGAAAGATGGAGCTGCATAATGACTTCAGAAAGGGTGGTGTATGTGGCAAACCCTATTTTTAACATCAAACAAAGCATGTAAATGAGGAATGCTGACTCTTTCTGTGTCTGCCATTTATCCCCCCATAGCATTTCTCCTCAAGTCCCCTTTTGCCTGAAGTTGCTTTTGCCATTACCTGAGGGAAAAGTATGCAGTGAAAGAAGCTGTGGGGAGAGAAGCTGTATATAAGACAGAACCATTACTTACTGCATGTTCTTCTGCTCTTACAGTTGGGACCCTTCCCTCTTCTTTTTATGTGACTGAGATGGTTCTGTGTTTAAACTATTGCTGTCATATATACTTTGGCTCTCAGTGCTGGCTTTCTGTTGCTCTCTGGTACTGCCACTGCCACGTAGCAAGCAGTGCAGGAATCATTTGGAGACTTAATGGTTTCACTGGTTTGTTTTTCAGATCCTCATCCTGGCTGTGAAGCAGATCTTCCCAGACTTTGAGTTTATGTGGCTAGTGGAAGAGGCAAAGAAAAACTTGCCTCTTGAGCTGGACTTCCTTAACGAGGGAAGAAACGCTGAGCAGGTGGCCCACATGCTTCGACGTTTTGATTTTCTGAAGGTAAGGTGTGTGTGTGCGTTGACTTACCTATATACCTACTTCGTGTGCATCCAGGTGGATGTAATGCAAATATGCAGTAGACACAGTGTGTTATTGAATTACCAAATGGAGAGGAGAATCTAAAGTAATAGGCTTTATAGTGAGTGACTAGCATTCCACTGAAGACGCTAAATTAAAACTTTTAGGCATTCAAAGCCTCACCCCATCGAGGCTGAACAGCAGGAAGATAAAGTCTTAACTCTGTACTGGAGGCACTGCCAGGAGAAAAGAAGAAATTCTCATTTTTAGCAGCCAGTTTTGGGTGCCATAGCAGCGGCTCACTAGAACACAGCTGGGACACTCCTCTTTGAATACACAGCTCAGTAATTTATGTGCTGTGTGATTATTTCAGCATTGGCACATCAGGTTCACATAAGCTCAGTCTTCTAGGGAAGCAGAGTTCCAGCAGACAGAACAGCTTCTTGGAGTACAGAACATCCTTTTCAATCACCTGGCCAAGCTTTCTAACCCAGAGCTTGCTGGGATATCAACCAGCAATTCAAATTAAAAAAAAAAAGTGAATACTGGGAAGGATCAACACAGTCAGTAAGAATTCTAGGTAAGAGTTGCTTTCTTTCTTTCTCCTCCTCCTCCTCCAAAAAAAGGACATTACAGAAAGGAGATCTGATTATATCATGTTTTGCTGATGCTATTACCAGTATACACTGAAAGGAAATAACAGATGATAGCAAAATCTGTCCTGTATATGTCTGCCTAGCAGTTTTCTGCACCTTTGGTTTGGGGCAGGTTTCTCCAACCTGGTACCCACAACTTATGTTGGACTTTAGCTCCCACTATCTTCAGTCAGTGGGCTGGGGTGGTGGGAATTTGATAAATTTGCAAGTAGTCAAGTTGCAGACAGCTGCTTTAGTGCAATATTGCTTAACCCGGAACTCTGAGGGAGGTATTGCTGATAGAAACAAGTGCCTTTTTGCTTTCTCACCAGAAGGCTAGTGTAAATTGTAAGGCTTATATAGATACTGGTTTTCTTTGTTGTGGGCTTCCAGGGGCAGATCCACACAGTGGAAGAATCTTCATGCATTTGTTCTGTGGAGTATGGTTGAGTACAGTTCTGAGAAGTTCAGGATCTCCATGCAGGTTTGAAAGATAGTAAATCTTATTAGTTAGTCATCCCTCCTGCTAATCATCTTCTCTAAGTTTGGCTTCCCATTGGGAGAGAGTTCAAAGTTTTATAGACTGTGAACTTGCTCTTATCTTAACCGCTGGGCCATCAGAGGGCACCTTTCATGAATTTCCTCAGAATGAGGGAAAAGAAATTGAAATAGGTCTGTTAAGAGCAGAGTGGAAGGAAGCAAATGAGTCTGGAAGGAAGCATGGCGATGAAGAAAGGAAACTATCGCTTTTTATAAAATGGAAAAACTCAGGAATTCCTTAATGATTCCTCAATAATTTGTCCATGAGTGCATAGTGACAAACAAATAGGCACCCTATAGCAATTTCATATGCCTTCCACAGATATACCACTACAGTTGCACACAGCTGCCATGTCCTGCAACACAGCTATGCCCCGATATGATTAGACACTCACCTTGTGTATAATCCCACATACAGTGCCAGGTACACAATCTTCTTGTCCACTGATTACAACCCCAAGATCAGAGTGGGGCCTGTGTTTCCCAGCTGCCTTTGCTGAACAGTAATCAACCATGTGGAGGGTCCAATTTGTATACTGCAGGTGCTGCAAATATATGTGCAGATATGCATGTCAGAATCATGTCTTGACAAACAATTCCAGGCTTGATTCAAGAGCACCTGCATCATGTGAACCATACTCCTTCCTCTCTCAGCAGGAATGGCATCTGGAAAATGCAACTCATGTCCCTGCGCAGGCTGCAACAGTCCTACAAAAAAGCCAGTTCCAGAGGAGATAGGTATAACAGAAATTCCTCTGATACAGACCTAACAGAGATGTGGAAGTCTTTTAAGTCTTGCTTTTGTTGTGTTTTTCTGCCTGCACGTTTTTCGTGTCCTTGAATTATATCAGGTTGTCAGGTATTATGGGGGTTTTTCACGTGGAAATCTGTGTCCATTTTAAACACACTTTCCCCCTAATCTGCATATTTATTCATTCATTTAACCTAATTTACTTAATCATCCATTGATTAAAGTGAGTTTGTGCATCTCGTTTTTCAACTGTGTGCATTTTAGTTTTTGTAAAATGTGTGCATTTTATTTTTCCGAAATACTCTATAAACCTTGCAAATGTGAAGATTGTCAAAAATGAGTTTTGTTTCTTCTTGTGGTAAGAAAAAGCTGCAGGTATAGCTGAGTTAATGAAGTAGATGTGTTCCTATGCATTACTTCCTTGATAGAAAATTTGATACCAGAGGCAGAAATGGCAATAGGTTCCTACCGCACAAAAGAGAAGAGCAGTTGAACATGGTGCTAAATAAATAAATAATCTTGTGGAAGCAAGTCCTGAGGTAGGGATGTTGAAATTTTAGCCTACCAGGAGCCAAGCAGGTGCTGTTTCCTTGACTGATTTAAGCAGGCAAACACAGCTATAGCAGTATTGGCTAGAGTAGAATTCCTTTCTTTCCCAGCTCAAGCTTTACTGCATTGTTTACTGCAGGCAAGCTTCTGCAACCCAACGCTGTAAGTCTGTGTTTCATCTTTCTCTCAATGGTGGTGCTGCTAAAAATCTTCCAGCTAGACAGAGGATGAGGAAGAAAGGGCCAGGCTGGGGCCATAAAAACTTTATAAAAAGGAACTTCTTTGTCAGAGGCCTTGTTAACTGAGGTATACTTGTACTTTCATTGAGATTGTTGAATCCAATGCAAGTCTTTTCCATACTTATGAGTTACACAGTTAGAAGGGTCTTGTAGGACCTCTTGTCTAGTTTTTTATTCAGTGGAGAAACTAGAGCTACAGCATCTCTCACCGATGTCTGTTCAGCATCTGCTTGAAGATATTAATCAAGAGAGAGACGATAGTTTTTATTCCATCATGTAACTGCCTTTACAATCAAGATGTTTCTTCTAATGTTTAATTGTAGTCTATCCAACATAAACCCATTAGCTCTAGAGTTGTTTGTTGGAGCAGCAGAGAATAAATCTTTGCCCTGCTCTGTTGTATAGCTCTTTGGGTATATGAGAAGGCTGTTATGTCTTCTTTTTTCCAATAGAAAGTTAAACATGATCTCTGAGAGTCATATGCTGAAATGCATGTTTTGACAGCAGTCATTTGGAGGACCAGATACACATCTGTATTTATGCTTATATTATATCGAGCTGCAAGTACAGGCTCTGCAAACAAATGCCTTTACGCAGGCACGTGTGTTTGCCCTTGTAAACACTCATGTGAACTTGCTGCCACCCTTGGCTTCTCTCAGAAATGGTGAGATGAAGGTAACTAACATACCCAAAGCCAGATGAGATTAGTGCATTTTGAAGGGAGTGAAGCTCCTTTCCTGTCCTTTCCTCTCAAACAGTGCAGGGGTTAGCCCTTAGTAGTCTTGAATGAAGCGCCAGTGACACTCCGCAAAACTCCTTCCCACGCTAGGCAAACAGGCCTTAAAAGGGCACAAAGGGCTAAAGGCTGATGGCTTGTTCTAAGCGAACGTTTATCGAGAGCATTGTGCCTTGGAGAGCCAAGCCTGTTGCCGCTGTAACAACCAGGAGAGTGTGGAGCAAATCCCCATGGAGACAGCCAGTCACGTCCTTGCTGGGTTAAAGAGCCACTGCCTGCTATATCGATTCAGGGAATAATAACAAATTGCTGCAAAAATGGCTAAATAATAGATTTCCCCTGTCCAACCCGTCGATTTCAAGACATTTTCATCAAGCCCAGAGGCATCAAAAGAGTCGGTTCCTGTATAAATACACTTCTGTTCCTGGGGGTGGGAGGGGGAAACCCACAGAGCAGCTGGGAAGCGGATTTCTAACGGTGAACCTGGTTGAGCTTGTAAAGCCAGAGATAGATTGTTTCCATGTGTAGGCATTAAGGGCCAAACGTCTGTGCATAATTTAAGCTTGCCAGAGACTATGACTCTGTGCGAGTGAGACTTCTACACAGCTTAATAATGACCGTAGACTGCTGCTGTAAATTTTGCAATGGGGATAAATATTGACTTGGGGTTAAAATAAGCTTTGGCCTTTGCGATCAATGCATTTTAGAGGCGTTACATGTAACAGCAGTAGCAGCAGCAGAGGAAACTGTTGGTGTCAGGCATGGTGTGCATTAGCTGTGGAGTTTTTAAAATGTTTAAAATAAAAGAGGACCTAGAGATGGCTCTGAACAGAGCTTGTGTAAGTTAATTTTGGGAACCACTTTTGCGGACTGTAGCTCCTAGAATCCTTTAGGCAGTATGGGGTATTCTGGGAATTGCAATAAATAAATAAAAAAACCTTTCTCAAACACTGGTTCTGAGCAAGCCTAAAGATTCAGATATTTGCTTTTTGCTTTGGCGATGTGGCTTCCTAAGTGCTACAGATTGTTGATGGTACAATAGAAGAGCCAGAAAGGCTCAGTATGATATAGCTCAGGAGAAGAGTTCAAAGACCCAGAATGAAAAGCAGTGGTACAAATATTCATCCCCCTCAATCTCTGCCTTGGATGGCCTTGAATGGACCTAAAGGGATAATGAACCATGGCTCCTTGCTAGCACATGTGATTTGTATGCATATCAGCCTTGTGGTGATGACCTTGTTGCTAATCAGCCATCTTCCAGTGGGCATCTGAATGCTGGCACCTGTCCAGATTTGGAGAGAAGGAAG
This sequence comes from Iguana delicatissima, assembly GCA_948472985.1. Classification (NCBI taxonomy): domain Eukaryota; kingdom Metazoa; phylum Chordata; class Lepidosauria; order Squamata; family Iguanidae; genus Iguana; species Iguana delicatissima. The sequence goes on from CAOKZL010000022.1 coordinate 1,075,768, forward strand.
ACACAAGGAAAGTATTATATATCACAGCTTTGTCTGCGGGTATGCACTTTCAAGTTTCTTGTTGACCTATGCTAACCCCATGAATTTCATAGTTTCTTAGGCAAGGTATACTCAGAGGTGGTTTGCCATGGCCTTCCTCTGAGTATAGCCTGGGGTCTGTTCACACTACACAATTAACAGTGCTATTATTCCACTCTAACTGCTATGGTTCTATTCTGCGGTATCCTGCAGTCTGTAGTTTGGTGAGGCTGTAGAACTGCTGCATGAGAATTCCAAATACCCACCTCTAAACTGCTAATTCAAGTATTCTATAGGATGAAACCATGGCAGTTGAAGTGGAATAATATTGTGATCATTCTGTAGTGTGAATGGGGTTACTGTCAATGAAATCTCTCTGTGTTGAACATGAATATATAAATTTACTTCATTGTCCTTCAATGAGGAATGTATGAGGATTTTAAATTTTAGGACCTGATCCCAGATTAGTCCATTTCAGGTTAGCAATCAAACAGCATTCCGACTTTCACATAGTTTTGACTTGCATATAGCAAAGCAGTCTAACACCGTTCTAACAGATAATCGTGGGCTTTGCTGTTTTGACTGATACCTCTGTCTTATGCAGGTTGTAGGAAAAAGACTCTCACTCCAGAGTCCTGGGACACTGACCATGCCTTTATTCGAACAGACTTCTGGTATTTTGGCTGGATTGCTTCCTAAGGGGCTATTAACTGTTTGGGTGCTTTTAGTTTCCTTTAACTGACACATTTCTGATCGTGTTTTTTGTCTGTTTTGTAATGTTTTAAGTATATTTGCTTTTATTTGAATTTCCCTACTGTTTAAAGCCCTAAGTGTCATCTTTAACAGAAAAGCAGTGTATACATTTGTTAAATGAGGCAGTAGATGAGTATTTCTTCCTATGTTTTTGCTCTTGTGCTTAACCCAACCCCTGTTTTGTTGGGAGGTGGTTGATAAACTACAGGAAGAAAAAGAGAGGAAATACCAGGTAAAACAAGTAATCTTTGGATAAAACGGTGGAGGGAGCAGAAAACATTTGATGGGTGCACCTGATAGGAAGGCCAGGAAGGAAGCTAATTGAGTGCTTGGCCACATAATTTTGTGGAAGGCAAAGTAAAGCACCAATGTTTGCGCTTTAGAGATTCTGTTGCTTGATTTAGGCTCTTTACTCCTTTCTCTTTATGCCAGCCTAGCTTCCCCCTCTCTTTTATTGGGTTGTTGCCTTCTGGAACCAGAAGGAATACTCAGTTGCCGTATTTGTATCAGATTATGGCCCTTTCCACATGGGGGGGCGAAACGTGCTGGAACGGGGCAGCGCATGCGGGGACGGAGTTTACCTTAATCCAGGTGGCTCCGTCCCCACGGGGAGCAGTGCATGTTCGCCGCTCTACACGCCGCCGGTGTCTGGTGGCGCCCAAAATGGCATCCGGCAGCTTCTGGCGGTGCTCCACCAATTGGGGCAGCGCGCCAGCCGGAAGCCCACCTCCAGGCAGCTCTGCAGGGACGCGCTTGCGCACCCCTGCAGTTCTTCACAGGGTGCTGCGACGGGCTAGCGCGCTCTTGTTTTAAAAAGACCACTTGAAAAGTGGTCTTTATAAAACACGCAGCGCCACCACCGCGGCCGCGCAAGGGCGCTTTGAGGTGTAGAACCTCACCTTTTCGAACCGCCCTAGCGCACCCCGCGGTGTAGACGACCTTCTGGTGAGGTTGTCCCAGCACGGGTTATATCCCCGTGTGGAAATGGCCTATGTCTCTTGGCTATAGTTAAAGCCATAAATGATTGCTCCCTTAGGATTTGTCGTCATACCATGCTGCTTAACTCTGGCTCTGTTGACTGCTATCTTTGAAGAGGGAGCCATACTTACTGTATACACCACACTCTTCACCTCTGGCCTATCTGTCTGATAGCTTGCAGGACTGACTCCTCTGGATCCTGCAGACAGGAAAGGTGATCTTACTGTAAAGGCATTGCATTTTCAGAAAGTGACTCAATGAACTCTGGGAGTAAGGTTGCAAATATACACACACACACACACACACACACACACACACATATACATACATACATACATACATACATACATACGTACACGCTATCAACTTTGTATTTGTAATGGACTATTCTTACCCACCCCTTGATGTTGTGGAGGCCTGTTTGTGGGGCTTGTCAGCTCACTGAATCTGTGCTCAGAAGGACAGTTTTGAATTTCAGAATATGACTGTTTGTTACATTCAGAACAATGCTGGGCCTGCATTGTCCATAAGAAATAAGAGGTGTGGGTCTTCTTCTGAGCAGCTGTTTGTGTAATTCTGACATTTGCAACAGGTAGAAAGCAACCCCTGAGAAGGGCTAAACACTGCACATGCTCATTGAGTTCATTTCCAGATCACAGCATATCATCTCCTCCAGTGAATACAGGAACACCTCAATGAATATATGAACATATAAAATTGCTTTCAACTGAAGGAAACAAGGACTCCATCTAATCCAGTATTCTTTTGTCAGAGTAGCAGTAGTAGTTTATAATCAAGACAGAGAGATCTTTTGACTCAAGATGCATGTAGACCAAGTACTCTTGCACTGATATTAAGGAAGACCTGCAAAGATGGGTGAAACTTAAATTATCATTATTGGGCAGAATTTCGGTGTTCAAAATAATTTTTTTGCTGAGAATGTTGTTTCTCTTTTAGACCCTATTGATTTTGACTAATGATGTCTTATTTAAACAATAGCATACAGTTCAAAGTGTATATGGCAAGGGAAGAAACCTACAGTAAAATATAAAATTTTACAAGATGCCAAATGAAGAGGGGGATTGGAACTCCTAGATCTGAAATTTTATTTTTATGCATGCTGTCTTGTGTGGTTGAAAGAATGGATCTTGTTGGATTCTTAACATTCTGAATGGCCTTTATTATAGTCAACAGGCCATGAGGCAACAAACAATTAAACACAACAATACTAAAAATAGCATACAGTGCGATTATAGTATAAATATGCAAATACACAGTGTGTACTTATTAAAATGTTTTAAGAATTATTAGTATAAGTTTAATAGTAAAGCATAATCAATGCAACCTTCCCTTTATTCTACAAAAAAAAAAAGGTCTCTTATTTGGAGGTCTTATAATATTTGTCCTTATCTACTCCGAGTCATATTATCAAATGTTATATAGCCCTCCAAGTTTTGACAGCAGAGAAGATGAATCTTGCAACCTCTTCCATTAACTTTTTCTGGTTTCTTTTAGCAGGTATCTCAAGTACTAATCCAGGGGTTTTCCCAGAAACTTGTTTAGTAATGGTGTTATTAGTCTTGCCTAGTCATTTTTATAAAAGGTACATAAGAAAAGAACATGTGATGGGGATTCTGTTAATTCTACTCCGCAATCTAATTGTTCATTATGCTCAGTTTGTTGGAACCAACCCTCTAATATGGCAGATGGAATTACTTTAAATCTAATTTTGCTAAATGCCCAGTGATATTTTGGGATAGTCATAATTTTTAAATAGTTTGCACCCACGTTTGGGTTAAATGACAAACCTAAACTAATAGAAGAGCAGGTAGTATGCGCAGTGGATAAAGAGTATTGAGTATCAGTATCAGTATCGCTAATTCTTGTGCGAAGATTGACTTTGCTGTGGACAAATTAAGTGTAAGAAGGAAACTATCTGAGAGGTGTAGTCTCTGAAATTTTTCTTTAACAGCTTTGGACAATTTTGTTTCATATGTGTCTTCCTAATAAGGCTGATATAACCCATCTCTGGACCCACAAAAAGGAGTCTCAACCAATACCCTATCTCCATGCAGTACACTGTTAATGATGAACAACCAAATTCCCTACATAAGACCACTGATGGAACACAATTTGGTACTCTAAACAATTTCCTAAGAAAAGTTGATAAAACACATTCTGCTAATGAAGAAAATTCCAAAATCCACAGTGGAATGCTGAACAACAATTGAAGTAGAACCTTAGCCTGTAAAAGCAGCAGGTAAAAATGATCTTGTTGGGGGGAAAAAAAATAGTGGTGACTTTCAAGAAGGATTGGGAACTTTTAATATCCTTTCTGTGAGAAAAAGAGTATTGTAAGATTAGGGTAGGATTTAACAATTAGTATTTTTGGAAAGGAGAGCTAGCATGGTATAGTGGTTTGAATATTGGATTAAGACCATGGAGATCAAGATTTGATTCCCTGCTTGGCCTGGAAACCTACTGAGTGACACTTTGCATACCCCCAGCCCCTGAAAACCCTGTAATACATTTGTCTTAGGGTTGCCATAAGTTGGAAGGCACACAACAACAACAGTTCTTGGAAAAGTAGTACAGTCATCCCTCCACACTCACTAGGGTTAGGGGCACAGGACTCCCGTGAAAGTGAAAAAAAGTAAATAACTCTAGGCCCTCCCAAATCATATTTAACACACACGCAAAAGTATGATCACCATATTCAACCCACCATGGACTTCTTTGAGGCATCAGGGTTCCTTCATAAGGCAGAAGTGGGTGGTTGGTGGGTTTACTGTCACCTCCACTGCTGCCCCACACCATTTTTAATAGGGACTTACAAGCCTTGTTTGCAGTTTCTCAGTCTCATGAGGCTTGCAGTCCCTATTAAAAATGGCACAGGGAGGCAGTAGAGGTGACAGCAAATAATCTGTGAATAATCAAATCTGCAAAAGTGAAACCCGCAAATGTGGAGGGCTGACTGTAGTTGAAGCATTTAAATGGTATTAGTAGCTAGAAAAGTTGTTTTATATGGAATTATCAATAGTCTGTGTTAGGAAAGCTGGAGACCACCTTTCTTTTTTTAAAAAATATTTTTGCTATTTACGTTTTCTGTTCGTTGTATTCTTTCTTTTCTTTTTCTTTCTTTTCTCCACTGTCTACTATTTGTTGTAATTTGTTGCCTTTTTCTTTTGTTTGCGTGTAATTTGTGCTTTTAACAGAATTTTGTATCAAGGGAAAAAAATCCTTTGCAGCTAATAAAAAGTGCACTACATGTTAACAGTGCTTTCCCTGCATACTGTATTTCGGCATTCTGATCACAAGTTTCTGATTTCAGTGGCCAAATGGAAAGAAAGACAGTGTGCCTGTGCCTTTAACAGCTGTGTAGAAGATAGGATTTCTATAATTATTGTAGAAGACTGCAGCTTCTATACTCCAAAATTCAGTCTTCTACACAACTGTTAAAGGGGCATAAGCTCAGTCCTCTTATCTGTTTGTCCACTCAGGTCAGAAACCATGTGATCAGAATGCTGAAATGCAGGAGAAAGTACCCAACAGTGTGGGGAAAGTATATGACAAATACGCAGCAAATGGTGGTTATGTCTCAGCAGCCAAGATGGATTGCTTACTCATGTTGAGTTATAAGGCCTTTGTTTCAAGTTTTATGTCTGCTTCCTTCAAGAACCTGGATATTTTTTGTGGAAAATTTACTATTTGTTACACATAGCACATACACACTTTCTCCTCTGCTTCGCCTCATCTCATGTTATTCAGAGAGTTATGTTCTGTTTCAGGTTCCAAAGATTCACTGGGAGCTTTCAACAAGGCGTGTTCTCTTCATGGAGTTCATGGAAGGTGGGCAAGTGAATGACAAGGCCTACATGGAGAGAAACTGCATCAATGTCAATGAGGTAACATTCTGGCCATGACAACAGCCATAATGCATAAAAACAGCAACATCTCTAAGTGTTTGAAAATAAGTAGTATTTATTACAAAAATTGGTAGAAAATGAATAATTTAGGCATAAAGAAAGGTGTGTGAATACAGACAGATTCTCTACAGATATCACTAGTCTTCAGTCCATTGTGCCATCACTCATTCTAGTTCTCCATGAGGACCTGGGTGCCTTCTTGCCATCTGAAGTGTCTCTGTTGTTATGCAGTTGCACAGAGCAAGTGATCTAAATGATTGTTGGAGTTGACCTCTCTTATATGAGTGGATGTTATGAGTAATGTCTGTAATGGAACTGTACCAGCTGAAGGATGCTTGAGGAATCTTTGGCTTCGGGGCCAGATATAGCCCACAAGGATCCTTCACCCAGCTGGCCAGCTTCTCCCCAGGTATCACTTGTCTTCCGTAGGTGCAGAAAAGCTGTCATAACATTTCAGGACTGTGCAGTGACAAAGGGAATTGTGAGTGTTTTCTGACTTGCTCAGGTGAATATTATTTTTATCTAGTGCTACTTCATTTTCAACCCAAGAATATCCAATATACAAAAATAAACCCTAAAATCACAACTATTAGAACAACAAATAAAACAGAACAGAAATAGTGGCAGAATGCATCAAATGTTAGTGAAAATGGTACTGTCTTCAGCTTGCAGGGAAAAGTATGCAGGGAAAGAGCAAGTTAAGCAGAAGGTTCTGAAGGGGGTGGGTACCACACTTTGGAGGGACCTGCTTCGCATTCTTGGAAACTTTATCAGAGTAAAACACAAACCAACTAAGAGATTTACCCTTGAAGATTTAGTAAAATAGGGCAACACATATGAATAACAATGCATTTCACAGTGCAAATTTATATGACTGTTATGTGCATAGAGTGTATCATTTTCTGACATGCTCTTCATTCTTATGATTTGTATATGTCCTTAACATTCTGCAAAATATGAATAATGGGTTAGGACACCTATTAAGGACTTTGCATTTCAGGGAACCTTGTTTCTTATGGGGCAACTGTGAGGTGTAAGAAAATGTTGCTTTTCAAAGACGCAAGATTATTGTTGTAATGGTTATCAACAACATTGCAAAATTCAGGTTGTCATCTATGCTTCCTTGTCCATATTCCAGCACAGTTTATTGTGTTCTAGGACTAATCTGTTGCTCAATGACTTTTGAGGGCATTTTCGCTAAAAGGATGCAAAAATGTTCACTTTTCAAACTAAGAGCCATGCTGATGTAGAAACTGTGGCCTTGTTCTCAATTGACATCATTTTCTCCAAGTAATCGCATCAAATAGCCAATCTCATTGGTCATATTTTGTCATTATGTCATAAAGTGATTGGCTGGGATTGCCCACGTAACTATACCCATTCAAGAAGAAGTCAAGAAAAAAATGGAGCTGAAGCAGTAGTAGAGGAGAGAAAAAGAGAAAGCAAACAGGAAATAAAAAGATTAGCAGTTCTGTGATTAGTATTGCGAAGGTGTTGTAAACCATTCTGGCACTCCCCCAAAGCACTGTTGCATTGCTTTTGGCTGTTCAAATGATGTGAGCATTGACCACAACTCAGCTTATAGTTTTGTGTATCAGTGCAAAGGCACAGCTTCCTCTGTCTGTTCTTCATCCTCTCTCTCTGAATTCAAGTTGTACATTTTGAAATGTCACAAATCTAAATGTAGATACGTTTCATTGGCTGACGCCATGAGTACCTGGGACATGTAGTTGGTTCTTTAGGTAATAAAATGTAAATCAGAAGTGGAGGAAAGATCCTGGTTTTATTTTCAAGAGATTGGATAGACTCAGCCTATCAACCTTGCCCTCCGAGTCAGTGAATTTTGATTGAATCAGTGCTGCCTGCCTTCCCCTGTGCACTATTGATGGGCATCAAAATGCCACTTGCCTGACGAGCTATCAAAGAGTTCCAGCATAAAATCAATTGTACTTAATCTGTCTGTCTGTCTGCCTCTGAAGCTTAGATGCTTCCCACCGTCATCTTTTTATTTTGTGGCAGAGTTCACTCTGCCTCTGTTATAGACATTCCAAAATATATCAAGAGAGGGAGTCAAGTCATGTGTTCATTATTATCTAAGAGACTACATCTGTATTCTGTAACTTTCCACTAGAAGGAATTGCTCACATTTGTGATTAAGCACACACAAAGCACATTAATGCACTAATTGCCAGTAGCATGAAGTGATATTAAGACTCAGAATTACTGCCTCATTCCCTGCCTCTACACCATTGCTATGATATATGTATGTGTGTATCAGTCTCTAACATTCTATTATGCTTTGTTATAATCAAGAAACTGTTCAGATCTGACTACAGTGGCACACATCTGGATTACATCTCGGACTACTGTAACACATTCTTTGGAAACTATTTGGAAACTTCAGTGGGTTCAAAATGCAGCAGCCAGAATGCTAACTGGGGCCAGTTACAGGGAGCATATAACTCCATTGTTAAAACAGCTTCACTGGCTACCTATTCATTTTTAGGCACAGGTGCTGGTCATGACCTATAATGCCCTATACATCTTAGATCCTGACTATTTGAAAGACCGTATCTCCCTATACGATCCTGCCAGAGCTCTAAGATCCGCAGGGGAAGGCTTTCTCTCAGTCTGGCTACCATCTCAGGCTCAGCTGTTCAGGACATGGGAGAGGGCCTCCTCAGTGGTTGCCCCCACCCTCTGGAACTCCCTTATTCAGGAAACTAAGCTATCCCCCTCCTTGGTCTTCTTTCACCAGCTTTTAATTTATTAAGCTGTTTTTAATTTTTTTGTAGGTTTTTATAATTTTATATATTTTTAAATATTTTTAACTGTTTTCAACATTTTATTAATGTTTTTAACTTTGGAAGCTGCCTTCAGTCCCGCTCTGGGAGAAAGGCAGCATATAAAGATAAATAGATAGATAGACTGACTATGCAAACAGAGGTGTGGGATTACACAGATAAAAGCAGTCTTAAGTCTCAGTATCTGGAGAGCCAGCACTTTGTAGCATTTTGAATTTTAGACCAGCAGTCCAGTGTTTGAATCCCTGCTTAGCCAAGGAAACGTACTGAATGACCTTCAACGTATCACTTTCTCTCAGCAAGCCTAAAGCAATAGAAATCTCCTTGGAATAAATCTTTCCAAAAAGAGCCTCGAATAGGGTTGCCATAGCATGGGGTTGACATGAAGGCCCACAACAACAACAACATCTGGAGGCCACCAGTGACAGGGAGCTTGTTTATCTCCAACCTTAATATTGTCCCAATATGCAGGGTGTAAGAAAGCTTCCCCATATAAATAAATTCTGGTTATTCATGTGGAAGCACTGTTAAAATGATGACAGAATTGCATTCTTACCCCATGGGAGGGTTCATTATTTTGCCCCATATCCTTCAGAGATCAGTGTTGTTTACAAGCCATCCCTCCATGCACACTTTGCACATCACAGTGATGGACATTTTGTTAGTATGCTCAATAATCTAATGGCAGCTTCCTGCGGACCTCCCACTGTGCTCCCCACAGTGTTCTGAACTTTCTGTATAACTAAATAGACCAATTGTTCTTTTGAAACATCCTTTCTAAAATAAATAATGATTGATCCTGACCATAACCCTGTAGTTAGAAGCCCAAAACCCCACTTGCATACGGCCGGAAATAATGGCAGACATGACAGCTTCCCAAGTCTTGCTTATTTTCTCTTGTTTGCTCCTTGCAGAATACCTACAGCATGTTCTAAATAATGTATTTCAGAAGTAAGTCCCCTTGATTTCACTGAAGCTTACTTTCAAATAAGCATACTTTCAATTGCAGCCTTAGGCCATTTCCACATAGCGTTGCAGTACCGCTAAGGGAACAGGATGGCTGTGGTCTTTGGGCCATGCTTCTGCATGACTTCATCATGGTCCTGCTGCCAGCTTGCCCCCACCCGTTGCAATTGCGGGATATTTGTGGGTTCAACCTTTGCGATATTCGTGGGTTCAACCTTTGCAAATTTGATTACTAGTTAGGCACACATGTGCTTCCTTCCCCCATTCTCCTCCTCTCAATCCCTCGCTCTTTGCCTGGGTGTGAAGGCAAGGGAATGGGAGGAGGGAGCCCAGAAGGGAATGGGAGGGGAGCGCAGTGGGGGGAGTTATTTGTGGTTTTTCCATTTTCACGAGCGTTCTGTGTCCTGAACTCTCATGAAAGTGGAGGGGCCACTGTATGTCCCATTGAACTTAATGGATCCTAAATGCTGGCAAGCAGGCTTGGGTTTATAATCTTTAGAAATGTAATAATTTTACATTTATTAATTATGTTCTTTGAAACTGGAAAATAGGCAAAAACAAAGCAGCTTTAGTCTCCTAGCTTCAGAAGTGTTGTTCTGAAAAATCCCTCAGACTGACTGAACTGTGTTGTAATGGTTAGAGTTTTGGACTGGGAATTGGGAGAAAAGAAATTGGGCAGTTAGGAAAAAGAAGTGGGTAAGGAATGGGAAGAAAAGAAGTTTGAAGAAGTGGGAGAAGAAAGAACAGGGATCAGAAGGACGGAAGTCAAATATTTGAACATGTAGAAAGGTCTGTGTTCCATTTTTATGTTTTCTGTTAGGGTTGATTTTATTTCTTATCCTTACCACTAGAGGAAATGGGGCGAGGAAGAGAAGAGCCTCGTTTTATCTTTAATAAGCACAGGTCCTGCTCATTCCCATATGTACATACACACACAATAGAGATGGAAAGCATGTTCAAAAAATTCTCAAAAAAGTGGGTGGATTTCTTAAATGCTGGGAAACCCTGATGAGAAGAAGCCTAAATAGAATAATCTTTGCAGCTTAAGAATTTCCATGAAAAATGCATGTGGAGTGTTGGGTGTGTGTGTGTGCAGAAGACAAGCTTCCTGCAAAGGAAATAGCATTTTCATGCAGAGACAGCAACATTTCTCCACAGAAAAATAGCATTTTCTACACAGATGTGTTATTTTTTCTGAAAACACACACACACACACACACACACACACACACATTCTTTTTGCTCAGAATAAGTCCAGAATCGGAAAGTCTTCAAAAACTAAAGAATTTTCTCACATTGAAGAGTAAAATGGTAAAATGATTTTTCTTTGCCCACAAGAATGAAATTTGCGAAGCTTTACATCCCTTAAAAAACACACCTATACCAGTCATTGAAAAAAATTCACCTGGCAGAAAAATCCTCTACTCAACAATCTCCCTAGCTTCTGCAACCACCACTGCTGCCATGCGTTCTCAGGATGACATAAAGAACCATAATACAAATACACCCGCTCATACACCCCCCCCCCACACACACACACTTTTCAATATGTATTTAGCAAACTGTGGCTGAAGGCAATCAAAATACCCTCTAGTCCAGCAGCAACTGCTGCAGTCACCAGGCTGCCCTAACCTGCAGTCCTTTGCACTTCTCATTCCAAACAGTGGGGTGTGCATCCTTCAGCCCTGACTAGCTGAGTTGTGAAACAGTACTCCATCCCTGACACCACACTGCAAGAGAATTGTGTGATTTGTGTTTGTGTTGATTTGTGCTGCCTGCTGTTTTCCCCTGCTTTTTCTGCAGATGCTTTGCTAGTTCTGCCCGGCCCCATGAGCCCCATGTCTCCCCTTTCTCTGTTATCCTGCCTTTTTGGTGCTTTTGCAACTCACTCTCTTCTCTATTCCCAGTTGAGAAGGGAGGGGAAGGAAGAGGAGGGGCATGTACCTTCCTAGGCTTTCCAATAAGCCAGCATGTTGTTACCCAAAATTTTATTGTAATTATGGCTGTACCTTTTGACCCATATCCTGGCTCCTGAAAGGGCTCAATCCTTGGTTTTCCTCCTTTAACGAAAGCTTAGAATCTGGGCCAACTAATGGTGAAAATAGGTTCCACGAGGAATGCCTACATTTAAGGTATGATGGGGTTAATTGGGCAATATGGCAACCCTAGGCTAGATGGATCATTGACCTGACTTAGTATTATGACATTCTTGGCTTCACTACTTTCATTAGAGGTCTAGGTAGTCTTGGTGGCTTTTACCACTTAGCCTGGTATGCAAGCTACTGCCTTTTCTGAACACATTGACCTAGTAACCTCCCATCTGGATTGCTGTAATCTGTTGTATATATGGCTGCCTTTGAAGATGGTTCAAAAGCTATAGATTATGCAGAAATGTGGGCAGTCTTGGCATGAGCTAGGACCTGGCATTTTAAACATATTGTGATAATCCTTTCCTATTGGATTTTTTTTGTGTTGTTGTTTCTGGACCTACTGACCTACGATTTGTTTCTGGACTCATTTTAAAGTCTGGTTTTGACCCTCCGGCCTGAATATCCTGGAATCGCAGTGTCCCCAAAGAAGGCCTCTTCCTATATGAACTTACCCATGCCTTAAGATCATCTTCAGACAACCTTCTCAAACTTCTCAATCATTCTTCAGTCTGAAAGGTGGTCTCAAGTGTGCAAGAGAGCCTTTTCACACATTCCCTCTCATTTTTGGAATGCCTTCTCGAGACAGGTTGATGTGATGCTCATTTTAATGTCCTTTCAGTGCAAAGCTGAAATAGCTTTACTTCCATAGAACTTTTTAACATAATGTTGAAATAATTTTATTACAGTTGTTGTTGATGATGATTTTTTAAAAATCTTTTGTGAGATGGTCGTGGCTGTTTTGTAAGACTAATTGACATTTACTGGTGCTGGCATTTGTTTTATCCTTTTACATTGGATTTGGATTTTGCTGTATTTTTATTGTTTTAATTTTATTTGATCTTGTGTACTGCATGGAGAATTCTATTTTGTAAAGCAGCTAGCATATAACAAACACATGAATAAATATAAGGCAGTTTCATATGCTCTCAAGGATTTCAGGCTCTGTTTGTTGATCCTTCCTTCCTTCCTTCCTTCCTTCCTTCCTTCCTTGTAGCCATGCTTTCTCATACGGTGGCATTAAACAGTTTTATATCAAGTGAGACTATTGGTCCCTGTATCTGGGCAGTATTGTTTACTTTGCTTGGCCAGAGATCTCCCTGCCTGCTCTTTTTTTCTATTAAAGGTGTTAGAGAGCAAATATGGACCCAACTCCTATGTCCTAGCAGTGAACCACCGTCTCTTTGTGGACTCTTGTCTCTGACCATGCTATGTGATTTTCCCTGCAATAAGCTTTGATATATTTAGCTGGGATGAGTAGAAAGGAATCTGTGCTAAGCAGGCTTTCTTTTGTAGAGCAATGCAGGCTTGAATAGCAGGCCGAGCCTTTCTCTTCTAAATGGAAAGGATCCCTGAGGTGAAAGCTCCCTTCAAACCAGGTTACTGACATTTACTTAATGCCGTCTGTAGCGGGATTATCATTAAAGCTGCCCAAAAGCACATTAATCTCTTTGGATCCGTCCAAACGCTGGACTGTAATGGCATTTAATCAGAGAAGCCTTTGATTTCTAAAGACAAGTGCAAACACTGAAATATCTGCCTGTGGAACAGTTACTTATTCATGTGCAAGGGCAGCCTGCAATGAGAGCATTGCTGGGGGACTAGCAAAAAGGAAAGGAGAAATAGGAGAGACCGATTTGTCGGTGTAAAGAGCCTCCACCAGTTGATTACCCTCCAAATGGAGCTGGGTTGGCTAGGAATAATGGAAATTGTGGTCAAAACGTCTGGAGGGTGCCAAGTTGCATCTCCAGAACTGCACACAAACAGAATGGATTATACCAAAAATGTTCCAGCACCTATATTAATATACAGGTTTTTTGCTCTTCCCACCAGTTCTCCAGATGTCTATGATACCTGGAAGATGCCAGGTTGGGAAAGGCTGCTGTAAACAGAGAAGAGAGCAAGGATACATGTTTAAGAATGAGATATTTTGGCAAAATGATTCTCCCTGGATCAAGGGATCAGAAGTTGTAGAATGCAGTACAAGAACATTGTAGTATCTTTGCATCTGTTAAAATCAGGGGAGTAACAGCCATTTTTTTCCCACTCTTTTCTGGACAGGTGAACAGAGGGATATTTTTATGTATATCCTGGTCAATCAGGACACCTTACAGAGCTGAAACAACCTGATTGCAAAAGCTTTGCAGTTATGGGGCTCATGGACTCAGTCATAGTTGTACTACCACTTACAAACTATCAAGTATCAAAAGGGAAGTGGAACATAAGATGAATTGCCCCCAGGTGCTCAAGAAGCTTTATAGGGAATTATTGGCCATGGAGGTAGGGTTTGCAAAGGTATTGTGTGGGGAGATCATGGGAGCAACACAAAATAGTTTTAGGAGATGCAATTTGCCCAACTCTGGTCTAGATCACTGGGTGGTTTGCAGTAGATTCCAAAGGATTTCTGATCCCAAATACATAATGGAAGCAGAAATAAAAGGAATCTCTTCCACAAACCATAATTCTGATGACTTATGGTGATGTATAAGCCAAAGTAATCTACCAGTATTGATTGTTACTTATTTATGCCATAACCATTCCCTGTTCTTCATGATCATTGATCATGAAGGCCACAGACAGATTTTGTTGAGGCCCTTGATTTTCTTAGATAACTTGTATTATTGACTCATATAATTGGAAGGAATCACGTAGGCTAATCCAACCCACAGCCATGCAGTAATACCTAACTAAAGCTGTGGCCAGATACAACCTGTGCATAAAGACCTCCAAAGAAGGTGAGTCCACCACCCCAATGTGCCATATTTGCTGGTGTATAAGACGCACTCTATATTCAAGTTTTGGGGGAATTTTTGTTGGTACATTTCTAATCTACTGTTTTTCACATCTAGGCATTCCCATGCTGCCTCCTCACTGGCCAATGAACTCCTTTGGGCAGCGTGGCTTAAAGCTCAGCTTAAAGCAGGAAAGGCCCCTTGTGGGCACATTCTGAGGTGGTAGCAACAGCAGTGGCCACCAAGCTGTTGGAAACTAGGGGAAAGATTGAGTGAGGAAGGTGGGAAGGAGGGAGAGAGAGAGGGAAGGCAGAGCTAGGTTGATCCTAGGGAAGGGTGGGGCTGTTGTCTGCCATGGAGAGCAGCAGCAGCAGCAGCCAGGGAATGCCTAGACATGAAATTTGCAGGTGTATAAGATGCATCCATTTTCAAACAGTATTTTTTTGGGGGGGGGGAAGGTACATTTTATATGCTGGTAAATACATTAGTTTATGCCACTGTAAAACATGAGGAAGTTCTTTGTAATTTTTAAGTGGAATCGCTTTTCTTGTAATTTTAATCTGGAGCAGCAGAAGATAAGCTATCTCCATCTTCTGTGTGACATCCTCTCAGATATTTAAAGATGGCTGTCATATCACTTCTAAGTCTTCTCTTCAACCTAAACATAGCCAGCTCTCTTAGCCATTTGTCATGGGGTTTTTGTTTCCATACCTTATATCATCTTGGTTGCCTTCCTCTGGTGGTATCATTTATCACAGAAGCTGGAAAATTGCAGGCTGCTTTTTAATTAATTTTGTTAACAATTTTAACTGAGGAAAGTTTTATGTGCAATAAAATTGTGTGGATGCAAATATATACTGTTGAAAGGAAGAACACTTTGGATTATCCTTGATGGAAAGATTGTAAGCTCACTCTGTCCTGGAACTTCAAATAAATTTTGAGGCTCAGAATTTTTCAGTTTGAAGTGTATGACTTTTGCTCCTGGCTCTGATTGGTGGATCTTATGTTTTCGAAAGGGAAGAACTGTTAACCAATGCAATAGAATTACTTTACTTCCATTTTCTGTATTAAAAAAAAATTAAACCAGTACATAAAGTGCCTCCCTGCCAACAAAATGTAATGCAATTTTAAGGGCATTTTCCAAGGAGTTATATGGGAAGGGTATATTTTTGTTAGCTACATTGTTTTCCTCTCCCCTTTGTCCTTTTCTTTGCTGTTCTTGCCTAAGTTTTTCACTTCAAGGTGGGTTTTGGCAGTCTTGAGGGCTACAAAGAAAGGGAGGGAGGGAGGAGCAGGAAGCGGAAATCCGTGGTCACCGGTTTACATCCATGTGTGTGAAGGAAACAACAGAGTAAGAAATGAGGGATAGATGAAAGATGGTGAGAGGAATTTTGAGAGATTGAGGAAGAAAAAGAGAGCGGATGTAGATGAAAGGAACTGAGAGAGAAAGAGAGAGACCATAGTGGAAGAAGATAAAGAGAAACCCACAGTGAAAGAGGGACAGAAGAAAGACATGCTGCATACTGACAGTCTAAGAGGAAAGCAAGTGTCTATGAACACCTTAGTAGACAACAGAAGAAGAGATGGAAGACACAGGATACCAGAGATGGATACTGATAAAGACACAGATACTGCCTAAAATATGGGAGAAGAATACTTTCAAAAAGGTGAGGTTCATAAGAGGGCACATGGGGAGAAATGGAGGATGGAGGAGAGAGTTCAAAGATGGCTTGAACAAAAAGGAAGAGACTTAATAAAGTCACGGATTATTTTATAGGTAATATTTTAGCAAGTGTATATTCAGACAGAAGTGGAGAATGAAGTTTCAATTTGTTTTTAAATTTGCGGTTAGATAAGATATGGAACTACTTTGACTATTATTAAATTAAATTACTGTTTTTCAATAGGGATTAAGGGGGATTTCAGTGCACTGTTGATTATTCCAAATAGTTGTCATCACTGTTATGTGCTTGCAAGCTGACTCCTTCTTATGGCAATCCTATCAGGGTTTTCTTGGCAAAATTTATTTAGAGAAGGTTTGCAGCCAATTCTGTATTTAAAAATTAATTATTAAATTAAGTAGGATTAAAAATTCTGTCGACCCAGTTAGGAAATCATACATGCATGTGAGTATGTGTTTAATTATTAATTTCAACATCAGATGTTTTTAAAATTGCATGTGGATATAAGAATTTTTGTTTACTTTAGTCCATGGCTAGATGATTGTGATTGTTTATGGTTTTTAAAATTAAATAGATTTACACAGGAATCTCAAATGGTTTATCTATCTGATTGCAGGTGTTGCTGCTTCTCTGAGAGCTGCTATTGCAGCTGCTGAGTTTCTTCCAAACATCAATCAGGAGGTGGATGATTGACCACCACTCATTCTTTAGATGAATAATGTGGTACCTTGGTGCAGATCTGATACTGTGGTAAGTCTTATAACCAGCAAGAAAAAAGATTTTCTGGTGAAGTGCAGCTCTTGTTGCCACTCAATACATAAAGTCATTTAAACTCTTGAGCCAGTGTGGAGCAACAGTTTAAGATAAGCTTTGCTCAGAATGGCAGTTTCCTGCAACTTGCTTTTAGTTTTTTATATAACAAAGAACATGATAGGTGTTTTGAACCTATTGTGAATGCGAGATGCTTTTCTTTCCAATATTGTTTTAGGATTTCTTTCTTTTCTCTTTCAGAGAGTACATCCAAAGTAATGGAAGTAAATCCTGAAGTTCATTGGAAAGGACAATGAAGAGAAGAACATACTGAGTCCATCACAGTATCATTGCTGAACTGTTCTGTTTCTCCAAAATGTTTCTTCCTAAGAATAAAAGAGTTGTTCCTATAGTTTTTTTGTTGTGGATTATTGATGAGGGATAGGGTGAGTCTGACTTTTAGATTGTATTTATAGATAAACATTTCTGTGTCCTTCATTCTTCCTCTGTGTATTTGTTTCTACTTTCTCTCACTCACTTTCAGGGTGGTGAGAAATAGGATTCTCTGTCTCACAAGATGGAGATGTTTCTTTTCCAAGCTCAAAAAGACAGTAAGATGGGGAAGCAAAAGGCACAAAAACATGAATGGGATTTTTCATCCTAATTCTGGTAATCTTTTAATTTTTTTGCTCAGCGATGGAATATCAGTTTAAACACCAGGTTAGAATTAATGTAATTAAAATTCATAATAAAGTTGTATTTTTTCTCTAACTAAAGAATCCAAAGTACATCCTACAAGTCTGAAGTCTTCCCTCTTGTGATTTAGTTATCTAAATTTCTCATGTGTCCTTTGCATAAACCTATTTCTCCCAAATGCTAAATTAACAGCAACTTTAGTTATTTTGATTATGTATCTGCTCTCAAGCATTTCAGATAAAGTATGTTGTACCACAAAGATGCAAAATGTCCACCATTACTGATTAGCATAGCTCTGACACCTACTTGTTAGATTGGATTTGCATGTCAGAACCTGTAATTTTTCATTGCCATCAGTTAGCTGCAGCAAATGTAGAAATGCTACTGTATGTTTTGTGGTTGGGTAGAGAATGTTCATGGTAAGCAAAAATAATCATTCTAGGAGTAACAGTAGGAAAGAATTATCACAGATATATGTGATCTATATTTGCAGCTCTTCCCTTTGCTTCTTACACAATGATAGTAAAATGTGCATTTCACACATTTCAAAGCAGAATTTCTAAATGTCCTGTTTGTCCTCGCTGTGAATAAACTGTCAACAGTCTATTGCCGTCCTTTAAAATGTCTTTCCTAAATGCTCAGGGCCTGCCTCCAAACATAAATGAACTTGCTTAGGAAATAACTGGTAAGATTCTACCCATTAAGAATTGGAGGCACTGTTAAGAGTTTACCGTAGGCTTTAAAGGAAATCAAATCACAGACTGAGGACATTTGTCTGCCACTTTCCCGTTATTGTTGTCGTGTGCCTTCAGATTGTTTTGGATTTATGGTGGCCCCAAGATGAACCAAGGCTTTCTTGGCCAGATTTATTCAGAGAGGGGTTGCCATTACCTTTCTCTGAGGCTGAGAGATTGTAATTGCCCAAAGTCACCCAGTGGATTTCCATGGCTGAGCAGGGATTTGAATTCTGATCTCCGAAAGTCCTAGTCCAATACTCAGACTGTTAAATCATACTGGCAAATTCTGCTACTCTCTTTATCATAACATAAATATTCTTCTTTGCCACGTGCCATCACAAGCATTATGATCAGCTGGGCTGAAATGTTACTAGGGAGCCCCTGTTTTGATATTCCAGGAAATGTGCTAGTGCTCTTTTTATGTGGAGTTATTTTCTGTGGGGTTGCATCTGTAACTTATACAGTCTGTGGTAGTATAGCTGACTGTTCTCATCTCAGGATTCTTCTACTCCATTTGGCTGAATGTGTAGACCAAGCCAAAAAACCTTGCTCCTGCAGTGGGTTTGGAAAATGATTTTTCCCAGGCACTAGTGATGAACCAGCTCTGTTGTTTATTGCTTAGTTGCAAACATTAACTCTTTATCTGAGCCCAGAACTTTGCAAATGTGTTTCCTAGAGAGCAAATCCTCCACGTTTTCTGCTTTGTGTGTGGTTTCATGCTCCCATTAACAAAGGAGACTGCAGAAGTTGTGATGTCTGGGCGACTGCATGTCATGCTGACTTTACTCATTTCACATGAAATGTGACTGGGAACTACAGTGGCAGGATTAAAGAAAGACACATTCACTAATCCAATTAACCTTCGATTAAGGTTCTAAAATCAATGCTATTCTTTTGGCCTGCGGAGGTAATATTGAGCCCTGAAAAATGAGCAACATCACGACCTTTACTTTTAATGAGATCAATAGAAGTTAGTGTCGTTGTCTCTTAAAATAATTGGCAAATATTATGCTCAAATTATGGCCAACAGCTAGTATCTGAATTGCGAGAGACAAGAATAAACAGAGGAAAGTTACAAAAGGATCCTACTAAGTGTTCACTGTAAGATTTTTCCAGTGGTCAAAGTCACTGAAGTGCAGGTTCTGTATCACAGAGGAGGGCAACATGCAGCACCTCCAAGTGACAACTTAACTTTGCTGTTTACATTATCTTGATAAAACTTAAGGGGAAAAAATGAAGTTGAAATAGTTAGGCAATTTCTTTTTTAACTGCCAAAGTTAACAGGTCTGGCCACCATTCTGCCACACATGGCAATCAAAAGATCTTCCCTTTTTAAGAAGACATATGTTTAAAATACTTACGAAGTGTTTATATTTTGAAAAATGCAGACATAACGCCAACATATTTTTTTAAAGGAATGTACAGTTTGATGTGGATCCAGGAAGGAACAAACTTAGTGTTGGGAAAATGAGAACCTAAGTGAAATAAATTTTGACATACTTCATACATACCTGACATCCTTTGAAATACATCAGTTTGCTTTACCTTTGTATTGACTACAACTACTGGGCAGTAGCAGTAGTCAGAGGTGACATGGGCGAGGATGTCTCAAAGACAGTGGCAGTAGCATCACAGAATGTCTTTTACCATGAAAACCCTATCATGAGACAATACAAAGTGTAACAAGAGATAGTGCCAGAAGATGGCACTCCCAGGCTAGAAGGCACTTAATAAGCTACGAATAGTGCTGTGGCTAATGATGCAATGGGACTCAAGCCAAAGGGACATTCAGCTGTTGATGTGCTTGGAGGTGAAAGGAAAATCTGAAGCTATACAACAGCTACTGTAGGAATATGGAATGTGAGAAGCATGGATCAGGCAAAGCTGAGTGATCTAAAGTGAACAGGAATGGGACATTTTGAATCAGATAATTACATAGTGTTTTACTCAGGAAAAGAAAATTTAAGAACAAATGAGGTGGCCTTAATAATGAGGAGAGATGTAGCAAAAGCAGTCAAAAGATATAATACAGAGTCTGACCAAATAACTGCAATAAAACTTCATGGAAGACCCATCCATATAACCATAATCCAAGTTTATGCTCCAATTGCAGAGGCAGAGGAAGAAGAAATTGAGAGATTCTATGCTGGAGTCTAGGAGGAAATTGATCACACATCAAAAACAGGACATTTTGTTAATCGTATGCAACTGGAATGCAAAAGTAGGAAACAGAGCAGTGCAATGTGAACTCATCTGGCTACATTTGCTAGCATCCTATCGTTCTGCACTAGTTGAACTTTTTGAAGTTCTATTCAAGGGCAGCCTCATATATGAAAGCCTTTGCTATTTCTGTGCATCTTCAAGTTGTTCCTGACTTATGGTGCCCCTAAAGTGAACCTACCATGGTGGCTTCATTGCAAGAATTTTTTTACCGGAATTTTTCATTACTTTCCTCTGAGGCTGAGAGAGTGTGACTTGCCCAAGATCCCCCAGTAGGTTTCTATGGCAGAGTAGAGATTTAAACCCTATATTTTTAGAGTCCTAGTCCAAAACTCAAAGCACTACACCATGCTGGCTCTGATGAATGCCTTGTCAGATTGCAACTACCATCAGCCCTAGGAAGATTTGCCATATCTACAGGGCCTACTTTTTCTTAATTTTCTTTCTGCTAATTTCCGCTCTTGCCAAATATCTTCCACTAAGTCCTTTCCTTAGCAATTATGTGCTCAGTGCCTGTCTCTTCTTCATTTTTTCCGTCTCTCATTTTATTTTTTATGTTGCTGCTTGTTCTTTTTCGTCTTTTTTTGGAAGTCTATCTATGTTTTACAATCCTAAGGACATAAAAATTGGCACAATGCCAGACTCGTGTGCCATCTAGTTCAGCATTCTGTTTCTTCTCAGTGGTCAGCCAGTTGTCATGATATCCTCCCCCTATTGTCTCTAGCATCTGACAGTCAGTGGGTATAATGTCTTTGCAGTAGGAGATTGCATTGCTATAATATTTTATATGAACAGCTGTAAGACCTAATCAGGGTTTTGTCAGGCAGGAGACATTCTGATTTTAGGTTTGTTTTCTCCCTCTGTTTTTCATGTTCATGGGATGAGTGCTGGTCCTTGTTCAATTAGCAGGTTCAGGAGAGGTTTGACTGTGAGGTGCAGTTGTGGACATAAATGAATTCCTTCCAGACAGCTAGGCACATTTGTACTTTTAGGAGCTCTAGAACTTATCCTTTTGAATTGTCTCATCATGGGGTTTTCATGGTAAAAGACATTAAAAAAGGATTTACAGTGCTTCCTACACAATACTAACAAGTGTTACCTATGGTGTCGCTGCTGTTGTCTCTGAGAGATCCTCTGCCAGTGTTATCCTCCAGTACTGCTGCTAAAAAGACAAATAAATGGTTCCTAGATCAAAACAAACCTCAACTCTCCCTAGAAGCCAAGATGACTAAACTAAGATTGTCATCCTGAGCGGGGCAGTTGATGACCAAGGCCGTTTGAGATCTCTCATTTCATAGGGTCTCCATAAACCAAAATCAACTTGACAGTATGTAACAACAAGTAATCTTGGCAACTGTACTTCTCTGTATAGGATGGTAGACTTTGTTAGCAGATGATTCTCAGCACCTTACCACATTACACTTCCCAGGGTTGTTTGGAGAAAACCCATGCCTGTTAATGAGGATATATAAAAAGTGTAACTTTGTACAGGAGGTTAGACCCACTGGGGCTGTAAGAAGAAATAACAAAAACTGGCTTCTCCTATTTATTTTTCAGCCAATGTATTTTTTATTTTTCAGCACCCCCAACTTCTACTTTGATCACAGTATACATGAAATTCAAGCTTTCTGCTTAGTCTTGATTGGCCGATTGGTCCAGAAAATTAAATGTTGCAGCTGCTGTTCCCTAATTAAATGAGCATTCATCTTGTCATTAATACAGTGTAATATTTTGACATTTATCTTCTTTTGAAAAAAGCCCATTGGATTCTGTTCATGCTTGAAGGCAAACTCAAAAGAGGCAAATGCAGCCAGAATAAAGTTTTGAGTGATATTTCACTGGAAATTGTTATTCTCCAATCTCTGGCAGGCACAGATTCACAATTCATCTCAGGTTCATTAATACTTTAGCCCTTGGCTCTCAGGCAGATTCACAATTACAAGTGCAGTGCTGTGAAACTATGTGTCTGAACAAGCATACTCAGAGTCAGCCATTCCCCACCTGTTGGTCTTTTGATGTGTTAGACTGCTGTCCTCATCATCCCCAGCCAGGAAGGTCAAATGCCTGTGTTGGGTAAGGATGATAAGATGTATAGTCCAACACATCTGGAGGCAGATTGGTTGGGAAGAGCTGCTCAGATATACTGGCATACAAAAAGTCTGATTTCTCTCATTTCTTATGTTCTCTCTTCCACAGTCCCTTTCATAGTCTCTCACAGACAGACACATACTTTCTTTCCTCACCTTGAGCAGGGAAATTCACAGGGAGAACTGGGCAGCGTGCACAGTCTCGGTGATATATATGCCACCTCTCCACATACTGGGCACAGATAGTGCCTCTTATTATCATTGCTTTGTGATTAATGTTGATGAACACATTTAAATTTCTTCTAGTGCTCTGGCTGCCGGCTGGCCCTGATGTGCTCAGAATCCAAGCAAGCTGGCTGTTTTTCAGAATGCTGTAAGGTTGTGTGCTTGTGTAAATATATATTTGGGTGTCTCTTTGTTTCATGCTATTTCCTTTGCATCTAAGTGATGCATCTTACAGGGAAAAGCCTACTCCCTGCCCTAGTTCACAGGAGCCCAGAAGATAGTGGTTTACCCAGAAGATAGAAGTTTACACAGGGGTGCCTGTCACTACATTAGGATTCATTCCCTTCAGTCTTTGAGTCTCTTACTTCCTTCTTCTGAATTTTTACCTCCTTGTTGGTTCTGGCATTCCAAGAAGCAGTGTAAAAAGATCTTGGTCACCAGAAATTTCAGCCCAAGGGATTTGTTATTCAAATTGTACCAGCTTTTCTTGCCACTTATTCACACATGCATACTTAGAAAAGCGTCTTGGACTTTTTTTTTAAATATTTTTTCCCTAATTGGCAAGCAGGGGAAGATAACATGAAACATAAAGAACAAATCACACAGGTCTGTCTCATAGCTTTACAATTATCCCTGTTCAGCTGAGTGTACCTTTCTCTGCCTTGCCCAACTGACATTCCTGAGATGAAGAGATCAATTCCAATTTATTTAAAAATATTGTCGAAGAGAGACCTCTGTGGGACAGGATTTTGTGTAAAACATTGAAGTTAATTTTTTGCAATTTTATTGGTTTCCTCTGGGATTTCTCCAGCTTTGTTCTGTTCTGGAACTGGGTGTAATTCCAGACATTCCCAAGACTTTGTTTAGTATTGAACACTGATGTTACTGCCATAAGATTAACTTTATTGATGGTAAAAGATGAAGCAGATGTCATATAATAGAGAAGCATTCCAACCCTTTTGCTTATGAGTCCAGAATCTCACACAGCCAGTGTAGAACTGGACCTCTAAACACCTAATTCTACCTAGACTATCTCTGACCAGCAATCTAAGAGCCCCTAAGATGGGCTGCACCCCTCCCCAGGGTGAGACCAATTGAAGATGGACTCTTAGGGGTTATACAGTACAGAAATGAACAGATTAAAACAAAAGTGTGCATGTGTGACCCCCCCCCCAGCTTTACATTCTTTGAAAGAAAGATCAGTCTAGTGAAAGCTCATGGCTCATATTGGCTTCCATGTGTGTGCTTGTTTGTAAGCATATGTTGGCTTCCAATTTCAGTATCTTTCTGGATAACAGTTGACAAGGGGAATCTTTTGATTTTCTTCTCGATCCACTCCCTGCTGCCACCAGGTTACAAGGGAGAGGTCTCTTTATTGGTAGCACCCAGATTATGGAATTACCTCCTCAGAGAGGGTTTCTTTTTTGTTCTTTTGAGGGGTTTTTTTTGGGGGGGACATTCAGTTTATCTAACGCTGTATTCATGCTTTCAGATTTTCCACTGCTGCTAGGGTTTTTTTTAACTTTGGTTTTGTCATTTTATGCCTTTTTAAAGGTTTCTCCTTTCTACTGGATGTTTTAAGTTTTATTTTGTGAATTGAACATAGAGCATTGGCCACTGAGCAGTAAAATAAATACAGTTTTAAGGTAATTGTATGTAAAATCTCTGACAGTCCTCTGGCTCATGCTGGATTTCTAATTCTGAAACCATTCATGTATGTGAAATGAGGTGTACAGTATACTGGAGAACTAGATCAAAGCTAACAAAATGAATTTCAAGGATAAATGTGAGATACCATATCTAGGCAGGAAAAACGAAATGCACAAATACAGGATGGGTGACATCTGGCTTGAAAACAGTACATGTGGAAGGATCTGGGATCTCGGGAAACCACAAGTTAAACGTGAGTGAGCAGTGTGATGCAGCAGCCAAAAAGCCAATGCAATTGTGGGCTGCATCAACAGGAGTTGAGTATCTGGATCAAGAGGAGTATTCATACCACTCATTTATGCTTTGGCCAGACCCTGTCTGAAATACTGTGTCCTGTTCTGGGCACCACAGTTCAATAAGGATATTGACAAGCTGGGCCATGTCCAGAGAGGGCAACCAAGATAATCAAAGATTTGGAAAGCAAACCTTATGAGGAATGACTTAAGGAGCTGGGTATGAGTAGCCTGGAGAACAGAAGAATGAGAGGTGACATGATAGCAATCTTCAGATATCTGAAGGATGTCATGCAGAAGATGAAGCTAGCTTGTTTTCTGCTGTTTAATAGACTACAACGTGAAACAATGGGTTCAAATTACAAGAAAGAGTTTCTACCTAAACAGTAGGAAGAACTTTTTTTTTTATTGACTTGATGGTGGAATAGATTGCTCCAGAGGGTGGAGGACTCTAATCTTTGGAGGTTTTTGAACAGAGATTGGATGGCAAAATGTTGGACTAGGTGGTTCTTGTGGTCTCTCCAGTTCTAAGATTCTAAGATTCAGTGCTTGCTTCATGGGATAATCTTTGCAAAGTACTCTTAGAATCTGCCTTCCTTCTTTAAGGTTGGGCACATGTTTTGTTTATTACTAGTATCCATGCAGAATCTTCCTTCGTTTTCTGACAGAGTTCTATAGTTTGTTGCTTATACTGTGCATGTTTAGTGATATGTCAGGGATCATTTATATTAATTGTTTTTTAATTGCCTCTTGGACAGTCTGCTGTAGAGCTGTTCGTGTCTTGCTGGAAGCTGTCAGGCAGCAGCTTCTACATTTATGTGTGCTGGTATGCATAATGTTTGTGTGTAACTATGAAGCCTTTTTCAGACTTTTTAAATTTTCAGGTGTCTTGGAGAACCCTGCATAAGAATATACCTACAGCTCAAAAAAGTTTATTTTTTCAATCACAATCTCTCACTCCTGGGGTTCCAGGAAACTCTGTTTGAGAAACCCTGGGCTATTGTGTCAGATAATGGAGGAATATATATACTCCAATGATGAACATTAGAGGCCAAGCTCAGGGGCTGTTTACTGACTCTGAGCTGGCTTTTGACTTTAATAAAGTGTTGTGATGATAAGGATATGATTGTGGAGTGAAGATGATGAAGGGGGATCACAAGCAGTGACAGAATGATTTAAATAGCTTTGTAGTGTCACTCCATCTTTGTAGACATCATCAATCAGATTAACATCCCATTGAGCAAGGAGGTGTGGAGGGTGACACAGTAAGAGCAAAGACGGCACTTGAGATTCTCATGCGTACTAGATGAAACAATAGTTTCCACTTTCACAAAAAGTGTTTAAATGATATTTTCAACAGCAGCATGATGGAATCATGTTAATTCAGAGTTAGACATGCTGAAATATTAGTAGGCTGTATGGTAAACTATATGTTATGACAACATGTGGCTACCACTGAAATGATCACACCAAAATGATTCACATAACCTTAAAGTAGACAATGAAGACATAGAAGTAATTCCAAGGTTTTTCCATACCTTGGCTCAGTCATTAATCAGAATGGAGACTGCAGTCAAGAAATCAGAAGATGACTAGGAGTTGGAAGGGCAGCTATGAAGAAACTAGACAAGATCTCCAAAATGTTAAGATATATCATTGAATACTAAAGTTTGTTGTCCATTCCACCATATTTCCAATTTCTGTGTATGGTTGTGAAAGCTGGACAGTGAAGAAAGCTGATAGGAAGAAAATCAACTCCTTTGAAATGTGGTGCTAGAGAAGAGTCCTTGGGATAGTGTGGATTGTTAAAAAGACAAATAAATGCGTCCTAAAGCAAATCAAGCCTGAACCCTCCCTAGAAGTCAAGATGACAAAACTGAGACTGTTATACTTGGACCATGAGAAGACATGAATCGCCAGAAAAGACAATAACTGCAAAGATCACATTCCAGATGGATAGACTCAACCAAGGAACCCAATGCCCTGATTCTCCAAGACCTGAGCAGGGCTGTTGATGATAGGGTGATTAGAGGTCTTTCGTTCATAGGGTTGCCATAAGTTGAAACTGACTTATGACAATTAACAACAACAAAGTAGAACTGGTATGTCTATGTACATGAAAACAAGAAGCAGTTTTCTCATTCATAGTCCCCATAAGTCATAAGCTTGACAGTAATTAACAACAACAGACCACTGAAATTAGCAGTCTTCTTTTGAGCTCCCCCACTGTCTTCTTAACGTGACAAGACTTAGGACTTTATCACACAAGTCAGGTAAATTGCAATTAGACCAGCATAATAGTGGCCCTTTCCACACGGGGTAAAAAAAACGGCTTAGGGCGACCTCATCCGGAGGTCGTCCACACCGTGGAGCGCGCTAGAGCGGTTTGAATAGTGGAGGTTCCACACCTCAAACCGCGCTAGCGCAGCCGCAAGGGGTGGCGCGTCGTGTTTTTTAAAAACCACATTTTATGTGGTTTTTACGAAACGCGAGCGCGCTAACCCGTTGCAGCGCCCCGTGTGAAGCTGCAGGGACGCGCTAGCGCGTCCCTGCAGAGCTGCCCGGGGGCGGGCTTCCGGCTGGCGCGCTGCCCTGATTGGCGGAGCGCCGCCGGAAGTCGCCGGCCGCCATTTTGGGCGCTGCTGAATGCCGCCGAAACTCACCAGCGTGTGGAGCGGCGAACGCGCGCTCCCCGCAGGGACGGAGCAACCCGTTTTCAGGTAAGATCCGTCCCTGCGTGCACTGCCCCGTTCCCCCGTCCCCCGTGTGGAAAGGGCCAATGTCTGGCTGGGATTTACCACATGACATTGTTCTTCTATTATTGCTCTCCAACTGAGAGACTGTTTGAAAAGTGCTCTTTTTATTAACACATACACAAAAATCCATTATTCCTTTTTAAAAGAAACACTTTCCAAACAGTCTCCCACTGGGAGAACAACAGAAGAGGCATGACTTCATGTGATAACTCCCAGCCAAAGATGCTATTATCCTGCTGTAATTGCAATTCACTTGCCTTGGGTGATAAACTGCTAAGTCATGTCCTAATATCACTGCTATGCATTTTCATATATCCATCATTGTTTTCAGAGGCAGACATATTTTTATTACAGTGTGTGGTGCCACCGTGATTCTCCATGTTGAAAATAGAGATCTGGAACCACTAATGTGTACCTTTAAGATCTTGACTATAAACGGGAATGGAAAATCTGGTATGGAAAAGCACCCACCTCATCATTTAATCTAAATTAACAAATTTCTTGACATCCTAGTTTTCTGCATTACATGCTATATGAATTATATCCACTCCATAATTAAAAAAAGCAATATTGCTATATCATTTATGAATAAACTGAATATACCTTATGTCTTCACTGAAATATAGCCCAAAAGTTAAACACACTTTCTTTATTTCTGCTGGCCCACTTAATGTATTTCGTTTTCCTGGAAGACTCTTCTTCTACACTGTGCATGGGAATTTCTGTGTTGAGTGAGCATTTGTTCTTCCTTTGGTACACCAATAGATCACACATGTTCCTTTCCAGAACTATTTATTTCTTGGCTCATGAGCTTCCTGACTGTAATGCTGTTGCTTGCTGTAGCCGTGTCTCATTCTGTGCCTGCTGCTTTTCTCACCTCAGATCTCTCGCAACCTGGGGAAATTATACAGTGAAATGATCTTTGTGAATGGCTTTGTGCACTGTGACCCACACCCTGGCAATGTGCTGGTGAGGAAGTGCCCAGCTACAGGCAAGACACATATTATACTTCTGGATCATGGACTCTATCAGGTAAGCAGAAGTCAAAAGGAATAGATAATGAGAATCTTGTAGCCAGTGTGGATGGCAGCCACAGGCCAAGAGATATTCCCAGGCAAGGTAGATTACCTGGTAAAATCAACTTGGCAAGGCAGAAAGCCACCAGTTCCAGAACAATAGAATCTAAGACCCTGACAGCCTGTACCAGGAAAATCCCAAATTTTACAGGACATCCTAAGACCCTAAGCTAGGGCTGGGTCACTGGGTTGGGGACCAGCAGCCAAACTTCTCCCAGACTACATGGCCCAGCCCCTGACACAAGCCCAAATACTTCAGTTTCCTGTGCGGTCCCTTTCAAAATGGTGGCAGGAAGTAACAGTTGGCACTTTCTGTCACCGTTTTAAGAGTTACTGCAGAGGAAAACATAGGTATTAGGGGATACTATGGAGTTTTGGTGTGCTTGTGGGGTGGATGGGGTTAGTTTCATGTGTCTGCATGCATTGAGGGGCTTTATATGCAGTTTTGGGGAAAAGGTTGCCCCCAAATTACACCAGTTTTTTTAAAAACACATTTGGTGGACTTCAGAAGCCAGAAAAGTCAGGGATAAAGGGCTGTGTGCACCCACAGAGCACACTTTGCTCACCCCTGCTCCGCAGCAATTAGGAGCAAATCTATGGTGAAATCATATCTGCAATACTGTGTATAGTTCTGGTCTAAAAAAAATGTTGTAGTACTAGAAATGGTACAGAAAAGGACGCCAAAATTGCCAGGTGACGGTTGCTATTGCCTCAGTCTTGCAATCTTTGGACTGTCTAGTTTAGTAAAAAAAAAAAAATGCCCAAAGGGGTATATGATGAAGGTATATAAATTTGTGCATGGTTTGAAGAACATAAACAAGGGGGATCCTGGTTCCCTCTCTTACCAAACTAGTACTTAAAGTCATCCACTGAAGCTAAGTAGTGGGATATTCAAGACAAGCAAAAGAAAGTGCTTGCAGGGAGTGCAGATATGAACTATCCTCACATCATTGCCATCATTAGTAGGTATGGCTACAGTACTGAATGACTTCAAAAGATACAGATGGCACCGTGGAGAATGGGGCCATCAGTGGCTATAAGGCAGGATGGCTATATATCACCTTCAATATCTGAGACACGACGCCTCTATATATTAGTTGCTGGGAAGTTTGAAATGCAGTTGCCCTTGTGTACTCCTGATGAGCTTGCCACAGGTTGCCCACTGTCTGAACAGAGTGTTGGACTAGATAGGCCTTTGGGCTGATGCAGCATTACTTTTCTTATATTCTTATGTCATGTTCAGTTTCTGTCATTTTTCAGACCTTAAATCCAGCTTGTTTCTACATTAGCTAGCTCTTTTTTTTCAGCCTCACTTTAGCATATGTTTTTG
Source organism: Iguana delicatissima (assembly GCA_948472985.1). Lineage (NCBI taxonomy): Eukaryota > Metazoa > Chordata > Lepidosauria > Squamata > Iguanidae > Iguana > Iguana delicatissima. Next base: position 1,105,594 of record CAOKZL010000022.1, read on the forward strand.
TGCCAATTTCTTCTAACACTGAAATGGGGAAATATCAGTTTCATTTTCTCTCACATTTGAAGTTTTTTAAAACCTCCTGATCTCTCATCCCGTGATTTGTGAATTTTGATAAATTCTTCAACAGCCATCTGAATGAAATCATCTGCACTGCTGAACTCAATAGGAACAGTTTGGTTCCCAAGACAGTAGGATGTTGTACTTTCCTGCCATATCAGTGTTAAAGATGAGGGAACTCTTGACAGTCTCATTGTCAAAAAATAAAATAAAATAAAATAAAATAAAATAAAATAAAATAAAATAAAACAGTGGCAACTGTAATTTGGCATAACATTACCAGTATTTTTGGTAATCCCAACTAGAGTTGATCCACTGAATCAGTTGTTAAATGCTAAACCAGTCCTTATGTAATTCCCACTGATTTATTGTGTCTGCTCTATTTGAGAATCCTGAAGGAGCCAGACATTAAACTCTAACCCTGGATTAATCTGTAAATTTTCATTTCTTGTACATTCACACTTTTTTAAATCTCAAATTCTTTCCATCCCAGATATGAAGAGATTTCTGGAAAAACTCTTATAAAAACTCTTACAAACTCACCCCCCCAAAAAAACAACAACCCCCAAACAAAAGCAAAAACAAAAAACAAAACCCCTGAAACAAAATTCTTACCCTTCCCTATCTTATAAGTACACATTTATGTAAAATTTTGCCATATTTTTGCATGGCAGTTTCCCCTAATATATAATTCGGGTTCCTTGGTGTGGTTATTTTCATTAATACAATATTTTAATGTATTATTCTCCCTATTTACAGCTTTTGGACAGTTTTTCTTTTCACTTGAGAACTGTATTGCAAATTTGAAGAAGTGTTAATACCAAAGCATAACTAAGTTTTAGTTCATATATTGGTTTGAGGAAGCTTTGCATTAAAATGCAAATTGAACGAAACAAAATCGTCCTTCTCCGTGGGTACTACAATACCTGGGCAGCACCAGTCTCATCAGGACTGGAGGCACTGAAGAGGACAGGAGGTGGGAAGAGAACCCTAGCATGCAGTTACAAGATGTTCTATCTGCAGGAATGGTTGACTGACTAATTAGACAAGATGAACCACAATATTGCTCAGCCAAAGTAGGGAGCAAGACTATCAAGAGTATATATTTGGGATCCACAATAAATGGCACTGTGGATGCACGGCTAGTCTAGGAATACTAGCGCTAACCAAGTGTTCATAAGTGTCCTATTGCAGTAATAGCCAATTGTTGTTTGGCTTCAAGTCGTTTCTGACTTATGGTGTCCCTAAAGTGAACAATCACTGGGTTTTCTTGGCAGAATTTGTTCAGAGGAGGTTTGCCCTTAACTTTTCTCTGAGGTGGAAAGAGTATGACTTGGCCAAGATCACCCAGTGGGTTTCCATGACCATGTGGGGATTTGAACCCTGTTTTCCCACTGTCCTAGTTCATGCCAGCCACTACACACCACTGACTCATACTAACAGCCAATTACTTCTGTGTGAATTAAAAGAATGGCCAAGTGTATCCATTTCTAATTCATATTTCCCACCTAACTTAAGTGTTATATCAAAGAATTCTCTCTCTTCAGTCCATTATGTTATTTAAGAATTGTATTGGACCTTGCCTTTTAGATTCATTTTCCTTCTTTCTTTCTTTCTTTTGTTCTTTTTCTTTCTTTCTTTTTTAAAAAATTCTCTTCTCTTCTAAGGTCCTGACAGACAATTTCCGCTTGGACTACTGCCAGCTTTGGCAAGCCCTGATCAAGGCTGATATGAAACGGGTACAAAAGTATAGCCAGCGACTGGGAGCTGGTGACCTGTACCCACTCTTTGCTTGCATGCTCACTGCCAGGTCTTGGGAATCAGTCAACAAGGGCATTGACCGGTCTCCAGTCACTGCGAAAGAGGTACATCTTTTGATAACATTATTTAGCAGAACATTATGTTGAAGAGTAAGGTTTATTTCAATTAAAGAATCCAACAATCTGCTTTACAACAAGTCAGATCATTGGCAAATCTAGCCCTGTAATGTATAAATTGACTTGAATCAGCTCTCCTGGTTCCATACTAAGAGCTTTTCCCAGTCTTGTCTTCAGAAACTGGGAAGTGAACCTTGACGCTTCTGTATGAAAAGTATATGCTCTACTGTTGTGATATGACTTCAACACAATTCTTTGCTATATTTACTAGAAAATCCTATGTGACCCTTATGTGGGAGAATCAGTGGTTTTTAATAGGAAGAGACCATAACTCACTGGTGGGGTATATTTTAAATAGAAATTCCAATTCCTTGCATCTCTAGTAAAAAGGATATGAGCTAGCAAGTGTGCGCAACATCTCTGCCTGAGACTGCAGTGTTGCTGATCAGAGTAGACTGTGTTAGACTTAATGGATGACTGGTGTGAATGTACATATGGTAGCTTCATCTGCTCAGCTATTTAGTCCTCCTGGATTTGCAAATAAATAGGCCAGCTCCTAGAGGCTGTGGTAGTGGTGTGTGATATTTCATCACAACACTTAGATGAAATTCTTGCAGAGTGAGATGGGCAGCAGCTAACAACTAACCACAGAATGTGAGTTGTCAGTTTAGCTGTACTGTCGGTCAGTAGTATTTTGTTGTGACTTCTACAGTATGCTTGACAGCTGCCTATACAAAGGCAGTTGCAGGTATCCCTAGATTAGGCTTCCCCAGCCTTACGCCTTCTGATGAGTGGGACTACAGGTGTCATCATTCTCAGCCAGGATAGGCAAAGGGCATTTCTGCTGATGATCATGGGATTTATAGTCAGATATATCTGATGGGTACCACATCAAGGGTGGCTATTTTAACATTTATGGCTTATGGAAAGAACCAGAGCCAGCACTTTCATTTATGAACCACTTTATTTCCTGTCATCCCTACCCCTCCAATCTGACTGTGTCAGGATGTGGAAATCCGGACCAACGCTGCTGCTTACCTACCTCAAATCACCCAACTTCTCAACAACGTTCCTCGTCAGATGCTGCTGCTGTTGAAGACCAACGATTTGCTGAGGGGGATAGAATCTGCATTGCAAACACGGGCTAGTGCCAGCTCCTTTCTCAACATGTCTCGCTGCTGCATACGAGCTGTTTCCAGGTGAGCTCCTCTACCCATGAGACAAGACTCCAGGCTGCTCTCTTCCCAGACCAAATGTGTGTATGTGTGTGTTTAAATGTGTAGAGAAAATGAGCCACTGACTGGTCTTCCTATTGGACCAGATGATGTGGGATCACGGCCTTGCACCTTGCTGGTTTCTTGACTTTGCACATGTGCTTTCCCCTGGTGAGGAAAGACTCCACACGGCCCTCCCTGCCAACTGCACTCCTGCAGTTGGTGTCTGAATCAGGAGGAGGCTGGTGCTCACAGGCCTTCCCCAACCAAGGAAAGCTAGCTTGAGGTGGTTCCACCATCTGAATACCTGCCCCTAGTACAGACAATGTGGGACAAAAGATGCTCCATGTTGTTACTTCCAGTCACAGGAAACACATAAAATGATGGCTACAAAAGAGGTACAGGAGAGAAAAGAATACATTTTCTGACATTGCTTTGTTAGGCCTGTGGGAGAAGTAGCATGGTTAAACCTGCTGTGAAGATATGGATGGATGAGGTGAGATCTTTTCAAGAGAGAGGATGGCAACTTTGGAGGTGGCCAATGTTTACACCCAGGCACCCTCAGCAGGCAGCACCCCATTTTCAGCTTAAAATTGCATCTGGAAGTCATATTTGGTAACAACATCTAAGCTTGTCAGAGGTTTTTTGGATATGCAGACAGGATGGGTGTTTAAAACAAATCTGCTCCTAGAGTAGTGGTTCTCAACCTGTGGATCCCCAGATGTTTTTGGACTTCAGCTCCCAGAAGCCCTGAGCATTGACCATAATGGCTGGGGCTTCTGGGAGCTGAAGTCCATGAACATCTGGGGACCCACAGGCTGAGAACCACTGTCCTAGAGGCTTACAGGACCATAACCAATCTTTTTCAGGCATTTTTTCATCTAAAAAATGAAGGCTGTGTGAGGCCTTGTGTGTCTGTGTGTGTGTGTGTGTGTGCGCGCGCGCGCACCCACACGCAAAAAGGGTGTTTTGGCTACTTTCGTCACTCTCTGCTTTAGGCCCAAATGAAAGCATCCTATAAACCAACAGGCACTGGTGATTTCTACTGTACTCAGCCCAAATGCCTGAATTGATCTATAGGAAATGCTCTTTTTTTGGCCTCTTGTCGGCAAACTTTATCCCTGTAAGATTTAATGGGTTCCTTCTTGTTTTACCTAGGTATCAGAGGAGCAGGACTAACTCACCATACAGGAAGGCACAGATATCTCTCTCAGAGTCCCTGAGCTTGTGGCAGATCAACTTGTATGAACTCTTCCTCCGTCTGAAAGGGTCCAGGCTGGGGAACTGGGTCATTGCTTTCCTGAGCTGGATGCATCATTCTTCATAGTGACACAAACTGGTGGGAGGAGCTGGGCTCAATTTCGTCCTTGTCTTTTTTGACTTTAACATTCTGTTCATATTTATTCTGCTGGAGTTTTCTGGGTTCATTTTCATGTAACACATGGTGCTGTCTTTGTTGCCTTTTGCAGGGTCACTGTCCATCTGGCACAAATGAGAAAATGCAAAACAGCAGCTAGAGCTCATGGGATCCAGAAGTCCTGTGTATCTGGACATAGTTCAGGGAGGTGGTAGCCTGGAGAAAAGACTGCAAGATACTGTTTTTCAGGTCTTTGCATGGTCTCCAAATGAAGTCCTAAAAGACTTCAAAAATTCTAACTTTTATTGTAAGTTTTTTTTAATAAAGTACAAGTAAAAAAAATCTAGTCCAGCCATAAAGTCTGATGCTGTAACAAGATTCTGCAGAAGATCAGTAAGCTTCTAATAGTACTCTACAATAGCCTTCCCATTTGTCTACAGTTCTCATAACCCTCAAACAGCACTGACAATGACCAGGGGTGATGCTAGGGCCCAGTCTTCAGGGCACTTGAGTGGGGAAGGCTGCCCTGTGCACCTGCTACAAAGTACTTCATCCCCTTTCATCTCTATTTTTTTTTTTTTTGAGAATAAATGAGCAAGAAATCAAGGGGGCAAGAATTTAGAAGCCAGGATATCTGAATAGTCAGAGCTTGGAAAAGTTACTTTTTGGCCATGCTAGCTTGGGGCTTTGAGGAGTTAAAGTAATTTTCCTAAGCTCTGTGAATGACACTGCAAGTTTTGAAAGGTTCTAAAAGCAAGGACTGGGACTGAAGATCTTGACATTCTTTTCTCACAAGTGCCACAGCTTAGCTGCAAAGTTTGGGACCTTTGGCAATGTTTTCTTTGCCTTAAATGCCCAGTGAGTTAAATGGAAGCAGAAATAACCAGTCTGCTTTGGAAATGTTCAGAGAGCAGACACACTGTTGAATGGCAACATATTATTGTCTCCGAATCATTTTCAAGTCAAGTGCTGGTTATGTATATATGTATATGCAAGAGGAAATAAAATTGAGTATCCTCTGTGGGGTGAAAAAAGAACCTTGTCTGTCTATTTTTTTTCCAGCTTTCTTTCTCCTGTAAGCAAACTGTCACTTGGTGGTGTTGACAGTGAAATCAGATCTCTTCAGCAGCTTCACAGATGTGCAGATGTAAGAGGCTGCTTTTGTGCCCAGACCACCTGGTGCTGAATCACACATGTTCTCAGAATCTATTCAATATTCTCTCATACAGGAGCAGATTTGGGGTGTGTCCACACTTTTCTCCATTGTTGACTCTTTATTTGTTCACTAGCTTGTTTTAGAGAGGATGCAGATGATGTTCCTCTGAAAAGAATTAATGAATAACAAAACACAACAAGGGCAGCATAAAGCCTAATATTGTCATGGAGCTTAGCATTCCAAATATTATAAACAGGGGACCAGCTTTGTATGGAAGAGCTCTTACTAATACAAAGTGATGAACACATGACTAAAACACCCCAGGTGCTTTAGACCATGTCCCCATGACATTCTTGCAAAGAAGCTAGTAAAATGCGGCTAGACAGGGCTGGTGGATTTGTAACTGGTTGACCGACTGAACCCAAAGGGGCCTCACCAATGGCTGCTTTTCATCCTGGAGGGAAGTGATTAGTGTGGTGCCGCAGCGTTCTGTCCTGGGCTCAGTGCTATTCAACATCTTCATCAATGACTTGGATGAAGGAGTAGAGGGTATGCTGATCAAATTTGCTAATAACACCAAATTGGATGGGGTTGCAAAATGACCTTGACAGACTGGAGAGCTAGGCCAAAGCTAGCAAGATGAATTTCAACAGAGAGAAATGTAAGGTTAGGCAGAAAAAATGGAATGCACAAATATAGGATGGGGACACGTGGCTGGATAACAGTATGTGTGAAAGGGATCTAGGAGTCTTCATAGATCAGAAGCTGGACATGAGTCAGCAGTGTGATGTGGCAGCCAAGAAAGCCAACGAAATTCTTGGTTGCATCAATAGGAGTATGGTGTCTAGATCAAGGGAGGTAATGGTACCACTCTATTCTGCATTGGTTAGACCTCATTTAGAATACTGTGTCCAGTTCTGGGCACCTCAATTCAAGAAGGATATCGACAAGCTGGAGCGTGTCCAGAGGAGGGCGACCACAATGGAGAAGGGTCTGGAAGCCATGCTGTATGAGGACCAGCTTAGGGATCTGGGTATGTTTAGTCTGAAGAAGAGAAGGTTAAGAGGGGACATGATAGCCATGTTTAAATATTTGAAGGGATGTCATGTTGAGGAGAGAGCAGGCTTGTTCTCTACCGCTCCAGAGACTAGGACAAGGAGCAATGGATTCAAGCTGCAGGAAAGGAGATTTCACCTGAACCTCAGGAAGAACTTCCTGACGGTCAGAGCTGTCCGGCAGTGGAACATGCTGCCTCGTAGTGTGGTGGAGTCTCCTTCTTTGGAGGTGTTTATGCAGAGGCTGGATGGCCATCTGTTGGAAATGCTTTGATGTGTGTTCCTGCATAGCAGGGGTTGTACTGGATAGCCCCTGTGGTCTCTTCCAGCTCTATGATTCTATGATTCTGTCATACCCAACTTGCTTGGCTGATGGTCAGGGACTCTAGGAGTAATAAGCTAGCAACATTTGGAGGGCTATAGATTTCCCAGCCCCATTCAACTATGTCCTTTTCAAGCCTATGGTCCAGATCTTATGGGGTATATCCACCAACAGAATAGCTCAACCAAACAGAGACAGAGAAGTTTCCCCTCACTACTTCATTCCCTGGTCCCCTGTCACACCACAAAAACTTGCTTTGGAGGGCTGGGAAACTCTCTAAAATCTATCTCCAAGCAATATGGAGAGCTGTAGGGAGAGGAGCAAAGGTCCAGTGTTGGATTTTGGCCTTTGCATAATTTATTTCAGGTATACTAGTAAAGCCCTATTTTCTATAGAATTCGTTTGATAAAGAAGAGGCAATAAACTTATTCCAGTAATAAGGAACAAGTAGCCTTTGAAGCCATTAAAAAAAGTGTGATAAATTGACAACTATTTCTAACTTGTATTTCAACCAGCCAGTGTAAGTAGTTCAAGAGCTCATGTAAAAGATCTGTGGGAATTGTTTATTCAGTTATTTTGCTTTATGTGTGACAAGGCTATGTCCTCTGAAAAAAAAGCAGGAAATCAATGTGAGATCTCCTACAGCAGCATTTTTACTGAAAGTGGTGGTTCCTGGACTGGTTCTTATCCCTGAGCCATTGGCTTCCAGTCCCTGAAAAGTGTCCAGGAAATAAATAAGTGTATCTGACAGGCACAAATTTAGTGCCAGTCTTTGGCAGAATGGGAATTGCTGGTCCCCCATATCAGATAGCCCAAGAAGCACTGTCTTACAGTACCTGTAAAGGTTAGATCATTCGTTTCTATTATTTGGTGCTGAGGTATCACTTACAATAGATTTAAAAAAAAATCAGGTTCTTGATACAAATTTTCTATATACATATATTATACTGCATGTATTGCCAAATTTCTGTTCGTATTGGTATTCGTACAATCTTTCTACCATTTTATTTGACAAGCCATCAATGTTTCTTAATCAGCTGCTTGTATTGTTTGATGAGCCAACAGAGAGCATCGGTGTAGTGGTTTGAACATTGGCTTACAACTCTGGAGACCAGGTTTGGAATCTGCACTAGTCCATTCAAACCCATTGGGTGACCTTGGGCAAGTCACATTCTCTCAGCCCCAGAGAAAGGCAAAATCAACCCCCCTTCAACCAAATTTGCCAGGAAAACCCTGTGATAGTGTGGCCTTATGATTACTGTACGTTGGAAAGACTTGAAGGCACACAACAGCAACAACAACTACATCAGCATATCAGCTAAGAGATTTAACATTGATTTGTTAACCAGTTGGTCTTCTAGTCTACCAGATGCAATAAAGTTTGAGCTATGAAAGAATGGAATTCTAGCTCATCCTCTTATAGCTGTCTGTGCCTGCAACAGGCGATGTAAACAGCAGCTAATTCAGAATAACATAGTGAGCATATATGAACAGCAAAAGAGAATAAAAGGGGAAAAGCAAATAAGCATGCCTTGCCAGTTGATCCCAGCATGTTAAAAAAATGCCCCATAGAGTCATTAGTCTGGCTGCTAAGGCCGACAAAATGAAAATTGTATGAAAAGTGGAGGCTGGTGAAAGAAAAGATCCTCTCTGGGTACATTTTGGAAGAAGCTTTGAGTGGTGTCTAGAAGGTTCAAATTTTTTTTTTACTTACACAAGGCTTATCTACACTGAATGTTTCATTTCACACATTAGTATTGTTAGTTTTGAAAAAAAAGTTTGCTCAAACATGTCTAACTACTCTTCTTATTTGTGGTGTAGAAGCCTATCCCTACTACTTCCATGTTAGTATGCCTCTGGTATCAAACATTCTTTTAAAGAAATAATGCTCAGCAGTACATCTACTTTGTTAACTGAGATATACAGTATAAGATTTGGTTGCATCATTTCCCTGGTGGCACTGAACCTTCATAATCCATAAGCTGCTTTCAGTGATTTCAGGTAAATTTTAAATAGCATGGGAGGCAAAACAGACCAGGTGCTGTACAAGCATTCCAGTGTCCCAGCAGTGTCCTTTGGGTCTGTCCTTCCATGTCCCATCTCAAGTGGCCAGAAGAATGCCGTGGTTGATGGTATTGTAAGTCCCCAAGATATCCAACAGATCTTACAGAGACATACTCTTCTGCCCTCTTCTTGGTACAAAGCATCCAAGAAGTTGATTGAAGTTTACTCTGTCTTACTCAGGACTTCTCTGTCTGTATAGCTTAAATTAAAGTGGGCAACTTTGGAAGGTTACTGTTGTGTGCCTTCAAGTCATTTCCAGTTTATGGCTATGCTTAGGTAAAACTATCATGGGGCTTTCTGGGGCTGAACATGTGTCCACTTGGTTCCCATGGCTGAACAGGAAATCGAACTCTGGTCTCCAGAGTCATAGTGAAAGCTCAAACCACTATACCATGCTGGAAGGCTATGGGGCTGCATTAGCACCCCCACCAAGAACTTGGAAGGCCACTTCTTCCACTGTACTTGGCCCTCCAAAAATGGCCTCAATTGCCACAAAACACACTTTAGGGGACATAGGGGCATTTTAACCATGGGGGTGGTCTTCCCCAGGCCATTTTACACCCAGGAGAAGCCAATTTTAAGAATAAGAGTGAGCAGATGTCACTTCCTGTTGACTTTCTGTTTCAGAAGTGGCCTCTCCTGTGCCTAAATGGGCCTAAAATGCTCAAGATGTTGTGGAAATGCCCCCACATCTCCTAGAGGACATTTTGGAGCTATTTATTTATTTCATTTTGTTGATTCTGGGGAACCAGGCAGCCTCCAAATGCAGTGGAACTGCCATCCACACCCCCAGAGGGCATTTGTTTTTTTCTATGCACTCTGCCCAGCCTGGTTTAATTTGAGCAGGGCAATTGATGTGGTTCCATAAACATCAACCTTAAAATGAATTAAAGGAGGAGTAAAGATACAACTATACAGTACACCAGAGCTTTCCAAACTTTTCATGTTGGTGACACACTTTTTAGACATGCATCATTTTGCGACACAGTAACCTGAACCTGGGCCACCACTGACACCCTTGCTAGGGTTTTCCTTGGCCTGAGGTGGCTGCAGCAGTGGAGAGAGAGGCAGCCCCTCCACCTGAGCCTGGCCTGCTGCCGCTGGCCTCAGCAGGGTCTTTCTCGGCCCAGGGCAGTAGGGGCGGGAAAGGCAGCTCCTCCACCTGGACTTGCCTGCTGTTGCTGCCGCCCTCGCCAGGGTCTTCCTCTGCCCGAGGTGGTGGTGGTGGTGGGAGAGGTTTCACCTCCACCCAAGCCTGGCCCACCGCTGCTGCCTTCACAGGAGTCTTCCTCAGCCCGGGGCAGCAGCGGTGGCAGCAAGAGAGGCAGCTTCTCCCCCCAACCCAGCCTGCCACCGCTGCCCTGGCCGGGATCTTCCTTGGCCTAGGGCGGCAGCAGCGGCAGAGGCAGCCCCTTCACCCAGGCCTGGCCCACCACAGCAGCAGGAGAGGCAGCCCCTCCACCCATTATGTTCATGCTACACATGGCAGGCAACACACTAACATGTCACGACACACCATTTCGAAAGCTCTGGAGTATACATTCCAGTTTAGTGGATAACTTGGTCTTTCATTGATTGGGTTGTTGTAAGAATTACAAAATAATGCTTATGAAGAGTGTTGAATTTGCAAAAGCACTCTATAAATCAGGGGTGGGAAATTCATGAGGCCCTGCAGATGTTTTGGAAATGAAATTCCCAGTCTTTTTCACTGGGCTACAAAAAACTGCTGGGTATTGTAGTCCAACATCTGGAGGGCTACATGACCCCCCCGTTTAAATGTTGTGTTTGTTTGAGTCACTCAGCCTATGTGCCATATGTGTCCATTAAGTTGTTCCACAGGTGTATTTCTAACAGACTTCTGTTTAAAATATCAAGGCTTTCTATATCACCCACCCAAATTCTTTCTTGTTTCAATTAGCATATTAGCTAGAAATGGAACTACTTAAGAATATCACTAGCTAAGCTGTTGCCCTTTTCTGAAAATGGCAGGAGCATGAAAAGAGATATAACCTTTTAGTACTATGCAATAGCAGCTTCTAGTTGGTTAGCATTAGAAAGAGTTTCCTCAATAAATTTCCCAGCCTTCAGATTCTGGGGTTGACTAGTCAAAGTTTTCTTATGCTCCTCTTCTCTGTATTTGCAGATAATCTCTTTTTTTTTGCTTGCAAAGAGCTTCCTTCCAGATAATCTGTCACTTGCCTGACAAGGCCTTGCTCTTAAGGGTTAATTTTCCAGGGACACTGAATGTCTTTTAGACCGTTCCTTCCAGATGTCTCCCTTGGCTCCCTCTGCTGGTCCAACAGCATAATACCAGCTGAAGTCGGGGGTACTATATAAACAAGTTGACAAGTCTTGGTTTGATACATCAACAATACTTTCAACAGAAGGAGCTATGTAAATTTTCTTATTTCCTTTCAGTCCTCTTCAAATTTGGCTTTTTCCAGAATGCTTTTGGAATGTCCCCTTCTCCCATGCCCTTGCTGTAATTCAGCCAAAATATAGTCAGTAAATGAAATAATCATATTGTCTTCCCCCGGTGACTGAGGCCTCTATCCCCCCTTGTTTCATGTAACTGTTTTAGTCTCAATACTTTGGGGCAGGGAACTATCAAACTTTTCTTTGTAGAAAACATTTTACACACTCAGTTTATATGGATTGCTGGATAGGCAAATCATTGCAAATAGCTGCTAGAGGCACTGGACAGAGACATGAAGGGGTAAAGGTGAGAGGACTTGGTTAAAATTGGAGAAGGGGCAGCATCAGGAAGAGTAGACATATCAAAAGAAGCACTGAAGGGAATCTTTTAAGGGTCACCTTTTGCTCTGTTTCCTTCATGACCTACTTCATGAGTTGGGATTCTGTGGCCTTCCAGATATTTTGACCAACAATTTACACGAGCCCTACGCAGCATGGATAATTGGGAAGGATTGTAGAGACAGTAGTCAAAAGTGTCTGGAGGGATCCAGAACATCTATTGGGACCCATATGTAAGAGATGACAGCTAACAGAGGTGTTAGTGGATTCTTGGTCCTGCAGTGGGAGCTTATGACCCAATGAACGGAATGCTATCAAACACAGTACAGGTTAATAGTTTGGGAAGACTCAGGGCCTTTCCTCACTACACTGTTATAGTGCTATTATTCCACTTTCAACATCCTATGGAATCTTGGTGTTTAGGGACAGGCCGTTAGAATTCTCAGCCAGAGAGAGCTCTTTGGCCTCAGTTAACTACAAACCCCAGAATTCCATAGGATGTTGAAAGTGGAATAATAGGACTACACCTGTAGTACAAAAAGGCCCTCAGTATCTCTAAGCATATTTCTGTTGTGGCAGTGAAAGTGCTAAGTAAAGCCATGTGCAATGAGAATTATGCAGCCAGCTGAAGTACTTCCACCATCCCTGGAAGTGTCTAGGCCCTTTTTGCGCCCAAATCCAAGAATTATAAACTCAACTGTGGGTCTAAAATCAGATATCCTGCACTCTCTGTCCCTATCTTGTTCTCCTGAGTAGGCAAATCAATGTCTACAAAGCAGCAATGGGGATATGTGGGCCCTCTAGATGTTGTGTAATTGCAACTCCCAATGGTGAGGAATGATGGGAATTGCTGTCCAGCAATATCCAGAGGGTCTCATGTTTTCCATCTCTGCTATGGAGCAGTGTCCAGGAAGGTGCAGCACTGGAATACTGTCCTAGCCCCAGCAGAGCTGGTAAAAATGACCAAGTGAACTGGAAAATTTATACTTATACTCCAGTACAAGGCTTCTATTTTACAACTCTCCAACCTGATCCTCTATATTTTTAACTGGGGAACATGTGCTAATGTTCTCTGTTCTACATCAAAGAGCCATGGTCTCATTTGATGTCTGCAGGATCTGCCTTAGGGCATTGCTCCTTCAGGATCATAGAGCCTGGAGTCAAATTATATTATAAATATTCAAAACATGCAGGACTTAACAAAACATACATTCACATTATATTTGCCATCATATATTAACTATTACACTAACAGCAAAAAAAAGAAAAAAAGCTTTATAATTATATCAATACCTTTTTTTTCACTCATAGACCCAATAAAGGAGCTCAAGAATGCTGCAAATGTTATCTTTCTCCCCCTCCCTCCTGCCCTGCTTCTCATAGGCATGGCATTTCTGTAAGACTGGACTTAATAGTTATATGCCAAGCCTGATTCAGCTATTCCTTTCCTTTTGATAGTTTAGCTGATTGCCTTTCTACCACTGTTAAATGTTTAGTAGCTATTAGTAGCAAATTTAATATGTTTGTCTGTGTTAGCCATATTCTATGCTTTAGAAGATCCAGCAATACATATAATGGGTTCTTTACAAGGTATGGGACATGTTTAATAGAAATTTCACGTCAAGCTTCTTGAAACTGCAGAAAACCCTTGTTTACTGGCCAATAAACCATTCATATCACATACAATTTTCTTTTTTTTTTTGGTTGGGAGCCATTTTAAAATTCATCTAAGTAGTGGCCTTCACTAGTGCATATGGCAATGTATTCCATAAATTAATTACATAAAGTACCTTTTCCTTAACTTAACTGTCCGTCAATTGCACAGAATGACCCAGAGTTCTAACAATATAAAATGAACAGAGAATAATCCTCTCTGTTCATATTCTACCAGCTGATAATTTTAATAGACTTTAAACATGTCCACTCTTAGATGCCCCACAGGAGGTATGTGAATGCACTTAAAAAAAAAGAAATCTTACACAAGGTGGGGGGGCTCCTAGTAGCTTTGTCGACAATATAGCCCATGATCAGGAATAACGGATCTGGAGGGCCATAGATTCTCAGCTCCAATTTAATGAAAAGCAGTCAGTGGAATCAAGAAGGGGAATATTTAACTCTGGGTCCATGGAGGCTATCTTCTAATCAAAATCCCTGCAGCTGGATTTCTTCCTTGTAGACTCCTAACCCAATTTCCTCTGTAGGAAGAAATGCAGCATGAGTGAGATGATTTTGACTGAATGATGAGTGATTTCTTTAAAAAAAAACAAAAACCTCTCTCTCTTCCTCTTGCTCAAATGTATAGCCTACTTACTGCATTTCAGTTGTCGTGTCTTAGCCATCTTTTTTAAAAAACATGAAATCTCTGACTTCTTTTATCGGGAAGATACCCTACATACATAGTCAGATTATAGGCTGAAAAAAAATTTGACTACCAGTCCCAGAATCTCTCTCCTCGCATGACCACTGGTCTTTCTAGCTGGTGATTCTTGGAGATGTAGCCACAAAATAACTTTTCCAAGATGTACTTCAGACATGGTACTTTCTTTGGTTTTGCAATATCCTTTCTGGGGTCTATCTACTTCCTGGCCATCCAGGCAATTCTGGCTTTTTTCCCTGACAAGTCACCTCTGGTACTGTAGCAAGGCTGGAGAAAGCAGTAGAATACTGGCAAACACAGTGGGCAGAGGCCTGAAATCTCCTAACATCCCCCCTTGAGCTTCTTTTAACGTAAAAGGTGAAGCCCTGCTATTCTTTGTAACCCAGTGAATGCATGTTTAATAAACACACACATTTGCTTTAACTAGGATTCCCAGATGCCAGGGCCTTGCGCATCTTCTCTGAGCTTTAGGACAAGCGGAGGACTCTCAGAGAGAGTGCACTGCCCTGAAGACATTTTTCTTTTTAACTGTGTGCTACTGGCCCTGTTGTTCCAGGTGGCTTTGGTGTGGCTATTATAGACTCCCCACAGACCCTCCTCTGTCCTATGCTTCTTTGTTTCATGTGTTGTTGTTGTTGTTGTTGTTGTTGTGTTCAAGTCATTTCTGACTGATGGCAACCCTAAGGCAAACATATCACAGGGTTTTTTGGGGCTGAGAGTGTGTGATGTGCCCACAGTCACTTAGTGGGTTTCCATGATTGAGGGGGGAAATCAAACCCTGGTTTTGAGGGCCATAGTCCAACACTCAACTACATCATGCTGACAACTTGTGTTTTTTATTTGAACGATATACTCTGAGTATCTGTTGTTATGTGCCTTCAAGTTGTTTTTGACTATGGGAACCCTAAGGCAACCCTATCATAGTGTTTTCTTGGAAAGATTTGTTCAAAGGGAGTTTGTCTTTGCCTTCCTCTGAGGCTGAGACAATGAGACTTGTCCAAGATCACCTACTGAGTTTCCATGGCCAAACAGGGATTTAGATCCTGATCTCCAGAACTGTGGCCCAACAGTCAAACCACTACATCATTCTAGGTCTCTAATTATCTGTAGCTGATGTGCAATGCATCATGTTTAATTATATTACCAGGTGCCACGACCTGTAACATCACCAGGCACCTTCCCTAGGTGTCAAATTTTGTCCCCAGATCTCATATCTTGGATGCTCTCAGATTGGCAACCCTAACTTTGATTCTAAGAAGAGTCTTTTTCTGCTCCATGAATCTGTGTACCTGTTTCCAGTTTGGTCCATGGCTGATAAGTACTCCTGGGGAAACCCTCTGACTTGCACCCTAAGCACTTTGTGTCTCTATCTCTCACTGGGAACAATAAGAAATTGTGTCAGTGAGTAGGCTCAATAAGGCACAAGAATCTCATGGATGGAGACACCAGTTTATAAAAAGCAAGCTCAGGGGCTGTAGTGGTTGGGGTTTCTGTGTATATATGGCTTAGGATAAGTATGTTGGTTCCCAGTCTTGGGTTTCCAGATGTGGTTGGAATACAACTCCCATAATCTTGGACCATTGGCTATGCTAGCTGAGGCTTCTGGGTTCTGAGGTCCACATCTGGGCAGCCAAATTTGAGAACCACTGGTCTAGTCAGTCGATGCCACTCTATGCCTCTACCCTCTATGCCCATGTTAGGATCACTGATGAACTTTGGGGACAAGTCAGGACTGCACAACCTTTTTATTCCTTGGGGCCACATGTCATGCTAATAATCATCATGACTGCATTTCCTTACTGTGAAGAAATGGAATCGCAGAGTTGGAAGGGGCCATTTAATCCAACCTTCTGCCATCTGGGAATATACAAGTAAAGTAGTTTCAAAAGATGGCCATCAAAACTCTGTTTAAAAAGAGACTCAGTTCCTTCCTTTCCTCCCTATGATCTTGATAAGAGGTCACACTTCCTTTAAAGATAGTAACACTGAAAAACCCATCTGTATGAAATTGGTGGGAAGTGGCATTTGGGGGATGCAGTCGTATATGCCAATGCTGTCATGGCATTCCTTTGAGGATTGTGCTTAAGACCTTGAGGAGCCACATGTGAGCCCCAGGCCCCAGGCTGTGCTCCTCTCAGGTGACTTAGGCCAGTCATTTGTTATTCTGTGTTCTATAGCTGTTCCTGGAAATATTTTTCTCAATACCAGCATATAACCTTGCGTAACAAACAAATACATGGCTTGAGCAGCTAAATGACCAACTTTGTTGGGATTTTCTTCTGAGCTTATGCTCTGAATGTCTTCAGAAACTGGGCTAATGCATACCATCCAGTTGTCCCAATTTGGCACAAACATTCCTGATTAATCCTCTGTCGTCCCACTTTTTGAGTTGTTTTTCAAATGTTCCTGTTTCTTTCTTCTCCTTCCATTTCCCCCCTTTGTCTCCAGCTTACTTCAGCTGTTGCAACCTGAGTTCAAAGTGCAAAAGTAGTTTGCACTCATTTAACTCATCTGGGGACAAAAAGGAGAGGTGAAGCAGAATCTTGTCCTTCCTAGTAGAGGCAGGCAAAAACAAATTGCTGCAGCCTCTCCAAGCCTTCTGTGCTTCCTCATAAATAACTTGCACCATCTTGACTGCACTCTGTTTTTGCTTGGCCACATCTGTCCTGGTTTTAATCGGTGAATAGTTGGAGGGTATGCCAATGGTCAGCAGGAAAAAGAACTGTTCAGTAATGGAACACCTTTTATGGAATAACACCCCAAAGCATTTTTTACTCCTTCAGTTAAATTCACTTCTAAGCTTTTGGTGGGTAATAACATGAAATGTGTTAGCATGTCTTTTATTTTCAAATTGTTTTAAAATATTCATATAAACAGCTCACACATTATTTGTTAGTGATGTAGAAACATTTTAAAAGGAAAATGAATGAGTGGTCAGAAGTGAACAGTATTCTACATCTGAACATACCATAGATATATATGATGGCATTACAAAGCAGGCCTAAGACATTTTGTTGTCCAGGATGAAGGACAAGATAGCATCCTCTTCCTTCCCTCTAAGAAAACTAACTAGACTGACAGTGGAATCTTTGAAACTGGCAGTGTCTTCCACTGGAACTAAGGGAAACAAACAGGGTTTTTGTATGTGGTGCACAGCATAGCAAAATACCTCTGTGGTCCAATATCTCACCACAGCTGCATATAATTCCTGCATCTGCCACTCACAACAATTCACTTTGGCTAATGAGAGGGCCAGGCTTGCAGCATTAGACTACTTGATAGTTTATCATGTAAAAATTAAAATGCATTTAGACTACACTTTCACTATAATCTAGGGGCAGAATTTGGTTAGGGATTTATGCCTTCGCAACTGGACCTAGATCTCTAGAAATTAGAACTGGATAGTTCTGAAATGTCTGTATACAGTATAGGGCTGCTGTTACATTACTACATAGTGGAGTTGGTAAAGTGACCAATGTCCATTGGACCAATGCACAACAGGACACAGGCCAGGGAGTGCTGATGTCCATTGGTAGAGCTCAATGCACACCAAGACACTCTTGCCGATGTCCCACTACGGATCTTCACAATTCACTAAAAGAGTTTCTTAGCACCTCTGCTACATAGCTAAATAGAAATAAAGTTATGTAACATACACTGTGATAGAGGATTCCAGCTAATACACTCTCTTAGCAGGTTGTGGGTAGCATGTCTGAAGTATAAATGTGCTTGTTTGTTTCACATTTATGATGCATTTCAGGGCTTCCCCCCACTTGCCAAAGTCAAGTCTATCAACTTCAAAAACAAGGGGATCAAATTAGCAAAGGGGAAAAAGAGAGTCCAGATAAATCTGATCTTTCAGTAATTTTATGAATTTTCTGGGCAAGAATAAGGCATTCTAGCACCTCACTCTGTAAAGTATAAGGAACAAGAAAAGCAGAAGTTTAGGGGATTCCTGAACCATAGTGGTATTTAGACAGCACTGTGACTGAACACAATGGCAAATAGAACTACAGCAAGAACATGTACTAAAGAAACCAATGGTGGAATGTCTATTTTGTCAACTAACATTTTGAAATATAGATCCACAGAATTTGCAGTTGACCTTTCCATACTTTTTTTAAAACCAAGGGCCAAACTAGATATGGCTTTAAATTGCTCAATAGCTGCTACTTGAATTTTTTTTAACTTCTTTTTTTAAGGGTACATATACAATGCAAAGAAACAGTTAATGTCATGTCTAGTTTCAAATTGACTAAGGAGCCAGTATAGAAAGTCAGTATGGTTTGAATACTAGGACTCTGGGAGACCAGAACCCCTGCTCAGCCATGAGAATCCACTGGGTGACCTTGGTCAAGCCATACTCTCTTAGCCTTAAAGGAAGACAGTGGCAAGCCTCCACTGAATAAATTTTCCAAAATTGTCCCAATCCTTTAAGAGGGAATTGACTTGAAAGCACATAACTATAAGAAAGCTAATGTAGGCAGTGGGCTCTATTTCAGTGACAGATGACATATTTCACACATAAAAAGGTTCTGAGTTCAGTCCCTTTCTGAATTACTCATGTGGAATATCTCAGTGGCCTGTGACTGCAAAGAGCTGGGCTAGGTGGACAAGTAGCTTAACCTAGCATAAATGCTTCTACAGTTTATTGGCTCCAGCAGTATTCAGACTGCATGCCTTGCAATGTATTCCTTCTCATCTATTCTCTCACTGTAGTGGTCTGGAAAAAGGCCATTATAACATATGCAGCAGCCACACCATCTTCCATGTTCCTTTAAAGAAACCCTACTGTAGTCAGTATACATGGAGAGCATTGTACTGTAGTAGACAAAGTAAACCTGAAAGGGCCAAATGCCGTTTGCTTCATCTAATCCCTATCCTTCTGTATGAGCCGCTTGAGGTAGTAATTACCATTCTGCTTCTGTCCAAGGATAAAGGAATTAACTTTGGCTGATTTGCTGCAATGTTGCAATGTCCAAAGCAATAATAACTTGGTTGGTATTCCAAACATGAAGTGAAATCTATTTGAAAAGCAGCACGAGGATTTGCATGGGTCTACACTGTAGCTGATATTCATTTTCCAATTGGGAGAAAGGGAAAGGATGTATGGGAAGAAGAACAGAACAGTTCTTTGGAGTAAAAATCAAGGCCAGAGTTCAATTTACATGTTTAACTTTTTTTTTTTTAAAAACCATTCATCTGCTGCTTGCCCCCCTTTTGTTTGTGTAGATGTGTTAACAGAAAAAAATGATTTGGCATCTTAGAGATTCCCCATTTTGTCAGCTACTGTGCCTTCCCAATACTGCTCTTGCTAACACCTGCTCTTTTCTAAGGATTTCCTTCTCTGGTGTGTTTCAGAGCTTGGCTCCTTTGTTTCTTCTTGCCTTTCATGCAACTTCTTCATCTTCCCTTCCCCTGTGCATACTTGTAGACTAGAGCAGTTGTCAGTTTTGTCAGAGTGATGAGCTGTCAAATAAAAGAGCATGCTGGTTATGCAATCTAGGAAAGGAAGAGTAGAGCCGGCCTTTACTCTCCAGCTCCTCAGAAATCTGCCCAGAGCTGGAATAATCCAAGAACTGCTGGAACGTATAAGGTGTCTCCGAGGTTGCTGTATAATCAAAGTCAAGGAGGTTGCCCTTTTCTTGCAATTGTATGTTCTCTCTTCTTTAGTGCAAATGATGGCAGCATGAGGGAAGGCAGAGAGAAGCAAGGTGTGCAGCAGCTGATGATAACCCAACAGTGTGAACTGCAGGCTGTTATCTGTGCTGGGTGGCTCTCTTGTTGCTCTCCTTAATGGGAGGTGACAAAGTGGGTCATATGCAGATGTACAAATGGGCAGGAGACAGACTCTGCATGGCTGTTTCTCACATCTTACTCCTCCAAGCCGTGCTCCTACCTCATCAGATTTCACTTCACGGTAGCAAAGGATCCGATATGCATAACAACATACAGGGCATTTTATTTGTTAATATCATCCTGATGCTTTGCCACATACTTTCTTTTTAGAAACCACAAAATGTGGGGCAATAACTATATATGATTCAAGCGACCACACCAAATTTCCTGTGGTCAGTGATTCTTGCTTTTGTTTCTTACCTCAATGTGATGGCTTTATTTTAGCCCAGGTTCCAGTGTTTTGAAAGCAAGTATAACATCTGAAGAAAAGAGCTTTTAATATTAGTATTTCTAAGGTTATAAATCCTTTACTCTGTTTTATCTTGAGTATAACAGTTATCAAGTGAGTTATAGTTAACTGATCTCAATTTAAACTTCTATAAAGCAAAATTGAATTGAAAATGCTTAGCTTGGGGCCATTTAAGGAGAAATTCATTTCACACGTTGGATAGTTTAGTCTTTGAAAAGTCATCTGGCATTATGTTGCTTAGCTTAGCTTGCATCAAGTTTGGTTAAACAACAGTCCCTTCAGCTCAATCATCTGCACTGTTTTTCTTGGTACAGATAATAACTCACTGCTGTTTAGGTTTGAAATTATCTTCTAGATTTGGAAACAGATCTGAAGGAAAAGCAGTCTTTATCTGCACTTTCATTCAGAGCTGACACAGGAAACCAGCTGTATTCACATATAAGATGTCCTATAAGTATTCCTGTTCAAGATCTTACTCGACATTAGCAAAGCATAAAGATCCACTGGGTGTATATATAAATGGTCCAAGAGAGCAATGGATGCCAGTTGGGCAAAGGCATAAGGGAAATTTTCTAGCATATCACCTCGGCCAGTTAGTGGCTATTTGGGTCAGGTGGTGGCGTGAAGATGTTCCATGGCACCATCTAGCAGCCACTGTGCAGCCAGGGACTAACCATTGTACAAGGAGGTATAGGATGCTCCTTGCTCATTGTTTTCAAAAATAATTCTGCTGGTGTAACTCTCATTAGTGTAAGTCTTATATTAATCCAACCTCTTGTTAGTTCAAATCAGCAAGACATTCCAACTTAAATCTTTAACTTGTTATTTGTTTCACTGATTAATCATGTGACAATTTTAAACTGTGATTAATTCTTTAAATTATTGATCGCACTGCATAATCTGTTACACCTTGCTCTTAAAATATTAAATCCTAGAATACTAATAGAAGCAAGCATCTCCAAACATTCTAAATCTGTTGCTTACTTCATTGCTTAGTTTCAGCCAATGGAGGTTGCCCTAAGTAGGTGCGAAAGCACTTTCCCCCAAACAATCAGGCTTGCTCTGCTGGATCTCTTTAAGTCTCATCTGTGCAGCTATTTGGCTTGTGGCAGGTCCTTTTTCCCTCTGGGCCACGACTGCTCCCAACTTCTGTTGAATTAGCCATCTGACTCAATCACTGTGATTAGAAATTGCAAACTCTAATGTGTGCTGAATGTGTGGCGATGAAAAATGGCAGCTTCTGCTCTTGGCAAACAAGTCAGACGCCCTGTTCGCCATGATGAGGGAGCTGGAAGAGAAAATAGCTGCCACAAAAAATTTAGATACATGCATCTAAGCCTAAGAAACTGAGTTCTACAATGGTACAATCCCCCAGTTAAGCAAATGGTTTTCAATGCTGCGATACTGTGAAGCTGCATATATTCTGTATTGTAGAGTTCAAATCAGGAGTCAGCTGATTCTGCTGATTCACTTCCAAGCAGAATTCAAAGTACCAGCCATGATCTTTAAAGCCCCACATGGCTTGGGTCCAGGTTATTTGGAAAAAAAAAATCTCCCTATATGAGCTGCCCATGCACTAAAATCTGCAAACGAAGGCTTTCTGTCAGTCTTGCCACCATTCCAGCTCTGACTGGTGAGGAAATGAGAGAGCCTTCTTGGGGGCTGCTTCCTGATATGGAACTCCCTTTCATGGGAAGTCCAGTCAGTCCCCTCTTTGCTATCTTTCTCATGCTTTGTGCATCTTTTAGTGTTGTTTTTAACTTATGCATTTTAAATAGAAATGTAATTGTGTTTTAACTATTGTATTAAGAGTTTTTAAATCGTACTGTGCTTTCAAAAATTGCATTGCCTTGGATGTCATGCAGGAAGAAAGGCAGGATATTAAATCAACCAACAAACCAATCTTTTATTATTTTCCTCATTGTATCACAAGGAGAATGAAGAGTGGAGGAGTCAGCTTTCAAGACTTAAATTAATGGACAAAACCTCAAGGCAGAACCATTCTAACCAGGGTGTCATGTGATCAGGAAGAAAAAATTACCTCCAGATTCCTCCTACATAAACTTTTGGTTACATTTATTAGCTCCCCAAATGCAGCACATGCTTTAGTGATGTATGAAAATATAATGAGTCATGGAATGTGGTATGTCTTAAGGCCATCTTATTATTGCCCTTCAGAGCACTTAGTTGATTCACAGCATCTGTGGATTCCTTTACGTCCTACGAATAGAGAGAGCTTTCTTTTGAAAAGGATGGCTAATCAAGGACACCAGTCCATTGGATGACCATAACCTTGAAACTTCTTATTTAGTGCTCCATTTTCTTCCACTCTGGCAGTTGATTGTTTTTAATTCACTTGAGCGATTTGTTAGACTTCCTAATTGGGCTAAAGGGGCCTCTGTATATGGATGAGTGTGTCAGGGCACATTTTACTTGCAAAATGTGTATTAAATATTTCTTGTTCATGTGCCTGCAGTTCCCAAGATGGGTTGAAATAATTGGTTTGTTTCGGGGATGGGTGCCCGTTGGAGCTACTTGTTTAGAGGCATGACGACCTGTACAGGCAGTAGCCCTATCCCAGCTCAAACCATAATGGTGTCTCCAACTTTAATAAAAGGAGGAGTGAAAGGATTGCTAAGTGTTTTCTGAGTGATAAAAGCTGCATGTCTGAAGCACAGTAATATATTACTGCCATTAAAGAAATTATGGAAAATAGTAATTGTGGCCATTGTTATCATTATCTTGTCCTTCAATGTGCCTTTAAACAATCCATCACACTGATAAGGTTGGGACAAAAAACACTCCTGGCATTTAGTAAATAGAAGTAAGATTCTCTGCTCCCCTCCTCCTCTTTTGGTTTCAACACATGGCATGAGACTGCATTTTTCCACATTTGTTTTGTGATAGAATCACCTTTACTCATCCCTCTCTTATAGATGCTGGATCTAACCCTGCAGGACAAAAGCAGAATTCTGCTACTTTTGTCTCCTTCAGTTGAGAAATCTATAGAGAAATATCCATCCTTTGTGTGAACAAAAGGAACTCTGAATGAGATAATGCCAAGGCTCTGTAGGCTGGGGATTTATTTTGGTGTATCAATTGCATCTTTGATACACTTGAGCAAGCCAGATGGGCCTGTAGGAGGTGGTAGCCAGTTTTAGCTTAGCCTTGGGTGGCAGAAGTCAGTGGAGAAAGCTTTGTATTTCTGCTAGCTATGGGCAAGATGCTAATATTCAATAAAGCAGTCATGTAATCTTGCTTAGAAGGAATTATTTGCTTCTTTAGCTTGTATTTTTGGAGAATGAGAGCTGCAAAGAACAGAGGCACTAGAAAAGACCTATAACTGATTGCTAGTCCATCGTGACATGTTTGTTTGTAGAGGACCAACTGGTTTACTTTGGAAGCAATAGGCTAGACGAAAAGTGAGACTAACCCCCACTTTCCTTCTTTTGGATAATATTAAAGAGACGATCAAGTGGACTTTAATGCAGTTTTAATTGAAAACTCTTTCTGTAATATTTTATTCCTCTGGGGAAAAAAAAAGAGAGCAGTGCAGATGATGAACACTAAAGTAATGCACTCCAGAAGACTAAATCCTGGAGGGAAACCGGCTGTCATGTTCTGCGTCAGCTGATCAGCTTAATGAAAACCAAGGCCACAATCCAACTTAGAATTAAGTGTGCTTAAGCCCATTGAAATCAATGAGCTTAAGCATGCTTAACTCTTTGTTGGATTGTGGCCCAAGCACTTTTGAGGGATTATTCAAGGCAGAGTTCTCAATATAGTACATCCACAGCAACCTACAGAAGACCAGTCTTATGGGATGGAGACATAGGGTTGATCAATGGGAAGTGGAATCAGTGGCAAGCAAGGGACTGCACTAAGAAATCTATATATAGGTTGAGTAATACTAGAAGGGAAGGAGGCTGAAGACACAAGGTCAAACTCATAGAATATATGGAAGCTAACAGACTTGAGGAGGATCAGGAGGTAGGCAGACAACAGGGAAACCAGTAGGTTGATCAGCAGAAATGCTTGAAACAAGAATGCAGAGCCACACTCATACTGGAAAATTCTGGCAACAGCAGAAGGCAGATTTTCAAGTATTCATAGAGAAGTCAGGCCAGGAGGAACTAATTTGCTGCTGGATAGCAGGGGTGTGTGTTGGAGCAGAGGAAACCAAGGAATGGCAGGACCTGGGAAAGCAGCATTATTCCTTCCTCCATTCTTTGGCTGGAGTGACTCACAAGTGCACACTGCAAAGATTCCACTGCAGAGGCCTAGAGACCTGCAGATGGAATACCAGCTGGTCCTGTTTCAGAAAGGGCCACAATCACAACAGAGTACCTGTTTGTTTTCATTTTTATTAATATAATATAAAGTGATAGAACATAATGAAAACAAATACAAAATATAACATACTGAAAGAACAACATCTCAAATAAGGAAAAGAGAAAAAAACAACATAGGAGAGAAAAGAAAAAGATACAGAAGGAAAAGAACAGCAAAGAGGGAGAAGAAAAAAGTAACTAGAAAAACAAGAAGAAAGAAGAAGTGGAAAGAAAAGAAGAGATAGTTTACAAAAATGAAATATGGGACTTCCAGAGTACCTGGCAAAAGATGCCAGGTTCAAACTCTGGCATCTCCAAGTAGTACTGGGAAAAGACTCTGGTATGCAACTAGAGAGGGACAATACTCCAGTCACTATAGACCAAGAGTGGGCAACTGTTACTTTTTTGAAATAAAAATGTTCCCATAGCCTCTAGACACTATGGAGAACAATTTTCCTAATTTCCCCCCCCATACTGTTTTAGGACCAGGGAAGACTTTTTGAACCCAGAAATTAAGCAAGCTGGGAGGCCCTTGGGTAGCTCAAAATGGCCTTTGTGGGCTCCGTATGGCCCACAAGCCACACCTTGCCCACCTCTGCTGTAGATATGAGGCAGATTAATGGTTAATGGTCTAACTCACTATAAGGTAGCTTCTGTTTTTGTTTTTTTTATTACTTTTGTTTGATTACCTTTCTTTTTCATCCCAGGTGTAACTGATGTATTCATTGTCAGAGTTCAACTCCCTGCCTGTGCCTTTCTGCCAGCAATGGCAGGAAGGTGATAGTACTTGCCCAAAAGGAGGAGGCAGTGGGGAGTGTCCAACGCAAGCAATCAGTAGAAATGCTGAGCCAAGCCGAAGCCAAGGTCAAATCCAAAAGGTCCAGAATGCCGAAGGTCAGTCCAAAAGGGTCAAGAGAGCCAGAACACAAGGGTCATGGAAGCTTGAGTAGTGATTTGCTACAAGCAAACAGGAAGCCACACTGACAGACTTATATAGCTGATGAAAACAATTGTTACTTACCATTGTCCTGTTTTCTCAATCTTGCCAAAACAGCTTCCCTCTGAGCTTCTCGTTTCTGTCTTCTCCGTGATTGGGAACTGGGGGGCAAAGGTGGATCTAATTCCTCTAAATTATTGCTGGTCCCCTCTCCCTCTGGCACCAGTTGCAACAACTCAGCTTGTCTTTCAGCTGATGGAGGTGTTTCCAAGATAGTTTGGTCTATGACTGGCTCTGTTTCTGGCACAATCAATTGCTCATCGACCTCTGAGCCATCATCTATCACATTCATAATACTTGAACAGTTCCTTAAACATCCACTGCCTACCTCCATTGGGCTCTACCTGTGTTTCTAGACTCTCTCATTCCCTCAACAGCATGTAATCTGCACTGAATTATCTTTGCAAACATTTTAACCTGTGCCAATAAATAAATAAAGAAACAAATCCTTTTACTAAATTTTGTGTGTGTGTGTGTAAATGTGGGTGAAAATGTTAACAGGTGTGTAAGAGCCAGGAGTGTTTGTTGGCGTACATAACAGCCATTCTCCAAACTCCTTCTCCATCCATTTCATGCAGGACTACATTCTCTTCTTCTGATACTCATCCACATGAAGGTTACATTTTCTCCTCCTCAATGTTCATATCTCTATCCCCAAATAGATATTTTCAGTCAGGCTCACTGAAAATGTCTATTTGAGGATAGAGATAACAACATCCTTCAGATTCAGTTGTGTTGACTTTCTCCCAAATCCACTGTGTATTTGTTCTATATCAGGTTTTATTTCTTCTTCTCGGGAGAGAAGGTGTGTGTGTGTGTGTGCGTGCGCGCGCGTACATTAAAATATATGCATTTTCCAATTGGCTGAAGTGTATTTGTGCAGATTTTTCAATTCACATTTTTAAAATTTATGCATGGTTTTGTTCATATCTTATGTCATAAAAAATCACAAGCATCACAATGTGTAAATTTCTGAGATATGGGTCCTTTCTGCACAAGGCTGATACAATGCAATAGCATTGTATTGTTGCTTTTACATCTGCACGTTAAACCAGTTTGACGTCGTTCTGTCCTCTGTGGTTCCGCATGAGTTGCGGTCTTAGCGCAGTTAACATCGATGTTAAACCAATGTATTGTAAAAATAGAAAAACTCCAATGTAAACAACCCAAACCATTTCTGCTGCGTTTTTTCCTATGTGCAGAAGCGTTACATCGATTCACACACTTGCACTAAAATGTAGGAACAGTTTCTACAATTTTTTTTTTAAATTGACCAATCAGCAGCTGCGAGGTGGAGTGAGAAGGGAGGGGAATAGGAGTTGCACCAGAATTGATGATGCAGAAGCTAAACAATTTTTTCTGCTTTACTTCAATAGAAACTGGAGGGTGTGCAGATAGGAATCTGGGCAAGGTGGAGTAAAAAACAGCACTCATGATATGTGGTGAAACGCTCCTCCACTGTAGTGTGGAAACGGCCATGGTGTGTTTTGTCTTAGAACAAATCTTGAGAGAGGCAAAATAGAAATTTTGATGAGAATCTTGAGCCCAAGAAAATTATTTCTTTTGCCTGCTTGGGGCACAGTAAATGTTTGGGTAGTAAGGACAGGTAATTTTTTCTAAATGTGGAACTTAGCTGAATTGAGAATGGCTGTGATTTTGCATCAAACTATTCATAGCATAATCTTCCATATATGTAGCTCTGTGCTCCCCCCTGCCCAACAAGCAGTTGTCAAGCTCTGGGGGCAGTGCCGTGGCCATTTACTGGCTGAGGAGAAGGAGAGCCGAAGATGAGTGGGAAGTGCCAGGCTGCAATTTTGTAGTAAGGGAAAGACGAATGAGATAACTCTCCTAGATGTTCAGTGACTTATGAAGAGTCAGGAGAACAATCCCTTTTCTCTTTGCCTACCTGCAGCAGGCATCTTTTCCCCTCCAGTCAGTAAATAGCTATAGTAGAGCATTTAAGGCTTGGCAACTGCATAGGTGGCAGGGGTAATGTTGTTTGAACATACCACAATGAATATCTCCTTGCACAATATATATAAAAAGACATGTTGCTCCCTTGGTAAACCCTGTCCCGGGGTCTACAACTTTGATATAAAACATAATCTAAAACGCCAGAGAGGTCACTCGGATGAGCATGTAGGCAACAACGGTCGTACGATCGGAAAACCAGGTCAGGCCAGTAAACTCCCCAGTCACGTAGCTTCAGGAGACCTCAAGCTGTGCCAATCCACAATGGACAAAAGGTCCTCGGCCTTTGAGGAGTCAACTTGAAGGGATTGAGGTGTTTTCCCACAAGTTGGACACCGGAAGCAATAAAATCTTATCAGGCAAGGACCATCTACACAAACTGACGCCGTAACCCAAATTGGCGGAAGATCCTGAATCTCTGGTAACAGCTTGCTATCTTCTAATATCAGAAGACGTGCCAGTGTGGAGTTGTTTTTCTGTTGCCATCCCCTTTGTTCTCCCCGGGAGAGGATTTGCCCTCGAGGTACATTTTTCCTACAAATAGTCCCTGTTTTTGTATGGTTCTTTGGATAACTCTTGGTCATACCAACAGACCGTTCCCCCCTCCCGGCAGCTGACTGATCCCCTCAGCGTCTTTTCACTGAGCGTTACTTCGCTGCTTTCCTGGACCACGGACTTCAGGAAAAGATGCAGTATCACCCCAAACTACAAATCCTCTAACAATGCCTCTATCCTATTTCCACTCTTTGTTTTTCTTTAGCCCTTGGATGTGTGTGTGAGTGTATGCGTTGATGCGTTGATGCGTGATACTTAGGTTTAATAAAGTCATTGATTGGACCTTTGGTGTGGTTTTTGGCTTGGCCTGACCCCATAAAAACTGGGTAAAAGATCTCGCTAGGTTACCCTGCCTCTTGTACTGCTATTGCTTGTGCTCCATTGAGTTTATCTTCCCCATCACGGGGAGCACATTAAGGCGTCCCTCGGGGACCCCCAAAAACTCAGGGTAACAGACATATATGAATGTAACCACGAGATGCATGCATATATGTTCCCAACAGAATTTCAACCATTATGTTTGTAAACAGGAGGGGAACAAACTTCAGATTTCAAAATTTACATGTGGGAGAAAGCAAAAGTGTGGCATGAATCCATCTGGTAAGAGGGCTTTGAATGCTTAACTCTAAGAGCTACCTGGAGATCAACTTCCTAGAAGACAGCTACAGAACAGTCCTCTGTAATCTGCATACATCCATACCCACAATGTTTGCCTAGTACAATGTAGTGAGAATTTAATTTTGCTTTTTTGATAAGATTCTCCTGAAATTCACAAGTTCTTCATAGATACGACGAAAAAAACTTTTAAAAAATGCAGACATAGGAGTAAGTGAAACTGACAGATTTGTCTCTTTCTATCTGGGGGCCTTTGCTTCTTCAAGAGAAGAAAAGGTGAGTCTGATCAGTAATTTGGATGAGGGAACACTGAGACTCTTATGTCAGATCAGTGTGTGTGTGTGTGGATGCCTGCCCAATCATATAAAAGGATACAGGATATCACACGCCTAGAATTTTATCTCATCCAGCAGGAATCTTCTTATATTCTTAAGAAGCCTTTATAGGAAACAAAAATAGTTCTGAACTGGCAGCAGAAAGGGGAGGAAAAAACATGAACGTGGTTTTTTTTGGGTAGGGGGGACCTCTGGGAAGGAAAACCTTTCTGTTGGGGGGAACCTCCCCTGCAAAATATTTCAGCCTTCCTGAAAGCACACCTTTCATCCAGGAAAAGTACACAGTCCCCATTTGTGATCTCTATTTTAGATCAAATTTAGATGCATAGTGTTTTGAAACATCCTCAGGGGTTATTGGTCTCTACCATTCATGTTGATTATTGTTGCTAAGGGCAATAGTGGTAATAATAATATCCCAGCAGCTGAGAACTTCTGTTCTGTGCAGCTCTCTTAACCAAGCACCACAGGCAATCTGACTCCCCCCCTTTTCTGCGTGCTCCTTAGGCCCAACCCAGCCTGTTCCTCTCAGATGGCAACAGTAAATGACAGACAAAAATCACCTCGCCACCAAGTTAAATTAGTGCTGCTGAGCTTGCCCCCCTTCTTCACCACAGCACTTACCTGAAATTAGCTGTGGTCGGCGTTTTGCAGAGGTGAAGCTGGTTGTGATTATGAATGCACTTTTTGTTTGTCTTTTCACTGCTGAAATCCTGTCGGTGAGGAGAAGTGATAATAGCATGCTATTAAGTTCTTTCTGTATAATGTAATTCAGGAGTCAGGAGGCTGTTTGGTCATTTATGCCTTTGAAAAGCTCAGAATAATTTTCAGTTATTATCTTCCATTTTAAAGAGCCTGTTTCAAATATCAATATACAGACTCCCTCTCTCTCCCCCTGCCTTTCCTATCACTTCATGCTGTTTTGTGATTTCCTGGCATCTATTATTCTTGTGTGCTCTGAATTTTCAGGGATTTCTTAAAAAAAAACACACCCAAAAAACAATTCTACACTACCTCCTCCCTTTTCACCTTTTTATATTGACTGTAGCAAGGGACTAATATTTATTTAGCATCTGTAAACTGAACCCAGCTCTTCACACTTTCCGAAAATCGAATCAACACAGTTGCCTGTGATGGCTGCAAATGCTGGTTGAGGCCTTGTAAACAACAGCAGCGGAGGCCCAGGTTGTCAGTTCCTGTCAAACCGAGCAGCCGGGCTTAGAACAGATTTAATGAGAGTTATATTCATCACTACCCTATGCCATCTGATAGCCATTGAAATACTTGTTTTAGAATATAATATTATTCCTCTTAGGTTATGATACTTATCAAAAGGAGAAATGTTAGAAGGGCTAGGTAAAGCCAGGTGGTTAGCTCAGTTTGTGGATCAACCCTGAACGATATGGGTTACATTATCTTTGGATGATAGGTGCAATGAATTTTGGTAGGCCTAAGGGACACATAATTATTTTTAATCTTGCCATCTTCTGCCATGGCATAATCACAACTGGTCTAGCAAAGACAGCTGAAGGATATGATTTAAGGGGCAATTGTTCCAAATCTTAACTGGCTTGTTATGCACACAGGAATAGGGATGAAGCAGAGCAAGGACAGTGGCTCAGACAGCAGAAACTGGGTACTGTACAGAGGGAAATCTGGAGAGGCATATCTAGCATAAACAGGGCCTAGCAAGTCTAGAAGTTGCATCCTTATCCCAGGAGCTGTTTCCTCCTCTTCCTCCCTCTCTGCTGCTTCTGTCATTGATTTTTTGCATCCCCCTGGCATTGGCGCTCATGGCACATACCTACTTGCCCCACTCTAGATATGCCTCTGGAAATCTGTAGGATGGAACCATGGCTGTTAAATTGGTCTCGTAGTGTTATAATTGTGCAGTGTGAAAGCAACCCAGAAGATGGCTGCTGCAGCAGGACCAGCAGCCATCTCCTGGGGCCCTTTCAAACTGCACAGTTATAACGTTATGATACCACTTTAACTGCCATGGCTCCATTCTACAGAATGCTTGCATTTGCGGTTCAGAGAATTTTTTGTTAAATCATTCTTAGCCAGACAGCATTAGTGTTTCACCAAACTACAGACCCCAGGATTCCATAAACTGTTGCCATGGAAGTGGAATCATAGTGCTATACTTTTGTAGTGTGAGTGCTCCTGGTCCTTCACTTCTGCTGGAGGACAGAGCTCTACAGTTACGGGCAATCTACCCTGTTCTCAGGCATGGTGCAGGCTGTCTGAGGTACTCCCAGTAAAATTCAGCTGCCTAGAAGTGCAGTGGCTCTTGTGGGAGGCAGGATATTATCTTCTCCTTTGCTTCAGGCAGCAGAATGTCTTCAGCTGGTCTCACCCAGGACAGATTCAGCGTCTTTTCTTCCTAACCAATAACTTTATTTCTCCCTTCTCCAGGGCAGAATGAAAGAAATAGTTGGATAGAAATTCTGTACTGATACTGCACGCAATCCACCTTTTCAGCTGTGACCTGATTAGTAAGCTGCTTAACAGAGATGGAAGGGAGAGAACAGGTGGCAGCCATGATAGGCAGGGGAGAGAAAGCAGGTAGATAATTCCTAGAGCAAACAACTGTTACTTGCCTATTTTAGGTCCTGACTTGCCAGTCACATCTCAAGAAGGCCTAGTTGTATCACAGAAAATGTATAAGGTTGTAATTCTATTAACTCACACCCTCCAACTACCCCAATTTAGCAGAGACAATTAAATTCCTGTCATCTCACTTTTTCAGCTGCTTTTAAAATATCCCAGTTTCTTTGTCCTCTTCCTCCCTTCCCCTTTTGTCCTCAGTTTACTTCAGCTGGTGCAAATGGGATTCAGAATGCAAAAGTAGCTTGCATTCAATTAACTGAGCCGGGGGAGGGGGTGGTATCTTATGTTTCCCAGTAGGCTCAGGAAAAAGCAAACTGCTGCAGCCTCTCCTTGCTTATCTATTCTTACTCATTAGTAACATTTGTCATCTTGACCATATTCTGATGTTGCTTGGCCACATGTGTTTTAATTTTCATCTGTGAAATGTCGGATGTTACAGCACTGCCCCACTTACACAGCCACTATTAAAATGCCCCAATTTCTCCTCTTGCCATTTTCCCGCTTCATCTTTGGCTTTCTTCAGCTGATGCAAACTAAATTCAAAGTGAAAAAAGTAGCTTGTACTCAGTTAACTCAGCTAGAGGGAGAAAAGAGGGCAGAAGTTTTTCCTTTTCCAGCGGGCTCATTTGTTCTTGTTTTTATTTTTCAGGTTTTCCTAAACCTACATTCTGGAGTTTCTATGCTTTTGCCCACTTGGTGCTCAGCCACACCTTTTGACTACACTCTGATGTCCACAGTATGTCCCAGTTTTCATGTCTGAAATGTTGGAAAGCATGATAACTGAATTGTACTATTGATTTTTAAGGCTTGGATTCTGTGAAATGTTCACTCTAAAACTCTGAATGAAAAATGTTATAATTTTACTTTCTCCCCAGTATATCACTCTTTTATGTGCAAAAGATTGTTTTGCATTGAGGAACATTCATGAAAAGCACACCTTCTGTTTACAGCCTGAAGTATAAGTAGGCCTTAAGCTTCTGCCAGCAGCCTGGCAAATCCACTCACCAGACAACCATGATCTATTGGGAGAGCTTAAAAAAGTTACTATTTGGACTAGAACTCTCAAAATCCACTTGCAAACTTGGCCTGGTTGGAGAGCTTTTGAGAATGTATTCCAAATTTTTCAAAAAGTGCCTCTTTGACAGAAATTACTCTACACAGACATGAACAACCAAAAATCTTGTTCTTACCTATTTAAAGACTAAAATTTATTGTGGCATAAACTTTCATGGTCCGGAATCTACTTCAGCCAAGACACAACATGACAAGAGTAGCAGGAAATGCTGTAGGCCATGACTCTTAGTATTCCCCCTCCCTATTATTTATTAATTAGTCTTTATACAAACAATCTAATTCACAATCAAAGAAATATACTTTCAGAAAAAAGAAAGAGAAAAGTAGAGAGAGGAAAAGAAAAAATGAAACTAAAACATAATACTAACACACTAAACTAAAACACTGAACACTAACCAAAACACAAAAAACTAACTTACTAAAACATAAAAGGCCTCTGATACCCTCCCCAAGCCAAACTGTAATGAGAGAAAAAATTAATTCTAGCATACATATCCAACTGAATAATCTTACCAGAATTACTAGTAACCATAGCCACAGACTATTGCTTTGTTAGATTTCTTATTGCTCAAAAAAGTCCATAAACACTTTTCAGTCTTTTAAACCCATGTCATTTTGGCAATTTGGCTAACTCAGCAACCTTAAGGAACCATTCTTTTGTTGTTGGTGGTTCAGTCTGCTTTAAGATTTGAGCAAACAATGTTCTTGTTGCTTTTATCATATACTGAAGAGGCAATTCATATTTACTATCCAATTCTTCATACATAATACCCAGCAAGAACAATTCTGGTGACATTAAAAAATCCATCTTTATTCTTTTTTTGAATTAACAAGTTAATCTTAGATCAATAATCTTTCACCTTTTCACCTCCACCACACATGGAAAAAGGAACCCTCCTTATCCTGACATCCTGACATCCTCATGTTGATTTGAAACATTCTTAGATATTTTTGACAGCTTATTTAGGGATAGATAGCATCTATAAATCATGTTATACATATTTTATTTTAAATTCCATAGTACAAAGCAAATTTTATAAGTTTACACCACACTTTCCCCACATATCAATTTGTCTAAAATTTTGGGCCCACCTAATTATATAACTCTTTTGCAGGTTCATTTTCTGTCTCTGTTTTCAAAAGAGATTTGCACACTTTTAAATAAATTACATGGTCATCATTTTACAAAGCTCTAAATAAAACTCATTTTCTCCAACCTCTATGGCTAGATTTCTCTTATCTTGTAGCTCTTAATATTTCTCTCCATAATAAAGGACACCAACTTGCGGCCACAAGCCTCTGCACTATAAGATGACACATTCATCCACAGTACTTAAAAACTAGATCTATCTTCCAAGTTCTGCAGTCCAGTGGACTGAACCATGTATTTTTAACAACGTCTCTCACTTCCCTTCTATATACATTAAACCAAATATAGCTTGCATGCACACTCAAATAACTATTGAGCAACATTTGGGATTCTGCTATATGAAATCCCAAACTAAGGAATCAAAAGGATCAGGGACACAAACTCTGTCCACTGATAAAGTTTGGGAAAGCAAAGGATTGGTTCATTCCAATGCTGAGGGAGGATAAATGGAAACAAATGCCTGAGTTCCTTCATTGGGTATTATAAAATCCTGGCTTGGGAGAGCTACAATACGTCTCCTCTCCTGCAGGACTCACCTTCCTACTGTGCCCCCTGGCTATTCAGTGTGTGCTGTAGAGCAAAGGACTGCTGAAAAGCATATGGCTATCTGGTTGTAGCCAGTTCACAACAACAACACTGTCTTCAAGGACCTCAGGACCCCAGGGAGCTTCTGAAAAATGCTTTCATTGTTCTGTGTCAGGTTATAATCGCACACCCAGACGATCCCCTGCTCTTCGTTGTGGGGGAAGCAGCACGAAAAAGGTCAGCTTTGGTGGGTTGTATGAGGGAGGTAGAATGCAATGATCCCCCCAAAAAAGATACATGAAAGCCATAATTTGGGCTTACATCTGCATATGACATTAACAAGCTGCTGGCCCCATACCTTTCTTCACTGGCATGTCCATCTCAAAAATGCTGCTTAGATGGATAAGGGAAAAGAATAGGTAGTTAGACATTATTTTAATTTTTGTGAGTTCTGTGTTGTAGCTTTTCGATGCTAAATAGATGTGAACCTAAATAGATGTGATCCATGTATGCCCTTTTAATCCCTTAGTGGATGAGTGGGATGGGATTTATGTACACTTCCTGCCAGTATCTTTTGGGGCACGGCTAGCAGAAAAAGAATGCACTCTTGTATTCATCGTAGCTAGTGTTGATTCCTGCAAATGTCCTTAGTATGCATGATCAGTTGCTTACATACAAGCTTGACTTAACGAGTGCCCATTTTAGCAAAGGAGAAAACACTCATAGATATTAATATGTGCTGAAGGACACCCTGACTCAGAGATGGGGAATGACTTAATGGTATGAGTCATCCTAGAATTCTAGTAGATATTAGAAGATGATTGTGAAGAGGGTCATAGCTCAGTGGTGGAGCACATGGTCTGCATGCAGAAAGCTCTAGGTTCAATGCTTGGCAGCTCTAGCAAAAACAAAATTAAAGAAATATGTAGTAGACAGTGGGAAAGTTCATGCCTGAGACTTGAAGAAGGCAGAGGGACAAAGTCTGAGAGTGTAACAAATAGTTTGATTCAACACCTTTTTTCCAGATCCGAGAATGCTTTTAGCCTCCATGTGCATTTATACATCTTTCTCTTTCCCTCTTTAAGGCAGGAATGGGGAACATGTGGCCCTCCACATGGTGTTAGACTCAAGTTCCAATCAGCACCAGCCAACATGGCTAATGACTATGCTTGAGGGGCCTTGGAATATAATATCTAGAGGGCCAAAGTTTCCACACCTTATTCTACAGTAACTGGATGCAAAAGAGACAAGATTCTATTGTGTTTAATTGTTCTACAGAAGAGGGAATATTTGGCAAGTACAGCTACTTCTACACAGGGGATAAATGCTGCACTTCATACAATTTCTTTTGCTGTTCCCACCCTCCTTTTCTTTGTCTCTTAAAAAGAAATCTAGGAAAATAAAATGCTGGTAGTGCACCAAGATAGTTTGAACTGTCTCAGTTTAGGTCAGGACATCCTTATGAATCCTGATACACCAGATGAAGACCAGTAGTTCTCAAAGAATGGTTGATTGACCAATATTCTGCCTTTCCTCACAGGAGTTGAAGGTAGACAATAGCCTATCTATTTTACTTAAAACATAGTATTTGTGAAAATTGTATTAAATCTCTCCTTGACCCCTGGTTGGATGGAAAGTCCAAGATCCCTAATATGCCAGTGGAAAATGTTGAGAAGTTATATATGTTAAACTGGCATTTTGTACAGTGAGATTTAGGCCAGCTTGGTGATGCAATTGATAGAATATTGTGTCTGGACATGGGAAAACCACAGTTAGGTCAAGTGTGTACAACCTGAGGTTGGAATGGCAGACTTTTTTATGGTATGCTAAAGTCAAAATTAATTTAGATTTTAAAAATCATTTTGTGAGATGTGCCTTATTGAGAATATGGAATAGATATAACCTGAATTGTGCATGAAAATGCCTTTATGGTCTCAGCACAAGAAGCTTTTTATAGAGGAGAAATAACAGGTAAAGAAAGATTGCTAATGTGCCAAGACCTAGAGATTTAATAAAGGGAATATAAAACCAAGAGGGCAGTTAATAGCAGAAAGACATAGTTTTTAGTGCCTTTATGGCTTTATAATTATTGGAAAGATATAAAATGGATTAAAAAAACCTTATGTTTTTGAACAAAATAAGTCAGAATTTGAAATGCAATTATGTACAGCTAATCAGCTAATTGCTAAAATGCATAAACTTCTGTAGAAATCTGAAACAGAAGAAGATCAAATTAAAGATTATATGATAAAATTGGCTAAGAACTTTGGTTATAATATACAGATAAATTGATAGGAAAGCATGTGGACAAAGGGGTTGAAATTTACATTATGTTATGATTTTAAAGAGAATTTTTATAAAATGATGTATCATTGCTATTGCTGTTATCATAGTCAGGGAATTTGGTAGAATGTATTAAGATGCATGCAGTGTATCTTGAGAATCTGAACCGCATGAAAGGACTTTTTATCATGTAGGATGAGAAAGCTTAAAAAAATTGGATTCAAATACACACACTGATGCAGAGGATATTAAAGATTAATATTCAATTAAAACTGGAACTTTTTCTTTTGGAATTGATGAATGTATAGTTGGAAAAGAGCCATGGAAGATTGCTTTGATATATGACTACAGCACCAAGATCGTTGTACATACAAAGATGGAAGAATTCAGTACTACCCACTATGGAAGAATGGTTGCTGAAACTGACAGATTTAGCAGAAATTGACAAATTGACAGGTTTGATTAGGGAAAGGTCATTAGTCGCATTTCTTGAAGACTGGAAACTCTTTATAGGTCTTCTGCGAAAAAAAAGAGAATGACCTGGTGACATTCGGATTTGATGATTAGACAGACTATTTGAAAGAAGGAAATTTGTTGTAATTTTAGAGAGATAGGTATAAATAACTATACGCATATATGATCTTCAAAAGGAAGATTTGAAGTCACTTTTCTTTCTTCTTTTCATTTTCTTCTTTTTCTTTTCCCCCCTGTTTTTTCTACTCTTCTGTAATTCTTTAACTTTGTCCAATGCATTTTAAAAAACATTCTTCTTAATAAAATTCTTTTTTTTTAAAGGTCAAGTGTGCCATGTGGTTGTCCATATTTAATGGGAGAGAAAATTCACTTTAGAAGAAGAATCTTAAATGACAAGGTATTGGTCTTGCAGACTAGTATACAAAAGAAATAGGCTCTAAACATTCTCAACTGGAAGCAACATGTAGGACTATAAAAATGTCCTGGGATCAATCACTGCAGATAACCTGCTCAACCAGCTCCAATATGAACATGCTTGGCTTTTGTGACCAGCTTTGGCTGATCTGTCGTGTGTTCCATCCATTCATCGGATCATATGGATGGGATAAGAATAAAGATCTTCTCAGTGGTGATGGCACAAGTGAGCAATTAATTCCTGCTGAAGAATAACCAGGCTTACATTCTCCCCATGTCTTTCAACAGATGATGATAACTTTCTTATTTCAGATACTTTTAGTCAGTAACCTCCTACGTTTATGAATTTCCTGATGAAGTTTTTAGCATTGCTGCTTCTTAGTGCTTTTATTACACATGGTTTTTTTTCTATTGAAGTTTTATTCCTCTTCTTTTAAAATGATGCATTATTTAATTGTTCTTTTACATTGATGTATTTTCTTCTTATTGTTATCCAATTATTTTAGTATAATAGTGGGACTTAACCAGTTGTGTATTTAAGTCTTTTAGTCCAAGTCTCAAATCAAGTCTCAAGTCTCTACCTTCAAGTCTCAAGTCGAGTCTCAAGTCCTTGCAAGATACTTTCAAGTCAAGTCTCAAGTCAAGTCTCAAGTCTGGAAGCCAACTTTACACCCTCACTTATGTTCCAGAATTTCTGGACAGTGTCAACTAAAGTCATTTTTAACAATTTAAGTAGAATCAGCTTTCTACTTTTGTGATTTTGCCATCTGCAGCTTTGGAATAAGAGAGTAAGATCCTTCTTTCCATTTGCAAAGCTGGAGGCTTTTTCAGAAGCGGGGAATAGGATCCTTCTTATTCCCCATTACTGCAGCTTCAAGAGCTTTAGAAGAAAGGATCCTTCCTCCTCAAGCCCATTGCCTAACATATTTTCTGTTCCCCTCTGAGATATGTGCCCTGCACTCTGGGCATATGTCTTGCCTTCAGCTTGTAGGAAAAGTTTTAGTTTTAGAAAGCTCCTCCTATATGTAGTGGGGACAGGCTGCTGAGCAGACCTCAACCCCACCTCAAGCCTATTGCTAAACACATTTGCTGTTCCTTCTGAGAAATGTGTCCATACTTTGGGCTTGAGACAGATTGTCATGTGACCAATAAAGTGTAAGGTTTCTGGATGAATGTATTATGTTACTGAACCAAGGGTAGCAAGTCAGACACTAAAAATATGCAAGTCTCAAGTTGAGTCGAGTCAGTTGTCATTTTTACCAAGTCAAGTCCGAGTCAAGTCGCTGAAGTGGCTTAAGACTGACTTGAGTCCGAGTCAGTCGACTTGAGTTTACATGACTGGACTTAACTATTGCTGTTCAACTGAAACACAAGCCATTTAAGGGACAACTGAATCTAGGGTTTTGTACACATCTCTTTCAGGAAGTTCTAAAAGTATGTGCTGGTAGCATTTTTTATATACTGTTTGGTGAAGGGACCATAATCCAGTAGAAGAGCCAAGCCTTCGGGTGTGAATGGTGACTCCAATATCAGTGGAGTGATGATTCCGCTTTGAATTTTAGCCCAAACTTTGAATGAACTATCCAGTCTGCTGAACCTATTGTTGGGAACAAGGTTCAGCACATGGACAGCTCTTTTTAAAATTCAGACTAAAATCTAAAGCAGATTCACAACCCCACTGACCTCAGAACTCACTGGACTATACACTTTGCATGCAGATGCTCCTAAGTCTCTGCCAGCTCCAGTCCAGATGGGGAAAAGATTCCTATTTTAAATTCAGAAGAGCCACTTCCCATCAGTGTACACCTCGCTTGAGCAAATGTGGAGCATCCAAGGGTTGGAACCATCCCATCCCATGCTGACATCCTCTTTTTTTAATAAAATTGGAATTGATCAGATCAGGACACAGTTTTCTTATGAATCCTGATTTATCAGTTGCGGACTGAGAGCATATTGCATTTCAGAAACTGGTTCATTGATTGATTGATATCCTGCTCTTCTTTATAGAAGTGCAAACTTCCATCTATCAACACATCTTATTTGAAGGTATGTGGGTGAAGTCACTTCTGATTTTCTTTCTTTCTTTCTTTCTTTCTTTCTTTCTTTCTTTCTTTCTTTCTTTCTTTCTTTCTTTCTTTCTTTCTTTCTTTCTTTCTTTCTTTCTTTTGGGAGACCCATCTCCCAAAAAGTGTTTGGGGAATGGCATAGATTTGTTTGTTTTGTTATTCTGTGCTTTCAGATCAACTCCTAGAGCAGAGCTTTCCAAACTTTACATGTTGGTGACACTTTTTAGACATGCGTCATTTCCTGACACAGTATTTCAGCAAGTAATTCAGTAAATGGAGGCAGGCCCTCCATCCGAGCCCCTGGCCCACCACCACCACCCTCACTGGGGTCTTCCTCAGCCCCAGGTTGCAGTGGCAGTGGCAGGAGAGGCAGCCCCTCCACCCAGACCTGGCCCACGACTGCCCTCACCAGGGTCTTCCTTGGCCCAGGGTGGTGGCAGCAGTGGCAGTCCTTTCACCCAGGTCCGACCCACCATGGCAGTGGGAGAGGCAGCCCCTCTGCCTGTTACACACACTAATGTATCACAACACACAGTTTGGAAAGTTCTGTCCTGGAGTATGTACTTTTTTTTTTTTGCAAGATTTATTCAGAGGAGGTTTGCCATTGCCTTCCTCTGAGGCTGAGAGAGTGTGATTAATCCAAAGTTACCTAGTGGGTTTCAGTGGCTGAGCAAGAAATCAAAGCCTGGTCTCCCAGAGCCCTGGGCCAACCTTCAAACCAGTATATCATATTGGCTCTCAGGCAGGAGAAGTTAAATAGGAAAATAAATAGAAGAAACACCCTCACGCTGGGGCCTC
The DNA here is from genome assembly GCA_948472985.1 of Iguana delicatissima. NCBI lineage: Eukaryota > Metazoa > Chordata > Lepidosauria > Squamata > Iguanidae > Iguana > Iguana delicatissima. Next base: position 1,146,170 of record CAOKZL010000022.1, read on the forward strand.
TGAAGGTATGCACCTTCCCCTCCCAACTGGTGATGGGCAGATTGTTAAAAGGCTTGAGAAGGATCTGTTTGGCCCATAGGGCACCCACATGTCACTGGTGTAGATAGTACTGAGGTAGATGAACTTAGATGAACTAATGGTCTCATAGACGCGCAGTCAACACTCACCCCTCCCCACAAAAAAAGAGATGGTGGAGAATGTGGAGTCACAACAGCTGCTCTCTTATTCTGAGTTAATTTCCTCTATTTTTTCTTTTCTGACCATGGCCTCTTTAAATGAGTTATATGTTGAGCTCGCTGTATCATTACATTATTTGCTCATGCTTCTGTGGAGTGGCTGCTTCAGTGTGCATAGTTAATGGATATTTTCTTCTTCTTTTTTTTGCCCTGGAATAGCCTCCAGGAAAGAAAGTCAAGAGGCTCCTTAACAGATGCAACTTGAACACCAGCCTATACTGCAGGCATGAAAGCAGATGTCTCCAAGTGATTTCTGCAATAACGAACCTCTCCCCCCCAAAACAAAACACCTTCTATAACTGATCCATGGGGGGGGAGCACTGAGGGGAAAAACCAATATTCTCTCTGTTGTGTGTACATGCTCAGGGCAATCCTGGGGAAAAACTGAGTTTTGTTTCATTAAGTAAATTGGAAATGGACTCTGAACTATCAGACTAAATGTTGCTTCTGAATTCTTGAAAATGCTTTGTAAAGTAAAGGCAGAGGGAGCAAAAGCTAAACATTGATCTGGTTCTCTGCACAAGCCTGACGTTGCTTTTTTGGAAAAGTCCTTGCCTTTACACTCTATTTTTTCCTTCTCTCTCTCTCAGTTTTTCTGCCCAAGAGACTAACAATATTTCCACAGCAGGCAAGAAATTTTGTATTGGTCCAACATTGTATAGGTCCAATATTAACTCCTCATACAAATTAAAGTTTTGGGAGAGAATGACTGGCAGAAAGGGTGTATGATTTCTTACACTGCACTTGACAACCACTTACAAAGGCAGTAAAAGAAACTGGGCACACATACTGCCAATCTTGCCATTCCAGACTTTAATCTGCATATGAAAGTCTCATAGGAATTCAGGAATGTTTATCTAAAAGCAAATATTTTGTAGTAAAAGTTAGTTGGACATCTGCAATAGTTTATGTTTACTTGTCTACTTCCAAGAAACAAAGCAGGTCATCAATGATATCAACTCAGCTTTATAGCTACTGAATGCTACTTTGGTTCACTAAGGTAAATAGATGAACAAAATTCAGAAACAATTGTTGATTTCTCAGATTAAAACTTGTTGCAAAATTCTAGCTGCTGGACAGGGTTCTCTGGCTTCCTGTGGGGCATTGACCCATCATCATTCTACAAAAAGAGACTAAGCACTAACATACAAAGTTGACTAAGACACAAAAAGTACAGTTTTTGGCCAGGACAGGGCTTGCTGTCAGTCCACTCCTGTATTTGCTGATAATCTGAGAGGAATGTGGTAAACCAAGAAGAGTTGAACCACTGTGACCAAGAGCTTGGAAATAACTAGTCAACTTAACTCGTTAAGTTAAACTCATTGTATTTTAAATTCACTGTGTTTTTCTTGTGATATGGCTCAACTTGCTAGGTTTACTAATTAACACTGAAGTTAATCCTGTACTTTAGTATTTGAAATGTTAGAATCTGAGGGAATAAGTATCTTTTTTTGTGGCATATTCATAAAACAGGACAACCCAAGAAGAAGACGGATTAGGTCTGGAGGAAAGGTGTTGTATGGCTCTCTTGCTAGGCACAGAATGCAGAAGAAATGCTGTGAAGCAACTTAAGGAGAATGGTCTTTCTTGAATTCTCCACTCTCTCTTCACTCCTATTTGGCCTTTTACTGCCTCCAATTCAGTGGGTCACACACCGAAGGTTTTTGGCCTTTAGAAGCCATGAATTACCAGTTAGTCAGAGGAAGAACAAAGAGTTTCACATTGGTGGTTGTTGTTAATTGCTGTCAAATCAGCTTCAACTTATGGTGACCCTGTGAACAAGAGATCTTGAAGACAATCTGTCATCAACAGCTCTGCTCAGGTCCAGCAAATTTAGGACTCTGGCTTCCTTGATTGAGTCTACCTGTAATATAGTCTTCCTCTTTTCCTACAGTCTTCTACTTTACCAAGTGTTATTGTCTTTCCCAGTGAGTCATATTTTCTCATGATATGTCCAAGTTATGATAGCTTCAGTTTGGATATTTCAACTTCCACAGAGAATTCAGACTTGATTTGACCATTTATTGGTCATTTTGGCAGTCCATGATATCTGTAGAACTTATCTCCAGTACCATGTTTCAGATGAGTTGATTCTCTTCCAGATTCTCTTCTCTTCTTCTTCTCTTCCTTTGAAGATCTTATTTAGTTTTTTCATAGCTGCCCTTCTAAGTTCTAGTGTTCCTCTGATGTCTTGATTATAGCCTCCAGAAGGCCTGGATGTTAGTAACCCTTATGTGAAGGAAGGGAACATTTTCAGTTTGGAACTGAAGTTAGTGGGGGATGGGGGTTGCACAGGAATATCGCTATGGGGCAGAAGGGGGAGGAAATAAATCCCCTTCCTCAACAAATGACAACTTCCTTCAGCTCCCAGTTCCTAGCAATGCAGAGAGTAAGACACTGAAAACAGTTTTTCAGAGTTAAGCCCTCAGGTGCTAGACTGGGCTGGTTGAATCATTGTCAGTTTGGCTTTTCCCTCATTAGAATTTTTTAAATTTGCAAATTTTGCTACATTTGTGTCATAAACAAACTGAAATGAAATTCTGTCTTGCCTTAAGGAACAGGACTAACATAATTACTACAGTTGCATTTACATTTTTTTTAGCATGTTCCAGGATATTCCTGCTCCCCAAAGCGTTCTTGCCATCATCGGTATGAACTGCACAAGACTTTTTTGAACTAGAAATACTAGAATCCCGCACCCTGCTGAGAGGTCTGTGGGGGTTTGGGAGTTTTAGTACAAAGAAAGGAACTTTTCCAAGCTCTGGAATCATATCAACTGCAGCCCAGTGTCAGTAGTACAGGAATTTGTCTGTCAATGCCAAATGCTACCTGGCAACTTTTTTGTTGTTGTTGTCGTCGTCATTTTGGTAGAAAGTGAATACATTATTATTTTCCCTGGTCTTTTAATTTTAGGCTGCAATCCTCTATTTTCTGACCTGTGCGTAATTTCATCCCCTCCAACATTTCAGAGATGAAAACCAGGACATGTGTAACAAGCAATATCGGAGTATGGTCAAGATGGCAAAAGTTATTAATATGGAAGAATACATAAGCTAGGAGATGATGCAGCAGTTTGTTTTTGCCTAAACCTACTGGGAAAGGCAAGACTCCACCCCTTCCTGTCACCTGCTGAGCTACCTGACTGCAAATTGCTTTTCTACTTTGAACTCAGTTTGCAGGAACTGAAACAAGCTGCAGTCAAGGGAGGAGAATGGGAGGAGGGGAGAAAAACTGGGACATTTTGAAAGCAACTGAAAAAGTGGGACCATGGAGTGTAAATCAGGACTGTCCCTGCCAAATTGGGATGGCTAGAGGATGTATAAGTCCCATACAAATCATTTGGGATTTATTAATGAGTAGAAAGAGGAAAGTCAGTGGCAGAGTGCCAGCATATTGTGTTTACAGTAAAAAGTTTTTTTTTTTAAAAAAAAGAGCTAATTTACGTTGACTATGCTTACATTCAAAAGAGGGAGTTTGTTACACTTTGGCTAAATCTAACTTGGCATTTAAATTTGCATTACTGCTACTTAAAAACTTTACCAGGATAAAAAATCTTGTCCACAATTTTACTTTTCCCCACTCACTTCCTGTCCCTGTATTGTATAAAGGAGAGAAGGAAATAGCTTTACGAATTTTGGAAAAAAAAAACTCCCTCCCTCCCACCAAAAAAGGAATAAATGAGGTGAAGGATGCACTTTTCTCAGCCCTACTAGAGAGTCTCAGTTTCCTAAAAATAAGGCTGGGGGCAGACAAGAAGTTAAAAAAAAAGTTAAAAATATTTCGAGGAAGAAGCAGCATGTCCACTGCATACACACATTGCTTTTGTCCCACCGCCTGCCATTTTTTGTCAAACAGGTTTTCCGGGGTTTTGAAACAATACCTGAAATAGCCAGGAGTATTGCTACACAGGCGCAGATAGGATGAGTTACACACATACACCTCACAGTGAATAGATCTTTGGTCCCTCTAATTCAGTATAATTGACAACATAGACATTGCCCAAGTTTAAAATGGTAATCTTTTCTAGTTATACCTGCAGATTGAATATATGTTGTTTTGTGGGCTAAGCAGGTGCTCTGGTCCTGAATGGCAGCCCTTTCTCACAAGCAGTAATCCCTATTTCAAGTTTCAACATCCTGTAGAATTCTGGAATTTGCAGTTTAGGGAGGGGCATTTAGAATTCTCAGTCAGAGAGCTCTTTGGCATCAGTAAACTGCAAACCCCAGAATTCCATAGGATGTTGAAAGTAGAATAATAGCACTATAACAGTGTAGTGTGGAAATGGCCACTATATGCCAATGTTCAGGGATGCTGGGAGTTGTAGCTCAACAACATCTGGGGACTCAAAACGGGACACCATTGTTATAGCACAACCACCACCCAAGTACATTGAGTGCAGTGAAACTATCTGGGCTAGAATGGTGAGAAAACGGACTGACTATTTAACAAAATGAAACAGAACTCTGATTTGTATCTTGCACTGGATTTCTTTACTACAGATAGAAATATATGGCTACTGGCATGTTAAAGACGTTCACATAGTGGCTTCCTAAAATACTGGGTTCCTCTTCAAAGAGAATGACAAAGCCCACGATTTAGTGGCAACACATTATGATATTGTTTCAGATGGCCTCATTTTATATGCAGTAAACATATAGAGAAGCACAGAAACAAATATGCAATGTGTGTCCCTGGACACCAGGGAGCAATGATTCACATCTCTGCTTGACAGACCATGTTGGCATTCAGTTTGCATGCCACTTGGTTTGCTTGCCCATATTCCTCGATGCCTGTTTTATTCAGATTCACCCATAACTTCACCTCGCTAGTTGTTCAGCCAATCAGATGGTAAGAGCTGGAGGAAGAGAGACCTTGGAGCACATGGGAGAAGCAGGGGATTTTAATCAGTCCTGTTTGTGGCAGTTGGCCAATTGGTTGATGGGATTATCTGTCCCTAGCATGAAATGATAATCTTCAGAGGAACAGACTAAGAGGAGGTTGGCAGTGCAGTTAATCTCTCGTAAGCAAGGACAGCACCATACTGGGAGATGGTGGGGGTACAAACCTAAGAAACAGAACTGTGTTTAAGATGACATGGATGAGAAACTGAAGCATAGAACCATGTAGGAAACCTGAGGATACTCTGTGTGAACAAAGTCCTTTACGGTCTCTAATTTATATCACCTTGGTTTCAACCATTTCCATTGAAACGGCTGTCAAGCATCTGCTCCTTCTCTCATCACATCAAACGGTCTTCTTTTAGATATGTTACATTTGGTTCATAATTATGGAGGTGGGAAGCATTTGGCACAGGAATAGCCCCAGCATTGGGCAGAGTGAAGTGGATATCATGTTAGCTTGCTGTCCTCGGAGGTGCATCATTAGTGCTGAAATTGGATTCAGCTGCTAGTCCAGTCAGCTTCTGTACTTCAATCTGGTGAGGACTGGAACCATGTTGGCCTTCATACCAGGCAGTAAAATGCACTGGGTCAGACTTGATTCATCCTATTATGTAGATTAGGAGAGGGAATCGTGTAACTTTCCAGATGTTACTTGACTGCAAGTCCCAGCAACCCTAACCAGTGTAGCCAGTGGTAGGAATGCTGGAAGTTGTAGTCCAAGCATATCTGGAGAGTCTGACCCCTAATGTAGTACCTATTGTTTCTGTCCTTTGCTGGAAGAGAGTCTCACAGGATTTCAGAACTGTCCAAATATTTTTCTATTGTCCGCGGTGAGATCTACACCAGTCCATTTATCACCACAAACACCTGGACCAGAAGTGATATTTGTTGCAGAAATGGAAAATAAAAGCTTGTCAATTTACTTCTTCTGCTGATTTTTTTTTTAAAAAAACTTCACTTCTTTTCTATGGCCATTTCCACACGACAATGCTCTTCCACGTCATCTCGCTGCAGTCCTGGGTCCAGAAGCAAGTGTATCAGCAATGCTTCCCTCCACACCCGCTCGGTGCATGTGGAAGAGAACGCAATGGCGCCACGTCTTCCTTCCACAGCGCAGCCAGACTTTTTCCATTGCTGCTCTACGGAAGGAAGTGTTGCCAATGTGCTTCTGCAGCTTCCTCATGGCCAGAAGTGACGGGAGCACCACGCGATCGCAGATGCGAAACGGATTTTTTCCGTTTTGTGAAAACTGTGCAAATGTGACGCTCCATGACAGGATGGCAGTGGGATGGCGATGACATCATGCGGAAGCGTGACCTGCTGACCACTGCCATCCTGTGGCAGAAATGAGACAGTGACATCATGCGGAAAGGGCCTATGTGGAAAATGAAGACATTTGTGCATTCTGGATAACTCTTCTGAAATGGATCTCATTTGCACCTGCCAAATTCATAGATACAGACATTCCTTGCATGGAGTGCCTGATGTCGTATCTGCCTGCCATGCAGGTGTTAAATATGAGGAGCATCTCTGGGAAACCCCCCCCCCAAAACTCTGGTCACCTCAGTCCAGGGCTAAGTGGCTGAATATCCAAGAAGTCACACCCAACCTTTTAAGCACTCAAGTTCATACCCTGGATAAAAGATCTATCAATTTTGATTCCTTTCACATTCAAATGTTTTAAATCCTAGATTCTTTCCATCTAAAACACAGAGAAATGTATGTACTTTAGTACTTTCTTATACAAAAATATAACTGGTCTGGCATCCTGTTCAGCAGCTACGATGTCATAAGGCCAATGTATGACATTGCAATTCACTTTTATGGTCCTTGTACAATTGCAATAACAAAAGGTCCCTCCCAAAGCCTATTTTTAAAGGCAAACAGGCCCAATACTATTTCTAAGTCACTGGAGAGTAGAGTGGAGTGCGAGTGACAACACAGCCAACCCTCTCCTGTCCTAACATGCTCAGTTACAGGAAGAGGGCTGGATAAATTATCCCCCCTCCCCCCAGCAACTTGGAAATTGTTGTGTTGAGGGAAGGGCATTTGCATGGCTTAAAAGGTTGCAGTTGTTTTTGGGTAGCATTGGGAGACATAACTACATCTCCCGATGCAAGATTTTGGTCCTGATATAAAGTTTTCACTAATCTCTAATTTGATACCATGAATATACCTTCAAGTACAAAGGGATTGGCGCTTTATTAACTTGTCTGTACACCCAGTGAGGGTGATAAGACTTCTTATGTCAATTCAGAAGTTATATAAAGGAAAAAGAGGAAAACATGTTAGACTTAATAAAAGGTCTCGCCCTCTGCCTCATTTCAAACTACATGGTCCTTTCTTCCAAAATTTGCTTTGAAATCTGTGGGTGTTTTTTTCTTGTGCACTTATCTGATATTGCCAGCAAAAAGGATAATTTCTACCAGCTGCAATGGTGCTATTTATGATATGGATGTCTGCCCACTAGACTAAAAATCCATTAGCTCATTTTACAAGCCAATTCTGATGATAGGATTTATTTTTTAAACACTTGAGATTATAATTTCTACTTGACAGAGATACATGCTTCTTTTACTATCACCTGTATTCTCTCCAATTTAAAAAGGTGATGTTTGCATTAAAAAAAACCCCCCACCCTATTGATATTTGCAGATGCACAAAGTGAATGAGTAGGAGTTCTGCTTTTTTATTTTTTTTAATTTGAAACGTGTCTGGTATGGAATCCAAGAAAGAACATCCCCTAGTTTTTAAATAGTTACTTTACAGTGTGAAATGCATAAGCCCACAATTAGTTTTAAAGAGAAATCACAGGTGTGTGTGTGAGCGAGAGACTGTCTTTGTTAAATGTATATATCACATTTCTGCCCAGTGACCTCTGCCTTTCCTCCATTATAGCATACATGACTGCCTTCATTCCTCTTTATTCTCGCAACAACCCTCTGAGGTAAATTGCATTGAAAGAGAGAGAGAGAGAGAGAGAGGCTGATCCAAAGCTGTCCGGTAAGTTTGATGTCCCATTTGAGACCAAAACCTGGATCCCTAGGTTTTCAAACCCCAATTCAACACTACATCACTCTATATTTGTAGATCTCACTCAAAAGCCTGACCTTGTGCAATCAAAAAGGGTGGTGCGTGAGAAGAAGAGAACAAGGAAGGCATGCTTTACTGGAAAGTCTGTGGTGGCATTCACGATAGATCCTTAAATAATGGGAATATAGCTGGTACCTGAGACATATAAAAGGCAAATGCCTACTTAACTAGCCCAGGAGTGTGAGGGGCATGCAGATAATGGTGACAAAAAGCCCTTACCTTTCTCATTGTAAAGAATCCTGAATGAGTAGCGAGAAATGATCCTGCTATCTGTACAGATGGGACAAAATGGAAGACTAGCCAGCTTGCTCTTACAATAATCAGGAGCTCGTTAAGGATTCTAATCAGGCAGAAATATTTTCCTGTCAGCTCATTACAAACTATAACAAGGTCACAGCTCTGGGTTGTGGATGGCTTTTTTCTCCTGCTAGAGATAACGAGTGTGTCTGCAGGAACTTTTGCTAGGTTATTTGTTATAATGTGCAACAAAGGTTGTGTCCAAACACCACCTCACTGCATGGTTTATTTAGCACAGTAGAATTAAACTAGGACCATTTCCGCACTAGCCCGTAATAGCACAATGATTTCACTTTCAACAACCTCTGGAATCCTGGAGTTTGTAGTTTCGGGAGGAGCCTGCCGGCCCCTCCTGAAACTGCAAACCCCAGGATTCCAGAGGATGTTGAAAGTGGAATCATCACGCTATAACAGGCTAGTGCAGAAATGGTGTAGGAGTTGAGACAGTACCAAGTAATGATAAGATGGTATCAAGGAGGGTTGTGGTTTGTCATTACCATCTGCTCTTTTGGAATGTGACACCTGCACTGGTTTTAACTAGGCCCCAGTTTGCCATTTGGGCTAGTGGTGATTAGCTCAGGAATTGGCAGACTCTCTAATTGATACTGTTATCTGCTTGCTTGTCACCTGAAACCTTTCTGCTTGGAGATGCATCCATGTGGGAAAAAAAGAGAGTGGAAGCAGCGGAGGGGAGGGATGGGTCAGTAGGAGAATTTAACCAGAGTCTCTGCTTTTTCTGTAGGCAAGTCCTGGGACTGTGTATGTATGTGAATGATCCCAAGCAAGCCTCCATAGGCAAGAAGAACTGATGAAAGACTGGACTTCATGTCAAAAGAGTTGAAAGAGTGAGTTGTTGGATAATGGGGCATCAAAAGGTGGGCACTTTCTGTACTTTTTAAAGTGTTAGAGAAGGCAGTACCTCCTTGCACAAGGCAGTCTGTGCAAAAGCAACCAAATGGCTCCTGGACACAGCTCTTCTCCTGGCCACTAATTGACTGTAGGTCTGTGCCCAGGCATTATATCATGCCAGAGAAGAAGGAAGAACCTTGGGCTGGAGCGTGAAAGCTATGCTTCTGTCCCCACATGTTCCACTGCATGTGGACAGTGCTTTGGCTCACCCTATGGCCAATCAGTGCCTGAGGGCAGAGCTTCCCCGGGCAGAAATATGGATGCCTTTGCACTTGTGGAAAAGGAAGTGTATTGTCACCCTTCTGCACTAGCCATGTGAGTATAACAGGAAAGTTTTAATGCTTCATCAGCACTGAAACTTGGACAAAACAGAAACAGTAAGTGGACAAAATTCTTTCAGATTGTAAGCCCAAGGGCAGGGACTCTCTGCTTACTGATTTCTCCATGCCACTCTTTTGGTTTTATTTGATCCAAAACCATGAAGTCTTCAATAAATAAATGAAACAAACATGTATCCTCTCCCTAGGTGGCAAGTTAAAATAGAATGGGTCCTTCTTCCTTGATCCTAGAACTGTTATTCTGAGTCATCTATGTAGAATTTTGAAAGGATGAAGGAAGAGGAAACTGTTCACTCTGAACCCACTGCAATTCAAAGCGATGCTGGCAGTGACCACATTACCAGCCATAGCAGTCCCTGTAACATCTTCCTGCTCTTTAAAACCCTTGGCAGTCTAATTTTGCTACTGGAAGGAAGGCAGAGCTTTGTATTCACACTCCTCATCCTCATTTCCCATTGTGCCTTTGTGGGCCTCACAAGGGTCCCAAAAGGACTCTTGTGCAGGATCTTCACTGTGAAGGAGTAGATGGCCTTACAAAAGGGTTTTTTTTTTTAAAGAAGACATTAACTCTTCTTTGAGGGTCTATGAAAAATGGGAGCTGCAGGTCTGTGCCCAAGAGTTTGGCTGTGGTGTGATGCCATGCAGCGGATGCTTCTGTTATCATAGATGTAATGATTGCACCTGATCTATTCTTTGATCTAGACCAGACTTATTGGAATGTTGCTATGAACAATCCACCCAGGCCTGAAAAGGCTAGAACAGATGGCCTGTGGCCTATGGAATGGAAGAATCTACGGAACAATAGAGAGCCAGGGCAGTATGGTGGCTTGAACGTTGGATGGACACTGGGGCCATTTCCCCACTAGCCTGTTATAGTGCTATTATTCCACTTTCAACATCCTATGGAATCCTGAGGTTTGCAGTTTAGAGAGGGCAAGTCACACTATGTCACCTCAGAGGAAGGCAAGAGCAAATCTCCTCTGCCCAGAACCCCCACTGATAAGTTCACCTTAGGGATGCCTTGACTTGAAGGCACAAATGACTTGAAGGCACAAACAACAAACAGAACAATAAAGCACACACCTTTACAGTATCTGAAGGGCATGCAGTCTTACTTCTGATACCTCAGGTCTCCAAACACAACAGTGGAGTTAGGTAAGCAATTTTTCCTCTGCCCTCTGATGCCATGTCTAATGGCACCCTGTGGTCCAAGTTGTGGTGGTAGTTGTGGGTACCTCATCCTACCACTGCCATCTGCTGTTGTGGCTCTGTTGTGATTATTCAAGCTTTGTGGTGGCCTCTGAGGGTTCAGCACTTAGATGTGTGCTTTCTTCTGCTGTGGCAGCTGGAGCCCAGCACTTCCAGGCAGTTGGAAGACAAGCCAGTGGGAAGTCCAGAAAACTAGGCTTGCTTGGGATAGCTATAGCCTTCTGCTGTGCTACACAACAATAAGGTTGCTATATTAAAGTAGTGCAGCAACAGCCAAAATCATAGTTGGCAGAATTCCCCTTCTGGAAACTAGATTCCGAGGACAAGACCTAACAATCACCTATCCCATAGAGTTCCTGGTTCCCATTTCTTGCTCTTCCCCTGCCTTCCTTGCTTTCCCCCTTCTTTTGCATGACTTGTCATTTCTTCAACTCCTGTGTCTCCATGCCCCTGTCTTTCATCAGACTCTTGATTCTTAGGCCATTTCTTCATGAAGTTGATACATCGTAGTAGCATCAAATCCTCACCCTCATGTCTGCACACTGAATCATTTTAGCATCGTAGTTTTCCTCATAGTTCTGCACATTTTCAGCTCTTAGAACGTTTCACTGTGATGCAAAACCGCTGTATGTGAAAACTGGAAAAACTCTGATGTAAATCTCCCAAATCGGTTCTGCTTCAGTTTTTGCCCACATGCAGAAGCATAGCATCGATTCACATAGCAGAACTGGCCAGCTATGGGCATTCCCAGGCTGTCCCTTCTGTCATTTCTGTCCCTATCTCTCTCCGCCCATCAGAGGACAGGCTGCCGTCATTATTGTCTTCACGCATTAAACAGATAGAGGGAAGAGAGTGAATCTGGTAATGGACTATTATGACTGTTTTTTTCCATGTATCAATGAACACACATACCTACGCACAAATGTAACAACACAGAAATGTGTTTAAAATGTGTGTGTGTGTTTTAAAAAAACAGACCAATCAGCAATGGCGGAGCAGGGTGAGGGAGGGGAATGGGACTGGCCAGGGACTTGCTATTGTGGATGCAGCAGCTACTGTTCTCCACAGCAGTACAATGTAAATGGAGGGGGAGGGATGCAGACAGCACAGTTTATGAATCTGAGTATAAAAAACTGTTCTTGGCACGTGGTGAACCGCTCCTCCCCTCTTGTGCGGAAATGGCCTTAGGCAACTCCTTATGTTGTTCTGTTTCCTTCTTCATCCTGTTTCTACATAATGCCCTGTCTCTTCTGCCTTCCACTGCATAGTAGCACATATCTTCCTCCTGCTCTTAAATAGTATCAGATTTTGCATAGCCCACCCCACAACATCCCCTTTCTAATTCAAATACTACAGGTATACCTCAGTTAATGGAGTAAGTGTTTTCCTGGACATTACTTCTTTAACAGAAAATGTGATGCCGGAGGCAGGGATAGATTCACACACCACAAAAAAGAAGACTAGGTCAATATGTTTCATTGAAGTTTTTATTCAAAACTAACAGTATGCACACATAAAATGAAACAATCAGGTCAGGTAAGCCTTACATAAGTAAACAAAAAACATTTTGAACCTTCCGTACACCACTTGAAAGTTTGTTCCAAAATGGAGAACAAAACATATAAGGAAAGGTTGAAGAAGCTGGGCATATCAGCTTGGTGGAGAGAAGACTGACTCATTGTACCTTTTAAATAGCACAAGGCTTGCCACAGACCTGTTTTCTGCTGCCCCAAAAGGTAGGACCAAGTCTAGAGGGTTGAAGTTACAGGAGAGCAGATTTCAACCGGCCGTTAGGGGAACTTCTTGACTGTAAAAGTGGTTCAGCAATGGAAGCAATTGCCTAGAGATGTGGTGGGATCTCCTTCTTTGGATGTCTTCAAAAAGTGGTTGGACAGCTACTTGCTGAGGATGCTTTAGCTGGAGAACCTGCACTGAGCAGGGGGTTGGACCTGCTGGCCCATGGGGCCACTTCCAACTCAACGATTCTGTGCATTCAAGACTGACTTTTTTCTTTCTCCAGCCTCCATTTATGGTTTCCATTTTGGTGGCCAAACTCATAGATTATCCCTACTCCTTTTTAATAGAACTGTAGCTGGTGCGGCAGGCAAATTCACTTTTCTCTTTCTTTCTGTTTTGCTGTTCACACATGCTGAATAAAGGGTTCTAGAGGCAGCTATTGTCACTTTGCATGTTGTAGACAGGCATGGATAACTAGAATAGGATCAGCTGAGTATCCCATTCTTTTCCAGCTCAAGCTTCAGTGCACCATTTACTGAAGACATGTTGCTACAACTTGGTAGCTGAAAGTCTGTGTTTTTCCAGTCCTTCCTCAACCTTGCAATGCCAGTGCTGTTAAAAAAAGAAAAGAAAAAATCCAGCTATAGAGGGAACAAGGAAAAGAGGATGGGCTGGGTGGGCAGAGAAGACTGTTACCACCGTGTTCTGGCCTGACCTTTGGTGAACCAAAGATATCATTTTGATATCATAATTCGGCCCTACTCTGCCACCAGCCAAGTGTTTGTGAGGCCCACCGAACAAGTGCGAAGCTCGGCATGGCTATTACTTGCTGCACCAAATCAAGCCAGATATTGCCAGATCTGCTTTAGGGGACCTCCCAAAACAAACACCTTCATTACATATGCACGCTACCACAAAGGGACCCTCTGCCCTTAGAGGACACCCTGGTGAGCTAGGTACTCAACTGCGAAGCTAGCCTCATTTACATACTGGCTATACTATTGTCAGTTTGGACAATAACTCAATCATGCAAATTCTGACCTTTCGGAGGCTTTGTCTCCAACCCAAAACCTATTGCTTTTGCCCAAGACCAGACTAGCCTGCGGTCGTTCTTCCCCCTATAAAAATCCCCCACTTTTGAGAGCTCTTTGGAACTCTCGCCGGATCGCTTGGACTTTATTCTGCCTTGCTGCCGCTCGGTTCAGCAGATTCCCCTCGGTCGCCACACCGAGCTTCCTCTTCTTCGATCAGGCTTCTTCAGGACTACGGGACAGGTGGCGTATCACCCATTCCCCTCAAATTCTATTTTCCTTTTCTAGTTAGGGATGTGTTTGTGCTTTTCTTTAATAACTGTTTAATAACTGTTTAATACATCTAATTGTTGCTTGAACCATTTGCCTCCTCACTGACTTGACGCTGTATACATAGGGTAAAAGATCCTGCTGCGTTGCCCTGCCTCTCGTTAGCGAAGAGAGTGCTCCAGCTAATTTCCCCATCTTTGCTTAGTTTGTTTTGGTCATTTGGGCGTCCCTCCCGGGACCCCCAATTCACAGGGTAACAAGACTTTGTAAAAAAGGAGCTTCTTTGTCAGAGGTTTTGTTCACTGACGTATGCCTGTACCGTCACCCTCCACCTTTGTGGGTTTCACTTTTGTGGATTTGATTATTCACGGATTATTTGCTGTCAGCTCTGCTGCCTTCCTATGCTATTTTTAATAGGGACTACAAACCTTGTGAGACTGAGAAACTGCAAAAGAGGCTTGTAAATCCTTATTAAAAATGGTATGGGGCAGCAGTGGAGGTGGCAGTAAGCCCTACCAGCGACCCACTTCTGGCTTGTGATGGAACCCTGATGCCTCAAAGGAATCCATGGTGGGTTGAATATGGTGATCACTTGTGTGTTGAATATAGTTTGGGCCTAGAGTTATTTGCCATTTTTCCACTTTCATGGGGGTCCTGCGCTCCTAACCCTAGCGAATATGGACCATACTATGTTTCTTCTGCTACTTCGCTCACGCCTTATTTTGTACATATCCTTCTTTAGGTTTTTCTTTTGCTATTCATCGCCTTTCTTTCAGATACCTTCTTTGTCCCTTCAGTCTTATAGGTTCCTTGTGTCCCAAGGCATTTCTCAAACGCCAGCCTTGCCAAACTGACAATTTCTCTTATTTTCACATTATCTGGAATGCATGTGGATTAAATTGCTCAGCAATTCAACAGTCTATAACCACTATGCCCCTTCAGCTGAGAATATCAGACATTTGACTGTGACATATTTAACGCTTTATAGTGCATGAGAAGGAGGTGAAGTACTAACTGGATGATCCATGATATTACTACCTCATTTAAAGGGATATATAACCGAATAAGGATTTAATGTTTTTACTAATACAATATCTTCCTTCCTTCCTTCCTTCCTTCCGTCCTTCCTTCCTTCCTTCCTTGTTACAACCCAGGAATATATCAGCACTGGAAATTAAATCTAAATGAGCAGAAATTAGTTCAAGTAATGAAAAACCAGAAGCACACTTCATAGTTACTGGCACTTTCTCCTCTAGCCTTAGTAAGAGTCCAGGAATTGCCTATAGATCAAGGCCTTACAATTAGAACTGGTTGTTTGAATGCTTTCCTAGGATGTTTCTTGCTGGCTGAATACAAGTTCTACTGCCATCTACTGGCAGGGAATTCAAAACGTCCAGTTCTGTGCAATGAGCCAGAAAAAATTGTTCTTCATTTTTGCAGTCTAAGAAACAAACAAACAAACAAGATAACATGAATAGAAGTGGAGGTCCAGTCTAAATAATTTTGTTGCCAGAGTCAAAAGATAAGAGGGTGTCCCCTTCCAGTAACTGAACAGACTGCCAGATTAATTTTACTTTGACAGTGAGAATGATTTGACAGCCTCAAGTATACCTGAAAGCAGCATGTTTGCTTAGAGAGATGCAGGATGTTCATCCATCAGCTTCTCACAGCTGGGGTTCTGCCCTGCAACCCCTTGCAACTGGTTCCACTCCACTGTTGGTTATCTCTTATGCCAGAAAAAGAAATCACCTGCTAGATTTGTGGTTGTACAATGTTTCAAGCCTGGTGGCAAGTGTTTGAAAAATTCTGATTTTATTTAGGAACAAGAAGGCTTGGACCAGGGCCACTAGATGATGTCCTTATCCTGGGTGTGACAGAAGTGGATGGCAAATACATGAGGTAGCCAGTGGGGGTGGTGGGAGAATGAGAGAGTTAGGGGGGCTCAAAAAGCTTTTTCATGGTATAGAACTGTATTCTTACCTGGATTAAAAGTGTCACAATGAAAACCACAGTTTACTCTGAACAGAGTTCTGGTACACAGAAGAAAGTATAAACAGTTCCTGACAAGACAGAGCCATAAGAAATGCTGGCAGAAACAAACAAACAGGCACATAATGTTGGTTGAGAGTTGGTTTGTTTCTGTTTCAATGCATAATTATAATGGGAGAACTATATCAATGTGGCAATACTGTCTTCACATTTCAGCATTTGAAGGCTAAATAGAAGCCTGCTGTAAATTTCTTAGACTTTTTAAAAGAGTTTATTTTAATGCTCAGAATGTTTCTAGCAGTACTTGTTTCAAATTCTTCAGGTCGTGAGCAGCCTTTTGTTTTTTGTCAGCAAACATATCTTGCAGATCTTTGCTTTGAACTTTATTTTACTTCCTAAGGGAAGTGCCTTATGGACAAACATCAAGGGGGCATATGGGTTCTTAAGCTAGCAATTTTAGATAGCTGTGCTGGTCTTGATTTGGTGAAAGCTGGATAAAGGGTAAGAGAGTAGATTAATTTAATTCTGGGTCCCTAAGCATTCTCTCTCTAATTTGAACATTGGTGCCAACTTCCATTTTGATGTGTTATATTTGCATAGAACAGACGATCCTGTTCTGATCTCCCGTATTAATTATCAAGGTATCTTTTCAGGCTCAGTAATACAGAAATTCAGCATGGGCATCCAGGCCAGAGTTTAAATCCCTCCTGGAGATTGCAAGATGAGCATCAATTAGTTGCTAGATGACACTGAACTTAGTTGTGTCTGCCTGGAACCAGAGACTTGAATCCTATTGGAAGTTCCAATTAGAGTAGAGACCAATTAATTTACTCAATATTGAGTTAATGGTTGAATGGTGAACCAGCACTTACATAAATCCATTGAATTAATGGCTCTACTTTAGTTGGGACTACAAGTAGGACCAGTGATGTATTTAAGTCTTTTACTCCAAGTCTCAAATCTCTGCCTTCAAGTCTCAAGTCAAATCTCAAGTCTTTGGAGACAGTTTCAAGTGAAGTCTCTCATCTGGAGCCAACTTTATACCCCAACCTATATTCCAGAATTTCTGAATAGAGTAGAATAAGGTCAGTTTTAACAGTTTAAGCAGAGTTGGCCCTCCACATTTGTGATTGTGTCATTTACAGCTTTGGAAGTGGGGAATAGGATCCTTCTTACTTCCTATTTCTGAAGCTGGAGGATTTTTTAGAAGTGGGGAATAGGATCCTTCTTATTCCTCATTACTGAAACTTCAAAAGCTTTAGAAGAAAGGATCTTTCTACCTCAAATTGCCTAACACATTTTTTGTTCCTCTCTGAGAAACGCATCCTGTACTCTGGAGACAGATCTTGCCTTCTGCTCTTAGGAAAAGTTTTAGAAAGCTCCTCCAATATGCAGTAGGGACAGGGTGCTGAGCAGATGTCAAGCCCATTGCCTAACCCATTTAGTGTTCTCCTCTGAGAAATGCACCCACACTTTGGGCTTCAGACAGATTGTCTGGATGAATGTGTTATGTCACTGAACCAAGGGCAGCAAGTCAGTCACTAAAAATATACAAGTCTCAAGTTGAGTTGAGTCGAGTCAGTGCATCATTTATTGCCAAGTTGAGTCTGAGTCAAGTCACTGAAGCGACTGAAGTCAGACCTGAGTCCAAGTCAGTAGACTCGAGTCTACATCACTGAATAGGACCATGTGAGAGTTTCCTGTGTCTCTTTTCTTATTGGAGAGAGATAAAAGAGATCTTTTCTTTCTTTCTGTCCAATGTTTTTGGAGTTTGTCTGTTGTCTTGTTTGTTATACCTGCTGAATCTGGGCTTGGGAAAGTATGGCACTCCTCAGATGCTGTTGGACTCTAGTTCCATGTCCAAGCTGGCTGGGGCAGATAAGAATAGAGCTCAAAAACATTTGGAAGGCCACTTCTTCCCCATCCTGCCTATCATCTTTCTATGACAATTGTCATGCCATTCCTTATAACTAGGAATCTGGCTGATTACATTGGTTCATAATGACATTTTTCCTCCCTCTTTTATACATGAGACAAAAGAGTAAGACTAACTTTAAATGCTGAACCGCTGACAGCTTTTCCACATGTTTTCTGTATGTGTAGAGCAAATGCAGACAGGGAAGACTGGGATCCCACTCCAGCTTGGTATATACCCATGACCTACCCAACAGCAGAGACTGGCAAATGGCAAGATGGGGCTATCAGACATACCCACATTCCTAGCTCTGGGCATTTACTCTGTAAATTAAGGGAAGCTGTAAAAGATTCTTGTGGACCAGGGCATAAAAGCCAAGAGACTGTCTTACAATTCATAGACTTCAATAAATTTGGGATCCACTCATTAGGAAAGGCTGCATTTTTGAGCCCTTAGCAGGAGTCCTGAAGGCTAAAAACTTCCTTTAATTTGATGAATGCTTCAGAGAGCCTCACACCTTGTATGTCACTGTTTTCGGCATTCTAAATTCAACTACAAGGTGGTCCTGGTGGCTTCAATATGAATATGGTGAATATGCTTCAGGTTTTAGTACAAACGGAGCACTCAATCTTCCAGTGCAGGAAGGTAAATATGACTTTATAGGTATAACAGAGACTTGGTGGGATGACTCCCATGATTGGAATGTAACAATTGAAGGATATAATATGTGCAAGTAAAATAGCTGGGAAAGAAAAGGAGGAGGAATAGCATTATATGTCACAAACAAATTCATTTGTATGGAAATTAATGTGAGTGATCAAACTAGACCAGTGGAGATCATCTTGGTAAAAATAAATGGGGAAAGAAAAGCATCACTGTGCTAGGACTTTACTACAGGCCACCAAGCCAAGCCAAGGTGGTGGATGATGTATTTCTGAAACAAATCTCAGATATCTCCAAGAAGCAAGAACTGGTAGATATGAGGGGCCTCAATTACCCTGAGATCTACTGAGAGTTTAGCCCTGCTAATCATAGGCTTTCCAGCAAGCCTTACAGATAATTTCCTCTTTCAAAAAGTAGAAGAACAAAAGTATCAGAAATTCTGGACTTGACCCTAACCAATAGGAAGGAGTTGGAGTCACTGCAATTGAAGTAGTCAGTATTTTAGGGGGGAATGGCCACATAATGCCAGAATTCACAACTGTAGGACAGGTCAAAGAAGAGTATAATTAAACACAAACCTTGGATTTCAGGAAAGATCATTTTTATCAACTCAGAGAAATACTGGGTGGAATCCCATGCCTAGAAATGCTAAAAGAAAAAGTCATGCAACCAGGGTGGGAATTCATGAAGAAATAACTACTAAAAGCACAATCGCAATTCCATGGAAGAAGAAAAAAATGGAAAAAAACTGAAAAAGCCAATGTGGCTGCACAGTAAACTTGAGAAGGAAGAGAAAAGAGACTATGTATAAAGAACGGAAGGAAGGATGAATCACCAAGGAAGAATATAAATGTGCAATCCAAGATTTCAGGAATAGTGTAAGCTAAAACTCAAAATGAGCTAAGACTGGCTAGAGAACTAAGAAGCAACAAAAAAGGGTTTTTCAAATATGTTTGAAGTGAAAGTATGATGAAGGAAATGGTGGAACTCCTGCTCAGCAAGGATGGTATAATGCTAACAGATCACAGTGAAATGGCAGAACTACTCAATACCTATTTTGCTTCAGTTTTCTCCCTGAAAGAGGACTGTGCTTCCATGCAAAGAGATCTTGCCAAGGAATCCAGGTTGCAAATCAAAATTGATAAGGAATTAGTAATCATGTAGTTAACCTGAATGAGTTCAGACCTGCAGGACCAGATGAACTGCATCCCAGAGTGTTGAAGGAACTCATAGGATCACTTGCCAAAATTTTTGAGAAATCTTGGAAAATGGGTCAGGTGCTAGCCAAAGGGCAGAGATGAGCAAACATTGTCCCTCTCTTCAAAAAAGACCATAAAAAAAAAGTCCAGAAAAAGGGGAAAAAAGGAAGGAGGAGGAGAAGGAAGAGATGATGATGATGACGACCACAACCACAATGGTGATCCAGAGAACTACAGACCAGTCAGCCTGACCTCAATACCAGGGAAAATAAAATATTAGAACAGAGTATAAAGGAGTCTATCTGCAAATCTATTGATGACCATGTAGTGATAAGTAGGAACCAGCATGAGTTTGTCAAGAACAAATCTTACTAAACTAATCTTATAGCTTTTTTTTTCTGTCAGATTACTAGTTTAGTAGATGGCAGGAATGCTGTGGATATCATTTATTTGGATTTCAGCAAAACATTTAATAACGACCTCCATAATACTTTCTTCAGCACACTGACTAAATATGGAATAGAAAGAAACGGCATCAGATGGACCTATAATTGGCTGTAAAACCATGCTCAAATAGTTGTTATCAGTGGCTGTGTTTCAAACTGGAAGAAAGTCTTGAGTGGAGTGCTGCAGGGATCTGTCCTTGGGCTGATGGTCTTCAATATTTTTATCAATAATTTAGATGATGGGGTAGAAAGGAATCCTTATCAAATTTGCAGATAAGACAAACTGGGAGGGGTAGCTAACACACTGGAAGATAGGAACAGAATTCAAAACCTTGGATCTTGATAAACTAGAAAACTAGTCTGAAATTAATAAAATTACATTCAATAGAGACAAATGCAAAATTCTACACTTAGGCCACAAAAACCAAATGTTCAGAGGATACTTGGGTCAGCAGTACTACGTGACAAAAAGATCTTGGGATTATTGTTGATCGTAAGTTAAGCATGAGCGAGCAGTGTGATGCCGCAGCAAGGAAGGCAAATGCTATCTTAACTTGTATTAATAGAAACATAGTTTCCAACTTAAGGGAAGTGATAGTCCTCCTAAATTCTGTGCTGGTCAGACCTCATCTGGACACTTCATTTTTTAAAGAAGATATAGACAAGCTGGAGCACATTCAGAAAGGGGCAGTGAGGATAAGAGGTATGAAGAACAAAGCATTTGAGGAGAGGTTGAAGGCACTGGGCATGACCAGCTTACTGAAGAGAAGACTGAGGGTGATATGATCACAATTTAGGTAATGCAAAGGCTGTCACAAAGAAGAGGATGTTGGCTTGTTCTCTGCTGCCTCAGAGGGTAGAACCAAGTCTAATAATTTTAAGATACAGGAGAATAGATTTCAACTGAACAATGGAAGGAACTTCTTGACAGTGAGAGTGGTTTGCCAGTGGAACCAATTGCCTACAGAAGGGGCGAGGTCTCCTTCTCTGGATGTCTTCAAAAAGAGACTGAACAGCTACCTGCTGGGGATGCTCTAGCTGGAGATCCTGCACTGAGCAGGAAGTTGAACCTGATGGCCCATAGTGACTCTTCTGACTCTGTGATTCTGTGATTGCTACCTTTGACTGTTGTTCTGCAGGGAAACTAAAATCCTCATGAGGTTCTTTGCATAAACAAAAGTTCGCTTACCAAAATCCTTCCTGTGGCCTATTGCGCTGAAAATTAAATACAGCTTTCTTGGACATTGTTTTTTAACCTCTTTGTATAAGTAGGTCTTAAGGAAAAGATCCTGAAAGATTTTTTCAATGAATTGCCATGTGACATTCTTCTGAAAATGTGGTCATTTTTCCAGGTTCCATCCGCTCTAGAAAAAAGGGAGTAATTTTGAATGCAGCTCAAGAAATTCTAAACGCTTTTTTTTTTTTAAAGAACATTTTCAGCAAGAGATTTGTCTCCTGGTTTTGGACTGACCTCTCCACACCATTCCTCTTATGCACACCTCTAGATGGAGCCTATGTTCCACTCAGCATTAATACTCATCCAGATGGAACTCTGCCCCCTGGTTCTTCCCTGTATTTTGGCTTGAAAGAGGCTGACCTAAAATGCAGCATTTTCCTCTTTCACTTTAAATAGCCATAACTCTGATCCAGTTCCTGTGCCTTGCAATCCTGTGCATAGATGGAAGGGAATAGCCCCGCTAAAAGGGAAAACCATACTTTGCAATGCATGGTAAATCTGTGCCTCAGTGCTGGGGGTGGGGTGCGGGGAACAGTCAGCCATTAAAGAAGTATATTTTTAAAGGTTGATAGACTGAGAGAAGCAGAAGACAGAAGTAAACAATTGTTGATATCATACATTTTAAAGGAGTTTAACACAAGGACTCCTTCATTAAAGCAGTGCAGTGGGGGAAATTCTCAACTGATAACAGTAATTAAACAAGGATCCAGCCAAAGAGCCCCTGAATTTGTAGCTTCTTTTATGAGTGGCAAATACTGGAGGGGGCATTTTTTGGCATTTTCTTTTTTGGATGAAAAAATGAAATTCATCAGCAGGAGGGTATCTCGGTGTAAGTAGCAGCAGCCAATGTCTTCCTGATTTCTTCTTCTTTGCTGCTATTACAGGTGGCCACAACAGGGATGGAAGCGTTGTTTCCATCCACCATTCTATTTTTCCTGTAATTCCACAGATGTAATATTATTCCAAGGCTTTATTGGTGTATGTTTGTGTCTAAGGAGAATATACTACCATAATTTTTTTTTTAAATCACATGAATTGCTGGTGATGTCACAGAACAATGGCCTAGAATAATGCTACATCCTAGGTATTATGTAGATGGCAAAACATGGATGAGATATGGTTTAAACAAAGAAAAAGAAGATACTTATCACTCCTGCTAGCGATCGGCTCCCTCACTCTCATCGTGCCCCCACAGGAGTGAATTCTATGCCCTGAAAAGCTTAGAGAAATGTCCCCTATTTCATCAGTCATGGATTTTGCTGCCTTGCACAGTTCAAGTTCCCATGAAAACATTTGGCTCAAGCATAAGAGAAATATTCTAGAAACCAGAATTAATGAAACTTCTAGCTTAGTTAGAGATCTTTACCTTTATTTTCTACATGAGCCTTTTAAAATGTTTAAGTTGTGCTTTGCCCAGCTGGAGTGCCCTTCCTAGGTAAATCTGCTTAGACTCTATGATGAACATGTTTACATGCCAAATTAAGACCTAGTCTTTGACAGAAGCTTTTTTTAATTTTCTCTTTTTGAGTGTATGAGTGTGTATAAAAGGAGTATATTCAAAGATTAGACAAGATACATTTTTGGATGACAACTCTCAGAATCCTCCAGCTAGCACTGGCTAGGTGTTGTGTGCTATATTTTATATTCTTAGATATACATACAGATATAGATATCTCCCTGCTGCTTTTGTGGTAGACAGTTTTTTTCCCTTGTGTTTTGTTGCATTGTTTTGTGGTTATTGATTTTTTCCCCCTGCTAAATGATGTTAGTTTATTTTAATTCTTATCTGAAGTTTGATTTTGCGGTTGTAGTATAATTGTAATTTTTGTTATAATCCTTTTTAATTGCTATCTGAAGAGCAGAGTAGATTCAGAGGGTAAATATATTTCCACAATAAGCTATAGGTGGATGGAAGTTAGGGATTGATTTTTTTTTTTAGGAGAGGCTTTTGCAGAATAAACTGCAAAATTAAAGAAAACATTGCAAGTTGGCTCAATTTGCATAAGGGTTATAGATTGTGCCTTTTGCTGATGCAGAATTTGAATCACCTGAGTTCAGAATGTTAATATGATTTTTCATTGTTCTTGGGAAGCATGCTATATACTCAGTTATAGCTACAGATGTGTCCACAACTGGAGTTTTAAATATTGCCTTGAGGAAAGGCACCTACAGCAAATGAGTAACTATAGCATGGCTTGATCCTGCCTTGGGAAATGTAGCTATGGATATTCACGAGAGTGGAGAAGCGTTTCACTGCATGTCATGAGCGGTGTTTTTTACTCCAACTTACCCCAATTCCTATCTGCATGCCCTCTGGTCTCTATTGAAGTAAAGTGGAGAAAATCGTCTGTAGTTTCTGTATCGTCAATTCTTGTGGAACTCCTATTCCCCTCCCTTGCTCTACCCTGCCACTGTTGACTGGTCAATCTAAAAAAAATAATGTTGTAGAAACTATTGCTACGTTTTAGTGCAAGTGGTGTGAATCACTGTAACGCTTCTGCATGTAGGAAAAAATGCAGCAGAAATGGTTTGGGTGGTTTACACCAGAGTTTTCCCATTTTTACAATGCATCAGTTTAACGTTGATGTTAACCACACTAAGACCTCAACTCGTGCGGAACCATGGAGGACAGAACGACATCAAACCAGTTTAATGTGCGGATGTAAAAGCTACAATACAATGCTACTGCGATGTATCAACCTTGTGTGGAAAGGGCTATGTCTCTGTAGCTACGGTTCCCAAAGTATCTCCTCCAGACCTTTGTTTTAAGCCATGCAGCATCCCCAAAAGAGAATTCTGAGGTGCTGGAGTGCAAGAAGATGAGCAACAATGTGTCTAGCTCTCTCCTGATAGCTGGCCATACAGCTATGATAGGTCCCTACCATTGCCTATTGCTGTGCGCCCCCCATACCTGGAGATGGGGGCTGGACACATCCTTGCTCACTGTCCTGCACTCCAGCACCTCGGAAATTCTTCTTTAGGGATGCTCTGTGGCTTAAAAGGTGAGTTTTGGGGAGCACTTCAGTCATTACAAGAGCCCTGGTGGCGCAGTGGTTAAATGCCGGTACTGCAGCCACAAGGTTGTGAGTTCAATCCTGCAGGGTTCCAGGTTGACTCAGCCTTCCATCTTTCTACAGGTCGATAAAATGAGTATCCAGCTTGTTGAGAGCAATTAGCTAGCACATTGTAAAACTACTTAGAGAGCACTTAGCTGATAAGCGGTATAGAAATACATATGTTATTGCTATTACAATGATGAAACAGCAATAAGAGTGAATTAGAGTTGTTATGATGTCATGAGTTAGATTTCATAAATACTGACTCCAAATTGACTGTTGGACAAAAAAATTCCTGGATGGGTCTTCTGGCTTTGTGGCCATGACTGCAACATCTCCCCGTTACCCCAAAACTTGGGTGACTCAGGGACCCACCTGTGCTGGCTATGCCTCCCTGAAATGGTGGGGAATATTAGTTCAAAGAGGAGGCATGCAAAAGGGGGATAACCTTACAAAATCTTTTACACCTCTGTATACTGATCTTACTACAAAGAAAAACCAGCCTGAGAGTCAAAAGTAAGCTTGTTTGTTTTATTAGGGGAATTAACAATTGCACACACAAACAAAGTCCAGGCAATCTTGCAATCACACAAGGCTAATTGAAGGAAAAGGAGGAAAAGTCTGGGTAGTGAGAGTTTAGGGTGAAGTGATATTTACCAATCTGGAGAGCAGCAAAGAAGTGATTGTGGCTTAGACTAGAAGTCCAAGGGTAGTACAAATTGGGAATCAGAGCAGCAGAATGATGGCAAGTATGCCAAAAGTACTATGACTTGGCTAGCCCAGAGTCAGGGTTTAAATACCCTATTTCTACCTGAAGAGTGAAGGTATTAATGGCTCTCCAACAGAACAAACAATAGGGTCCAGAATGGACTAATGGCTTTAGCTTTAGGTAACAAAGGACTGATGGGAATCATGATAGCTTCTTGAAAGGGAATAAAGGAAAGGAAATAAAGGAAGATTTTTCTGGGGAGTGGGGAGAGGGTTGAAGATTGTTAGTTTAGTTTGGGTTCCATTGTCTCTGGAGGTTGAGTCACTGATGGACATTTGCAAGTTTGTTGTCACTGAAGTTCCTTGATGATTTCCTAACTATGACCTGGCCATGCCTTGAGATCCTGTCTGGCCTAGTTCTTGCATGTGTTTGTCCAGTCCTTCCTCTTAGCCAGCATGGCCATACAGCCATAGCAGTGTATAATTTATTTATGCCAATTAATATTTGCCAATTAAACCATATCAAAGCATGGGAATGTACGGCCTGGTAACATCGCCCTACAAAGTACCATGAGGCTTAAACACCGAGGCTGTGATTCTTGACAGGAATAAGCTTAAATACAATGAAACTTCTTTCTGAGTAGCAGTTCATAGGATTGCAATGGTAAGGCTTGTAACACTGTGCTATAAAGCAATGGTTCTCAGCCTTTGGGGCCTTAGATTTTTTAAGACTTCAACTCCCCAAAGCACCGGCCAATATGGTTAATGGTCAGGAATTATGGGACCTGAAGTCTCAGGGATCTAGAACACCAAAGGTTAAGTATTACTGCTGTAAAGCAGGCCTCTGCTTGAGAGTTTTGCACTGTTGGAAGACTAGCACTACTCCAACTGGAACATGTGGTGTGGACATTGTATGCGTGTGTGCGCCTTCAAGTTGCCTATTACCTTATGATGACCCCATGAATTTCATAGAGTTTTCTTAGGCAATGAATACTCAGAAGTGGTTTTGCCAGTTCTTTCCTCTGAAATATAGCCTAAAGCGCCTGGTATTTGTTGGCAGTCTCCCACTCAAATACTAACCAGGGCTGACCCTGCTTAGCTTCCAAGATCGGATGAGATCTAGTGACTTTTGGGTATTTAGGTGGATGCTGTGGGCATTACATGCATCAAAAATTCTACCATTTTCCCCTCCACCTTTTGTCTGTGTGTATATCTCTGTTCCCTATTCCATTTCCAGCAAGACAGATTATATAAGGCTTTTCTTTCTTTCCTAGCCATGTTGCTGGGGGGCTGATTAGAGGCCTCCCCATCGGTAAATGTGTTGGTGGTGGTGGTGATGGAGTGTGTGAAGGGGGATGAAGTGAAAACACCTGTCACTGCTTGAAAGCTTCTTGATTACTGGGGCTTTGCCGCTTTGAAAATTGCCCATTTTGATCCCCTTTTCTCTGCTTCTCCCATCCCACTCTGTGCTCTTCTCTTTTTTTTAAAAAAAACCATGTCACTGAGTGATTAGATTTGCAAATAAGCAGGCAGGAAAACAGCAACAAAAGGGAGCTGGAGCTGAGGAGCAAGCAGGTATAATTACTGTAATTAACTCGAGCAGCAGGGGCACAGCCAGAGCCGGCAGCATGTGAGGTAGTTGCTGCTGGGAGAGAGATAGCATGGGCCAGGGACCGGAGAGGATGCTGTGGCAGGCAGGAAAGTACAGACCTCATCTGTTCACAACACCACAGCCCTCAGCCCCTATCTGGCTAAGCTCTCGCAGGAACGGTGCTGGCAAGGTGTTAGTACAAGCATAACTCCTGTGTCAAGGACTTTCCTGGCTCTTGTCCTAACTCACCAAATGTATTGCCTTCCAGATGTGCCAGTCGGCAGCCCCCGTCATCCTCACCCAATGTGGCCTGTGTTAACTGAAGGTAATGGAGTTGTAATCCAAGAGATCTGGAAGGCACTAGGCTAGATTAAGCTGCTCTAGCTGATGCACAGGTAGGAATTAAGCATCTTAGTCAGCGTGTTAGTTATTTTGGCACTCTTCTGAGTGACAGAAAATGCCACAGTGGGCCAGGACAGGTTTAAATTTTTTTTTGCCATACCTGAACATATCTCTGAGCCAGGTGGGGGATTCTGATTGTTGTAGTCTAAAACAGGAATTTTTCAAAGCTTTGTTTTGAAGATGTTGCAGACAAACAGTGCAAAGAGAGTTTGGGAATTTTGCTCCCATGTCCTACCTCTCAGCTTTCACACAGAGCATCTGGCTATTTCTTGTTGTCACGTGCCATCAAGATATAACATTCAGCACCACACATCCAGTGGAGGAATATTTACAGGTACGTGTGCATAAGATGGCAGCTTATGAACTTTTAACTTTTCTTTAGAAACGTAATCTAAAATACCACAACTCAGAGTGCTGTTTCCAGCATGACATAAGGCTAGCCTTTCCCCACATGGCACTTTTCAGTTGTTTTGCATGGCAGATCCCATTGTCCCCAGCCAGCAGAACCAACGACCATCCTATTTGGGATAAGAAGAGTCCAACATATAAAAGGTTGCCAGGTTGGGGAGGGCTGAAGTAGGGTGTGGGAGACTTGGGTTGGACCCCATAGGTGTTGCTTTGGCATTTTCAGATTGACACGATCCACTGGAAAATTTTCTTATGCCGCCTCCGTTGAAATGATCAGAGACTGTGCAAGAGTGCAGCAGTGCATTCATGGATCTTAGTTTATAGTATAACTTCATTTTCATGGTGGTTTGTCTTGCAGAATCAGACAGAGACATATTTTGGCAAATTTGAGACAGTGATGCAGATTAAGTAGTATGCACTTCAAAATATAGTAACTGAAGTCCCTTGAAGAATTAAGTGATCCTTAGGGGTGGGATATTTAAGGATATGGCTAAGTCTCTTTGGAATTTTATTACACCAGTTTGAATTCATGCACCTTATTTATCTGGGTGGATTTGCACCTATTATATTATGTGGCATTTACTAGACAAATTCCTTTTCCTATTTCGCTTTCTGTTTGCATCGGTAACCAATTTTAGTGCATCATGATAAAGCAAAATCTCCATCATTGTCATTCCAGCTGAGAGTCACATCAGCAACAGAAAGAGAAACAAATACATCAACTTAACTTGCCAAACTGTAGAAGCCCAAAGACAAGTATAGTTATGACTGTGTCATTCACACAACTGACAAGAAGGATGTGAGCACGCAGCTTGCTAAATTACAAAGGGTGGGGGGGTACTCACAGTGCCACCCATTGAATAAACATACAACGAAAATTACAAAAGGTGGTAGAGAACTCTTTCCAGCAACTGTCAAATGGGTGTTTGTTGGAAAGTCTGTTGGCAATGTAAGACAATGGAGGTGGGTCAGCCACGCCTGTTTGGCCCCCAACCCTCTCCTGTTCCCTCTCTATTGCATGGAGATTGGAGAGTGTGGAAAGTTGTTCTTCAGAAAAATGATTATAATGACATTCTGAGGAACAAGGCATAATTGAGCAGTGGTAGGATGATGCTCTGATTCCCACAGCATTATCTTACCACTGATGAAGTATGGATGCATAGCAGTTCTTAAAACAATTTCCCAAGTTCTAGAGGAGGTCAAGTTTATCCACTTAGTAGGTAAATTGCCTGTAGCAAACTGAGAGTGTATCTGCACTACACAGTTACATCAGTTTGTTACTACTTTATTTGCAGTGAATGCTTTGCTACAGAACCATAGCACTTCCCTGAACTATAGTTCTCAAATACCCCAAAAGGAGGGATTAAGGATTAAAGCCTCAATACTTTTGGATCTGTCATTTAGGTCCTTTCCACAGGATGATGCTCTCCTGCATCATCCTGTTGCAATCCCAGCGCATCTCTGCTTGGGTGGGAGCGTGCCCCCAGTGCTCCTCTTCACACCCAACTGGCTGCCTGCAGGAAGGGAGCATAAGGAACACACCCCTTCATTCTGCTCTGCAGCCAGCCTTCTTCCCATGCTGCAGTGAGGAAGGAAGTGCGTGATCATGCTTCTGGTTCTTCTGCATGGCTGGCTGCGATGGAAGCCTCGCGTGATCGGGGGTCATTGACAGAGTTTTTCCTTTTATGATATACCCTGCAATTGTGCCATCTGGTGAAGTGAGAAGGATGGGACTGTGACCACATCATGCAGAAATATTAGTGCGGTACCCCTCGTCTCACGTCCCCATGCTGGGAGGACACTGTCCTGCGGAAAGGGCCATAGATTAGTATACCACAGCACTCTAGTAGAACATTCTACATACCTTATTAGCTACAAATCCCATGATTCCTGAAGAGGGAACCAGGATAGTTAGAGTAATATTAAATAGATATAATTGCAGATATACTTTGTAGCTTAGCACGTGATGTAGATGGAAATGATGGTGGGTGGAGTGAGTCTGTGCAATACTGAGAACAGTTCTGTGTGTAAGGTATCATGTGGCCTCCCCCTATGGACAACATTGCTTGAAAGTGGAGTTTCCCTGGCAGTACAGAACAAGACCTGGGAGGAAATCCCTAAGGGCTGGCAGTGAGCCTTCCACAAGTCCCTGCAGCAATATAGGGCCTGGAAAAATGCCCCAGATATCATGTGTGCTACATGGGATGCAAGCCCTAAGAAGAAAGGTGGCAATTGGAACCACTACTAGATACATATCTCTTGTCTAGTCATCAAAATCTGCTTTGTTTTTTGCCCCTCCTGCCTCTAGATTTCATAGTTAGTTGATTTTGCATAGTTAGTTGAGTTTATCCAAATTCTGTACTGCCCTCATACCCTTTTCAAACTGGCCCAGAAGCAGTTCTAGTTTCCCCCCATGACATCATAAGAACCCAGACCATTGTCTTGGGTTTTGTCCCTTAAATGTTAAGGACTGGGATGTTGCTGAGCTGGCAACTCTTGTTGGGAAGCATGTTTCAGGTCCTATGACAACAGGTTGTGTGATCAACAATAAAGTGCTGGATTCTGATTTTACTATTATCCATTGAACCATTGGCCCTTCTCAGGCCAAGGCACAGCTCTTTTTAGTCTTTAGTTTAGTTGTGCATGGTGTGAAAGATCTTATATAATAATGAATGGAAAGTGGAAGCCTGTGCGTTTAGCAATGAAGAGTCGAGCTTGCTCATTCTGTTTTCTTAGGAGGCCATATCAAGAACTTATCAAAAAATAAGATTAGTCAATGCTGGGAAAGAATGCACATCTCTTATATGCTTCTCCAGATAGGAGTAATATTGTTGAACTTTTCCCTATGTTAGACATTCCCTGAATGTTGAAGAACTGGCACTGGCAGCAAAAGGGTGGATTAGAACATTTATTCCTGCTATATCAACACTTGCCAAGAAAACACTGTGATATGTTCACCTTAAGTTTGCTGGAAGTCAGAAATCACTCAAAAGAAAACTACAACTACAACAACAACAACAATAGCAACCACCGTTATTTTAAAATAATGGATTGTTTCAGATTTCAGACTGCAGGTGGGACAGACTATTTTTTAGATTCTTTCTGCTGCATGTGTGGGTCCAGCCTAAGCTCTTTGTCCTTTCCACATTTTCTCCTAGAAGTGGGGTGGGAGGGATCACAAATTCTGCCCCCTTCCCTGACTTACCTCTAATAGCAGCAGATTCAACAGGAGTTCTGCAAAGTTGAATCACACTCCGGCTCCCACTTTATGCTTTAAGTGTGCTAAATGGTGATGTTCCCATGCTAATACCAAAATATCATTAGGAAAGTAGATTTTGCACCTTGAAAAAGTCTTGCATCATATACCCCTCCCAAATCATACACTTCTGCCACTGGAAGACTGTTCTCCATAAATCATCTTAACATTGTGTCCTGATCAAAGTTCTGTGTTTGTATAAGACATTTACAGCTATGACACGAACCTCATCCACTGAAATAGAAGTGCAAGGTTATTTTGGTACTAAAGACAAATGCTCTGTCTGCCTGTCACCATCTCTGTCTGTAGAAATACAGTGGCCTAAGTCCTATGGTTAATCCTGACTAGAGTAGTACCATTGGATCAGTTAGGCCATTTCCGCCCTACATTATTATAGTGCTTTTCCACTATCAACACCCTGTGGAATTCTGGAGTTTGTAGTCTACTGGGGCCAAAGAGCTCTCTGGCTGAGAATTGTAAATGTCCCTCTCTAAACTGCAAACCCCAGGATTCCATAGGATGTTGAAAGTGGAATAACAGCACTATAATAGTGTAGTGCGGAAATGGCCTTAGATTCATGTATGTGTTGACTCACTGTTCACAACTGATTCAGTAAGTCTACATGTTGTGACAAACCCTCAGGTTTCTAGCCAATAATAATAAACTTAATAACTAATATTTTACTCCATCTTCATAGTACTTGTGGAAATTGCCTCCATCTGCCTAATGTTAGGGATTGTGTTCAAGCAACAGAGGAGGTTATTCAGGAATTACTGAAGACCCTTAAACCTACATTGTGGTCATAAGACTATAACGGACAAAATCATTTCCTAACTTAAACATGTATACTAAAAGGGCAGGAATTTTCAGTGGCAAACTACCAGCAGGAATACTTCTAAAGTGAAACTACAAAGCAAAAAACAACAACAAAACAACAACAACCCTGTATCATGTTAACTGCAATGCGTATCATGTGCAAGATTTGTTTTAAATATTATTCTTAGCAAATTGTATTATTCATTAGTATTATTCTTTATTTAAACAAGATAAAAGATGTTGGGAGTTTTCAAAAGAAAGATTTTTGAGGCAATTAAAAACACACCAGTAAAGTACAACACAACTTGGCCTAAATGCCCTGAAAGCACCAGAACCCATCTGGTCCTGGAAGCTGAACAGTGTTGGGCTGGTTAATAGTTGGATGGGAGATTGTGAAAGAATACCAGGTTCTGTAGGATATGTGTCAGAGGAAGGCAATGGCAAGCTACCTTTGAGCATTCCTTGCCTAAGAATACACTATAAAATTAATGAGGTCTCCCTAAGTCAAAAAGTGACCTGACACACAAAGTACAACACCCACTTATCAAAAGTCAATTCCTTAACAACCAGTCAAATTCTCTCTTTAAAAAAATCGATGAAAGCACAGTGGAGATGGAATCAACACAGGAGGTCCACTGCCTAGATTCAGCTACTGAGAAAGCACTTTCTTGTGTCCCTACTAATCATCCTGCTCTGAGGATGATAGGACCAAGAGAAGGGCTTCCCCAAGGACTTCAACATGCGGACAGATTCATGTGGAAGAGTGTAGTTCTTCAGACAGCCTAGACCCAAGCTATATAGGGCTCTATAGATCACTTTTTATTGTGCCAACAAAAAGGTGAATAGCTGATGAAGCTGTCTCCAAGGAACTTGCATGCTCTTTGCAATTAAGTCTAGTCAACAGTCTAGTAACAAACAGTATTGTTGACCAGCTGAAGCTTTCCACATGAAACTTGAAGTGCTAGGGCACTTCAGATGAGAAGTGCCATTCAAGATGGCTGAAACAAAGGCTTATATTGTGATGAAAACCCCACATTCCTAATCATGTGCTCTGGTCCTGAGGTATCTTGTAAGAGAGATGCTTTGAACTGCAAAAAATACTAAGGCACCTCACAGACAAGAACTAGACAACATGTGACCCTCCAGAGATTGTTGTTGGATTGCAGTTCACATCATCCATAGCAAGAACAGCCAATGGAAAAGGATGATGGGAAATGCAAAGCAGCAACATCCAGGAGGCCACACATTCCCCATCCCTATCATAGTGTTTCCAAAGTCAGTGCAGCTCAGCATAAGATTGGGCTTTCAGGCTCCTCTCTATAAGCCTTACCCCAGCCTGAGCTGAAAATAAAGCCAATCAAACTAGGTC
This sequence comes from Iguana delicatissima, assembly GCA_948472985.1. Lineage (NCBI taxonomy): Eukaryota > Metazoa > Chordata > Lepidosauria > Squamata > Iguanidae > Iguana > Iguana delicatissima. The sequence goes on from CAOKZL010000022.1 coordinate 1,179,246, forward strand.
AGGTATTCAAATATTTGGATTAATTTGGTATTCAGCCCAGGTGATCTGCCTCTAGCCCCCCCCCCTTTTTTTTTACTGTGCTAGCTGTGAGAAAGAGCACTTTCCTTCCCACTGATTTAACCCGTCTGGTTACTCTTTTTCTGTTGTGCTTTGAAAAAAAATTAATTCAACAGACATAGAAACTTAAGAGCTTAACACTTTGCAGGGAACTGTCAAGGAATCTCAAATTGCAATTTTCTGCTTTTCTCGTCACCAGGATAATCGGATGATAAAAGGCAGAAATGCTGATTTTCCTCCCTTACATTAAAATAAGAAGTGCATTTAGGTATTTTTAGAAAGTAAATGCGACAAAATGCGGAAGCTGCTAAATATAGCAACTCTGGTTCTTCCCCCCTTTCAATCCCATCAATTGGGAAAAATGGTCCCCTATGTCTTTCTGAGAGACACCAAGTAATATGTACTTGATAGAGGGGGAAAAAACTAGTTTTGTGTCATTAATTCAGAAGTAGATTGCAATGTTATGTTGGGTGAGATTCTCTCATTGGAAATCTAGCAGTATCACTATTAGCTTTGCTAACAGGACAAACTCTACGAATGCTGTAAATTCCCAACCTGGGGTATGTCTGTCTCCAGGGGTACAAATGAAGATATTTAGGGGTACATAAAAACAATTTGAACAATGGTGAAAAAAGTATAAACCATTAACCATTCTTGGAGGATGTCACAACTTGATGTGATTCTTGATTGCCCATGGCAGTGGTGATCCTGTACCAGAACCTTAATGGATGGCAGGGATAATCATGGAGATAAAGAGAAGAGTGACACATAAAAGCTGAACATCTGGCTGCCATTGGCCCACAAACATTTTTTAAAAAAGTCTTTCTCACACACATATGCACGCACAGCCTTCTATTCGAGTTCCCATGACCCCAGCCCTACCCCACTAGGTGGCTTCTCTACCCTTGCACACATGTGTTCTTCTCTCCCTCTTCCTTGTGTCCCTCTCTATGAGGAGAGAATGTACCTGGTGGAGACATGCAGTTCTGCCTTGAATTTGTCTGCAGGAGGGACATGCAGCACAAATTGCTCCCAGGAGCACACCAGATCCTGAAACTTCAAAGACTGTCTAGGTGAATAGTGGGTCATGAAGGCGTGAAGAGACCGCGTCAGGGTGGCTGGCCTGACACGCTGCCTTTCCTTCCGTGAGTATGGGGACTTCTCCTCAGAGCTTACAGAAGCTTTCTGATGGGACTTTTTTCTCCCTCCAAAGAAAAGACATAGTGGCTGGGGAGTACAGTTTATGGAATGGGCTGCCAAGGGGTACGAATGTGAAAAAGAGTTGGGAGGCACTGCTGTAGGGCACACTTGCAGGGATGTATGGAGGAAAGGGTCATAGCTCAGGGGTAAAATCATATGTGTTATATGCAGAAAGTCCCAGATTCAGATCCCGTCATCTCTGGAAAAGTCTGGAAAGGACCTGAAATCATGGAAAGCTGTGGCCAGACAATGTAAACATTACTGAGTTAGATGGATTGATATGCTGATTTGGTAGAAAGCTCCTATGTTTTTGGAAGGAGAAAAAGAATTGACAAAAATCAGAGCTTCATATTTTTTTGGCACTCTGTTGGCATAAATATTGTACACTTTGGTCAGAGCTTGAGAAAGTTACTTTTTTGGCTATAGCTCTTATAATTCTGTGAGATTCAGGAAACTGCCATCCCAAAAAGTAAATGTTCAAGCTCTGATAATAATATTTGTGCCCTTATGGTTGCCTTCAAGTGGATGCTCGCTTATGACCACCTTGTCCTAGGGTTTTCTTGGCAATGTGTTTGCCACTGCTTTGCTCTTCAGCTGAGAAAGTATGCCTTGCCCAAAACCATGCAGTGGGATTCTGCAACTGAGTGGAGATTCAAAGGCTTGCCTCCATGAGTCCTAGTCTAGCACTCAAAGTAGTGGCCCTCTATTTATGCCTACTCTATGTGTGCCAAAATATGAAATTTCAAGCTCAGAGCTTTTTCATAGCACCAAGGATACATTCTCGGAGACAAATGGCCCAGCTCCTTTACCCCTCATGAGCTTCTCTAGCATTCTCTAACATACCAGTCAGAGTGAAGGGGCTCCCATGAGGGGGCTGCTTTAGGCAGCAGATTTTGGCTGGCAACCCGTTAGTGGCATACACAGGCATAAGTCCACATCATTATACTCACATATGCCTTTTTTTGTCTTCTTGTTGTGGAGGTTGGTATTCCCTTTCTCTGTAACAACTGAAGCCAACTTACTGTTGAGCTGCTACATCCCGTCATGGCCATTCTGGTGGAGGGGGAAACATCTGCCTATGTAGCTGAACCCAGATGCAGAATGATTACATCATTCACTGAGACCACTGGAGGACCTCACCAGATCTTGGATGATGTAATCAAAAGATAATCATTTTGTGTCTGGCTACAGGGCATAAGAGATGCTTCTCTAATCCCCCTACTCTCCCATAGCCATGAAATTCAGGAGTGAGGAATGTGGTGGCTCCGTGATAAACCTGGGAGGTGTTGAATGGTTGGCTGTAGCCTGGTGATGAATGTGAAACTGCTATGCTATGCTGTGCTGTACATGCTTCCAACCTTTAGGTGTCAAACAAGGGAAGCAGATTGTTAATTATTTACTTTGTCAGTATTCTTTAAGATGCAGGATGGGGAGAGTTTTTGGTGGAATTTTTTGCCTCACATGCCAAAATAACCTGTCTGGCTTTGGGTACTACATACACCTTGACTTGGGTGAGCTAGTGGTGACATGCACTGCTTTTTTTTAAGCAGCAAATGTCCTGTTCTGGTGCAACTTACTGGGAAGAAAGGGATTAGAACATGGTCCAGGCACTCTTGGATGGTACAGGTTATCAAGATCAAACTATGATCAAACTGGCTTTGGAGCAAGATAGGGAGTTGAGTCCACTACGGTCACCTTCATGGATGATCTTCACCTGAGCACTGACAGAGGAATGTGCCCTTGCTGGTGCTGTTGGACCGCTCAGTGGCATTTGATATCATCAACCATGGTATCCTTCTGGAACTTTGAGGGAACTAGGAACTGGAGGCACTATGCTTCAGCAGGTCTGTCTCTCATATAAATTCCAGATGGTGGTGTTTGGGGATAGCTGCTCCTCAAAAAAGAAGCTGCTGTATGACATATCACAATGTGCCATTCTGTCCCCGATGCTATTCAACATGTACATGAAACCTCCTGGAGAGATCATCCAGTATGCTGATGACACCCAGATATATATCTCCATGGCTTCAAAAACAGCTTCAGCTAAGGATAGTGTGTCTCGTCTGAATGAATGCCTGAAGGGGGTAATAGGCTGGATGAGGAAAAACAAACTGAAGCTGAATCCTGACAAGACAGAGGTGCTTACTGTCAAGGGTCCTAACCTGGGTTTGGAGGTGTGTCAACAAGTCCTGGATGGGTTACACTCCCCATGAAAGACTGTGTTGCAGCCTGGGAGTGTGTTTGGATCTGTTGCTCCAAATAACAGCTCAGATAGATGTGATGGTCAGGAGTGCTTACTATCAGCTTCAGCTGATACGCCAGCTGTACCTCTTCCTAGAGTTGGAGGACCTAAAGATGGTTGTAAACGCACTGGTAACCTCAGGCCTGGACTTCTGCAATGTGCTGTACATTGGACTACCTCTGTACTAAATTCAGAAACTTCAGTTGGTTCAAAACACAGCAACCAGGTTGGTTACTGGTATATCTAGGAGCGCGTGTATTACATCAATATTAAAGTCACTCCATTGGCTGCCAATTAGTTTCTGGGCAAAGCACAAAGTGTTGGTTATTATATTTAAAGCCCTACATGGTTTGGGCCAAGATTATCTACAGGATCACCTCCTCTTGTATAATCCACCCTGCACACTCAGGTCCCCTGGGGAACATCTACTTCAACTGGCCAGGACTAGACTGGCAATAGTCACTCAGAGGACTTTTTCTTCAGCCACCCCCAAACTGTGGAATGACCTGCTGGAAGAGATTTGACAGCTGAATACGCTGTCTGAATTTAAAACATCATTAAAGACCAGTCTTTTCTGGAAGGCCTGATGATTTTAAATTGTGAATTTTAATAATGAATTTTAAATATATGTTGTCTGTTTTTAGGTATTTGTGATAAATTTTTTTTAGATGATACACATTCTAACTACTGTTTTAACTGATGTTCTGTTTTTAATAGTTATATTTTAAATCTATTGTTGTCCCCTGCCTCGATCCATGGAAAGAGACAGGTAAGAAATAAAGATGATGATGATGATGATGATGATGGTGATGACGATGACGATGATGGCAGAAATGTTCATGACAGGTTGAGGCTTCCATGGCAGTGAGGTGGAGAATCTGCTCTAGGTTTTAGCCTGAAATTTGAATGGGCTACCCAAGGTGCTGAACCGATTACCAAACCTTCAGCGCCTCAGATAGTTGCTTTATAATTCAGTCTAAAACCTGAAGCAGATTTATGGCCCTATTGACATGGAAGCCACTGGCTGCCCAATGAGAAGGGGGCCTGTCTCCCTGTGTATGTTATGTCGGTTAAACCTCAGTGCTGTGAGCGGGGAAGACACAGGTTGCCACAGGTAGAGATTTAGTCCTAATGGGCCTCTCCTTCCATACCCTGTTCCTTTGCTCAAGGCAAGATGCTGAATATGACTCTTTCACTGCCAGATATGCCTGTTATACTGGGTTAAGCCAGTCATGTCTTGAACCATTACCTTGTCATCTCCTTCACCCCCCCACGTGCCCTTCTCCTTTCTATTTGCGGTGTGCACCAGAGAAACAGAAAAACTTTGTTAAGCCAGAGCATTCTCTCCTGCCACACTTTCTACTTTGCAGAGACAATAGGAACAGCAGCAGTAACGGTAGATATCACAACATTTTTAAAAAAAATCAGCAGAGCAGCAGCAGCAACAAAAGAAATCACAGCTGTACATTCTTTGCATGGAGCAGTGGTTTCCAAGAATTGGGTTTTAGCCTACAGGGACTGAGGAAATCCTCTCAGGGGTCCTCAGACTTGTCACTTGTCTGATGCTGGGCTGTGCATTGAGACCACTTGCGATTCATAGCAGAAGCAGGAAGAGAATCCAGATATGTTTGCTTTGGAAATGTGCTCACTACTATATAACATTGGACTCTGTCTGTGGCTGCTTTGACTGTGTAAAGCATAGCTTTCTCCAATATGATACCCACAGGTCTTTTTGACTTCAGCTCTTACTTGCCTGGCCAGCATTGCCAACAATCAGAAAAACTGGGGTTTTTAGTCCAATACATTTGGCATACACCAAGTTGGGGAAGGCTGAACTAACCTAGAGGGCAGTAACAAATATCAGTCTCAACCCCCTAACTCTCTCTCCTAAGGTTAGCTAAACCATGCTCCCATGCACTTCTAGAAATATTAGTTAATGAGCTATTAGTTAATGAGCTATCTTTAAAATGTGTCTAATGTCAGTGTGTTGATCCATCCAAAACTTCAGTATATTTTTCAAAATACAAATCAGAATGCTATACAGAAAATATTCATATGACAATACTATGTGCTCAGATTCAGAGCACATTTGAAAGCCATACTGTTAACATAAGAGGTGGGGAATTTTGAGGTATACCTGCAATGCCAGCGTATCCTTAGAATTTGGGGAATTATAGCTCAAAAGAGCCTGTAAGAGGAGGTAAGGGCAGCTCTTTTCACCTGTGTATACCAGTACTAACTGTAGAGAGGACTCTAGTCAAAAGTTTAACAGAGTATTTTATTTGGAATTACAAACGCACAAGAAATCTGACACATTTATGAGCCATACAACAATATCAGAACGTGAAGCAAGTAAGGTTGGATAGTGAGAAATTAGGTGGAAAAGGTGATAGTTACCAGTCCTGAAGCAGAAGGTCGAAGTGGAGTGGGTCAAAAGGTGTGTCTGAAGGTGGCATGGAAGAATGGGAATCTGGGGTACTACATGCATTGTAACACACCCAATATAATACAATATACTGGGGCTGGAGCTGGGATTTTTATATGCCATTTCTTGTCCTGAAGGAGAGTGTGTGGACAAAGTGGTAATGGTTTTCGTACGGGCTTGACAATGGAGTCTGGAATAGGCTGATTACCTTAATTGTGGGTGACAAAATATTGATGGGACTCCTGACAATCTCTTAATGGTTTGGTCTGTTAGTGTGAATAGGGAGGGTCTCTGTGGAATATGTTCAAAGTAGGGCCCCTGGTTACTTCACCTGGACAATTTTGCCTTCTAATTTTTTTGGGGGGAGGGGGAGTGCTTGTAGCTTGCAGTTTTTGAAAGGATTCTCACAAAGCCCATCAGCATTTGGCTTTCCCACCTAATCTTTTTTGAATTATGACCTCATCATGTCTGCGGTCATCCTGACCTGGCAACATGCTTACAGCTAGCACTCTTTCAAATATGTATTTTAGCCATAAATATGTCCAATTATGAAAAATAGCACATCTCGCAGTGTGGAGGTGTATGGTGTGGTAACAATACTGGCCTAAATCCTGTTGTTAGTCCTAATTAGAGTAGATCCATTGAATCAATGGTATTTACCTACATGTTGATTCACTATTCAACTACTTAAGTTAGGACTAATCAAAAAGATGCCAGCTACTGCATGTTACATACAGTTGTTTGCAGCTTTTCCTTTTTTTTTTTTTTTAATGAAAAGTAGCTGTGTGGAGTTAGAATATGCACAGAAAGACAGCTGGGGAGAAGTTTCTTAACCTTTCACCTTCAGTTGTTGTCCCATTCAGAATTCAGCATGTAAAATGCTTTATTTCCAGTGCAATGACTCAGGTCCTTGCATCTTTTCCCTATGGGGTTCCCATACTGAAAAATTAGGGGGTGAGTTGGGCCTCTGTATCTTTAATAGCTGTGCAGAAGAGGGAATTTCAGCGGCTGTTGCTTCTTATGCAACCAGGTAACAAGCAACAGCTGTTGAAATTTTCTCTTCTAACAGAACCATTGAAAGTATAGGAGCTTACTCCAATTTTTATTTTAGGGACCCTATTTCTGCAAGGGGAGAAAACCTGAGAGGAGTGGAGAAATAGATCAAAACAGGGAATGGGAAAGAATGGAAAAGAAGAGAAAGAGTAGGAAAGGTTTGCAATCTCACCCACCTCTGATTGTACTCATTAGCTGACAGCAAGAGCCAGTGTGGTATAATTGACCATTGGATTGTGACTGTGGACACCAAGTTTTGAATCTCCTCTTAATCATGGAAACCCACTGAGTGACCTTGGGCATATCACATACTCTCAGCCTCAGAGGAAGGCAAAGGCAAACTGCCTCTAAAGCAGTGGTTCTCAACCTGTGGGTCCCCAGATGTTTCTAGACTTCAGCTCCCAGAAGCCCTGAGCATTGACCATAGTGGCTGGGGCTTCTGGGAGCTGAAGTCCACAAACATCTGGGGACCCACAGGTTGAGAACCACTGCTCTAAAGAAATCTTGCCAATAAAACCCCATGTTAGGCTCACCTTAGAGTCACCATGTGTCGGGAAGGACTTGAAGGCAAACAACAGCAGCAATGATGATATCATCACTGATCTGCCTGTCCCCTCCAGTCACTGGAGCCATTTCACAATTCTTAAAGAGAGAGAGAGAGGGAGAGATAGTTTGCCTAAAGGGAAAGGTGAAAGTACATGTGAATTATTGCAAACATGCAACTTTTAAAATCTATCTCTATCTCTATCTCTGTCTATGAGCAGCCTATGTTGAAACAAAAGCAAAGGACTGAGACTGACAGGCGAACCATCATTTGGAGATTTGGTACATGTGTCTGTCATGCCAGCTGAATTCATATAGTCATGAACAACCTGCTGTGACTTTCCCTTTTAATACTAGGATACTTTCCCCAGAAGCCACCAAGAACTTAATTTTAGCATGGATATTGAACCATTACAGTTTTCTAAATGAGAAAGGTACATATTTAACTTGGAAAACTGTGGTCCAATTGATCTTTGAAAAGCCATCCACTGTATGGGTCATCTGTCATCTGAATATAAGAACATTTGTCCAGACCAGCACACCTAAATCAACAAAAGTCATTGATTTGGGCTGATATTGCTGTATAAATCTAGGAGTCAACCTTTCTAATCTGATGGTGGTTGTTGCTGCTACTGTCATCATGATCATTTTGATGATGACAACAGCGACGACGATGAAGCTTTCAAAGAATATTCCCACTCTATCTCTTAATTTTTATTTTAGCTGGTCACTACTGGATAGACATTTACTGTACTACCCTCGCTCTCTTGACATATTTTGAACCACAAGGTTTTACTTTCAGATCCACTACAAACTCCTTTAGACTCTATTCCCCAGCTGATCCTCCAACATCAAAAATTAGGAGTCAGTTATTGTAACCGTATCATTATCATTACTAGCCTCTTCAACTGTCTCAGAAAATGGTGGACTTCTGTTCATCTGAAGTTTTTAAGTAATGGTGATGTTTAGCCACATTTTCAGCATTGGTATGAAGATGGAGTAAATAGCCTTTGAGAACTTCCAACAGTGTATTTTTTTCCATAGCTTGGAATGTTGCTCTGAAAAATAATTAGTTACACTGATAAACCAAGGGCTCCCTTCCCATCATCACACTGCCATTTTAAATAATAACTATTTCCCATTTTTCAAAGGTAGCCAAAATAGTACCTTCTTTCCTCTTCTTCTCCTTCTCCTTCTCTGAAAAAAAATCTACTCATTTATTGAATATTTGAATGAAGACTGTGAAATAAGAAGGTCTCCACATTACACAGCAGATTTCTGGAAAGGTATCTTTTTGAATTTTCAGTTAGAGAAATAAATGTGGAAGGGATTTGAATGCTGTAGAAGGAAATGAGAAAACAAAATTAATGAATGCAAGACTAATGACATTTAAAAAAGATGAGACTAAATATTTGAGGGGAGAGCACACTAAGCAAGATCTATAGCCCATTCTGGATCAGGTTTATAGGTTTTTGATTTGTAATGCATTGTCATATGTAAAATAGAATAACAAGAACAAAACATTATTTTTAAAAATTCTAAAGCAACAAGCTCTCTTCACATCCATTTTGCCATCATCTGAACACTCACAACAGAACATGAGGCAGCACCACAAGGCCCAGTGCGAGCCAGCACTTGAACCATGTGATTTTCCTTCTCCTCCATTTAATTACTATTTGTTATTGTTAACTGCTGTCAAGTTGACTTCAACTTATGGTGACTCTATGAACGTGAGACTTCCAAGTCTTCCTAGCAGCAACAGCCCTGCTCATGTCTTACAGATGGAGGGCCATGGCTTACGTGATTGAGGGCCTTGCCACACTGTACTGTTATAGTGCTATTATTCCACTTTCAACATCCTATGGAATCCTGGGGTTTGCAGTTTAGGGAAGGGCATTTAGAATTCTCAGCCAGAGAGCTCTTTGGCCTCAGGAAACTACAAACTCCAGAACTCCACAGGATGTTGAAACTGGAATAATAGCACTATAACAGTGTAGTGTGGAATAGCTATCCACTTGTAATGTGGCCCTCCTATTTTCATACTGCCTTCTACTTTACCAAGCATTATTGTATTAAACGGAACTAAAAGTTACAGTCTGATACAAAATAAGTGAAGCTATTCTTCACTAAATGACAACCATCATGTGAATTAGGATACCTTCTTTATTTGGAAAAGGAATTCATTCCAAGGAAGTAATTTTAATTTTAACCAATTGCTTCTTTGTACAGTTATGTATCTGTTACATAAAAGTCTCTCACCTCAGAGAGTTTTGTCTTGGCACTTGAGGCACTGAGATTGTAGCGGCTGGGTCCCTGCTCCTTGCCCCTGCCTCTGTTTCTCCCCCACTCCAGAACCAAGTTCCTGTGACCCCCTGGGTCTTAAGTGTTTCACTAAATGACGAGGAGGTGCATTGAAGGAGTTTACTTCAAGTGCCAGGGGAATCTAGAATAAATACCACCATGTAATAGATTTTTATCCACTGCCTCGCTGTAATCCCCTTCTGAATCCCTTCCAAATAGCAGTCGGGCGGCTGCTTGTACAAGTCAAACATTGATTCAGCTGCCTCTCGGAAGGTATTCAGGAAAGAGTCAGGATAATGGGATTTCTTGGTTACATGCAGAAGGGTTAAATTCCTTTCACAGAGCTCCATGCTAGAGTCTCTCTCTGCCCATTGCATGTGTGAGGAGGAGGAGGAGGAGGAGGAGGAGGAGGAGGAGGAGGAGGTATTTATAGAAAGAATAATTGCTGAAGCAGTGCAAGTAGTATCTTAAGGAACTCTCCTCTTGTTTTTCAAGGAGGATGCAAAGGCCAGGGTGACTTTGATGTCTGAACTTGGAAAGGAAGGACATGTCTGTCCATGTATATCAAAGAAGACCAGGCCAAGGGAGATGACCTGACCCACACTTAGGTGGGTCTTCAAAGGATAATTCAGCATAATGTTACAAATGAATAATTACTATATAGAGTTGTGCTTGCAAACAGTTATATCTGCCCAGAAGTTGCAGCTGGGGGGTGGGCGAGAGGGATTTCTTCCATGCTCATAGCTATTATTTCATACTCTCAAATCCTTTCCATCCAGAATAGGAAGACATTTGTATATTTTGGAAATTTGTTAAATTCTCACCCTTTTCTACCAGAGGGCATCACAGGTACAAAGACAAAGAAGAAGAGTCAGAGATCCTTACTTTACAAGGGTCAGTAGTCCTTATGTACACCCTGGACTGATATAATGGAGAATGCCATTACAGGAGGAAGACACCATAGTGCTAGAAGTGATGAATTGGACTAGTACCCTTGCACAGATGGCTATGTCCCTCCAGAAGGCAATATGACTAGAACACATAGTATTCCCTGCTGTTGTTGCTGTGTTCTCTCCTTCCCTTCCCTTCCCTTCCCTTTCCTTTCCTCCTTCTTTCTTTTTTTTGGTTTGTTCCTCATTTGTAATGCCTGTCAGGCCAAAACTCCTTCATTAACAACATAAGACATATGTAACTACATACATGTGTAAAGTAATGCTTTCTCTAAACATGATACTATTCAAAATATTCTTCACCAGTGGCAATGCATTTGCACTGTCTTTGAATCCATTCATCAAATCCATTTTGGAAAAACTCTTTTGGACATTCCCTGGTCAAGGGTCAGATAGCCTCTTCCATTTCACCTACATATTGAAGCACTGTCCCTGAAGGCTTTCCTCCATCTGACCAAACAAGTGAAAGTCTGAGGGTGACAAATCAGAGCTGTAAGGTGGATGTGCCACCACTGACCATCCCATTTGTGCAGAAACTTCTGATATTGCCGAAAAAGTGTGGGGTTGTGCATTATCATGGTGTAACTGGATAGTGGTCTTTTCTTATGGATGGCTTCTTGAAGTTTCAGGAGTGATGCAGTATTCATTGTTGTCCCACACTTGAGGAAATCAAGCAAAATCACCCCCTTGTCATCCCAGAAGATATTCACAATCTTCTACGTTGAGCACTGGCTTTTGAATTTCTTTGGTTTAGGGAGGTACAGTGCCCATTCCATGGACTGATTCTTGGCCCCTGGGTCATACACATATGCCTAGATCTCATCATCAGTGCAAACATTCCTGGAAAAGGTGTTCTCGTGGGCTCTGAATACTACCAAGAGTTCCAAAAACGTATGCAGTTTCTTCCCTTTCAAACCAGCTGTTAACTGATAAGTAGATAAGTAAACCATTTGCCACACACTTTCCTGTATGTAAGGTTGTGAATAATCTGCTTGACAGCACTGTGACCACAGACAAGTTCCTCAACAACTTCTTGGACTGTTATCTGCTGGTCTACACGAATCATGTTGTCCATTCTGTTTTGGTTTTCTTTGGTGACTGCTGGTGATGGCATCTATGTGGTTTTGTCTTCTGTACTGGTTTTGCCCGATTTAAATGTTTTCACTTACCTTCACACATTATGCTCATTAATTGTCACCTCCCCATACATATTTCTGAGCTTTCTGTAGATGCTGGCAGCAGTATATCCTTCTTTAGTCAAGATCTCGATGACTGCTCTTTGTTTCTGCTTCATAGTTATGGTTATGCAACATCTAGAAATACAGAAATTATGTTAGTCATGCAGTAAGAATTACTCTATCAAGTAGTATCGTGTTTGGATTAATAGTTTCAGAGAAAATGGCACACAGGCATTACTTTCCTTACAATCCTTGTATCACTTTTTTCTGTCCGCTCCTTCCTTTTCTTTCTCTCTCATGTGGCCAAAGGTTAGAAATCCTATATTTTGCCTCCTAAAGATAGTTTACTCTAATAATCTATCTCTTCAGTGAAGATGGCCTTTCGTTGATGATGCCAGAACCTGCATAGGCTAACAAACAGAACCTTCATTTTGTAGACCAGAAAATGGATAGGGATGGAAAACTACAGCTATTATCTGTAGTATTGTTCTGTGCCATGTTTTACAGTCCTTAACTGTTAGTGTGGGATGGATTTCTACAAGAATAGTTTTGGTAGAAAAATAAGAGCATGACCTTGGGTCTAATGGCTGCACAGCTTTGCAGGCTCTGTCAGCCTTCTCAAATGTCCAAAGACCATACACAAGTATCATGACTGCAGACTTCCTCATTCTCTGTAATGACTCAACCCTCCACACACCAGCCATTGCATTGGAGATCTGGAGAGTGGGACGGCTGCTTGTCACTAATGACCTTCAATGTGAGTTCAGTAGGGCAGGAAAGGTAGCTTACCCTAGATTTCTGTTCAGTTGTGAGCACAATATTGATGAATAAAATAACACACACAAACATACCCCACCACCTTCTTTTCTTGTCTATAGAACCAGTGGTGTTACTTTACAGCACCTGATACTGAAAGAAGGGGGAATCTTACAGCACTGTCCCCAATAATTCTTGTAGTTAGGACTACCAATATTTGCCTGGACTGCAATCTGTTTTCCTCTCAAAGATGAAGAACATAGGCTATCTGCCACTCCCTAAAAATCATAATGGAAAAATAATGTCTGGTATCGGTGTTGAATGAAAGAGCAAGGGTTTTTGAGTTATCCAAAAGAAACATTATGAACCAAAGCACAAGGTTCCAGCACAGGAATTTATTTGGTTATATTAAAGAAGTTGGAGGAAATTAATGTTGTTTTACCATTTTATCATTTTTAAAATGTATGTTTTAAATTGTTTTAGTATCAGCTGGAATTCACTTCTTCGGTTATGAATGAGTAATTTAGAGTTTAAAGAATATATAAAAAGTTCTTCAATCCCCACTTACTAGACAACAGTCTCTGCAAGTGATGGGTCTGTTCTCTTGTTGACCAGGGAGCAGCTGACTGATGTCACAGAATCATAGAGCTAGAAGAGACCAAAACGGCCATCAAGAACAACCCCTGCCATATAGGGATACACAATCAAAGCATTCCCAACAGATGGCCATCCAGTCTCTGTTTAAAAACTTCCAAAGAAGGAGACTCCACCACACTCTGAGCCAGCGTGTTCCACTGTTCAAGTGCTCTTACCATCAAGAAGTTCTTCCTAACATTTAGATGGAATCTCTTTTCCTGAAGTCTGAAGCCATTGCTCCATGTCCTAGTCTCTGGAGCAGCATAAAACAGGCTTGCTCTATTCTCCAGATGACGTCCCTTCAAATATTTAAACATATATCATGTCATTTCTTAGCCGCCTTTTCTCCAGGCTAAACATACTTAGCTCCCTAAGTTGCTCCTCATAGTGCATGGTTTCCAGGCCTTCTACCATTTTTGTTGCCCTCTTCTGGACATGTTCCAGCTTGTCAATATTCTTCCTGAACTGTGGTGCCCAGAACTGGACACAGTATTCCAGGTGGGATCTGACCAAAGTAGAATAGAGTGACACTATTACTTCCCTTGACCTAGACACTGTACTCCTATTGATGCAGCCCAGAATCACGTTGGCTTTTGTAGCAGCCACATCACACTGCTGACTCATGTTCAGCATGTATTCTACTAGGACTCCTAGACCCCTTTCACATGTACTGTGGTCAAGCCAGATGTCACCCATCATGTATCTGCACATTTCATTTTTTTCTGCTCTTGTGTATCTTACGTTTCTCCCTGTTGAAATTCATTTTGTTAGCTAACCCTCCTAATTTGGTGTCATTTCCAAATTTGATAACAATAGAATAACTGTCCAGTACAATACACACTTTGCAATGGAACTATTTGAAATCTGTAGGATGGGCCTGATTGATTTTAAAAGTCATTTCCATTTATTCCTTGCCTTTGAACTCAAAACAGCTTATATAACTGTCCCTCTGTCTACTTTTTCTTCCCAGCAACCCTGTGAGGTAGGTCAGGCTGAGAGAAAGGGACTGGTGTAAAATTAGTCAGTGAATTTCTTGTCTCACTGGTTGAAACTGAATCTTGAACCTGAATACCTCAGGTCCAATACTATTTGGGCAATACCTGAGCATCCAACATTACACCACTATTTTAGTCACTACTTAGTGCTTGGAATTTTTTAACATATGCAAACAGGAGAATGATCAGGGCAGAATATTGCAGAATTGCTTGCAATTGGCACAACTGCCCCAAAGCCAACACTGAGAGAACCTTTTCCTTATGGCTGCTTGTTTTAGACCAATGTTATTATTATATTTATTATATTTATTTATATCCTGCCTTTTTCCAAGCTTGGGATTCAAGGCAGCTTAAAACAGATAAAAAAACTTGTAGGGCACATCCAGACTGTTAAAATCTGAAAGCTAAAGAAGTTTAAAAGAGGATCAACCGGTCAAACCCCCCCTCCAAAAAAAAAAAAAACCAAACAAAAAAACCCAAACCAAACCAAACCCAGTTGAAAACATAAACCATTAAAACACACACACAATGAGTTAGCAGACAGAAAGTGCAGCCTGTTGTTTAAGGTAGGATGGGCCTTGTACACTTAGACCATTTCTGCACTACACTCTTATAGTGCTATTACTCCACTTTCTACTCTGGTTACTTTTCAGGTCGTACAAATCTTTTGCCACTTTCAACATCCTATGGAATCCTGGGTTTGCAATTAAGGGAGGGGCTGGCAAGCCCCTCCCTAACTGCGGATCCCACGATTCCATAGAATGTTGAAAGTGGAATAATCGCGCTATAAGAGTGTAGTGCGGAAATGGCCTCAGTCCTCAAAGGCCTGTTGAAATGGAAATGCCTTCTCCTGCCTGTCAAATGAGAATAGGAAAGATCCCTGTCTAATCTTTCTGGGAAGGGAGTTCCAGAACCTGGAACTCATTTATCTCATTGTTTTTGCATAATTTCATACCTGGTGGAAAATTAACCTTTATTACTTTAAAACTTTAATAAGTCTCAAACCAAGATCCCAAAAAGGGCTATTCGCAATCCAGTTCAAGCTGGAGAAGTCCATAACTGAACTCTTCAACCCCTTGGGTTCATGCCAGATCCCATCCAATTTACTCAAGTGTAACCCCCATTGAATTGATAGAATTTTCTTTCCAGATAAGTGCGGCTATGACTTCAGTCAAACTGGGGTTTCTTTCAAACCGGCTTCATCAATGGCTTAACTTAAACTGCAATCTATTTTTGAAACTAATTTTGATCCTGTATTACATATACTAGTGTATATACCCAGTGTTGCCCAGGATTTTATTTTCTCATAGGTAATAACTTGTTGGAAAGAACTGAGATCCTGTGTCTCTAATTCCCCAAACTGTCTTGCCCAGTGCCTGTAACTTTCTCCCATATTCCCCAATCCAATCTGTATTCAGATATATTTTCATTTACTTAAAATTCAGTAAAATGATAACCCCTCTCACCCACAAAAAACGCTTTAGTAAGTCCAGCTTAGCCCTTTAAAAAATAGATATCCCACATTACATGGAACATAATTCTCACTGCAGATGCCTACTGAATACCTATGCCAGCTCGCTTTGGCACAATTAAATATATAGACTGTTATGAGGAATCTGGGAAATCCTGTAAAAATGACGAGTTAGGTGTAGCTGTTCCTGCCTTGTGGCAGAGAGATGGATACTAGTTAGTCTTCTGTTCTGTTCTAATACTCTAGATTTAAAAACATATATGATCTTAGTCATGTAGAGATGGGAGAGGCAACGGAGGCACTTTGCCCCGGGCGGCAACGTTTTTGGGGCGTCCCGGCGCATAGCCATGCCCCTGCATGCCCTGGCCATGCCCCTCACACAGTGGCCATGCCCCCACACTGTAGCCCGTCCCCTCCCACGCCCCTCCTCCACACACTCCAAGCTCTGCCACTGTATGATCTTAGGTTCATAACTCTCTACAGGTGCCCGATTATTAATGTGGAAGCTGGCCTGGCCTTTCCTTCAGTATAAATACCTCACCGAAGTGAACTAAAAATAAAACCAGCTGAATAAGACTTGATTCATAAAGCAGCGGTGAAGTTTAGTGTGCTTCATTGGCTCAAATGTAGGATACCTGCCTCCTAGTGCATATTTTCTGAAAGAAGTGCTCAGCATTTGTTGATCTTGGAAGCTGTATCCCCCAATTTCTCCTTAGTTTAATTTGAAATGTGCAAAGGAGACTTATATTCCTCTGCTGTTGTTATTATTGTTGCTGTTATCTGCTGTGAAGTTGATTTCAACTTACAGCAATTGCATGAGAGATCTCTGTGAACCCCAGTTATCAACTGCCTTGCTCAGATCTTGCAAACTCAGGGCTGTGGCTTCCTTGATTGAATTGATCTACCTACAGTACAGGCTTCCTTGGTTCCATGGCTGGACAGAAAAGGAACTCTGCCCATGCTCAGATGTCCTCTTTGCTTTCATGATATCTACAAGGCTTGAGTCCTGCTGGCATTGAAAATAACTCTTGAGGCTGACCTGCTGATTCATACAGAGACTTGTTGTACACTTCACATATTTTCCAGATTATGCAAAGAAATTAAAATGACTTTAGCTTTTGCATGACTCATGTACCTCATTATCCCACCCTTTGAAATTGGGAATGTCAGCCAGCATGTCCATCTTATAATGAGTGAGAAATTGAACTGAATGGGATCGAGTTAATTTTTTATGAAATGAATACAACCTTAGATCAGTAAATGACAAATGGCTATTGTTCTCATTATCCCATTCGTATTAGTCTAGGTGCTGGGTGACCTTTCTTTAGTGGTGCTCGCTGCTTTGGTGGCTGCCATATTAACTTGTCAGGATACCCCAACCATTCTTTGGGAGTTGTGGTACAGCAGTGGAGATTTCTTGTTGGGCCTGGCTGTTCCTCTCCTCCCCTTAAATGCACAAGAGCAACATTGCTTCTGGGAATTCCATAAACAGCAGACAAACCCAGCTCACAGCCGCTGCCATTGGTAGTGGTGTAAAACTACAAAGAATGAGAGAATGAAAGAGAGAGAGAAAGAGTGGGGGGGGGAGAGAGAAAACTGTGACCAATGAAACAAACGTAATAGAAGAAAAAAAACTAAGAGCCTTTCCACACTACAGTGTTATAGTGCTATTATTCCACTTTCCACATCCTGTGGAATGCTGGGGTATGTAGTTTACTGAGACCAAAGAGCTCTCTGGCTGAGAATTCTAAATGCCCCTCCCTAAACTGCAAACCCAAGGATTCCATAGGAGGTTGAAAGTGGAATAATAGCACTATAACAGTGCAGTGTGGAAAGCCCCCAAGATTCAAGTCTAATTACTAGAGTCCATCCATTGAATTAATTGCTGAATGTAAATCCTATTGATTCAGTGCATCTACTCTAGTTGGCAGTAGCTGTTGGGTTCTGGCCAAGTTTTTAATAATGATGAATAATTTTAATAATGAAGATAAGTGGAATAACAAAACAAAGCCAACATAACCCTTAATGTCAGCAACCAACTATACAATTCTATCTTGCACACTACACTCACTTTCTTGATGCAAAGTTAAACTGAGAAGGTACACACTGAATTTCCTAAGGAGTTTCTAAATAGAAAATGCTTCATTTTGCATTGGAGAGACTTTAGGAAGTATCACAGTTGCTATTAGTGAAGCAAACTGCTTGAGTAGAGGATGTGAATGTGTATGTATGGGCTGGGGTAGCTGAAGGGGATAACGGATTGTTATCATAACTGTGTTAGCCAGAGACCAACATGAACGTAATAGAGTGGTTATTCATAATGTCTTTCTCTTGAGAATCATAGTCAAGATCAAGCCAGTGAAAACTCTGGGGTTATCATGGGAGCAGGAGGGAGGGAAAGAGAGCTGTCCACTCACAGACAGAATGAGAAGCTTTTGGCTGTTCAGCATTAGAAAGAGAAACTCACTCCTCTGCAGCTTGGAGTCCTGCTTGAAAATGATAGAGGATGACAGATCTGGGATTAATCTAAAAAGTTTCAGCTCTTTGAACACCAAATGGAAATTTGCCTGGAAACCACAGTGTCTGAGCCAAGACACTCTGCTGGGAACCGTGGGGTTATGTTGGGGTGTTTCTTTCTTTCCCATTTTCAGTAGCCCTAATGGTCTTCAGGATTCAGGCATGGAAAGCAAATTGTCAAGAAAGAGGTACAATGGCCCACCTTTTGTATGCGCATTTTCAAATAGAATTTCCTTTGCAAAATAGTCAACAAGAAGCAAAATGAAATAACCCCAAACATCTCTATAATTAGATATGAGGGACAATGCTGCTTTCTTAGCATCTGCAACAGTACCTTGTTACCAGATTGCTCACACTCCCAGCAGATGGAGGATTAAAAAGGACAATTACGGTTCCAAATAATTGTGCCTGTGATTGTGATCCTGCATTTAGCAGTAAATACAAAAGTGCACCTGCAGCAGCAGAAGTGAAATTGTAGCCATGCTGAGAGGCAGACCTGAATGTTATGCTTATGTGAATTTCTCCCCCGCCCCACCTTGCCCGGCCTGCCTCCATTAAAACATTCTGGCCACTGTCCAAAGTACAGTTATGTACAATTAATGGCCATTAGTACCATTGCAGTTGAAGTATGCATAATCATGGCTAATTTCTAGAAAAAGAAATCTAGAGGTCAAGGTTATTTAGGCATCATCACTTTTGACTCATAACAGGCTTGCTCTCCTTGGAAATGGCTCATTTAGCACTTAGAAAAAGCATGTCTTTTTTTTTTTTAAGAGTTCTTTCCCAGCTAAAAATCTTTCCAAATCCGTAAGGACTGATAGGGCCAAAAGTCAGGATTTAACATTAAAAATCTTCTGTGTGTATGCCTGCAAAGCAGCTGACTTTTGGTGACCAGTCTGCTGAATCCTAACTGTGCTCACAGTTTTGTTCAACTTTCTCAGCTGGACAAGAGTTTCCTAAGGAAATGATGCACAGTTTGCATTAAAGGATTATGAGCTGAACAGATTTGCATAACAAATGAGGCAGTTACCAACACTGAGACTTCATTTCTTCCACATTTTAAAACTGAGTTTATTAATATGATACTAACCTAATGATAACACAACAGTTACAGCAAACAGTGAATCAGCATAGTTTAACTGAGATCACTTCTAGTTTGAATAAAGAAAGCATAATATTATCAGAGGAAGCAAACATTACAGGCAAATTAAACAATAAGGACTAAGTCACATAGAAATTTATCTCACCAAATGTCTCTCTCTAAGAAGACTGGTGGGCTAAGGTAAGTGTGCTTACAGAAAGATGAGTCATAATATGATAGACTTAACAGAATAGAAGTTCAATACCTCATTACTGACATGTGTGGGATGGCTATAATCAGTGATGTAAACTCGAGTCGATTGACTCAGACTCAAGTTGGACTTAAGTCGTGGGCTCAGCTTGGCAATAAATGACACACTTGACTCATGGCTTGAATATTTTTAGTGACCCGACTTGCTGCCCTTGGTTCAGTAATATAACACATTCATCCAGAAACCTTACAACTTTGAGCGTTGCTTCCATCTTTTTTGCCTATTGGTCACATGACAATCTGTCTCAAGCCCAAAGCATGGACACATTTTTTAGAGGGGAACAGCAAACTGGTTAGGCAATAAGCTTGAGGTGGGCTTGAGGTCTGCTCAGCAGCCTGTCCCTGCTGTATGTCAGAGAAGCCTTTAAAACTTTTCCTAAGAGCAGAAGGACTCACCTTCAGAGCATATTTCTCAGAGGGGAACAGAAAATCTGTTAGGTAATGGGCTTGAGGAGGAAGGACCCTTCTTTCTAAAATTTTTGAAGCTCCAGTAATGAGGAATAAGAAGGATCCTATTCCCCACTTCTGAAAAAGCCTCCACCTGCAGACTCTTTTATGCCCACTGACACAAAAGCCTCCAGCTTCAGGAAGTGGGGGTTAGAAGGATCCTGTTCCTCATTTCCAAAGCTGCATGGTAAACTTGCAAATGTGTATGGCCAATTCTACCTACATTTTTAAAGCTGACTTTATTTGATCTGTCCAGGAATTCTGGAATATAGGTCGGGTTATAAAGTTGGCTCCCAGACTTGAGACTTGAAAATGTCTTGCAAGAACTTGAGACTCAACTTGAGACTTGAAAGTAGAGACTTGAGACTTGACTTGAGACTTGGAGTAAAAGACTTAAATGCATCACTGCTATGATTATTCAGTTGCGAGGATAGGCTCACTATGTACTTAGAAGAATTATCTATTTATTTATATTTTGGCTTTCCCAAGTTGAAGGTGTAGAAATAAACAAATATGCCACCCCAAGATCCTAGATCAAGGGTGAGGAACCCATGACTTTCCAGATCCTGCTGAACTCTGAGTCCCATTAGATCCTGCCAGCATGGTTAATCATTAGGGTTGGTGCCTATCTAG